>CM077463.1:2643034-3843034 GCA_039654755.1 Calcarius lapponicus
ATTTGATTTCAGAGATTTCACTGAAAGCTGCCTTAGACAGAAGAGAAAGAAGTGAGAGAAATAAGAAAAAAAGTATTAGGAAAACTTATCCATAATCTTTCTTCACAGGAATCTCTAGAGTCTGTTAAAGGTAAAATTTTATCTATGGAAAAGGACATTCTTCCTCCTCCCTGTGCTGTCTGGTGACCATTGTTCTTCAGCCACCACTGTCTGTGATTAAAGGGAATAAAGAACATTTTGATAATAGTAATACTTTTAATATTAGTAAGGACTATATAAACAGGGAATATGGGCTATTAACATGTGCCTGAACTGCCTTTTGGAGGGCATATTAAAACTGTGGTTAAAACTGGTTTTGCTGTCCATCTACATAGCCAGGAAAATCCTTGATCCTTTCTCAGAAGAAAATGTGCTTTGTCATCACCAGCAGGAAAATGTGGCAGCAGGACACTATTTAGGTGGTTTAGTGTGTATTTGCAAGTAGAACAGTAAAGGACATGCAATCCTCTTGTTTCTCTCTTCATCCAAGTTCTTGAAATTTCAAGCAGTAAAGGTGTAATATATTTACCAGATGACACTTTAAATGCTAGTTTTTAAAGGTAACTTGTGGGGGTTTTTTAATATAAAGAAATCAAGGGCAATTAATTTTATATAAAAATAAATCTAAAATTCAAGTTCAACATTTGCAATGCACATATTATTGTACTGCTTGTCTTCTGAACAAAGTCATAATTCCTTTTTACTGAGACACTAAAAATAGCTGTGGCTGTAATATATGTCATGAGTCATAAATCAATAAGAATGTTCTGCAAGACATTCTATTGATTTAGTGCAATTAAAGTAAAACCTATTTTGGACTTCTTGGGTGTGTGAAAAGGGTAGTGCTTTTGTCAATGGATTGTGTTTTGAATAAAAGGTTTGTTCAGTTCTAGGCTGGTATTATTAAAGAAGGATATTTGTTATTTTGCATGTTTGCCTATCTTAGGAAATGAGGACATTTGGTTAAGAGGAAGGCACTAAAGAGAAGTGTTTTAGTCACTAAAGGGAAGTGCTTAGTCAAACACATAATAACAAATTCTTCATTTAAAGTGCAAACTTGACCATTTTTAAGGTGCATGGCATCAGTGATGAAAGTATAACCTGAGCAGTATTTACACAATCACTATACAATTGAAAATGTGACACCATAAATGAGTTTGGAAATATGTTAATCTAACTTCTTCTTTTCAAAAAAAGTGAGAGGAGCCACTGACACCATGTGGAAAACTTGGAAAGTGCCTGTGACAAAATAATCTCCAACTTGGTAGCCTGTTCTGTCTTTCTTTCTGACTCATCCACTGTTAGTAAGACAGGGTGAAAAAGGAATGGTTTTCCATCAGTCTGCAGTCTTTTAAAGGTGGAAATGCTGTTCCTTGTGCTTAAGGCCACGTCCATCACAAAAACCCATGGAGTAGGGATGACAGAGTTGGATTAAAAGAATTCATGTCAACAAAATCTTACTGTGTGGTTCACAAAGCTGAGAGTCAGGGGAGGCTGTTTGCAGCAGAATACACAGTGCTTTGGGGATAAAGCTGGGCAGAGTGTGTCTGCATACATTCTGTGTCTCATCATAACAGCTAATGTGTCTCTTTGTGGGCCAGGGCTCCCAGTGTAGTGCCAAAACCTGCAAATAGAGACAAAAATGTTCCTTCCCTTTTGGGGAGTCAGGGAAAAAACAGTAGTATTATCTTCTTTCTCAATATATATTTTTCTGTCTAATGATAATGCTTCTGAGAATAAATCTTCCTCCACACCAAATTTCACAGCAATATTTAGATTGACACATTATGTAAAAAACAATTTAGTATTGCCTTCAGAAAGAGAATCTTATCAGGTGGGAAATGAACTATGGGCAAGCTAGAGGAGAGAAAGCCACTCTTTCAGAATTAAACCTTTTAATTCAATATTCTTAGCGATAAAAATGTCCCAAATAATGTGCTAGGAGAGGCAAGAAGCACAAATGCACAGAGAAAATGACTCAGACAATGTTGGTCTAAATAGAATGGTTTGAACCACAGAAACACTAACAGCTTTCTAATGGTACAGTTTCCCAAGAATGATAATCACTGTAGCCATCAAAAATGAAACTTTTGTTCCTTCTCTTTCTCAAGGATATTTTTAACAGAAGTATGATGTACCATTTCTATTTGTGACAAAAACATTTGAATGGATATTTGAAAGATTTGCTAAGACATTCAGTTCAGCTGCAAAAGGAAAAGATGTATTAAAAATCATTTTACTTCATTCAACTTTTTCTTCAGTGCAATGCTTCTGTTTTGCTCCAGTGTGCATGATGTGTGCTTTAAAATTAGGATTTCATTCATTTTCTATGTAATTATTTAAATTGTCTGCTTTCATTATTGAACTCATTCATAATTAAGTGAGACCCATTAGGGTCTTCTACAGTGCTGTCGTTAGAAGATCTGGATTGTTGGATCC
The DNA here is from genome assembly GCA_039654755.1 of Calcarius lapponicus. Lineage (NCBI taxonomy): Eukaryota > Metazoa > Chordata > Aves > Passeriformes > Fringillidae > Calcarius > Calcarius lapponicus. The sequence continues at coordinate 2,645,513 of CM077463.1, forward strand.
CTTTTCTGCAGATAATTGATTATTATATTTTTTGGTGTCCTATGTTTTATTTGGTACTATTATTATTATTATTATTAAAAGTGTTTAACTGATAAAATATATTATGAATTAACAAACATTTCCAAAGAAATACTGACCCATTCTCATAATTTCCAGTTTATTTTTCAATAAATGTTTTTTCTTACAGGAAATCTATTTATTACCTCACACATTATTTAAATGAAAATCTAATTGATGAGGGAACCTGATAACTTTTATGAAGAAAAACTGAGAAATAAATTTGACATTTAGGTCAACATTTCACAAGTAAATCAGCAGAAACTAATAACGATGAGTGCTTATACACTTAAAATAGGCAATCACACATTGAATAATGGCATACAGATTTTCAGTATCATATGTGAGATGATTCAATCTCTGTGTAGACTTAAGGTCTAATCAGTCTCAATGGTTTTGGTGTTTATTGCTATTGAGTGTATCTACTGCTTATTTAAAATATGTTCCATCAGTCTGTTTGTGCTCAGGTGCATGTAGCATAAAATCATAGTAGTCTCAGTAAGTCTGCGATTGAAGGAGCCGTGTAATAAAATAGTATCTTGGTTTTTTAGAGTGTATTTTTGTGTAGCAGCAATAAAAGTACTGATGAAATAATCTTATAGCATTTTGACATTCACACTATTTTCAGTGGTCATGGTTTTGGTCCCATTTGGGCTTCAGTCTTCCAAGTGATGGTTATTTGGAAAGACACCTATGCCTAATCAGACCCCTTTAAAAGACTTAAGGAGTCCTCACAGGTCCAGAAGCCTCTCCAGTTTTGACAAGAACAATGAAGAGCCAGGGCCTTGTTGAACAAACCCAGGGCTTAAATGAACACCAATAATTTTTATTGTATTTACTTTAACAATTTGAGGATTTTCTAACTGCATCTATTTGTGGCATTTGGAGTAGAGAAGACTAAGGAGGAGATTGCCTTCATTTTGCTGCACACAATTGTTATTGATAATTATTTCGGTATATTATCTACTTTACATTCCCTGTCTTTAATAGGTAGTTTTTTCAAGAATATTACCTATTGCTGATCTGATCTTCAAAACATCACCTACTTTTCGTTTTTCCTGTAGGTTTTAACTTATGTGTTGTGTTTATAGTGCTGTTAAAACACAGCTTCTAAGTAAATTAGGAAAATGATACTGTAGTTGTTATTGAGTCCTTGTTTCATTAGAAACATTTCCTCTGTAACCTGTAAGATATGAAAATTCTAACGACCTAGATAAGCACTTCAGTAATACCACCATTCAAGGACTCTAAAGATCTGAAGGTCTACTTGGAGACCTTCCATTTATTTCTCTTCATTACTGCTATGTAATGAGTTATTCCTTGCTCTTCATTAGTTACTTAGGGAACTTGGGCTCTTATTCTGGAAACAACTAAAAAGTGAGCAGGTAACCAATGCTATGACTACACAGAGAATTCCGTGAGTTGGTATGAAAAAAATTATGCTGAATTACTCAGGAGCATAACTCCTGAGTACATGAACATACCATGACATAATATTTAAGAAGTTATTACTTGCGTATGAGAAAGTTATATAGTCTCAACTATTTTAAAAAACCAAAAACCAGTGCTTTTTCCTCTTCCTACATCAGTTGAACCAGCATGTTTTTACACATTAAGTGACTTTAAAAAAAGCACAGGTAAAGGCTATGAAAGAGGTTCCACATACCACCAATCTTATTTCCAGCTAAACATACCTGATTAAATGGCAGGCACATATTTGGAAAAATCTGACAATTTTTGTGTCAGTTGCATGAGTTACAATTAGAAGATCTATGTACCTTTGTGCAGGAGACAGAGCACTACAAACCAAACAGTGACATAAAGCTTCTCTTTGCTCTTTGACCAGTTATCTCCCAGCTTCCCAGCACAAACCATTTCCTACAAGCCCATTGCAAGCTCCAGACTCCACTGTCCTGTTCTTCAGATACCTATAAAGCAAAACTTTGATAGTTTCTTCCTCGTGTTAGCTGCCTATGTTGGACAGAAAAGGAAGAGTAATTACTTTTTTCCTTTTTAGCCCACAGTTCCTTTTCTTCAGCAGCTGTGCTGAAGGTTGACCTTGCCTGGGTGCCAAATGCCAAAGTTTGATACTTGGAGTGGCTGTAGCTGTTGTGTCTTGGTGGCTGCAGGGCTTGAGTTTCACAGATCTCAGGGGTTCTTCCAAAGATTTCTGCATCCATGCTGATGTGCACAGAATTATGTCCTTATCCAGGCTTTAAGGACACCTTGACTTTAGGTGGGTCTGGGTTTTAATACACTCTTCTATATGTCAGCCCTGATAGACCAATTCCAAAGAAGAACAGATAGCTTCTACAGCCCAAATGAGTTCTTGGAAGATTGCTAAGGAATATGAAAAGCATTTGAGGAAGGAGACAACTTCTTTGCATGCTATCATTTGACCTGGATATTGGTATCAAGTTATTATTCTTCAAGCTGAATATAAAAAAAACATTTACAAATAAACCCAAGAGAATTGCATTAGAAAAATATGATGAAAAGGTTTCTGCACATCTGCTTTCACTAGTGAATGATTTCAATAATTAGCAACTAGCATACAGATCCATATTTGTGCCTTCAGATATCCATGTTTAACCAAGTATAAATTAATTAAAAATGAACATAATTTATCGTGATGATTTTCAGCAATATTCTCCTTATCACATTGGTATGAAATGGGTAAAATTTGAAATGGGAATGGAAACTCCAAGACTTTTTTTATGCTAATGAACTTCGTGTTATTGCTTTAAAATTGCTAGTACCAAAATTTTGAGACATTGGAAAAACTGAGTCTGAGTTATGATAAACACACTGAAATCAAGGCTTAATTTAATATTCCTGCATGCAGGTTCAGGTTTTATGTTTATATTTAAATATGGCCAAATCTGTTATAATCTGAAAAAGTTTCCAAATCCCATGTTTTGCCAATCATGCAGAATTGGTGACATTTTTTGAAAATGATGGCTTAAAGTAATCATTGAAAACTACTTTTTCTTTGTGGGATCCTTTTAAGGCTGGCCATTGTTTATGCAGTGAGACCTCAGCCTGCTGGTACTTGGTGTCAGTAACTCAGCAGAGATGATTGGGATGCCTCAAATCCACACTTTAGGCTGGTTCAAAAGGGCTTTTGAGGAAGAGCAGTTTTCTTCCTGGTGTCAGATTTGTGCTTTCTCAGGTCATTTGACAATTCAGATTTGATCCAGAGGAGCTACACAACTGCATTTATGCTGATTTAGCAAGAGCAAGAACTACTGAGTTTATGCTGCTTTTAAAATAGGTTAGACTTGCAGAAAAATACCTGGATTGCCAATGCCTAACCTGGGGGGAACAAAAGCACCTCCCATTATAATTAAGCTATCAAAATATTTTGACATGTTTGAAATAAAAATGTGTGTTAGAACAGGATCAGCACTCTGTCATATGGTTATGGCATCTTTGATCTGGTACTAGGAACCCTAAAGCTGAATTTTCTTTATCACTGAACCTCATCTGGGAGTCAGCAGAATCATCCACATGGGAGTTTTCTGTTTGAAAACTCAAAGACACTGACATCTTTTTTTCCCACTTGTAATGCCACCAACCTTTATTTTCTAATAGTTGATTTTAACACATTTACACAGTAAGTGAAGACATTTATAGAACCTATATTTATAATATATTAAACTGAACTGAACTGAGATCCAGCAGACTAGAATTGCTGCAAGTCATTCCAGTACACTGAATAAGTACATAATTACTTACATTATTTAAGAGACAGAGATAAACATATACTAGAGGTATCAGTGAGGAAGGTCTTCAGCTGCTGTAAATTGTAACAAATTTCTATGGAGAACATTTATAGTAGCTTAAGTTTTAATCAATATTATGCATGTATTTATGGCCTAGGCTGTTGTACTACTTCTGTTAAATGAATAATAATGCCATTAAGGCAAATACTAAAGAGGAAAGTATTTTATTGTGTGAAGAGCAGATCTTTACCTGTGCTTAATACTATTGATTTTAGTTAGAATATATATGAATTCAGATATTCTTTTCCTTAAATGTTTGTCAGAACTGCTTTTATTAGGTGCAACCTAAAGGAGAGATTGTGTAGGCTGTATGAAAGGCAATTTTTTTTGGTCAAGTTTTGTTGTAATTCTGAAAGTTTTGAGTTTCTACACTTAGAAATCAGCATTCTTTCCTCTTGGTGCATATTTATTATACAAAAATAATGAGATTCAGCTAGTCCTATTCAGTCTCAATAGAGTTAAGAGGACTTTGTGAGTCAAGTTAGTCATTCTTTAATATGATGCTCATTAAACATGAAATCCAACAAAGTTAAAATAGACATTGCTGACCAGGGGTGAGATATACCCGTGAGCCATTGTCTTGCAAATTCTTTTTCTCCTTCTGGATTCTTTTTCTGAGGTCTTGAGGCAGCTTGTGTTACCTACCATGACATGCAGTTGCTGAATCTGAAATGAGTTAATGGCATTGCATTATCTCCTGATGACAAATCCATTAGAATATGTCACTGCTCTCACTTATAATTCTAGTCTCTGCTTGTTTGGTGCTCGTTGAAAAGGAAAATATGCAAGTTTTTATACTTCCATTTCTTTACAAATGTTTTGCATAGCTTTATAAGGCTGAGCAATACAGTCAAATGAAGGGCTAATTTGTATGTCTTAAGGACTATACATAGATTTGTTGCCTTAAATTATTTAAAATCCTCTTTGTCAACTGGAATGACCTACAGTATATAATTCATAGTTGTATTAATTATGAATTGCATGGGTTATTTTACTCCACTAAAATGAAATATTTAGATGACTATTCTATACTCATCTTGAATCATCTGCTTTGCAGCAACTGTATGCAGCATACAGAGGCAAGTTTTTATTGCGTTTTACTCTGTGTTAAAAGATTTGGGGTGGCAGAAAGAAGCCTTCTTGATCCCCATCTTTACAGACCCTCCTGGGACAGGGGTCAAAGCAGGGCAGCACTGCAGAGCTTGGGAACAGCTGTGCATTCCTGCATTCCCTAGCATGTGATGAGTTGGATTAAGTTGGCCCTTTGGGGTGGTGTCACTTATGGAAAGCACTGTACAAACACAGGGCAGCACAATGGTTGGCAGACACCATGACCTGTCTAGCTGTTGGGTTTTAATTCTGTTCTTTTCCACCTGAATTTAGTGCAATAGGCATGAAAGATTTGTACTGAGAATTAGGAAAGAGGCTTGTCTGACTATGGTGAGACAAGGGCCAGCAGTGAGGGAGGGCAGGAAATGTGTTCAATGCGTAATAGTTTGACAAAAGCAAGGGGAAGATAAAGTGGGAGAAATGAAGTCAGAAATGGATAGATAATTGTCCTGGGTGGAGGCAATAATGAAACATTGATCTTTTGAAGTGAAGATCAGGAATCTGTAAGAAGCCATAGGTGGGGAAGAAGTTATTACGGTCAGAGTCAGTTAAAGTAGGGGACATAACTGCATCAGGTTAAGAGCAGGGTATTATTGCTTTGTCAGAATAACAGTCAGTGAAAATAACTGTAGAATACTGCATTAAACTTATAAAATAAATTCATTGAATAGCAGACTTGAATAATATCTTTAAACCAGCTGCATCAGTGGACAAGGGAAGAGCTGTCTATTCTATGTGGACTTCTGTAAGGCCTTTGACACAGTCCTCCACATCCTTCTCTCTAAATTGATAAATTCAGTGGAAGTGGTTGGATGGTTATATCCAGTGGGCAGTGGTTAATGGCTCCATGTCCCAATGGACATCATTGACAAGTGGTGTCCCTCAGGAGTCCATACTGGGACCAGTACATTTAATATCTTCATCAATGAAATAGACATTTGCAAATGACACCAAGCCGAGTGGTACAGCTGACAAGCCTGAAGGAAGGGATGGCACTCAGAGGCACCTGGAAAACTTGAGGAATGGCCCATGGGAACTCTGTGGTGTTGAACAAGGCTGAGTGCTGGTACCAGTACAGGGTGGGGGATGAAGGGATTGAGAGCAGCCCTATAGGGAAGGACTTGGGATGCTGGTGGATGGGCCACAAAAGGGATCAGGGGTCTGGAGCAGCTCTCCTATGAGGACAGGCTGGCACTGTTGTGGCTAATTCCCCTGGAGAAAAGAAGGCTCCAGGGAGACCTTATTGTGCCATTTCAACACTGAAGTCTTCATTTTGAGTGGAATAGTTAATTTTCTGCCTAGTAGCAGTCACAGTGTTGTGGTTTACATTTAGTATGAGATTAATTTTGATAACACACTGATTGTTTAGTTGTTGCTCAGTACTGTTTGTTCTAAGTCAAGGGCTTTCCAATTTTTCAGCCTGTGACAGTATGCAGGTGCACAAGAAGCCCAGAGGGAGCATGGCCAGGACAGCTGACCCCAACTGGCCAAAGGGATGTTCTGTAACACAGAACTACACCATACCATGCCCAGTATATAAACTGCATGGAGTTGGCTGGAAGGGGATGATCACATTTGTGTGTCACTTGTTTTTCTCAGGTTTTGTTCTTCTCTCTGTTTTTGTTATCTCCCTTTTCATTACTATTACTATTGACACTTTTATTATTATATTTTAATTTATTTCAGTTATTAAACTATTCTTGTCAACCCATGGGTTTTACCTTTTTCTGACTCTCATCCCCATCCCACTGTGGGGGCTGGGGGGGAGTGGATGAATAGCTGTGTGGTACTTAGTTGCCATCTGGGGTGAAACCACAACAGGAAGCCTATTAGAAGGATGGGGATAGACATTTTAGCAGAGCCTGTTGTGACAGGGCAAGGGTTAATGATTCTAAACTGAAATAAGGTAAATTCAGATTTGAGAAAAGGAAGAATTGTTTTACAATAAAGGTGGTGAAATGCTAGCTCAGTTTGCCCTTAGGGAAACACCTCAGGCCAAGCTGGACAGGGCTCTCAGCAGCCTGGTCTAGTTGAAGATCTCTGGTTATTGTGTAGAGGACTAGATGACCTTTAAACGTTCCTTCTGACCCAAACTAATGTATGAGTCTATGAAGATCAGTGGTCTTTTTATAACAAGATATTTATTATTTATTTTTAACTTAACATGTTTTGAAATCTGAAGTAATACGGCCTAAATTCACTCTACCTAGCTTTAAGCATTTAACTGATGCATTAAGTTAGGTCAAATACCAAAGTAAAATAATGAATTGGTATTTAGTAAAGCAGTCATATTCCAGGAAGGGCCTAAACTCCTTAAAAGTACCCAAGAAATGAATGTCTTCACAGGAAGAATTTTCCCTCCTAGCATACGTACTTCATTTTTATTGTCTTCCTAGGTATTCATATTCTATAAATTTGTCTTTTCATTATATGAATTCTTACTGAGCATTTCCTGCTTTATAAGATTCATTGCTAAAGTTATGGCCCCATATATGTTAAATACCTACCAGCACAGAAGTTCAGCTCATTTAACCAGCTTTAGCTGTCAAATTCTAATTTACACAGCTTCAAAATTTAGCACATGCATTTCAAGTCCTTTCCTTCCCCAGTAAAGGCCTTCAGGCAGACAGAGAGAATACAGCAGTGGGGACATTTTATTCACCCATTATGCACCCATTGTTCCTTGCATTATTCTTTTATGCTTTTCTTTTTCCACTCTAGTTCTCTTTCTCTTATTTTACAATGGGAACTGATGAGGATTCTCCATTTTAGGGAATCACAGCATGTTTTTTCAAGGCTGACCATGCAGTGCTGAAATTAATTGGCAATGGTTTATGATCTACCTTTTTTCAGTTGGGTTAAAGCAATCAGCACTGCTCAGTGTTATTATATAGGACAAACCCAGCACCACAAAAAATCTAAAAAATGCAAAATGGCTTTAGACTACAGACATAAAGAAGGACAAGTTTTATGTGTCTACCTCAATACCTTCAAACATTTCAATCTCTCATGGTTTTATTTTGACCATTGGGCCACAGGTTGGCTATTTTTAATTTTTTGTGTTAAGTTTGCATTAAATTTATTATTATGTTTTTCTTATTATGCGTTCGAGATATTAGCTGCTTCGGAAATAAATTGCTATTAAATATTCTACAGACATAGAACGAGTAATTAGGCTTCCTTGGAAGTACTTAACAAAGGAAGAAAGCCCTCACTGCCACCATTTTATGTAGAGACTGACCAAGAGAGACTCCATTTTTCTAGGCTGGGGCCTTTTACATAGAACCAAAGTAACATTTTACTGCCTCAAATTTTGAAAATTTTCTGAAGAAATGTAGGAATCTTCTAATTCCATGTAAAACAAGTTTATGTACCCTTGGTCTTGCGTGGTGGTGAGCAAACTCTTCATTCACTGACTTTGGTAGCTGAGAGCACTCAACATTTATTAAATGAAATCCTTTCTAATTATAAATGGGGAATGAGTCAGGCTGTTCCAGTCATGATAAATGAACCTGATTAAACATTTTGTGTCAAATATAGCACAGTGGAAAGGAAAGTTAGGAGTGAGTGGATTGAAGGGCTGCATAATTACCAGGAACAGAGCTCATTCATTTCAGGGAGGCAGAGCTGAGAGGTTTGGGGGAGAATTACAGGAAATACAGGTTCTCCACTGGAAATCAGCCTGGAAGATGTGTATTTAGCTTTCTGGCCTCCAGACACCCTCAGAGCTTTGTGTGGGTTTGCTTTACATGCCTCAAACTTTAATGGTGAACAGAACAACTGCCAGTGACCAGTTCAAGTCTTGACTGGAGGGTTCATGAAACTTCTGCTGGAATTGCCAATGAGGTGCTTATGCAGGGTTCTGAGCAAAAGCCAGCTGAAGCAGATAAATAAGAAAAGAAAATTTCTAATAATGAAAAAATTAAATCTGTTCTAAATTATGCCATATTTACACTGTATTTTAATTGATTCTGAACCTTAAATGTCTGATTTTATAATTGCTGATAGTTATTAAGGCAGTTTTTAAAATCTGAATAATTTCTACTTGTATTTCTGACTGTGAAGGGCTGTTTTATAGTATTTTTCTTGATTAAGAAAATAAAGTTGCTTGCCTTTAAGTTTTGCAAGGAGTTCAGATTTATACTTTCAAAGGAGTGGAAGAGTAAAAGAAAGAACAGATAAGTAATGGTTTAGTGTTCTTTTGAGATTTAATAAGTTGAGGATTTTTGTTACCTAGACTAAAATTTATAGAGCTGCTGGACAATGTTTGCTGCACAGGACTGGAATTTTAATTCCTTGCTGGGACTGTTTTCTGTAAGGTTTTTTGCCATAGCTACATTACAAGTTCAAATATGCAAACTAATATTAGTATGGCCACCCTGGGAACACTGCAAAGCTGGCAGTTCGTATCTCCCATGTTCCAGATGAAATATCAATAGCACAAAAATATGCAATCCCACAAGGGTCCTTCCATGAGCTTGACTCTCCATACACCATTAAAGTATTGGGGCTATTCAAGGGCTGCAGAATGAAGCATTTGCGTCAGGATCAAATATGGGAGAATGCATGAAAGCCTCTGACATTTTGCCAGTCATGGGCACTGCAGGAATCAGTGACAGATTTCTGTTTCAAAGAACAGCTGCATTTCTCAGAACAAATGCAAACTTCTCATCAAATTTGTATCGTGAAAATGAGGATACGGCAAATCTCACCCTGGTTTTCTTTCTCATTTTTAAAATGTTTTGTTTCGCAGTTATTTTGTTTTGCGTGTGGAGTTCTTGGGGTGTGCAGTAGAAATGTCTCTCTTGTGGTTTATTAAAATCTCACAAATTCAGTAAGCTGAGAACAAATAGTACTGGAAACATCAGACGTAGTTTCTACTGCAGAAATAATTCAGTCTTCATTTTTATGAGAAGAAATGCCACACAAATGTATAGAATCTCTGATTAATTTTTAAAATTATCTATTTCTGCCTCCTGATCACATTTTTGATGATACCCATTCCACTAAATTTCAAAGACTTCATGTATCTTCCATAACATAGAAGAATATACTCCATATACTTTCCAAAGGATACTATAGGTACAAGATAAATTAAAGAGGAATCAGTTTACTCTAGAATGAGAAGCAAACACAAAAGAACTTGCTTATTCTCTTAGAGAATAAATTCAAGGATGATATTTTTGGAGAAATTAAATAATCCAATTCCATATCTCTCTGGACATGCATTATTTCAGAAATACAAGCAATAATGAAAAAAAAAGTCATATTCTGCCTTCTTCAGAGCTCTATGATTTAGTAATGATATTTTTAAGCTCTATTCATAAAACATCTTGTATGAGCAGAATCTGTGTGCTGATACAGACTTTTGCATGAGGTGTTGTCATTACATCCTTTTTAACTACTGAATGTGTTATTAAAAACGAATTATTTCTTCTTCATCATTAGTGATTTTTTTGTTTGATTTACTGTGGATAAAGTCACCCAGAGGCTGAAAATTTAAAGATTACATTTCTTTGTAGTAGCAACTCAGTTAAGATCTTTCAGTTCCTGTTGCTATCTAATCATTTTCTAAAACAGTGAGAATTATCTTCTGTGTGCTGCAGTTCCCCTTAACTCAAGACTCTGATCACATTTGCCATATGTGCCCCACTCTTCTTGGGCTTTGTCTCCTAATGTCTTCCTGGATTTAGCACCTAAATCCTCAAAAATGAGAGTTCATTAATAAACATAATCCTTAGAATATTTTGGACCATGATGGTAAACTATGGTGCCATCTGAAACAAAGAAAATACCAGTACATATTGTTATTAATGTCAAGTGATCATTGCTCAAAGACAAGTCAACCTTCCAGTTTATTGACAGGAGTACATTAATAAAATTGTGCTTATAAAATTAACAGCCTGTAAAGGAGAAGACTGAGTGAATTAGGGAAGACAGGTCTTATAAGCAGCAGAAAATGAACCAGGTTAGTTCATAGTATAAAACAGTATTAGTATAGTATAGTATAGTATAGTATAGTATAGTATAGTATAGTATAGTATAGTATATATAGTGTAGTATAGTATAAAGTTGTATTTGATGAACACCTATGGCATAGATTATCCCCCAGTAATTAGCATGCCCTTAAAGCAGAGGAAATACTCCAGCTTTGCTCTCATCAAGATTTTTTTCCCAGGTAATTGTGTTGGAAGCATCATGTTCCTTGAATTCTTGGCTCATCTAAGCGCTGATCAGGAGTTACTGCTGAGACTTATGAAGGATGAAATTTAATCAGAGGATTTAAAGGATTAGAAGGTGGTTTTAATTATTCAAAGAATGAGGATCCTAAAGGAGCTTCCAATATAAGGGTCACGAACTTGCTAGTTTTCACGTGAAGGCTTGATCACTTGATGTTCAGGGTTATTTGGCAGGGTGGACTCCAGTAGGAGGAACTGGATTTGAGGACATAAACAATTTCTCTCTTGGTAGGAGTTGGTCTGACTGAAGGCTCTCTTCTCTTGAAGAAATTCTGGAGTCCTTGCAATAGGAAAGATACAGTAGAAAAATTCTGTCCTGATCCTTTCCCTGTGGCTGCCTGAGAGAACCTCCCTAGATGTAGTCACACTGGCAACAATAAAGTCTCAGGCTTTAGGCACATTTTGGTACAAAATTCCTGCCTCCCCTCTGGAGTTCTGTTATCAAATCAAGAAAAGGTACCATTAATTACTGAGGTTTGTCTCTCTTTCTCAAACATGTACCATGACTGGTTTTGGACACCTCCAAATCTTTCCTGGTTCTTTGTAAAGATGTAGCAAGATTTTCAATCTTATAGTGAGGAAATCAGGCTAAGAGATTTTTTCAGTAGGATTTAATGCTCAGCCTTCTGTTCTGGTAAGGAATACCTGACAAATAAACCCTGTGTCCAAGAACAGCCAGAGTGGCAGAACTCTGCTCCGTGGTAGCTGTTATCTGTGGTAGCTACACCACAGTAGCTCATGTCAGAGGTAGTTTTGCAGAGCAGTGCATTGTTTCAATGGACATACCTGACTTTTTTGCCCAATTGTCATTAGCTTTTTTGACCCCCCAAGCCAGTGCCTCATTCCAGATTTGTACCTGTGCTGTGACTATACTGAGACATTTTGCAAACATATGCCCTGGAAGCAGTGGAGAAACTGCCAGTGATTACATGGCTTCCTTAGTTAAGGAAAAAACGGTGAAAAGTAACTGAGACTCCAATCAGCTGTGATTGTCAACACCTCCTTCAATGCTGGCAACCTACTGGCAATGCTAAAACAGTCTGTAATCTGGCCATGACTCAAGAAAATATCACTCTAAACTAGTAGTCTTGCCAACTGTTATCCTAGTTCTAATATTTTCTAGTTCAGTAAGGTAACTGCCTCACTTTTACCTGAAAAACTCAAGAACCTTTTGAATATATTTTAATTAATGCATATTCTTTTAGCAATTAAGGACAAATATACATACTTTTATGTCTATAGCAAATTTCACCCTAGTTCATCAAGAAATGTTAATATGCTTAGAGGAGCTAGCAAAAAAAGCTAAATTGAGCTGATTCTCTTCTTATTGAGATGAGTGTTTGTTTCCTCTTGCCAAGTGTTCTCATGTCAGTGTCCCTTTACCAGGTCCTATTTTTCTCCAGTTTTCATCTCTTGTAACAGAATCCTACCCTGAAATAGAAACCCAGGCAATATTACTAGAAAAAAAGTTCATTCTTCTTAAACAATATTCACCTGTGAATATGGAACCGTGGTTGTTAGCCATTTCTGTATAAATATCTGCATGAATGTATGTGTGTGTCTGAATAATGTCTGTCTCTGTCTCTCTGTATCAGATGTGGGGATATAACTTCTGATTGTTTTCCTATTTTCTCCTCAATTGTTAGCCCAGAGGAACACAACTGAGGAGAAAATAGGAAAACAATCAGAAGTTATTTAGGTATTGTATCTCAATACCTAAATAATTGCAACTTCCTCGTAAAATCCAGTTCTCTCATCATAATTAAAACATCGCTATGTGCATTGGTTTTGTCTTCACTGATTGAAATATGATTATTTCTGCCAGGTGCATTCAACATCTCTAACTTTCCTTCCCTCCTGGAATCCCTCAGTGGGAAAGCATGGGGAAGGATGCCTTCATTGTCTCTTTTTTATCTGTGGTGCACAGTCCTGCTGTTCTAATGTAAGTGTGAAGGCACCATGGAGAATCTTTACACATTCTTGACCAAAGAAAATTCAGGAACAATTTTATTTATGCACATCCAAATGTCATGGAGTTTTGTGGGAAATGTCAGCAAAGTCAGGAGACTTGCTATTTGCTGAAAAATTCTAAGCAAGGAAACTGAGCTCTGAGAGATGGAGGGGTTTAAATTTAGGAGACATAAAATAAGATGTTTCTATCTTTACTTTCTACCCACAACTTTGTTAAAGGTTATAGTTCCAGCAGCAGTCGATGCAAGAGCAGTATTCTTGTGCTGATTCCTCAGTTGCTGCTATTCACAGTCCTATAGTTTGTCTTAAAGCACCTTAAGCTGAAATTTATGTTATACCATTCTGTGAATGGCATTGCCTGGGAAACTGATATGTGTTTCTTCTGACATGACAATTTTGAGGCTAGTAATTGCTTTCAGAGCACAAAGTGGACTGAAAGTACTAGCATCAGGTTCCCCTGTCTCAGCTGTATCCAAGACAGACTGTCAGTGTCCAGCTGCAGTCTTTAAGAGTCAAAAACAGAATTAATGGGAAATTTGGAAGTCTTCTGTTTGGCTTGAATATTTTTAACCCGGCTTTATTAGTCCCATCAATGTCTAATGTGTTGCTCTCCATAAATCAGCTTTCAATGCATGTGGCCATGCTGCCTCCATATCATCAGAAGGAGAACATCTCCATGGTATAACAACTCCACATTACACAGTACAGATGTCACCCAGATTGCTTTCTGATGTTTCTGATGCTTTCTGTATTGTTATGACCACTAAGAGCCCTCATATGCAGAAAAAGTAGTTTAGATGATGGGATTTTTGTTTTGCTCCTATTCAAATGGCACCAATATTTTTACCACCCAGGGGTGTCACTGTGGTGTTCCTCTTAATTACCTTGCCTGGAGAAGTTCAGTCACGTGCTAAAGGTCTGGTGCCTTATTGTTACATATGTGTGAACAGCTTGAAATGAATAGAAATACTCAAGGATTTCACATAGCTCCTGTTTCCAAAGAAACCAGTTTCCTGTTGTCTGGGCATGTTCAAAGAGGGTAGGTCAATCCTAAAACCAGCATAAACCTTGCTGTGATTTCGTGCTGAGAAAACAAACAAGTAAAAAACCCAAATTATGATAGAAAAGCTGATTGTAATTAGCAAAGCATTAAAGAAAATTCTTTTAACACTTGGGTGGATGAATGGCTGAGAAGGTGTCTCCAGGGATAAAAGCAGAAGCTTATGGGAATGTCCTCACTTTTCTGAGTTTCTTTGATTAATCCTCTCCCTTCTTTTTTTCCTTTTTCTTTCTTCTACACAGGTATTTGAATTAGACTAAGGGAAGGGAAGCTGGGGCAGGGTGAGATATGTCTTGGGAACTTTAATGTTTACATGTAGCTCCTTTTTCCATACTTTCATTAAGGGTGACAGCATTTTAAAAACCTTTTCTGGTGTGTGTCTTTTTCTCTGAGATTTAGATTTGCATTTATCAGCATTATCTTGCTTTACCCACATACCAAAAGACCTTAACCACCTAAAATCCTGGGGATCAGAACCCTCCATTCTGCCATTCTGCCCCCAGATCAGCCAGACATTGCGTCCACATGCTAAGGACAGCAGTGACCAAGGCCACATTTGAGTTGCACATCAGGAGAGGAGGACTGCTAAATGGCAGGATGTAAGCAAGGGCAAGCAAGTGTTAAAGAAATTACTGATCTCTAAAGCTTTTCCTTCACTTCAGTGGGTTCAATACTACAGTCTATACTGCAGTATTGGCTAACAGGTATTGTCATTAAGAGCTATTCTTCATTTCAAGGCACAACTGTCAGGAAATATTAGCTCTTACAGGGAATTAGCATGGATCAGTACATAGCTCCACTGCCTAGGAGAAAAGAAATAAACAAGTTGTTCAACTGGGAGACAGAATGTAACAATCTTATTTGATCTGGATGTTTATCCTGCATTCCCACTCAGTCTATCCCAGATATAGACACCCCTGTCTCCCTTAGTCCACATTTACTCTTTCAGTACCATTAGTTCTTGGATTTGGTATCACACCCCAGCGTGATTTCAGTGCATTCTTTCCTTTCCTGGTGATGGGAAACCAATATGAGCCTTTCCCTTTGAAGCATTTCCATTTGGGCTGGGTAGTGAAATCACTTTAAATCTGTCTGTAATGACAGGATAGCACTGACAGAGCAGAAAATCCATGAGGAGACTTTACAGAATCAGATTTTGGAAGGGACCTCTAGAGGTCATCTGATCCAACCCCTCTGCTCAGGCAGGACCAGCTAAGCTGTCCAGGACCATGGCCAGATGCCTCTGACTTTCTCCAAGGATGGAGACTCCACAGCCTCCCTGGGCCATTGTGCTAGTGCTCAGACATTGTCTGCAGGGAGAACTGCAGCAGCTGGTCATCCCAGTCCAAACCAGAATTTTTAAGGTCTTATTCTGATCACAGTAAATCTGCTGAAGTCAAGAAAGTAACACTTCATTTATTCTGGTGTTAGTAAGATCAAAATCTGCCCTGAGGCTCTTATTCTTATAGAGATGTCTTGCAGGGAATTATGTGTTCTTTAAACAGCCAAAATACTTATATTTTGTTGTTGTTGTTGTTGTGCTTTGGTGGGGGGATAGGGGGTAGAGAAATGTAGAAGAAGTTATTTAGAATGAAAAAACAGCAGTAATGTACCTGGAGCACATTTCTGAGGCTTCTTTATAACAAATATTTCCTTTCCTGATATAAAAAATCATAGCAACAGGCTTCCAACCTATTTTTCTTCTATTGAGAAACATGAGTCACTAATGGAAGGACTTAAATTAAGATATCTAAATAAGAGTTCAAAAGTTGTTTTCAAGTCACCATTTATTATTTTTTGTTTTTCAGGGGTGAAAAAAAAGCAAATGCCAACAAAAAACAGAGTGTCCAAAGTTGCTGTAATAAT
Organism: Calcarius lapponicus; assembly: GCA_039654755.1. Taxonomy (NCBI): domain Eukaryota; kingdom Metazoa; phylum Chordata; class Aves; order Passeriformes; family Fringillidae; genus Calcarius; species Calcarius lapponicus. The sequence continues at coordinate 2,661,601 of CM077463.1, forward strand.
TCAGTGGAAACTTTTTTATTGAGAAATTAAATAACTGTATTTGGCAAAGCATATTGTTTGCTGATCTGTTTTGGTTGGCTAGATGAATGGCCTAGAAATTATGAAATTGTTGTACTGCTAATCAATTCCTTATCAGTACAGACTTTCCTCTTGAGAGTAATCTCATGACCTTGGTGACATTTGCAAAGTACAAAGGAGTACACTGAAGATGAGTAGCATTCAATACTAGTACGAAAATCATAATATACCAAGTAATACAAGTTGTATATTTTACTTGGTGTAAGTGGTATGTCAGACCTTGATGCCTCAGGCTTTCAGTAAATTCTCAGAATTTTTTATGAGATATTTGTTTTGTGTCTAGATACTTTATCAACACCAAATTGCCCTTTCATGAATCTAATTATCATAAATGAAATGCAGCATTATAGTAGATGAATGAAAGCTTATATCACCCATACTGTGTACTTCTGCAATCATCTACTCTGTTACTATTTTTCATATAATTTTTCTCCTATTTTAGCATTCAGGTCTTTACCAAGATTTGCTTTTATCAATATTCCAAACAATTTGTCCAAGACAAAACTATATTCAGAACAGAGCATCTTCTGAAAAAAATATATGGGCACTTCCATGTGCCAATAGGTCTATCTAGAATGAAATTATTCCTTCTTTTTAATATATATTGCATTTTTTATTCTCTGTTTTTGTTTTTAACAATAGCAAGATACTTTTCAAAGATATTTTAATAGATCAGGCTAAGTATTTCCTATCAGCTTAGTAACTGATAATTAAGTCAGTGATACTAATGTAGTACATTTCAGATGTTTTTGAATTTGTCATTTGAAAGTTATCCACTAAGGATTTCTAAAATCTGTTTAAAGTAGATTTTATACCTATTTTAGAAGATTTTATTCTATTTTAAAAACTGGGATCCTTGCCAAGGTCATACAGTTAATTTGTCCTGTGCCTAGTAACAAATAATGTACTATTTGCAGTTCACATTGCAAGACTGAATGATGTGAGCTCATAGACTCATTTTTATACCCCTACATTTGTGCTGTCTGAAATAATGGAAGACATTCTGAATATATTTGCTGCATGATGATCCCCCAAAATAAACCTTAGCTGCTTTAAGAAATGTTCCTGAAAACCTGCCATTGCTCACATTTCCTTATCATCCTTAACATTTAGATTCTGTACTTAGCTTATTTAGATTTATTATTTAAACCACTACAGGGTGGACTAGGAAACCCAAGTTTCTCTGGAAAAGCTAGCTAAAGTACTAAATACAGCAAGAGGCACCAGTGAAGCTTGCAAGGCTTTTTTTTTCTCTTTTCTCTTTTCTATTTTCTTTTCTTTTCTTTTCTTTTCTTTTCTTTTCTTTTCTTTTCTTTTCTTTTCTTTTCTTTTCTTTTCTTTTCTTTTCTTAAATGGGAGCAAGAAGTTCTCTCTCTGAAGATCTTTGTAAGAGGTTGAGGACTGGAGTGAAAGGCATGTATGGAAGTGTCATTTCTTTCTAGAAAATATATAAGTGCTAGAGTACACATCATCAGGCACATTATTTTCCAGGACCCTTCCCTTTCTTCCTCCCTTCCATTTGTCTATATTGTAGATCAATAAGGTCACAGAATTTCCAAGTAGAATTTTCTCCTAGAAATAGAGTATTCTCCTTGGTTCTGGAGTGGTGGGCAGGAGGACAGGTCTGGGGAGGGGGGGGGTCTCAGCATGGAGGGCACTACACCCCCATCAGTTTTTCCCCAGGAAAAAGCCTGAATCTTCTTCCTGGGTGGACCTCAGAGAAGACCAGGTGGAGGGACAATTTCTCTCTTCCATAAACTCATTTTTCAGCTGATTTGCCTGACAAAGACTCCATAAAGTTTTAACATTCTGTTTAATTGCAAGGTTCAGCAGCATAATCCATAATAAGCTCTATCCACAATAGATATGGAAAGACATACCCATATCTGCCCTCCATAATAAGCTGTATCCAATTAAGGAAAGTCTTCCTTAAAAACAACTTCTAAAGAGTCCTTAAAGAACATCTGCAGTGAGTCAGGATAGCTTTTTGTTGAAAACAAGACATGTTGGAGTTATTTTGGCTAGATGGTTCCCTTTCAGGCTGATGTACTGTAGGATGCAGTGTGGCAGATGACAATTTAGGGCACAGGCTTTCTGAGCAGAACAAAAGTAGTTTATTTGCAGTGACAATCCATTTTTTTTCAGAAATATGCTTATTGAAAGAAAAAAAATTATTTGAGACTACAGTTCAAAACAGTAATATAGTATGTCCAATTTTAACAGTCCACATTTTAATGCATTCTGTATGAGAAGAATCTAGTGAAATGACACTACAGCATCAGTAAAAAAAGGATCTAAGTTCAAGTGTCACATGCTTATTTGTTCAGTTGAAATGAAGTTATCAGCAAGGATAAATTATCCTATCAAACAGCAACCTTCCTTCACTGACTTCAATGAGAGTTTAATAAGAATTTTTTTTTGAGAAAAGAGAGAAAAATTCAAGTTTCCTGTGAAGCTCATGATACTTTGTAGTCACTCTGTACTGTTTATCTTATATTGATTTCTTTATAACATTCTTTGAAAAAGATAACTATTTCAGGAGTTGCTTATTCCCTCCTATACCAGTATTGTTTAGAGATGCCCACACACATCGGAATATTATTATGCTTCAGTAGTTGTTCTGAAAAATCCATGTATTTGGGGAGAAAATTCCTAGTTTTCTTTAGGAAAAAAAATGAGCACAGTTAGATAGGGACCGGGACAGAGAGCAGAAGTTCTGCCAGCAATATGGGGCAGAAAATTGGAGCCATTTTGGTCACAATGGAATATGGTTAATATCCAGCTATAGCATGTCCCTAGTAACAGCAATTAGCTCCATTTGTACCCCTTTTTGTCACCAAATAGTCCACAACCCATGAAGAAGTTTTTGTCTTTGAACTTACTTTAAGCAAAATATTACAGATGTTCCTATAGAAAATAGACTGAATGTTCATTACTTTATTCAGTTTAACTTGAATGGAAGAATAAAGAAAATAGGTCTGCAGTTAAACACTAATTTTGAATATGGAAGACTGAGAGATTAAGAAAACTAATTAGTTTTCTTAATCTCTCAGTCAACCAGAAGAACTCAACTGGATTGAAGAGCTAAAATTTTAATATAGACAAGACCTGGAATGTAGAGGAAGCTGACTTAGAGTGCCTGCAAAAACTATGAACAAATTTTGAAAAGAAAGAATAATTAGGGATATAGTGGTTAAATGAGAAATGCATCCTAGGTTTAGTCAGGTTGATCATGCTAAGGTTGTCTTTTTCTAAGATAACTGATGTTTCTGAAACAAAGTTAATCTGTCAGGATCTCAGAAAAGCATTTAATATGATTTCACGTAGGAAAATATTAGGTAAATTAGAAAATGAGAATTAATAAAAGAATTACGGGGTAGTGGACCATAAAGGAATCTAGCTAACATCAACAGGCTTTACTTCAAGACCACTATTGGTCTGAAACTGATTTTTTAAATAGAACTAACAAGGGTCATTATTAGAACAAATTGTATGTAAGGATTCCTTCAGTGGTGTTAGTGTAAAATACAGCATATAGATGAATTTTCAGTACAAAGGATGAATGGAATATTACAGAAGAGTACAAGTAAAATGAAACCTAAGAATATTTTATTTAAAAATTGCATAGCTTTGCATGAAATATTTCTGCTATAATTTGGAAACTCATCAACATGAAATGTTGATGGAGAGAGAACAGTGTGGATTAAACAGCACAGACTATTTAAACTGATGTGACCATGTCTAGAATTTCATGCCTAGTTGTGGCAATGAATATTTGAGAATACAAATTGGAATTGTGTTAGGAACAGAAAAGGGTATTGTTCTACCAGTTGTAATGAGAGACTGTTTCATGACAGGAAAGAGAAAGAGCTTGAAACAAAGACAAAAATGTGTGTTGATAAATGATTGCTTGGTTCCAAGGTGCAAACACAAAGGTGGTAAATGGTACTTTACTGAAAGTGTAATCTTGGCACAAGGATAAATGGGAATAAATTGGCCACGAACAGATGTTGGCTGAAAATTGGAAGATGTGCCTTATTACTCAAAGGTGCCTGTCCAGTTTTTCTGAGGGAAGTGTAAGGATAAAATCTGAGTTTGAAATTAAGCTGGTAGAACTATGAAAGTGAAAATAGGACCTGTCTTCCAGGTAGAGTGGTGTGAATTTATTAACTCAGTTATTTCTCTTGTTTTACAAATGCAACCATAAATGCAGATAGGTATTATCTGCCTTGATTGTATGCCTTGCCAGTGTTTTTATTCCAAATTGCCTTGAACTTGGCAAAACAGAAGCATTAAATTACTTCTTTAAATTATTTATGCATAGTAGCTATATAATGCTTAGGGTTTCACAGTATTCTGTCAGCATGTCTGACATTCTGACAGTTACCCAAACACATTAGCTTGCTCAAGGTTATATTAAAAACCAGTCCAAAGATCACATTGGAGGTCTGTTAGACAGGAATCGCAATTTTTAATTCTAAACCATAAAGTACACTGTCATTACTTTTCCAGCACAGGGTATGAAGGGTTAAGAAAGGGGTTGGCATGAACTCTTTTTTCCTAATTAGGGATTTTTCAAAACAATATTATTTCACTTATAGTCCTTTTGTTCATTCTGTATCAGTATTACCCAAGCATTGCTCATTGTTATGCTTAGAAGGTAAGACTAAAGAGTCTGTGGATAGGTAAGGAGGCAACACTAATTCCAAATAGTAATAAAATTATAGGTATGTAAACCCAAGATGATCTCATTAAAGTAATAAACTCAGAAGGATATTGAAGACCAGATGGAACTCCAAATAGGAAAATCTATAATGGGACATAAGGATGCAAATTACCCAGAGCAGAGTTTTTCCACATTTGAATGTAGTTCCTTATGTCATAAAAAGATATATACATAAAATACAATCTGTTAAAGTATTTGTATTGAAATCACAATTTCTAAATAGATATACTTCAAAGGATTCTGAATTAATGAATATGTATGGAAATGTTTTCTTTCATGCAAAGATTCAGTGGAAAATGTCAAACTTTGTATGATGTGCGGAATCAAAATTTCACATTTAACATGTCTGCAGCTTCTCAGAGGCTCTATACCTATTTTTGTATATGCACTTGAAAGTATTCTGCTGAACAGTTCATCTAGAATATTAAAGAACTTATGGATAACTATGGATCAGTTGGAGATTTCTTGTTTAGTCAGTGTCCATTATTCTCCCTTTATCTGACTCTATCAAGCTTTGGTAGTAGGAACTATGCCAAAAGGATATGATCTGGCCAGAATCTGGGCAGTGAGGTGCAGAAAGAGCCATCATATTGGTTTTAGAAATCCATCTGTTCTTCTTATGCAAATAATATTGCAGTAATGGAAAAGCTGGCTACTTTGAACATCCCTTTATGACTATCATAGATCTTGCTTAATTAGTATTTTAGGATGACTATCAGAATATTTCAGTGTTGGAAAATGTCCTGTATCTCTCCCCCCAAAGGCTGGTAGTGTCTTTGTGTCAAATTTGGGACTGGTGTCCTACAGCCAGATTGCCAGTCCCTCTCCAGCAGTCCATTCTGGCTTGGTGGGGTTTTATTTGTCTTTTCTGTGGAAAACACATTTGGCATGGAAACTTACAAAGCATACTAGAGAATGGAATAAGTGTATTAGGATGTCTGTGTAGGAACAATTATTGTCTCTGAATAAGTTTCTGTCACATGCAGACAATATGTGAGAATGAGGCACATGCAGGTGTTTTCTGGGCTTTAACCCTTTGTATCCCAAGAATCAATGAAAGAGTACATGCAGCTCTACTCTAACTGCAGAGAACCAAAGGAAATAAGCCCTGTGAAGTGTTGTTCACTCAGTGGATACTGTGTGTGGTATCATTCTGTGGAGGGCTACAGGGGGAAGCAAGCCTTGTTTATATTGTATCTTTTTTCAATAAAATATCATTGACTTCTAACAGTGCAGAGACAGTGTTTAGCACTTGTTTCAGTTATTAGTACGACTGAAAAATGGAGCATTTATCCCAAGTTCTTGGAGTATGGTAGCCCTTGCTCTGACTTGGTTTCCCAGACATGCTGGCTGATCCTGGCCTGGAGATGACCCTCAATAATTGAGCACATTTGCAGCAAAGAGGGAATAAATGATGTAGCATAGAAATCTCAGGTGCAAATCTTTTTTATGCTTCCTTCCCTTCTGCTACTTCTTTCCCTTAGTTACTCGTTTTAAAGAAGACTCCTGTGGGGGTCTGGCACAAAACAAAATGGAGCAGCTGGTAAACCCTAACCAGAACAATGCTTGTAGTTCTTTTGCATTAATTGATCTTAAGTCATTCTTTAAACTACATTGCTTTACACAGAGGTCAGTTTGGTTTTCAGTCAGTTTGTAAATCATGGTAGCAGCTAGATGTTCTGCAATCAGCTGTTCTGTTGCTGTAACCTGATCTTGTTTTAGTGATAGGCAGGTGGAGGTGGGGAGCTGCTTCACAGTAAAATATAGTGGAGACCACATGAAAAGGCTTGGCAACATATTTCTTAATTGTATGGGGACTGAAGAGCATAACAGCAATTGAAATGAATACTTGGGATTATTATTCTGTGTGGCAAATGTTCACAAGCACCTTTAAGCCTCACTTAAAATCTTAAGTCTGAGGTGACAAACCAGCTCCATCTCAAAGCTTGCAGCAGACAGACAGTGTGTATTTTGTACTAGACACTGCTTGACCACATTACAGTAGGGTTACTTTTAGAAAGCAGTCAGCATGTGATGTGGATTGCATTCAACAATGAACTGCCAGCTTCTGACCTCACCCTGGTCTCACTCCAGCAGGAAACTCCAGTAGAGTTAGAATAAGTCAATGGGCCTCTTTGAAATTTACACCAGAGGATATTAGTTTGGAATCTTGCCCATGCCTATGTAGCATCTTCTGAAGCATGTTCTATTCTAGCAGCCCTCTGAAAGTGGTATTCTTCTGGTTATGGCAGTTAGAAGTTTACCCTAACTTTATCTGGGCAAAAAATGGTTGTCCAGTAAAAATGGAACATTGAGTAGTAATAACACTTTATCCATTTTCAAATTTCACTGGACTCTTCTCTAAAGCCACAAGTGATTTTGAATCCTGTTTCAGGTTCTAAACATAAAAATGACTAATGTCAGAATAGGAAATAATATATAATCAGCAGCAAAACAATTAAAAGCAATATAGAGTCTAGTTTTTGTGAAACTACGGACTAGACCAAAACATTAATATATAAAAGTTGTTAATTCTTAAAATTCTGTAGCATTAATTTCATTAACTGCTTTGATTAAGGAATTTTACTCTGTTATTTCACGTGACTTTTTTCAGACTAAACAGATGGTCAAATACATATTTCCTCGACTTTTTAATTAAAAGAATATGCTAAATAGCACTTCTTTTCCGCAGGTCCTGTGATTTAGGCAAATGTGACTTCATCCTATTTTTCATCACTATTCATAAATTTAGATTATGAGGAAAGATTGGTAATTCACCTCATGTAACAAAAATAAAGATTTTTAAATTTCAAATTCTAAAATGCAAGCAAAAGTACTGTGCATTTGTTTTTTAAATGTCATTTTTTTAAAATACTTGTCAGAGTTTGTGAACTCAAATTATTTTGTTAGTTGGGACTGGTGAAGCCTGAGAAAAGGCTGATGGTGTGAGGTGCCCAAGTAAACAAAGCTTTTCTCTGTATAACCCCTTTGTGTTACAGACTCATCTGGGTAATGATTCTCCTGGGAGAGAGAACCATGCCTGAGAGTAAGTTGTGAGAGTCAGTCACTTTTCAGAACTCAAAAAAGCATGTTAAACACTTAAAGAGTAGAAAGTTTTTCTTTATACCTTTGTGAGTCTTTCAGTGCAGAATCATAGGAATATTAATTCATATTTGCCATCAAGGATGTAAGTGGGTATTTTAGACCACATGTCATTTATTTGCAGAGTTAAACTTCCCTAAGAGTCACTGGTGAGCACTTCAGAACAAATTAGCCTTACAATGAGGTTTTAAAATCTGCTTTAAACCAGTTTCTTTATTCTCTATTTCTTTCTCCATTTACCTTCAGAATCCATTTACAGCACATGTAGACAAAACTATTATTTTCTGCCTTTAAAAAATAAATTGAGCTGGGATAATTGAACTAATTGTTTGGGTAGTTTTTAATAGCTCTTTAAAGCCATTCATCTGAATATTGTGCTAGGATTTCATACTTCCTTGCTGAGCCACACAGTCCACTGGATACATGGAAAGAAACTTCTAAACAGAGTCAAGATATGGAAATATAGATCTAATTTCACTCTCATGAATCCAGTTGCTCTGTTTTATGTAAATGCAAAATGACATGCAAATGTCTTGCAAAATAACATGCAAAAATGACCCAACTCAATTAAAGTGTGCAGAATATGTCTTAGTTTCTACACACCCCAATGTGATGATCTGTTTCCTCTGACTGAATAGTAGCAAAATGCTCGGGGTTTTCTCTGACACCTCCTATGTATGATGTCAAACTTAGTGTGTGACTGGATGTAGCAGAGTGTAAGGTCCTAGTTTCCCAAAGTTTAAATTGAATAATTTTTTTCTGAAAATAAAGGATTTGTGGGATGAGGACAGGCTTTTCTGAAGTAGTTCAGAAAACCTGTATCTTCCTTTAATAATACTGTTGATATTTCTTCCCTGTGTAAGATAATTTTTTAATGTCTAAGGTCAAAGTGAAGGTGGGAATGAGAATGAGGGTTCTTAGACTATATTGATTCAGTTTTACTTTCTCTAATGATGCCACATCAGGATCAGTGATTTTTTCCCTTTCTCCCTTCTCTAAACCATGGTAAAGTCTAATAATTGCACAGATTTTTGACTGCTTAGAATGCCTGACCTTTAAGCAAAAAATTATTTTCAGTCCTATTTAGAGAGAAGACTTTACTTTGGTGTGATAATTAAGGGAATTGGGATATTAAAGTAAGTTCAAAATATATTCATGGGAATCAAATGCATTATTATTGGAATTTAATCATGATGCAAGAGTGTGATTGAGAAATTTCATATGTGGGAGGAAATAAATGTCACTCATCAGCACTGATCACACCAATGGCTTAAGTTGACCCCTCTTCCTCTCACTGTCACAGGCTGGGAACACCCAGATGTTCAGCTATTGCATATCATCCAAGCACTGGCAGTTTTCAGCTAAAAGCTGTTCATTACTTAAGATGAGCTAACTCTGCTCCTTGAAACCATGCAAGCAGAACCTGTTGGATAAATTGCACAAAATTGCATGTTTTATCCTTGTTACTCAAGGAGAAGCAGTGGCATTTTGGAAATAAGAAACAGAAGTGAGCATGTAACATCAACTCAAAGTTAAAATTAAGTTACTCAATTAGTTCCTGGAACTTTTAGTTGATCTATCTCCTGTAGTCCCTTCAACACTGGCAGAAATAAGTTAAGTGCTTAACAATGCTACTGAATACAAAAAAGATACTTTAAAGATAGAAAAATGGTGAGGGTGGGACTGGTTTGGTTTGGTTTGGTTTGGTTCAGTTTGGTTTGATTTTAATAGTCTGAAATATTTGACATATTTGATATTTAAGATATTTCAGACAAGCAGTGGCAGTCTTTTTCATGCATGTTTGTTGGATACTCTGTTGGATCTTTTTCTGTGATCAAGTCCATTTGCTACAAATTTTCATAGACCCACTCTTCATCGACCTGCAGACTAGAAGTGGTCATTGTAATCATCTGTCATGTCTGGCTACATGACACAAAATCCAAACTTCTACAAGTGTTTCTTGCCTGAACCTCTAATCTTAGAGGTATTACACCCTAATTTCATTTTAAAGGTAAAAAACCTCTAATCTTAGAGGTATTACACCCTAATTTCATTTCATATCAGAGAAAGCCTCCAACATGAAAATTGGCCTCTCTGCCCTGGATTTTTGATTTTTCACCCTTGAAATACATTTAAACTAATGCTACACATTACTGATTTTTGCCCATTTCAGTTATAACAAATATACTAAGCTAATTTGTCACAAAAAAAATGCCATTAGTGGAGCAATATTGAAGTGAGTTGTTTCTTGAAGGAAAAAGTCTCTTAGAACTTACTGAAGACAGAAATTAGTTATGTGATGCCATCTCACTCTTTTCCTGTAGTACCAGGCTATTTAAATTTTCATTCAAGGCTACTGAAATTGATGTGAAGGTGATAAATCATTGAATGAAGCTCTCAGTTATTAGTTGAAGCCCTAAAGCAAGACCTCAGAAGCCTGCAGGTGGTGAGGTACATACACCCTGGTTCTATGCAGCCTGAACTGGGGCTGCCTATGCAGTTATATTTTATTAGCACCTGGCTGAGCTTTCAAGCTTTGCTTTTGGGATTTTTTTCTCCAGAATGGCTGTAACCTCAGCCAGCTGACTGTCCCCAAATTTGGTCAATGACCACAGAAGAAATTGCTGGAGTGACACTGTTTCAGATGACAGTAGCACCCAACCACATATGTGCTCAGATCTGCAGGTTGAGCCAAAGATTTCCCCCCAGATTTGGCTACTTCCCTCCTTCGGTTTTTCTCTCCTGCAATCTCACCCAACTAACTTCTAGGGCAAACTAATGAAAACACTAACAACCCACAAAATAAAAACCAGAGCCTGTAAGAAGGGAACGGGTCCCACAGAGGTTCTCCGAGACTTCTGTCATTTCCTTTTGCAAACAGTTTTATTCTTGTGGTTTGAAGATTTTGGTCAATAATTCTTGTGGTTTTCAGTCTGGCTGAGTCAGACTAAGATCATGCTACAGCTGTGATAAACATCTTGTCTAACCCAATTAGTTTCAGTAATACTAGATGATTTATGCATTGGTTTGTTGGTTCTGAAATTATTCATCCCTGCAGTGCACATAGGAGGTGTATAAGTTATGATCAACTTGTATTCAAAACTTCTTTCACATGGGACTTGATAAACCATAAAATTGATTTTCACTTTACTGCTTAGAAAAAATATTGCAAAAAAACCCCAAAAAACAAACAAACCCCATTTTTAAATGTGCTAAGAAAATTATGTAACTTTTTAAAAAACAGAATGCTGTCCTTGGAAATGCTGTTAACAAATTCAGAGAAATTTAGAAAACCACACAATAATTATATTTAAAATCTGTAGCTATTCATCAAATTTGCTCAGACAATTCTTCATAGAAAAGAAATCAAAGCACATTGTTTAGTAGGGCTTCTGAAGCTGCCTTGGACATTGCAGGTCTTGCCTTGGCAGCTCTCACACATGCTAGACAGCACAGAGAAAAATGGTGCAGCAAACTCTGAAAAAGAGGTTGGAATTGATTTTTCTTTTTCTCCTCTCTCATCTTTCTCCTTCCTTTCTCTGCTCTCCTTTCCCCTATTTCTTCTTTTTCTTTAATCCCTTCATTTTCTTTCCATCTCTCTTACTTTCACTATCTCTTTTGCTTTCTCTATCTCTGTGTTGGTTGGTGGGTTGGTTCAGCCTGTCCTATGGCTTAGTTCTACATAGAAAGATTCCTCTTACTTTGAAACTAGCTGTTTATAAAATGACACAGAAAGCTTTTAGCCTAAAAGGGAAAAAAAATCAACAATTTTAACTGAAATATTTGAAGGGTTCTATTCCAAAATTATGCTTACTAAAGGAAAACAAAAGTTAATCACAGTGATATTTTTTAAAACCATTATAAGCTTAGAAGGCAAAATTACATATTTAATTTTACTTTAACAGTAAGTACTTGATCCACACAATGTTAAGATGGATTGTTTTACATTTATTTTTCAAATTCACCCATGAAAATTCAATTTATTTTCATAGCTCTAGTCAGAATTCTGTGCTTCCTTTCTCAACTTCCCGTCTTTTCTTTCCTTCCTCCCAGAGAACTGTGCTACAGTTTTGTTATACATCAGTTGATCTTTAAACATTTTTTGTTGCTGGCTCTCTGTGTGCTCTCTTATGTTTCCAATTACAAAAAAAAAAAAAAAATAATATCACTTTTAATCCAAATTCTGAAGGTCACTAATTAGCTCATTTCTGTTCCATAACAAGAGAAACAATGTTAACTTCCGTAGCATGGAAGCTGAATATAAATGCCTCATTAATCTTAGACATATGAAGGCAAGTATCCGAGGACGGATGTCAGTGGAGAAAAATAGCCCTGGAGGGGAAGACACAGAAAGATCAGACAGTATTTATTACCATAAAGACATTCTTATGTGCTCCATAGACTGGGTGATATCAGGGCACAATGCAAGGTTCTGAAGTAAAGATGTTCTATTGTTCTCACCAAACATTGTTTGTAAATGGTGAAGTTGATTTCAAGTTCAAGAATTCCTGCCTAAGCCATGCCAGAAGCTCTCCCAGAGACATACTGAGCACCTTACTAGTTTTTTTAAGAAAGTGGTGGCAGTTAATATCCTCAGTCAGCAGAAAGCTTTCTTCAGGGACAGGGCACTTCCACTTTGTTGCCATATATTTTGTTTCTCTCTTCCCACAGCCTTTTTGGGAATGTGTTAGGAAACCTGCTCAAAGTCCTGCTGGACTCAGAACAGGGCCCTGAATCAGAATTTGTGCAAACACCAAGCCACCTCCCATCTGGTGGGAGTGATCTGCAGTTAAATGAATTAAACTAATCATGGATCATTTGTATTTTACATAATTACGTATAAGTTGGAGATGAAAACATATTCATTAAAATTGAGAGCTAATTATTTCTTTGTGGTAGTGCACAGCAAGTCACAGAGGTTTTCATATGTAAAACTAAAGATACTGATATTTTCATTCATTCCAGTTAACTTAATAGTCAAAGTTGGGTTTATGGGTTGTATTTGGGAATATTTCAACAGCAAATATACAATATTAAGTACATAAAATAGCACTATAATGCATAAGCCAGAATGAATAAGGATTAAGTAGTAAAATCCTAATGCCTCATTTCTACACATTTGTTACAATTTCTTAAATTGACATGTTCTGACAATGCACTTTGATTATAATGAAGCTGTCTTTCCAGTTGAAGAATCTTCCACTGTAGTAATTAAGATGCTCTTAGTTTTCCAGTTAAAGTACTCTAGAGAATTGGTTATTCTTTCAAAGTGTTTCTTTTCAAAAGAAAAGCAAAACAAAAGCCCAAAAAAGTAACAAACAAACAAACAAACAAAAACCAACACAAATCCTGCTAACAGGTTTGTTTTTTTTTTAGTTTGTTTCTGTTGAATCTACTTGGGATAAGTAACTCTTTGATGAAAACAGGATGACTTCCTAATGGCTCTTAGAAAAAACAAAGCAAACAAAACCCCAAACACACCAAAGCAAAACATAACAAACTGTTCTTATCAATATCATGGGATATTGATAATATTATGGGAGGATGTGAGAAACTTGAGACTAGAGAGACCTGTGGTTGAGATTTTTTAAGGAAAATTTTAAACATAATCCTCAGACCTTTATATACTTTATTCAATCATTTGGCTATGAAACAATTTTCCATTCACACACTTGTGGCTGTAGCTGTGAAAATTTGCAAACTATGATATCCTGATTTACACTTATCCATGTTTCTTTTCTTTTCTAATAAGATATTTTTTCATAACAGTGAACTAGAAATTGAAAATAGATAAAACTGTGTATCACCACTTAAACTGAAGAAACCAAGTCTTCATGTAATTTCTTCACTGGTTTAAACTAATTTTTCACTCTGAAAATGGAATTATAATTATTCCCTGAATGGAACTTCAAGAGACAATGCTAAGATTTTCTTTTCCCTTATTAGTGTTCCTGGGAAAATCTCACAAAGGAGATTAAAATATGATTTCTGCAATATTAAAAGGCAGTGCTGTGTCTCAGTGCTCCCTTTTTTATTTGTGGAAAAGTTTTATTTGATAATTGAAAGTTTATTTTGAAGCACCATCATTTGGATTTAAGAAAACTAACCTGTTTATAGGAGATTATACTAGAAAGATGCATAAAACAGCTTACAAATTATAAGATTATTTTATTCCAGGTATATTTTTGCTTCCACAAAAAAGAATATAGTGTGTGACAATAGACAGCAGTCTCAGATTTTATTAGCAAAGCTGTAAAATGACTAAATGAAATTGAGGAAATCTAAAAAAAAGAAAAGGAGAGGGACTCTGGCCTGCAATATAAACAATAGCCTTTGTTACATCATCATATTGTAATTAGATTTATTATGGCTGTATGCTCATAGTTTGAATAAGTGGAAAATGTGATGTGAGTTTAATTGGCTTATTTGTCGTGCTGAGTTCACTAGTGCATTGGATCCTGCCTTGTCCTGCTGCTAATAGAAACATCTCTTTTAAAAAATCGTCCATTCCACTGCAATCTTTCAGAAATATTCCACTGCAACCAATGCCAACATTTTTTAAATTAGACTTAACCCATCAAAAAAGTATCAGTTACCTCCTGTTCTTCCCCTCCTTCTCATCATATTTGTGAAACCTCTGTCCTTCCAGTTCTGGTGCAAAACCTGCTCATCAAAAGCACAAATTTTTTATTTCTGCCACAGGCCTCAGACTATTTCTGTCTGCTCAGAGAATGAATAAACTGGGCAGCTTATTTCATCTGTCTGTGTCTTGATACAGCAGTTCTGTGAATAGGAGGAATAGAGCTTCACCCACCTCAGAGGCTGCTGAATGAGGGAAGGAGTAAGAGCATAGCTTGTAATGAATGTTATGGATACTCAGAAATAATCATATGGAGTGTTGGAATAATATAATTGCCTGTGTTTTAGGTCTTCTGGCCTGTACATTGTTGCAACAATATCAAGGTGAACCATGTCTAGTGAATTAGAATCTGCAATTGAATGGACTGAATTTGTTTCTCTTTTCCATTTAGTTATTAGAACCAGTCGTGAGGTCTGTTTTAATGTCACTAACAGTATGGAGCAAACCTAAATGGGATTTAAATGAAAACAGGTAAAAATAGGGAGAAATTTTTTAAATGCAATTCAAAGAAAATGTTCATGTCCAGTTCAAGATCTTATGGAGATTGAAAGCCTCTGATAAATTGTATGATTTTCTTTGAGGAATCTGTTACTATTAATACCAGGTATTCACTGCATTTCTGTGCAGAATTTTTACAAACTTCTCCTATTTATATTGCATCATCTGTGCATTTTTTTTCCCCACAAATACATAGGGAAGAGTAAATCATAAATATAAAAGTGTACATTCATATATGTAGTCTCTAAATTATTAGTGAAAAACTAGTTTTTTGTAAACATAGCCTTGCTTTTTAGAGAGGCACTTGATGTCAATTTTCTAATTGTAGCCTCAGCTGGTATTGTATATGGATTTTATTGTCTTGTTATCTTAGAATGGAGGGTGACCCTGTATTTCAATCATCCAACAATAATTAGCAAATAAATAAATTACATTTGAATATTTGTCAGAATCTATGAGTAATCTAGACTGAGCCATGGTCTGACATCCTGTCTGGTCAGATGAGATCATTTGAGTTGTCTTTGTGCATCCTGAGTTCAATTTCCCTTTTGTTTGGAATCAGTAGGCTTGCATGACTAGTAAAGTCCTGTCTGCTCCCTTAGGACATCCATTATATTGAGGACTTTAAAAACAAACAGAAGTTAAATCTTTAGTTTTGCTAGGTTACTCTATGATGGTGCAACCGTTCTCTTTGTAGAAGATAATTCACTTGTGGTGTCAATGAGCTCTAGATATAGTTTTAGCTGGGCTTTTTGTAGCAGGATTTATAAAAATAAATACATGTGCGTGGAGCAGATTTGTTTAAAAATGCCATCCTAATCAATTATTTAATTAAGCCCACAAAATAACATGCAGAAGTCTTTATTTTACAAACTTTATAAAATGTACATAAATCAAGAGCTGAAATAAAATGCAGTAATGAGTATAACCTGTTTAAAATACTATCCTTTGCATATAACTCTTCTTATTACTATTTTGACTAAGAGCATTTGTAGGATTTTTTTCAAAAATACACTTCAAATATTTTTAAATACTTTAAATATACTTCAAAAATATAGCTCAAATCAAAGTCTTTGGTGTATGATGGTTTGCAGTTTTCCCTTTTTTTCTTTGTGTGTGGTATGGTATGATATTGTTTACTTCCAAGAATACAAAATTTAGTAATAGAAATTACTACTCTGCTTTAGAAGCAGAGTCAATTATGTATGAAACTTGCATTGCTGTTACATGGTTTTGGGCAAAAGGTGAATTATGCTTTAAAGTAAAGAGATATGTGTGCACAAACTGCATATTTGTTTTACTGAGCTCTGTGATTTTAAGGATATATTAGAAATTGGGTATTAAAAACAAGTTATCTATGGTGCAATCAGCAATTGCAAACTTTGTTTGAAATTACTGTGCTAAGTGTTGTAAACCATGTCTTGATCCTGAACTGCTGTAATCATGGGAACTTTATCATTGTCTTTAATTCAAAAGAAGAGGGTGCAGGAGTATAAATTAGAAAAGCATTACATAAAAGAATGGATTTGAAAAGTAGGAACTAACAAAGATGGTTATAGATCTGGCCATGTTCACTGGAGGAAAATGCAGAGGAGAAGCATAAAAAGTATCTACCAATATATAAAAATACCATAAAGAGTGATTGATTACTTTTCTTAATTAATAAAAACATAACTAGGAGTAACAGGCTTAGCCTTTTAAGCTTAAATGGTAGAAATAAATTTTTTAGAACACAATTATGCTATGAAATATTCTGAAATAAAATGGAAATTGTGTAATTATTGGTACAGGAGGTATTTAGAGCTGAGCCTTGTAATACATGTGTAAAAGAAGCTTCATCATGACAAGACATATCCAGCTTTGAAAATTCCAAGTGTAGGCACACATATCTAGCCATAGGTAACAGCTGTAAAAGAGTTCTGTAGACTCGAGCAGTGGCTCAGCCAACAATCCCAGGGGCCAGAGTCCTCATTCACCACCTCTCACTGAGCTGCTGGGTGATGTCCTTTTGCTCAGGAGGGATGGTGACATTTTCTTCCAGCCTACATTCCAGCTGTTAGACCTAGACTTTGTAAGGTGTCTTAAGTGTGCAGAATAAATAGAAAAAAGATATAGAAGGGCACAGAAGAAAGGTGTGTCTATATGCAGGGTGTGTGTTTGCACCTGCCTTCATTTCCTGAATTGCTGTAGTCTTAACTTTTCCTTTCATGGAAGCAAATTTAAGCAAGTCCCAGCATTTGGGGCATAACAACATGTGCTGAGGTCCAAGAGGGGAATCTGTTCAGCTCTGGAAGGGAATCATCCTTCCTGCTTTCTGTTTCCTGTGCTCTCTGCTCTGCACTTCAGGGATCTGACCCACAGTGACCAATATCAACATAGATCTCTCATTAAGAGAAGGTGAAAATATCCAGTGGAGAAATTCACAGCACTGCCAACCTTGGCTGTCACCCCACAGCTCAAACAGAAGTGCTCACTCCTTCAGAAACCTTTTCAGAGATTCTTTCCGAAGCCTTCCCAAAGCCACAAGTTGCACAGACAAGTGCCAGTGGATATAAATGCTCCAAAGCTTCTCAGACCATGATCACAGAGCCCAGAGTGGGTCACCACAGTGTCTGGGACTCTGTTTGGGACATGGAGGAGAAGTCAGGCCTGCCCCAAAGGATCTCTGATACTGGGATCTTCTCTTCTGCAGTGGTTTATAAACAATGGTTTCTGCTTTTCTGAGCAGAATAGCACTGGGCTTGCTTGAGGATAAAACCTTAAGATGTACATGCACCTGTTTGGGAAAAAGAGGTTTTGAAGGTTTTTGTTGTCATGTCTCCTGGTGAGGTCTGCAGATGCAGTCTGTAATTAGTGTAAAATATTGTCAGGTGTTTGCAACTATACATTTCCATCTGTGAAAATTTGGCCTGCCCTGAATCTCAGTGAAAGACAAATGGTTTTGAAAGCACTGAGCTGAACCCACAGGAGGACTTGCTGCAGTTGTTTGAAATGTGAAATGTAATTTATATTTAAGGAAAGCAAGATTCATGGACTAAATAGTTTTTGTTGTTTTGAACCTAGTGGATTTACATTAGGAGTGGATTTGGCCTTTATACATTGTCATTTAGAAGCTGTCACAGCTCTGATTCTTCTCACAGAGGAGTAGGTTCCCACAAACCATGTAATCTCTTCCTTACCAGACTGTGAGTTTGATTTCCTGCCTCTCCAGGAAATAAAACACTGATGTCTGCTATATAGGATAAGGCCAATATGTGAAGGCATGAATCAGCACTTCAGTACATCCAGGAAAATGTCTTTGGTTCTGCAGGGGGAATGCCATTATTGTTACTTCCTTCTTTATAGCAAGTAGATTAAATAGATTTGTAAATTCCTCAGCCAGTAGTAAATGAATGGAAATAGCATCACAAGATAGGAAACCAGTTAAAGAGCTGAGCTTCTGCAGGTCTCTAAAATGGTTCTGAGACTACCAATGTAAAGGATGCTTACCAAGAAATCTGAGCCACTGTGAGTGATATTTGTATCTCAGAGACTCTATTAAAGGATAAGAGACAGCAATAGAAAGGATGCAGCTGAATATGTGACTGCTCAGTTAATTTTGATGTAAATGTTCTAGGTACTGCTCTTAGCAGTATCATATTAGCCTTTACTGAGTTGCTATTCAACAGTAATCCATCCATGTTCTGCAATTATTCATCCCCTGAAGACTGTTTATGAAATGTTTGTGTGCTTTTGGAGTTACAGAATGAGTGTTTCAAAATGTGTGCAAATTTTGTAAGAGCTCATGTAAGTGTAAAACAAAACAAAATTTGATGGTTTTTATTGCACACTATTTCCCCAGATGCTTTACAAGTTAAAATAACAAGGCCATAAGAATTAAGTGAGAAAGAAGAGGGAGGAGGGGGGATTGTGAAGAAATGGGGTAAGTAGTAGTGAAGGGTATTTTCAGCTGGCATTGTGATAAGTGAGAGAGAGTTGCCGAAACAGAGACTTAACAGGATTCTAACCCAGACAAGATGATCTGCAGGGACTTAATTGTCCATCACTATTTAGAGAGGAATTTTGTGTATTGCCATTTCTTTAGTGCTCTTTGCCCAAGTATACTGGAACAGGTAGCACAAAATTTAGGACTTATGCAGTTGTAACAGTCTGTGGATACCTGAGGACATCTCAAACACTAAAATGTTTATGCAAACAAGCAGAGTGAAAGTAGTCAAGGTTCTGCCCAAGCTGCACCTTTGCAGCCATTTGCTGGCTAGTTTGTCAATGATCTGAGTGATAAAAGGATGAGAACCCTGTAAATGCACACAGTCTGTCTTGTTATTGTTATTTTTACTGTCCCATGCTTGTCTGCTACCTCTAGCTTGAAATGTTTCTGAGTTTGGCCTCAGCACATTTTCTGCAGAAGAGGATAATGTCAGTGTTTTAAATTTCTCATTTCTATGAGCTGGAGAATGTACAAGCATGTAGATACTTAATTCCTTCAGAAGAGGTCACAGACAGGAGGTGAAGCAGTGCTGCCTTAAAAATTACAGCAATGACAGTAAATGTCTGCAGAACTGCACTACAGGAGAGACAACTCTTTCTTCCTTACAGCATGATCAAGACCCCCATCCTCAGGAGTTTGAGCTATTTGTGCCTATAAATTGGTGTATTTATTGCTGGCCATAGACATGGAATCTGAAATTAGTCCTCTTTCTCTTCCTCAGTAGGTGGAATTATTTTCAGAGCAGTCAAACTCTTTTAAAGTCTCAGGAGAAATATTTTTACATGGTCAATGCAGAGTCCCTAAATGGAATTGCCTTCAGGGCAATTCATGTATGTTGCAATTGATTAAATATTTAAAATCCAACCTGATGAAAGCAGACAATCAAGTACACAGTGGAAAAAGTTCAGGAAAGATCAGCAGAATTTATGTTTTAAATGAAATCACAAATAAGGAAAATTGTTATATGTTACAGGCATCTTTTTATAAGATACATACTTCGTATATATTCATATGTGTGTGCATATATGCATATATATATTGCAGAAAAATCTGTCATGTAAAATCAGCAATAATAGGCAAAATGCAAACATAGCTATTTCACCAGACCCTGTAATGTTCAGCTTGATGATAATGAATGAAAAAATCTGTATACATCTTTGCAAAGGGTGATAGAAGTAGCAATGTTCTTCCAAACTGTCTCTTTAAATTATCCTTAATGAACCAATGTGCTACTATGAGCAGATAATGCTGAAGTGTCTTGGGGATGAGATGTTTAGTCCAACTGTTGAGCTTTAAAAAATGACTTGAACCTTTCTTCTGGTTGTTCTCAAAAAATGCCCAAAAATAATAGCGGCACCCTTTCCATCTCTTGGCACTTTATTTAGAAAATTGTTAGCCTGTCTTGTGGACATTCCCCTTGTCCTCAATGTAAATCTTTTACTCTGCTGTCAGACCTTGTGGTTATTCTGAGCTCATTTTTTTCTCCCATAATCTTGGGGAAAGTAATCTGAACAAAAGTTAGCCTGCCTCAAATTATTTGCACAGTTAGACATCAGGTGGTCTGTCATTGATCTGTCACATTGACATGAGCAGAGTCACTACAGACAATTAAAAAGATGAATTTCTTAAATATTGGGTGCAGACTGGACACCACAATGCATATAATCATATGAGAATGTTTCTGGAACTGAAAGAGTGCTTTTTTTTTGATCTTACTCAGGATGAAACTCCACCTCCTGTATTTGCTACCTCTCACCCATTATTTCTTTAACACTTCATGATAGCATGAAGATATCAAGAAGGCATTACTGTTAATTTTTAGCTTGAATAATTTTTCCATCTATCCTAGCACTTTCATGCTGTGCAAATAAGTATTGAGTTATTAATTTTGCCACTGTTACTGACATAGTATGATGATGAACAAACTAGAGTAGAATACAATAGAAAAGAGCAGAGTTTCAAAAGATTTTTCAGATGTGAGGGTCCTAAATCCTAAAGATTACCTGAAATCTTAACTCTGCATTCAAAGTGTGGGGCAATATACCAATAAAGTTTGAAGTTTTGCTGCATTTGTGCTATATTTACATATTAGGTCCCTGAATCAGTGACTGTTATGGACTGTATTTTCAAAACAAAACTTTAAAAAAAAAAAAAAAAAAAAGGATTTTTAGTACTTTGTTTCAGGCTTTATCCTGTTTCTCAGACTCAGCTGAAATCTGCAGTGGTGGCTCTAGGTGGCACGTTCTAACTGTTTCACTAATCCAGAATGAGGATGTCACCTCTGGGGCAGCACTTCACTAATGAGAGAGAAAGAGACACAGTGAATGTACATTGGATAAACATGGGTGAGCTCATTCCAGTACCTGTTGGATGGACACAGAGCACCACATTTGCAGCAAAAATCAATACATTAATTGAGAGAGGACACTGAATTCTCTTCCTATGTGAAGAGTTGGTTCTTTCAAGGACATGTGAGCCGAAAGCCACAAGATATTTCTTCTTCTGCAGCTTTAGTTTTCTTGTTTTCTTATGTGTAAAAGAGCATTGCATTTGTAGTTTTCAGAACAGGTATTAAATAAGGAGAGATTTTTATAAGAAAACAGAGTGAAAATAGACAGTAATTTCATAACAGGGGCAGTATGTGCATGATTTTCTACCTTGCATTTATTTCAGATCAAGGTTTGTATGTCAAACTGCACTGTAGGATGATTTTAAGAACACTTATGAACTCTTAATTGAAGGGATTTGTACCCAGTACTTTTTATATTATAGCAAAGTATTTTAAAACAATAATTAAAAAATTGAAGTATCAGAAGGGAAATTTTATTTTTTATTTTTCATAAATTATTTTAAAATAAACTAGATAAAAAGCTGGATTTAACTTTACCTCTTTTTGTATATTGCTAAGAAATATGAAGTCTGGAATATTCTTGATTCCATTACATAAATTGGTGTAATAGATTTTATTTCATGAAGGTGCAATGATTTCCCTTCATGCTGTGAATCAAACATAGAAGATCATATTGCAACTGGCCTAGGAAATTTATACAATTAATAGCCATTATTTTTCTGAAGGAATGGATATTAAGGGAAAAAATACTCAAGATGAAAAAGCCCATTATATCATGGAAGGACACTGGGTACCTTTAAACACAGTAGAGGAAAAGTTTTTAGTTTAGGCATAGGGTGGTATTTTATTGTTCATCTTTCAAGGGTGAAGAATTTCTACTACTTTACCTGCACTCCACTGGACTCTGGAGTTTAAATGTTTTAGATGTTATATTTAAAATAACTTCTTACATTTAATATTGCATTGCTAAGAACACGGTTAGAATTATTTGTACTGTCTATATTTTATATGAACTATCACCTGCACTGGGACTTCTCTTGTCAACTTCATGCCATTTTCTGCTTTCTGATTTTCCTGGTAGTTTTCTGCTGTATACTTTGCATGGTTTCTAGTCTCTCCTTCTTGTTTTTATTTAACTTTAAAAGTTACGAACAGGGCCTATATAAAATAATTAAGAATCTTAATCTCAGGTGTGGTGAAACATCAGCTAATGATTATTAATTACATTTTTGCCTGCTGTTTATGTGATAAAACAAAGTGCATTAAAACCATTCTATAGGACTTTGTGTCATTCATCTAAAAACTCCAGAATGTAAAAGGAAAGATGAAATTAAAAAGATCTCATTTTTCCTAAGTAGAATGTAATTTCCAGTCACAAGAGAAACAATACACTTACTATTAGACAATCTATAAAAATCATTTAATAAGTAAATATAATAGGATGTTAAGTTTTATAGGTTTAACCATACTGTATTTATTTTACTTCAGTACAAAATGTCAGCAAAAATATTATCACCTCCAAAGATAAAATAGCCATGTATTAGAATTTTTAAAAAACCCAAAGTTGTGCACTTGAAAAGTACCTCTTTATGTATGGGTTATGTTTTTATGTAAAAGCAGCTCTTTAGAAGTTTGTTACAAGTAACATAATAATGGGTATCTCATTCAAAACCTTTTAACAGAAATGTAGATTTCTCAGTAATGAACTTTTAGAAACCTTCTTAAATTCTTCATTAAAATGTCTTGTTAAATAAGCTGCAGAATCAAAAAGTCCATGGAGAATGAAAAGTTAATTTCAAATCTGTTAATTAAAGCAAAGTAAAAAAGTGTGTTGCCAATGGGAAAATCTATGTCTCCTTCACATCTGTACAATCGTGCAGGTTAAGGAGAATAGAGGAATTACAAATTCCCTCTAAGGTCTTTTCATGCCAGTGTGCTGTAGTGCCATATGAGGTAAACACAAATCTGGCCATTAGTTTGCTTTGACAGCATAAAATAATTTTACTAAAAAGAAAAAAAAAATTGTAGTATTTCAATAAAGCTGCTTATGTTATTTCTGTATTCCCTGATCAACAAAAGTGAATCATTATGACACAGCACAAGGGAAATGGCTTTACAGGGTAAGATTTCAGGTTCATCTGTGTCCTGTTCCTTGTTATGAGTATCATGTAACATCACCATTCCTCAGAAAACATATAGGTGTACAATTGTGTACTGCCTGTTGTGTTGGTGACATCCCTTCTGTTAGTTCCAATTAACAAGGGTGAGTTCCTTCAGGGCTCCTGTGGGGCTTTAGAAAATGGACTCCTGAATATCTTATGGTTCTTTGTTCAATAAACATTACTACTGTTACTTTTATGTAACATTTTACTTTTTACTATAACACTACATCTGTTAGCAGAAGGCAAAGAGACATTGTTTTTCATAAAGAAGCAAATAATTCTTTAAAATATTAAAAAATGAATTTCCCATTTTTAATTCCAAGTGACTAGCTTACTGTAACTAAAATATAATATATTTCTAATATAATCTATTTCTTGGTTCCATTTTTACATCAGGTAACACTTTCTCAAGTACTCCTGTTTGCAGGCCAGCTGAGGATAAGAAAGCAGAGGTGTAATTGAACATTCAGGATGGACTTTAGGGCACATGGCATAGTTAGTTAGTAGAGACAACTGCTCCGTGTTTGGGAGTTGTGTTAGACACTCAAGTTTTGAACTGAAGGGCATAGGAGTGTTCCCTGCTAAATGAGGATTTTATTCTAGATTCAAAAGCACAAAACAAATCTCAAGCAAAGCCTGGTGCTGCTGGGTCATTTGAACTTCACTTTCAGAAAGGCAGTGCTCTCCTGGGCATTTCTAGTTGAGTAGTCGTGGCCACTTCTTTTATTGGGAAACTCCATTATCACAGGATCATCTCAAAATTAGCCTGCAAAGTCTCTCTGGAGATATTTTGGTTCCACATTCCACTCACAGCTGGAAAACTGCAGAGTTATAACCATGTTGGACAGTAGATCATGTTGCTCAATACTCTGTTAAGCTAACTTGGATAATCTACAATGATATGCAGTCTTTCTGGGATACCTGTTCCAGTGTTGATGTAATTTTTTTTCCCATCTTAGTATTTTAATGGATAGTGTTTGCTACTTTTTCTTTCTGAGTATTTTGAATAATTACGGGAGAATTTAGGCTGAGAAAATTAACACCTCATTCTTGGATGTCTCTTAGTAAAACCACTGTATTGGTAGATCCAGTTTCAGTTGGAAGCAGTGCATTTTTTTAAGGGAAGGAAGAGTGACTGGAGAGTGACAGAAGTCTGCTTGTGTAAAATATTTGAGATTGGTCACCAATTCTTGATCAGCACTGAGAAGGCTTTAAACTCTGGGACTGTAGCTGATCAAAAATTAAATCCCTGAGATCTAAGTAAGCAAGATAAGTGTCACATCTCTTCCAGAGACTATCATTTATCCCTGGATGGATGGAGGTGTGCTCTCCATATTATTGAAAGCTGGTGCTTCTTTGTCTGTCTCATCCAGTTACCTGCCTTTGATGAAAGGCAGCTTGAGGAAGAGTAGCAGTACACTACCCAAAACTGAATGTGCTAATACTTCTGTAGCTAAAATCGTCACTAACTTCATGCTGAATTCAGAGTCGTAAGTTCTACAGCCAGAGGGGATCATTATGTTCACCTTGTCTGACCTACTGTGTTATATAAAGGAAAGAGTTCTTCAACCATTTTAGCAATTAAGACAATTCCTATGAAAATAACCTTAAAGATACCCAGAATTTACTACATGATAATAATTAAAATTGTTAATTAGCCTCAATTAAAAACATACACCTTTTTCTAATCTCTGTGCATGAATTCTCACCTTCTTGCTACTAGGTAGATCATGATACTAAACATTTTATGAAGCACATAATTATTCATTAAACCAAATTCCTGCTTTAAAAATATTGTATAATTGAAGACATCAATCACTCTTCCACAATGTAAAATTTAAAATATTCATTAAATCCTTCTATTGTGAGATCCTAGAACATACATGCTTTGGACCTGCATCTGATTTCACTCATCTTCCTGTTTCTCTTTATACCCTAGGTGCTGTAACAGAGACAGCATATTATGAGTTCATTTGATTTATGTGTGTTTAAATGTGTTCCTACAATAGCACAAAATTTTCAGGGACTCTGGGATCATTTGGATAAAGAATGTGTATGTAATTCATGCATTTTTTCTTTCTGGTCTCTAATGGCTAGTACATTTGTTTCTAGTATATAATTATTCATCATGTTTTCTTGTACCTGTGTTATTACGAAAATGCAGTAGCAAATTTTTGGTACTGCCAAATGTATGACTGCCATACATTTCAGCTTTTGCAACATTGTGACTTTCAGTTCTTTCAAGAAAAAAAAAAGGGGGGGGGGAACATTTTTGTCATTCAGTTTTATTTTCTTAGAAGGACAGTCATAATTACTCTTAAAATGTCCAACAGTATTAACTCAAGACTGTCATCAAAAAAAACCAACACATCTACATAGCAACATCCAAGGTTAGAGAACCAAAGAATGAAGATATATCCACATTGCTATAAAAGAAGGTTTTCTGGGATGTTGAAGCATGGGGTGACAGCAGAGAACTTGGTGCTGTACATTTGTTCTCCATTCTTGTGTCTTCCTCTAAAGGTACTTTTGAAAGAGCTTAGGATTTCACCTTAGGAGATTTCCTCTCAGCTTTTTCTTCATTGGGAGAAATGAATTTTCTGTCGGTAAAATACATTTTCTATTGAGATGGCCAATTTCTTCTGCAATACTAATCGCTTTATCTTCCTACCATTTTCCCTGTGAAGTCTCCTGCTTCTTCCAAACTTTGCAATATGTCAAGACTTTGTCTTGTCTGCATTTAAGTTAGAGAGCACATTTATGGATCTCATATATTTGTCTATTCTTTTTTTAAATAACAACAGGCCAAAAAAAATCCACACAAGAATCCATGAAGGTTTAACAGGTGACACAGTGGTGCTCTGTAATGTTAGAGAACTAATTCACTGCAGTGAATTCCTTGACTTTACTGGATTCTAAGATACAAAAAGCAGCAGTAAGAGAGAGATTGTTATTTATTGAAAAAAAATTAGATTTAAATTAATAATAAAGTATAAGGAAATTGTAATGTGTGATTTATAAGCTTTATTTCAATTACATGAAATTTTTTAAAGCCACAGAATGACATCTTGGCTGGTATAAATCAATGAAATTGCTGTAATTTATGCTAGTTGCAGGTATGATTATATATTGTTAGTTTCTTCATAACTCTGTTCTTTCCTTCAGGTATTTCACAAGAAAAGCTCCACAATCATACTTCAGAATGTCAGGAACTTAGAATTGATTCTTATGGGAGATTTCCATCAGCTGAGCCCACTTAACTTGATCGTTCTTTATTTGTAGCTGATCAAAAATTCAACAGCCTGCATTGTGCCTTCACCTTCTTATCTAGTGGCAGTTTGGGACTGCTCTGAAAAGAGATAGGTGTGTATTTATTTAAAACTTGGTTTACATTACATGAAAAAAGTGTGAAAGAGATACAGACTTAAGGTAGCTAATAGATTATTTCAGATAGAAATATAACACACTCCCTCTAGTGAGTAATAGATCATTTCCAAAATTTTCATAAGTTTATATGACTTATTCAAAATGTTGTTGACTACTAAAACTTGTAAGCTGTCTTTTATGTTCTGGTGGTACATGGTATGAATATGCTTTACTGCATACGTATTTTGAATAATATCTCAACAAGTTGAAATGTTTCATTAGATGTATTTGAATGCAAGATTTCTGGACATATATCATCATCCTTAGTTCCATTTTTTATTTTTTGAAGCTCTGGTAAATCACAGAACCTGTCAGTGATGTATTAATTTTGTCTATGCAGATAAAAATACAGAACAACTATGAGTTAAATAATAAATAGCCCAATTTGCACTCATAATTCTTACATCTTAAATCTTCATAAAGTGTCATTAAAATTTGGCGTTCCTTATACAGATTGATGTGCAAGCAATACATATTGCAAAAATTAAATTCAGTGAATATGTAAGGGGGTGGGTTTATGCAGTAATTATAGCATTACTTAGTTTATAATTATTATCTTTATTAGATGTAATTTAGTCAACCAATATAATTTAGATACATAAATTCATCTACTACTTTAATAAAATATGCTTGCTGCCCTTGACAGCTTCATGCCTTAAGCAAACACAGTGTATTGAAAACTCTCTTTTAAGTTTTCTTCCTGTGAAGTTCAGCAAACATAAAACTCTGTTATTGCTGCCATTGTTTTATTCTACTTTCAGAAGCTCTTTACTACAGCTAAAATTAAAAAGGCCTTGGTTCTCATAATTTTTCTTCCTCAAGGTCAACTGATGTAGCTACTAGTTCTTGACTAGGTTTTTTTTACCTAAAAAAAGTGCTATTAGATTTATTATTTTTTTAATTCAGCCTTTTATACTGCAATTCAAATTACATTTTTTTAAACACATTATTTTAAAACCAAAACAGAACCAAGCAAACATTTTAAAAGCAAGCAAAATAGTTAATAAAACAATGAACTTCCTGTTGAACTGTGGGAATTAGACATTAAAGTCACAGCTTTATGTGGGCTATATTTACTTGGTCACTAAAGACATTACACTGTTTTTGTCAAATGGTTGACAAAGATGCTTCAGCAGTACATCTATGTTTCCTGTGGGGTAGCAGTTTTGTCTGCATAATTTCTTGAGTTCCATGCCTGTTTGAGGTAAACTAGTCCTACCAAGTGGGAGTTGGATTTGAAATTCAATCTGGTAACCCATCAGATAAAGTTCATGATTTGAATGTTACTGCCTGTGAGCTGGCTCAACAGCTGTATGGAAGAAGTCCTGCTGAGTGGCAAACCTGAGGCTTGTTGGTAAATGAGGAGATAAGTCACTTCCCATGGTGTAAATGATTCCCTCCTTCTGCTGAGCATGGTGGCACAAGAGTTGATGTTGGTAGTGTTGATGTGTTCATGTGTTGCTGTTCCCATAAAAACAAAGCAGCAATGGCTTGTCCTTCCAGAGCTCCCTGTTGCTGTCCCCGGGAGAAATAATTGCAGCAGCAGAATTAGCTGAGGTTTGGCAAGTCTGAATGCAGCAGTATATCCTGACTAGTACCAAGTGAGCAGTACTCATGTTTGAACAGCTGAGTGACAAATGCCATGTGCTGCAAAAACACAAGGAAGGAGCCTGAGCCAAAATAAGCCAAAATAAGCTCCATGTCTTGGTGTTCCCCACCACAACACCCATGGTAGGAGGGCAGCCCTGCACTGTAAGTGTAGGGACACCACCTTTTCCTAGCAAGGGTCACAATGCTGAAAGGTGTCCCAAAGGAGAAAAATCTCCCCCACACATTATTTTAAATAAAAACCTGTTCAGCTAGAGAGATTGACCACTGCTCAGATAAGGAGCAGCTTGGCTGGCATGATGATTCCTAGAACTGAAGTGTCTGAACTTGAGCCATACTTCATGACAAGCACGTATTTGTGGATTTGACAAGCACGGAGCAAGCTAAAGAGCAGGCAACGTATGTATGCCAGGTACACTACTTGAAGTAAATTGACAAGTTATAAATTGACCTTAGATTTTACAGCCATTGAATGCAGGGGCATTTTTACATACTGGGATGAAGGGACAGAAAAAAAAAAACATCTAAATAAACAAAACCCAACCCATAATGGGTCAGGATTTGGATAAGAAAGATGTGAAAAAGCAATAGTGATACTCTGCACAGGTATACAGAGCTCTTGAACTTTGAAGAAGCAGAAATCCTAAGATGCTTAAAAGGAAAGAAAGATTATCACTAAAAATACAGAATATTCATGTTCTCTCGTAGCTGGGGAGCTAGAATAATTGACCCACACTTTTCAGGAAATTTTGTTTCCTAATACTAATTAATAGAACATAAATTCCTAGATAATAATTAGTTGCATATATAAAAATAAGAAGATAATTAGATCTGCCTCAGTTTGAAGCAGGTACTTTTAATTTGCTCAGTTATCATCAGTAGGAACAGATGCTAGCTTTTGCTAACTGTTTGGAGCTAAAATAACTGCTCTCTAGTGACTATGGAATTGAATGTTGGAAGGTTAATTATTAGAACTCATCATATCAGAAAAGGAAGCCTCACTGTATATGAAAAGCATCAATTTTTGTTATCCAACCAGAATAACACTTGCTGCCCACCAGCAACTTTTCTTTAAGCTTTGTCATATACAAGAAAAGCATCAAGATCACACTTGGGGCTGAAATCCTTCAGATTGTCCCAAGCCCTTTTTTAATCAGACATAAATTTATGGTTTTTTTGGAATAAGGATTTTATCCATTAGTTGAATCACGTAGTCCTTATGAAACAACCTTCACCAGGGCTAGAGTTACACCTCAGAAATAATTCCTGTTGGAGATAAGAATAGCAATGGCTTCCCACATTCAGAATTATGTGGAATTTATTTCCTCAATTTCACTGTATTTGACTCCTTTGAAGTTAAATCTAAGCTTATTTTTTTGTCTACCTTCAAAAGAAAAATGAACAAGGTTTTAAATTTATTTTAAAAAATTGAAGGCAGTAGTAATATTAAAGTTTACATAATGCACTTTTGAGTTTGTGAATATGCTATAAAATAATGATTTCTGTATAAATAATTTATTCAGCTTGTTATCGAGGAATGTGTTTTCTTTTTTTTTATTAATGTGAGTTAAACTGAAAATAGTTTTTTTCCTAAAAACAGATGGGAAAAAATCTGTTTCAAATACTTGTGTTTTATGGGAAGTAATAGTTTTAGGGAAAGTAATTTAATATAAAAATGAAGATTGTTTGTAAATAATAGATTTCTTTTCTGAATACCTTGGTAGAAGTGTTCCATGATGCATTCACTGATGTGAAAGAAGAATAGATTTTCTCTCTGCTACTATTTTAAACTAGACTTGGTAGAACAGAAAAATAAAACACTATGCTTCCTTGGAATTTACTGCATAAGGTCTTAGTTCAATGAAAATATTTTTCTCTATGAGGAACAGTGGAAGAAAAAGAGAAACAGGAATGTTTTCTTAAGGTGTTTTTATCCAGATTACATTGGTGAAACACGTTCTTCTTAACAGATCCCTTGGGGTGCATTAGAGTGAAATGACAATGAATGATCTGTGTTTGCAAATATATATATATATATATATATATATATATATATATATATATATATATATTAGATATCTAAAATATAAAATAAGCCCTGTATAAAATAAACCCTATATAAAATTGTTCTAAAATAAACCCTTCATAAAATAGGGTTTATTTTAGAACAATTTGGTTGTGTTTGGTTACAAAGGAAAGCATGTAGGTAGTCATTTTGGCTATTATTGTCCATAGTAATAAAGCAATCTGAAAGCATAAAAATATCACCTATGAAAATGTATAAGGGAAAAGAAAGAAAGAGAAAGATAACTACCCACAGAGTTCATTATGACACTTGTTTGTTGCAGTGTGGTTTACCATTGGTCAAAGTGATGGTCTTGATCCGTAGGGCGTGGGGGAAGAAACCCATGAAACACAAAGTCCCATGGGTTAAAACAGGCTGGGGGGGGGGGGGGACACCCAGGCACCTTCCCCATGTGGAGGGGAAGTTGTACACTGTCTCCTCCAACACACCCTGGGTCTGTTGCAGCATTTTTAGATCATGTGCAGGGCCTCAGGAATGGTCTAGGGACACTTCAGGGTCTTTGATGGTTTGTCGCACCTTCCAAGACACGACAGCTGCCTCTCTGCACAGTGGAGCCAGTAGTGCCCCATCAGACCTTCCATGGGGGAGAGGGGGCAGTTTTACCCCTGAGCAGAGGACAGTGACCATGAGAAAGAGAACCATGCTGGACTGCAGGGTTTGAGCCTCCCCCTCAGGGGTGCAGACCTGGCTGCAGCAAATGAGTCTGTGGGCTTTGGCCTCCCCTGCTGAACCCAAGCAGAGCTGCTTTTCAACACAGCTGCTGAGAAAGGCTGCCTTTGTGGGCACATTCTTCTCCCTCTAAGCTTGTTTAATTCTCCTTACACTAAAGATAACTGGACAATAGGACCAGATTTATCTTGTCACAAGTCCCCATCAGGTAGCTTAACTCACAGCCCATTTCCAGTCAGGAGATGTGTTCTGGGAGGGATTTGGCTTCGGTGGCCACAGATGAGCCGTCTGCTACAGTGGACAGAGGTCCATCCTTTGGTGATTTTAACAGTGTTTAAGCTATTAACCCTAATATTTCAGTCTCACAAGGGTTCACACCATTATTGTGTATATCCTACTTTTGCTCTTTGTACTGAGAAAGCAAGAGGAACAAAGAGGGAACAAGATTTTTTGTCTTACTCTAGAAGCAGGCAAGAAAATATGTGCTTATTCTGCCAGTGTGCCTGAGAGGTGCAGCCTTCAACAGTCTGTAACCTTCAGATGAGAAATGTGCTTCCAAGGGACAGAGCAGTGCTGCCATGGGAAGCAGTCCCACAGCGTGACTTCTCCTTCTGCTCAAAGCCCTCCACAGCATGTGGTGGCATCCCACCGTAAGAAATCCTGTCTAGCACTGATGGGATCCCTACTGAGGGACCAGCACTCCCTGTGTCTCAGCAGAGCATTTGCTCTGCTGTCTGGATAGCAGTTGGCCACCAGGGATTTCAGCTGGGAATCTGCTGGAAGTGTGGCACACAGTACTGCACAGCTGCTCATTCTCTTCTTTGAACTTGTTCAGTAAAAATGACTGCCACAGTACCTGCTGCTATATCTGAGAATCTTTCAGTCACCAAACCAAGGTCTAGTCTGGTGTCTGGTGAATGGTACAGAGTTTTGGCTGTGTATATCAAATTTAGGGCTGAAAGCCAAGGAATACAACCATTGGAACCAGCTACAAACAGGAAGATGGGAAGCCCAAGTAACATGGGACTCTCTTCTACCATTCAGACATTGTTGTTTTTGAAAGTATCTGTTGATTCAGAAGAATTGCTCTGGATTGGGTCTTGCTGGCATGCCTTGTGGACAGATACTGTTCAGAGGTGCATCAGTGTAGGGGGATAGAATATAAGTAAATAAAGATAATATAGAATGTAATCTTACCCCCCTAAAGAGTTGCAGCTGAGCCAATTATTAAGGATTAGGAGCAGGCCTGATTTTAACAGGCCGCAGCTGTAGCCAATAAGGAGAGTGTTATAAAAGAGTGGATTGGCTGGCTGAGGGGAGAACTGGAGTAAATTGGGTGCTGTGAGGACAAGGAACAGTCAGTGCCCAGAGGAGATGCCTACAAGAAACATCAAGGAGGTATGAAACTTTAGCAATATGGAACCCTTGCAATGTAATGACAATAGAAACTCTTGCACTATAATGACAACACGTCAGAGCATAAATCTGAAGACTGTGGAGAGTGACTAGAAGTCTGCCACATTTTAAATACAGATATTTTTTTTTTTAAGTTCAGACGTACTAATTAGTTGCCTATTTTAAGCATAAAAAATGTCCCTTGTTTTTCTGTTAGTCATCTGCCCTGATACTCTTAAAATACTTTTATTGCTTCATATTATTTATTCATTATTAATTGTTTGGTATTATTGACACAAATTTAAACAGCTGAAGTACTGAAATTTGGTTAAGAATACATGTGTGGATGGTTTCTATGGTAGCCTATTTCACAGCCCCTTTTTTAATGCCTCTCAAAGTAAGACTGTAGATTTAGAAAATCCATTTTTAAATATTTCCTAAGATTTAGCAGCAACAGCTAACAACTTCACCAAACCTTTTAAAATGTTCTATTAAATAGACATTATACAGAGTGGCTGGCTTCCTATGTTTGAATAAAATATAAAAAGCAAATAATAATATTAGTGGTTTTTGAGTTGAAAAGTTATTATTGCAGGCATTGCAGAACCTTTCAAGGTACACTATGGTGTGTTTACTACTAAAGAGAGTTCTTCAGCTCTGTGTAGTAATAAGTAGAAGCTGCATAACAGAAGTAATCCATAACAGTTTATTTATACTGTTAATAAAATCAAATAGTAAAAAAGCAAGTTCTTTTGTTGATAGCAGAAATGCTGTCCTTTATACTAGAAGTGGTGTGCTTCCAGGATTTCTGGATGTATCTTTGAATTATGCACAGTACAAATAGATGTTTTGGCATCACAATTAAACAAATCATCCCAAATCTCACTTAATAGTATTTCCACTGATGATCCCATCCACTGAGCCATCAGCAGGAACGACAAATTTGCTAATACTCATGGAGGGATAGAAAGTAAGAAAATAGTGCAGAAGGTAGTCTGACACCTGAGGAGTTGCAGCTGTACTGATCACCAAAGATTGGGAACAGGCCTGCCCCTAACAGGCCACAGCTGTGTGCAATAAGAAGAGCATAACAAAAGAGTGGGTGAGCTGAGTGAGGAGAGTTGGAGTTTGTTGGTTGCTTTGTGCTGTGAAGGAGTCAGTGCTGTGAGGAGCTGCACATGAGAAATCACCAAGAAGGTATGGAACTTTTGAAATAAGATTACAACAAATACTAGACAAAAATTCCTCTGTCATGTCTCACTGTTTAGCAGAGTTACCCATGCCAAGTGACTGCTATGCAAATAGTTTTCTAACTATATTGTCTATCTTGAAGAGCTGCAAAAATCAGGCATTTCCCAGAAAAGACTTTGTTCATCCAAAGACACTAAGAAATTATTTTCTAATTAAGCTTTTCTAGTAGTAGAAAGCATTTTGCATGCAATTAGGTGAGCTTTTTATTTTATTAGTAACATCAAAAGTTTCTGTCTGGATCTCATTAGCTGGTGATTTTTACAAATCTGTGTAGAAACGTAAATGTTCGTGCATACATGAGTCTCTCAACATGATGCTCTTATGTAGGTCTTCATTATTCAGATCACTCTCTTGTGCACATATATTCATTTTTATGTAAAACCTATTCTTTATAGTTGTAATAATGATTTATGGGGGTGCAAACAAATATGTGCCATAGGAATCAGAGGAAAAAGTTTGTCATGATCTTTTAGTTTATATCTTTACCTCAGAGTGAAAATCCATGAAAGAGGAAAAGCGACTGTCTAAAGCATGTACCAAAAAAAAAATCTTGGACTCTATTAATTATTTATTAGCTCAATAAGTTCCTAGTTAACCAAAATAAAACCCCAGACTTCATACACCACAATCATTAATCATCAGATTTTCAAAGTTTTGTTCTCAAATGTTTCTTTGTGGCAGTTTACTGCTTTCTTTCATATCTGTTTGGAAAGCGGATATGGAATTTTCATTTTCTAATAAGTATGAAAGATATTGGGATATGTTGCTGGGGTATTTGCTAAGACATTAACATGTTTTATGACTAAAATCCTAGTATCTTCTAGAGCTTCCTGGCTGGTACTAATTTTTGTCTTGAAAAAAAGGAACCTACCAATCAGTCAAACAAAACACAAAAATCCCTTGAGGCAATAACATGGAATCCAAAATTATTTGTACCTGATTTTCCTTCTTTCATCTTTCCACTTTTTGAGTATTGAAAATCAGGTTCCTTTAGAGACTTAGCTAATTCCTGTAAGGTATACACTTCCAAATGCCAGAACAGCCATTTCACAATTTGGCATTTCCAGGATTTATGAAGAATATAATTTAAGTGTTTAAGAACAGTTTTTTTGATTTTTTTTTTTACAAGTATTTCCTGCAGTCATCCATGCTTAACTTTACACAAAGTATTCACACTTCTCTGTTATTAGATGTTCTCTTTGCAGTTTATTGTTAACATTCTGGAGACTACTATTGGCAAAGATAATGAAAAAGAACTTATTTTGTTTGCTCAAATGCTGTATTGGCAATGAAACTTGGATATCTGGCTTAATACTGTGTCAGAGTTCTTCTCAAAAGAAAGTACCCTGCAGACTTCATGGGAATTCACCAAGTGCAGGAAAGTGACCCAGCTGATGCCACCCCAGCCAGCAATGTCACATAGCCTTGAAGAGGGAACACGCAGTGTAGTGGTGCCTAACTCAGGACAAGGGCACCAAGTGCAAAATCCAAATCCTTGCACTGTGGAAGGGTAAATCTGGATATGCCACAGTTTAAAGAAAATCTCCAATAGCGTTTCAGTGCACAGCTGTTGTGCTGCATTTCTTCTCTGGGTGCTTCTTGCTGCTTCCAGTGGTCCTCTCATAATTAACAAAATAAATTAACAAATACATAATGTTCCTACCCACAGTCTTTAGCTAGAACCACTCTCATTTGCATCTCTCAGTTTTACTTTTCTGTTCAGCTCCAATATGACTTTATTTTACAGTGCATAAATTATCTTAGGGCTGTTCACTGTCTGTCACATTGCACAAAACCAAGAGAACAAATAGAAAACCCAGGCTGTGTTTAATCAGAGGCTCCTGTCTGCATATTGAATCTAAAAATAGTTTTTTTAAAGGTATTTGAAAGGATGTATGCATCTGGAATCTAATAATCATGCTAACCACCAGGCAGGAGCTTATCTATCTTACCTAATGGATATGTCTCAAGTTTGGAAATAATGAAGACCTAAAGAAACATTCAAAGAATGCATATTCCATAAAAGACATGCTTATCTGCTCCTATGTGCATTATAAATCTCAAATTCAGGAATTTCTTTTTTCTGCTCTGCACCATAAAATATAACATATTTGTCCTAAGAATTATGTGGGGCTGTAGAATGTGTGCACTACAACCCAGTGCACAGTCCCTTAAGACTGCTTTTCAGTCTTATATTTTGCTTCTTCAGCAAAAATCAAAACGTAACCAACAATGTCGTGAATCCCAAATTGCAATGCAAACTGTGGAAATCATGGGTGAGGATTTTATTTTCTTTCTAAAGGTTTCTTTTGATCAAATTCTCTACCTAATTTCAGTAGACAGTAGATTGAGCCATGTAGTTCATCTGTTATTTCTGCTACTCTCAGTGAATGCTAATTATGCGCAGGGGTTGCAAAACTTCCTTTTTAGTTCACATGAATTAAGCACCTAGACATGAAGCTTTTAGTTCTGTGATGAAGTATGGCTAAGTGCTTTTCACTTTCTTTTAAAAAAGATCAGAAAAATCAGTGATCAGAAAATCCAGGTGATAGTAAAAACAACATTTCTTCTAAATAGCATCTGATTTTTTCATTCTGTACAGGTAACTTTGCAAATAATGCTGCAGTCTCAGAGCTCAGCAGCTGCTCAATGCCTGCTTTCACAGAATCACTGAGGTTGGGAGGGATCTCTGGAGATCACCTTGTCCAACCTCTTGCTAAAGCAGATTCACCTACACCAGTCTGCACATCCTTGTCTCCAGGCAGGTTTTGAATATCTTCAGAGGAGACTCCACGGCCTCTCTGGGCAGCCTGTTCCACTGCTCTGTCTCCCTCACAGTAAGGAAGTTTCTCATCACATTCAGATGGAACTTCCTGAGTTTCAGTCTGTGCCCATTGACTCTTGTCCTGTCACTGAACAGCGCTGAGAAGACACTGACCCCACCCTCTTAAGCCCTTAAGATATTTTTATGCATTGATGAGATCCTCTCTCAGCTGTGTTCTTGCCTCGCTGTAGAACATTCAGCATCTTTGCTAAATTTGAATTTATGAACACCCAGATCTTCTTCAGGAGCTCATTTGCCAAATATTAATGCAATTTGAAACTATTACTCCTGAAAAACATTTTCAGGAATCTGGATTTCATTCCTTTACTTCTGCAGCTTTTTTTTTTTTTTAATAGGAATAAATCAGAGAAATTGCTGGTATTGCACACCTGGAAAGGGGAAACATTTTTATTTTTCATGACCATTGACAAGAAGGGACTTACGCCATTGTGGTTTATGTTGTTATGAGTTGTCAAAAACACTTGAAGCTTCTGGCTTTGTAATATGCCTAAAATCACTTTACTTGAAAATTGTGTATTATTCTCTTCAGCTGGAAATTCAGTAGATCAAGACAAATGTAGTACTTCTCCGCTTAATGCAGTTAGTAATTTGACAAGATAGGTATAATTTCCCATACATTTCAGTTCCTCCCAGTAATAGTGTTCCAGAGTAATTTGGCAAACAAACAAAAGACCTAATTAAGTATTGTTGAATTTTTCTAAAGCAGAGTGTATACAAGGTCATACCAAGGGCTTAGCTGAAGTTTATTAAAGATTAGCAGTCTGTTTCTGCAGGAGGGATCCCTCCAGCTACTGTAATGTATGACAGCCTGGCAGACCATGCTCCACAACAAGCTGTTGTACAAAGCTGAGTTACAGAACAAATTCTCAGTAGAATGTCTAATAAAAGAGCTTCATATATTAAAGACATTTTTCTCTTTGCATTTTGTTACATTTGGAAAAGATAAGAAAAACCAGACATTTTTCACTTCCATACATTTGGTAATTACTCTAGAAGTAGGTCGCTGTGCAAAAAGGACTAGGTTATTGCCCTGCTCTTATTTTACACTGTAAATCCTTGTGGCAAAAACACCCCTTTGCTTTTGAAGTTACCTCATGCAATAGGAACCAATCTGTGAATCCAAATATAAATCAGCTAAATATGTGTGAAGTGGATAGTGGTGTGCCAGGTTTGCCTTAAATTTACCAAAAAAAGAAAGTAAAAATTTAAATATTTATAACATGCCTGTAAGCTTGGAGCATTGAAACCTGTGAGCCCGGTCTGTGAGTTGGTATGGGACCATGCAGGGAAGGGAGGCCTTTATTTCTTCTTTCCTGACCATTATATAGACTCTATAGAGACGCAGTTAGTACAATATTAACCTTGAGATACTGCTAAAGACAGTGAAATACAGATTATTTACTGCAAGGATGAAGTGTTCTTTAAAATATGTCTAAAGTACTGAGTGAGTCTTTCCTGTCACAGTTCTGGGAGTTTTAATTAATATTCTTATTCCTGTGCTGACAAATAAATAATTTGCCTCTTTTTCTCTTCCTTAATTACATGGAGTGAGCAAAAAAAAAAAAAAAGGGAGCACATTTCCTGCTTTTGAAAGTAGCAGAGGTGGACAGAGAGAGACTGACTGTGAAGAGAGACTGTGAAGACTCAGTGCCTCTAAGTAGTAGAAATATGTTCAAAGTCAGGCTGTGCACTTTGCTCCAAAATAAGCACTAAAATGTTATAATTATGTAATTGAATACTGAGATCAAAAATAGACATAAATTCCTAGTTCTTCTCCTGCCTCTACAAACCAGTGCAGAGCTTTCCAACCCTGGAACTCTTCTAGAATCAATAATTCTATCAATTTTTACTAATAGAGGCAATCTGGACTGAACACTATATGAACTGACCATTTTTCCAATCTGCACTAGAAGTCAACATAAAAGTTCCATTTATTTATTGTTCCCCAAGCCCATAAAAGCAGTATTTTGAAAATAGTTTATTGCTATTTAATTAACACACTTTTTTTTTAAACAGAAGTAGGGGTTTCTTACATGTTTAAGCACCTGCCCTCAGGTACCTTAAACTCATTTAAAAGAAAAATGTTCTTTCATATGCTATTTATGTAAGCAGCACTTAATTCCTCTCCTGGGATTTAGCACCATCCTGCTAAACATATGAGCATGGAAAGCCTGGACTCAAGTATGGAAAATCACCATGATTGCCCTGCAGAAGAGAAGAAACCAGCTGCAAAGGCAAAGGGTCTTTTAGAAACATCATAATAATAAGATATAGCACATACCTTAAACATCTCTAAACTGTACCAACCATCCATCTTAAAGTTAAAAGTCCAAACAAAATAGCTGCTCACTGAATGACCCTGATATATGTTTTGAGAGGAGATTGTTTGGTGAATAATGCAAGAATTGGTCATAAAATCAAGGAAGGTCAAGACCAGTCCAGATTTTGAAGACCAAGGTCCTGCAATTCTTAAGGCACCTACAGGGTGTGTGACAGCACTTGCATTACTGGACTGGTCGTGGTTACTTGAGAGCTTCTCATTTTGTGTCTTTAACTGCATTTGTCAGAAATATGCATAGTGCAAATACCCCTTGTTGGTTTTGGTCCTGAAATATCTAAAAGTATAATATTCTTTCGTTATGGAATTCAGAGATAATTTTTTCATAGGTTACCTTGGTAACAAAATTGTAACTGAGTTCTTTTTTCCATTTTGCATTAATAAAAGGCTAAAGATTCTAAGTAGCAGCAACTGTGTCCTATTAAGCCTTGATGCTGCAGAACAAAAGATGTGTTTCTGTAGAAATCTGAGGCTTGGAATTAGTCCTTTGTTTTAAGTCTTGAATCACCATAAGTTTTAGGCCTGCTTATCTGTCTATATGGAGGAGGTTAAAGACAAAATCTATTAAGAAGTGTAGCTCTAGGTTAAAGGCAAGGAAAGAATTTGCTTGTGGTCTGCAAGACTCCTATATATAGATCTCATGTTCAGACCTTGATGGGTGCTTAAGATGCTCCAGTAACTGTCCACCTCTGTAAATATGCGTTATTAAAATTACAAAGTCTGTGGAGCTTACAGAAAACTATAAGGGATGGCAGAAGTACTATTAGCGACAACTCAGTTCCTCCAGGGTGAAGGAGTAAAGGAGGCAAAAACCATTGATTATTCCATTAGCCAGGGAGTTGCTTTAACCATTTCCAAGATCTCAGGTCCTCCAGCCTGAGGGAATGAGAACAGATGCAGGAGGGAAATGGGACTCAGCAGGATTTTATCATGAGCAATAAAGTTCTTCATGGGATGGAAGCTGCTGTAGCTGGAGTAGAGTCACCCTGAATTCAAGCAGCTATTGATCATGATTTGCTCCTTTCTCCATTTTTTTGTGGGAAGTGACTACTTGATCTTTTATAGGTTTGCAGCTCTCAGTACACAGTGCAGGGCTCTTGGAGCTGGCTCCCTGAGCAGTATAAGAGGATGGAACCATCCAAGTGACAGTGTATCCTGGGGTGACT
Source organism: Calcarius lapponicus (assembly GCA_039654755.1). Classification (NCBI taxonomy): domain Eukaryota; kingdom Metazoa; phylum Chordata; class Aves; order Passeriformes; family Fringillidae; genus Calcarius; species Calcarius lapponicus. Next base: position 2,701,929 of record CM077463.1, read on the forward strand.
TTGTGATGCTTGTATCCCCAGTCGTCTGTTCTGGTTATGCTAGATATTAAGTTCTGCACCTTTAAGACTAGTTCTGAGGGTGAAGGGGGAGAGAAGAAATGCAGAGTTTGTTATCAGAACACCCTAAACCAAGGCACAGTGTTATCTCCTGCTGTTGTCTAAGCAGATTAGAGAGAATATTTAATTAATAGTTAATTAATGCAGCACATGCAAAAGGTATTATCATATCTGTACCATATCTGAAAAAACATGACTCACTAATGTAAGGGCAGAAAGATAAGGTCTTTAGCTTCTAATTAAGAGAAGGATTCAGAATCTGAAATTTAGTCCATTACAGTTTTCTACATGAGTTGGACAAAGACTGTGAGCAAAGCAGAGAAACACAAGAGTAACCAAGTCTGTTGTTGGACCTCCTGTGAAACTTTGCCATCATCCATCATGAATGACTGCTGAATATCCAGGTGTTTAAAACAAACCAGGGTGTATTAACACTAAATAGTATAAAATCATTAAAAATTTCAGTTGTGAGGGAGCTCTTTTTATCATCTGGTCCAAATTTTCATTCAAAGCAGGGCTAACATTTTATGTAACTAGTATTTTTGCTTGATTGATAAACTAGTAATCCAAGCTTGTCTACATTAAAAATATATTGAAGAAACAGTAAGCTAGAGATACTCATCTAATATGTGAGCTTCCTCCCTGTGCTGTGTCTGGAATAGCCTTGATTTGCCAGAGTGTTTTGTGAGGAGGATACAATTTCTGTCAATATTCTTTAATAGGGAAAAGTTTCTCAGGAGAGAGCATGCAGAACAAACATCTGATGTCTGTGCTGTTAGAAGAGCTCCTTGGAGCTCAGGGGCACACCAGAATCCCTGTGCTCCAATACAGTTATCACAAAGATCTTTAGGGGTGCTGCTGCATCCCCAGACATCAGATAATCCATGGGAAATAAATTCAGCATACTTATGGAAAATCCAAATGTCTGAGGGCTTTAACAATAACATCTCCAAAATACAAAAGTAACCACAAAATCACAGAGTGGGTCAGGTTCGAGGGGGCCACAGTGGGGCATCTGTTCCAACCTCCCTGCTCCAGCAGGGTCATCCCAGAGCATATGGCCTTGGATTGCATCCAAATGGTTCTGAAATATCTCCCAGGAGGGAGACTCCCACCCTCTCTGGGCAACCCATGCCAGTGCTTGGTCACTGCAGAGTGAAGTTCTTCCAAATATTCAGATGGAACTGTGCATCAGACACTGCCTCATGTTCTAGTGGTTGGCACCACTGAGCAGAGCCTGGCTTTGTCCCCTTGGCATCCCCTCTTTAGATAGCTATGCACATCAATGAGGTCCCCTCTCCAGGCTGAACAGGCCCAACTCCCTCAGCCTTTATTCATCAGAGGGATTCTCAATCCCCCAATTATCTTTGTCACCCTCCATTGTATCCACTTCAAGCGCACCACATCTTCCTTGTACTGAGGAGCCCAGAACTGTACGCAGTACTCCAGATGGACAGAGTATTCTAGAAAATAGTATGAGAATTCCCAGATATTAAAAGCCAGTTTTGGTTGTAAATGTTGAGATGGGAAAGGAATTGGAGGAAATGAGGGAAGGGTCTTACAGAGTTTTCAAAATATATTCCCCATGATAAGTACTGAAATACTGTCTTTACAGTCTCATTGAGTGTTTGCCATGGATTTCAGGCTGTGTCTGAGGAGAAAAAGGTCTCTGTGACAGGCAATGTAGTTAATCTAACAGTTTTATGTCTCTGCGTCTTCAAGTAAGAGAAAGGAGGTTGGACATGTTTCTAGCCACTTCCCAGTGTCAACAACAGTCTTTAAACCAAACCCTGCAAGTGTGATGTAATCAGTGCAGTATTGATAAAAAATTGATTAAGATGTTTCAAACACTCTGAGACTGAGGAGAACCAAAAATACTTCCACTTCCAAATGGAAGTTTGAGACTTAATTAGTGGTTTCAGTCAAATCAGGGATAACCTGACCACAATAAACTGGAGCATTAGGAAATCAGGTCAGTTTCAGACTCTTCCCTGCTAACATCCCAACTTCTGCTAGCTAAGCCAAGTCACTTGTCAGGCTGTGTGTAATATTATCTGTCAGCTTTTACAGAGTTCTGTCATCCAGGGATGACAATAGAGGCAATAACTAAATATAAACACCTGTGCAGCTTGACAGCATGGTTAGCAGGTGATTTTAATCCCACAGGCCCTGAAGCCTAACCATTTGTCAAGTCCACTTATGGCACTGAAACAAGCAATGTGAATATAACCCCTACAGATGTACTTACAGAACTGTTATTTTGTGTTCTAAATAAACGTTTAAAATCTCACAAAGCAGATTAATTGTAGAAAAGACTTTGTTTTGTGTTACCTCTGAATTCCTGATGTCACTAAGGGTCTTTCTAGTAATGCAAAAATAACAACAGTACGATAGTTTTTCATTAGTGAAAATAAATATAGATCCAAATAATATCTGGCATGGTCTTAAACATACATCTCATATACCTCTGTCAGCTTCAGCAAATAGAGCTAGATTGCTTTGAAAGCATCCTCACAAGGAAGATGTGCTATGTAAAATGTTGTGTAAGTGGTTTACTTCGTGACTTTTCCAAAGCTTTCAAAAAGATCATTCTGCATTTAGGCCATGTGCTTGACAGTGTGTCTTTCATCTTACTAATAGGCACCACAAGGCCACATAAGGAGGGGGAAGTCCCTGGTGTGGACTATATTTTCATCACTGTTGAAGATTTTATGGAATTGGAGAAAAGTGGTGCTCTCCTAGAAAGCGGAACATATGAAGGTAAGCAGGCTTTTACTGCTAAATTTGTATCATGTTTCCATTGTACTGTTTTCTCATTTGATGGAATTGCTCTGCTCTATCCTGTTACAAATATGTCATTGCTACTGCTATCAGAAATTTGTGAAGAGCCATATGGCCATTCTGAAAATATTTTCGTATGTAAAATCTAAATGCAGATGAGTTCATTGTAATTTTAGTATATTATAGTGGTTAAGAGAAACATACATTGCATTTACAGGACAGAGACACTAGTCCTTTACACCATATACTCAAGGGCATTTCCACAGAATTCCAGCATACAGCTGCTTTTCTAACATAGGGCAGACACATTCTATAGCAGAAATCAAGTGTGAGGCTGAGACTTTTCCTTTGCATGTTGGATCCTGCAATTAGCCATCTATATCAGAAGCTGAAACCTCACTACTTAAATAACAGAGGAAGAATTTGCTATGTCATGTCTTATGGGCTTTATAAAATTATTGAAAAGAACTCATTAATTTTGTAATATGGCAGAGGGATAGGGGCTGTCCTAATGGCTGCATTAGAAATGCTGTCTATGGGGCAAAGAGCCAGCAGCTTACTGCATGACTCTGCTTCCCAGGAGAACCAATGATTCATCTGATTTTAAACCTTCCCAAAACACAGCTGTCCTGAAAGTGAAACTGGTGTAAAGAGGTGGGCAGTTACATTGCAGAGTATTTTAATAAAACCAGAATAATGATACACTATTTTAAACCAGATGTTTCTTGGAAATATACTAGTATTTAAAGTATCTAGGTAATGGATAGGTTTTTTTACTGCAATATTCAGAGGGAACACCATTTCTAGGAAAAATATGACCCATATATATGGGAATACCTGGGTGAGTAGAGCTGTTTTACAGAAGTCAGCCCCATATTTTCACCTTGTAGCAAAAAAAGCAATAAAGACCTTTTTGTCCTTACTTTGTCCCTGCCAAGAAAAGCATCTGAAGAAAAATAAGAAGCTATTCACACCAAAAAAATCATTAGCTGTGTTATAAATAGCAGCAAAGAAGGCAATTTTTCCCACCTAATCAGCACAAAGTACCCATTGTCCAGTAAATAAATTTTCATTAAGAGTTATATCATCACAGAACTTGTAACAAAGATTTCCATTAAAGAAGGTCAAATAAAGGAAAGTATGTCATCTTTCAGGTTTGTAGCTTTTTCACCACTGTCTGGCATGTAATGGTACAAGTTACCTAAACATCAATACAACACCACAATTTTACTTTTATCACAGGTTTATTTAATAACAAGCCTTTCTTGAAGTGTCTTTTTGTTACCTTAGGTGTTTGAAAGTAACATTAGAGGAGCTTAAATGGAGCACAAGTCTGTCATTGCTTGACCATGTAATTTCATTAGTTTGCAGCAAGTTTGTAGAGATTGAACTGCTATGTTAAATTAATTCACAGTGCTCTTCTGTCCCTCGAGGGATACTGAGATGTGTCTTTTATTACCAGCTACCAGAGCTGAGTGGACAGCAAAGTGAAATATTGGTTGAGGAAGTCTGCATAACTCCTCAAACCAGCTGAGGGCCCATCTGAAGAGAGGTCCAAAGTCGTGCCTGTACAACATCTGCCACGTCCTTTGCTTATCACAGGTGACAAGTTCACTGGAGCCAAGAAATCAGAAACTGAACTTACAGCTAACTAAACTCAACAGACCAATTCTGCCCAAATCCTCTCTTTGATTCCCAGGTTTTCTAATCACCAGATGCACTTTCTGACAAAAAACAGATATTATCTGCCTGTGCCTTATGGCAAAAAATAGGTAACACATGAGAAAGTATAGCTATTTTACAGATATATTTCTCCTATTCCCACATAGTATTTTGGATATGACCATACAAATTCACACCTCCACAGTTTCCTGGTTAATTCTTGACTGTAATTCTTTCTCTGGGGAAGAATTTTACTAATCATCCTGTCACAAGTTTTCCTGAGCACATTAGGACTTCAAAGATTAAGTTTACTGGTAAAAATTATACAAACAAGAGCAAAGAAATTTTCTATTTACCTCATGAGGAGATAAATTTTGAGTTCTTGAATAGATCGAGCAACTTATTTGAGCATACGTACTCTGGGAGATAAATTTTTCCTTATCAAGACTGGGTTTTATATTTCTGAGATAAATCAATTTTCTTTTTAATTGTTCTCAGTAAATATTTAAATATTTAGACATTTATTTATTTATTTCATTATTTAAAATAAATATTTAAATATTTATTTAAATATTTATTTAATTTTTATATTTTAATATTTATTTGTTTGTTTGTTTGTTTTAAGAAAATCATTTTGCATTTAGCTAAGTTTCTATGTAGAGTAGCTGAGTCAGTCTCTGCCAATTATCTAACGGTAACAACTGTGAACCAGTTCACCTCTACCAGAATAATGTTTTAAAGAAGGGATTTGTCATTCAGTTGAGATAAAAATTCAGACTGTATACCTGTGTTGTTTTTCATCACTTTTTGACTAGAAGGTTTGTTTCAGTCAATTTACTTTCTACTGTGTGAATTCCAAAGAGAATCGGGAACATTCAGGTAAGCCAGAGGAAAAGGAGGTCAAGTGCAGACTTACCTGACACTGAGTGTTCGTATTGTTCATTATAGAATCTGGTATTGTTGGGAAGGGGATATTTTCTTATAGTAATGATAAAACCAGTAAAACAATCTGAAATGTTTCTTCTATTGCAGTAGGTAAGAGTTGTGATTCCAGCTTTGACAGGATACAATCTAAAAGTGAAAGCAAAATATATTCTTAGAAAGATAGACTTGCATAGTTCTTTGTATTTTTTCCTTGAAGCACACTTTTTTTTTAGTTTAAAAATAGATTTTTAAGTTATAAATTCTTTAGAATTAAAAATAGGATACTCTGTGACCTCCTTACTGCTTTAGGCTTTGGATACACCTTTCTTTGTCTACCACTTTTGTGACAACTGTGAATGACTGTAGTATTCCAAAGTACTGTAGAAAAGCAATAGTATGTTCAGGATGAAAACTCTGCAAATCTCTTTTCTTAGCAGTTTTGCAAATATGAAAATATTTCAGTAGGACTAAATGCATTATTATTTTGACCTTTTCTACTTTTGTCTTTTTGAGTAACTGCTGATAAGAAAGTTATCTTTATAGATATTAATTATTTTAAGCATACATAATGTTACATAAACAGTTGCTATGCTTTGCAGGTTACCTGTGGCTAAGTTCCCTGTCAGTCTAGGTAATATCATTCAATGCAGAACAAGAGAAAGAATACAAGAGGCAGTTCCACTCTCACTCATATTAAAAGTCAAAGTCATGTTAACTTTGGTGGCATTGTTACTGGGTTTTGCACTCGTCATAAAATTACAAATTTTATTATCCATCTTTATCTAAAATTGAAATTTTTTTATACACCAGCACCTTGCTATTTCTGGCAGGAGCTGTTTGCCTGAAGCACATCAAACATTTATTTCAAGGTCTTTGTATAAAACACAACCAAAATCTAAAGGTTTCACTTTGTTTACTTTTTAGTAGAATTTCAATTTGCTGTGCTGATTAAAGAAATTCTGAATTGGCTCAAAATGATAACTTCATTGTCCAACACACTTATTTAGATGACATAACCATGGTTCTGTTACCAGAGGAGGAAGTGTTCCTGTGCAGAACAGGAAAGCCACTGCCATGCAGACTCATGTAACCCAGGCAGACCTGCCCCAGCAAAATAACTCACATTCCTTTCCTTGTTTCTGGCATGAAGATCAGCGATGATCCTTGAATTGACACAATGTGTAAATCTATAATATGCAGAATAGAAAAATCTGTGATGAACAGACAAATTGTGTGTCTGTGTGTATGTACAGCTTCTCTGGTAGGAGGTTTGGCTCAGCACACTGTCATCTCTCCAATGTGTCAAAACTTGCATGGAGACTTCATGGGTCACTGATATCAAATGTTGCTCCCACCTCCTTATTAGATCAGCAAAATTCTTAAGCAGTGCAGCATAGCAGTAGAATTAATATGTACTTGAACTGTATTTTGCTTAAGAGTGTAAACACTCATTAACAGGAATGTAACAGCTTCAGTGTTTCCAAAACCCAGATATGTTAAGGCACGTGATTGAAGGTTATAGTAAGACATCATTACGAAGTGTTAAAAATTTAAGAGTTTAAGTGCAATGCATGCTATGGGTAGGCTTGCCTCCTAAAAGTGACATATGTAGAGGCAGTACCAGAAACAAGAAGAGATGTTCAGTGTATAAATATTTTAAGAAAAAGAAAAATGGTTGTTGGCAATCCATAAGGATAGAAATATATTTCAAATACATTAAAGCAAGAGGTATTTTAGCAATGTGGAGCTCTATAACAAATGAAAACATGAAAAAGCCTGTTCATAACCATTAGATGTGGCAAAAATAAGAACAGATACTAATTTAACCAGTACACTTACCAATAATGCACTAAGTAGAACTCTTTTTTTTCTATCAAATATTTGTTTTCCTCAGAAGATCTCCATAGTAGTTGTTTTGTAAAACACATTTTATTTGCTTTTAATATAATAATCCTTAGTTTATTCCATGAAAAGCAATTATTTTAGTTATTGTGCCATTTATTTTGTCAAAAATCCACTTCTTATTCTTTGTTTGATTGTTTGGAATTGTCTCAAATTCATTCACTGTTGAAAATTCCAAGATCAGTGAAGCTGTTTAACCCCTTACATTATCATGGACTTTCTTTGCCCCCACTGAATTCCATGGTAAATTTCCAGCTGGCTTAAATGAAAACAGAATTTCACCTCTGTTTTTTTCACTGATGGAGCATTATTTGGCAGAAGGGTGAGAGTTAGCTGGGATTTCCCTAACAATCCAGAAATCTATAATTATTATATCTTTAAAAAACAGGTTGAATACATTCCACGGGTGAAACCTTAATGTTTTGCATTACTTGATTATTCAAGGACAAAGCTGCCACTTGTTGTAGGGACGGGTTTGAGGGGTCAGCATTAGAATGAGCTCTGTTGGGCAAAAGAATGTGGGTCACAGCCAATGTCATGCCTGTGACTCTTCCAACAGCTGGCACATAAGCAGCCCTGGGAGGTGCTCTGATTCCATTCACCTGGAGACAGTCCCCATGATGTCTCCTTGAGAAGACATTAAGTTTTACATAGGCTTTCATTTCTTCTCTCAAGCCAAATTTAGCCTAAATGATCAAAACCCTTCTGTTCAGCTAATGCATTTTCAATTAACATTTCATTTTAATATCTGTAAATTTAAAAAATGAGTTAAGGACTGTTCCATGTAGGCAATGGAGATTTTAATTACTGTATTATGGTGATAATGGTTTTATAAAGTGCTGGTGTTTGATTCCAGCAGTTTTGATTCCATTCTTCCTTGTAAAAATTGTAAGGTATTCAAAATTCCACCCACTTACTGTGTGCAGTGTTCCCTTGTGTGCAGGACATCCTGAGCACTCCACAGCAGATGGATACAAAGAAAATTAATCAACATAAAGATAATAAAATGCTACCCTCCTAAGACCTAAGCACACTAGTTAATGAAATATGCTGATTTAAAATGGAAAAGAAAGCATTCATGAGCATAGATGCATAGAGATAAAAATAGTAGTCCTTCAAAAGCTATGTCTTTTAACTGCAGAAAGTGTTTTCAAGGGCTTGGAAGAATGAGAAGAGATATTTGATAGTAACAATCATATTCTTGTTGAAAGTGCCTCTTGAAGAGGTAGATCTCATATTAATATGATGTCAGCTTTTCACCCCCATATTCAGAGAACATGTAAGTGGATATTTCAACATTTAGGTCAGCAAATAAAAGAAGAAATCTTAGATATAGTCAGTGACTTCTTGATCTGATTGGGTTCTTGCACCTGTTCTTTATTAGTAAGATTTTATGGGCTGTGTTGTGTTTCCTCTCTTGCTCTTTGGCCAGAGGCAGGAGTTGGATTTCATCAATAAATACGAAATGCAAAGAAAGTAAATGGTTAGAAGCTCCAATATGTAATGGCAGTGAATATGTAGGATATTTTTAAAATTCATTTTAAGTCATAAAACATAATATTTACTTTTTTAAAAAATTTACTAAAGTCTTTTGTCATTTTCTCAGGGAAGTGGTTAGGAAGGAATTAAAATTGAATACATATAATTGCCTTTATGTATGAAAAACTTTTAAAAATTATACTTTTGCATTGTAAAGGGTGACTTTCATAATTTCTACAATGCCTTTTTAAACTCTGAAAGGTTGGAGTAGTGTTGCACATGGTATTCTTTGTGTCTGTTCTGAAGCTGCATAAATGCTCATTATTTTGACAATTGATATTCCTGGTGTGTGATTAGCAGCAAGGTTCATGGTTAGTAGGTCCTTCCCTGTGGGGCCAAGGCAGGTCATCATCCTCCACAGCACTGGTGACACTGCTGGGTAGCTTAAAGATCCCTGATCCTGCAGATCATGTCCATAGACAAATACTATTATTCCATAAAAAGTTTAAGAGATGGTCAGTTTTTATGTACTTCAAGAAGGCAACCCATAAGAAAAGATAACATCCAGCTGTACGTCATAATGCAACATTAAAAAATGTCACCTGGGGACTACATGTGTCCGTATAGGTCAAGCCCATTGCTACAGGCATCCAGGAAACAGAAGCTTAAGGACCAGGGTTTTATGCATGAATTCAGAGAGTGGGGCTATTCAGCCTTTAAATAGCCAGGATCCTCACCCAAAGAATTGATGTCTCCTTCATCCTGTGTGCTTCCAGAGGAGTCCAAGAGATCACTGACTTCCCCGCAGCTTCTGAAAGGGTTCAACTGAAAGAAAACCAACAGTCACTGGAGTTATCTCTGTCTCCAGGAGCACCTGTCACCCCTGCCCAGCAGATAGCCTTGGACTCACTGGATCTGTGTGTGAGTTCAGGAGGCTGAGTGGGACGTACTCGTCTGAGCTGTGGTGCAGTCAGCATCACAGCTGAGCTCCCTGCCTGGCCTGCCAAGGCAGAGGGTTCTAGGAGGGCAGAGAACTTTCTGGCTATTCCAGGCTGCTGGCAGGTGCTCCTCCTGAGTCAGTGTCCAGCGCCCCTTTCAATCACATGTGTCAGGCACAGGTCACAGACTAAGCCACTGTCACCTGTGGCTTGGTAGAACCCATAATTCTGCTGGCTGGGGCTGCATGGTTCAACAGAGGCTGCACAGACATTCAGTCCATCTGATCTGAGATTTGTTGAGATTTTGTGACTGCTGCTAGCAGAAACTTAGCTCAGTTATTGGCTGGTAATTTTCCCAAGTGTCACCATCATATTTTCTGGAAAAATCCCTTCTCCAGGATTCTTCTCCTGGGAAGCTGAGAAGCCTCAAAGAAAAAGGAAAACAATGTTATCTCATTTGCTTCTCCTGTGCTTTGCTGCTTTGGAATGTGGTTGGAGATTGTTTATCCAACATGTGAATTGTTTTTACTTAATGACCAATCATGGTCAGGCTGTGTCGGGACTCTGGAGAGTCACGAGTTTTCATTAGTATCTTGTTAAGCCTTCTGTAAGTATCCTTTCTCTATTATTTAGTATAGTTTTAGTATAGAATTCTTTAATAAAATACCATAAACTAATAAATTAGCCTTCTAAGAACATAGGGTCAGATTCATCATTTCCTTCCCTTTGTCCAGGGGACCCTGAAATTACCACGCCCAAGAAAGTCAGAAGGATTTATGTTCACCAGGCAGACAACAGTCTTCTTTTCTCAGGTGTGTTCCCAGGATGCAGAGCACAGCCAGGTGCAACAGAGCACAAATTATAGGGGTTTGAGTGCTCCAGAAACCTGGTCTGCTTGAACAGGCTCACTGAAACCACTGCCAACATACTTTAGTTTGTATCAAACCTAGATCAGCACCAAGAGGATCTCAATTGCAGAGAAATCAAGAAAGAAATTTTGCTTTTGTGCCTTTTCCCAAGCTGGGTTGACCTTGTATCAGCTCAGCCCAAGACCTCAGCCCTAATCTTTAAAATTCTGTACAGTTACTACCAGAAAACTATTAACAAACTGAAGTGTCCAGGCAAAAGTAATGCAAATTACCAGGAGAGCTGTAGGGAATAAATTTAGAGAATTCATCAGATAGGGCTTTGTTGAGTAATGATTGAGAAGCTCAGAGAATTTAAAATGTGTGAACCCAGTGGATGAATAAAGATAATTCAAAGCTGGGCAAATAAGTAACCAGGGCTAATGTGATGAAGCTGGAAAAGACTAACATTTCAATTTAATATTGGGGAGGGGGGTAATTCTCATACTGTGTGATTTAAAACCTAAAATAACCTCCAGAGGTGTAGATACAAGTTTCATCTCTTAGAAATTTTAAAAGTAGTTATTAGTAGAAATATTCCTGCACTAGTAGAAGGATTAATTAAAGGCTGTAGTATAGTATTGTATGCTTCAGTATAGTATATATTAATGCTGTCTATGTGACACATTATGCTTTGATTGTGGGGGTTTTTTTATAAAACAGGTCACAACCAGTTCATGTTTGCATTTGAGTTACATTTCTAAGTGAATTTTGCCTGCAGTACATATAGTGTAGCTTTAGTTTAAATGCAAACAGGGTTAGGAAAAAAAACCATCAAACTGTACAGCCTGACATACCAGGTTATCACACTGATAAGCCACATATACCTGTTAGTATTACAAAAGATGTAAAATAATTTAACATTCAAATTGGAAATCATTATGATGTGCTCTGCAGAAATGTTTTTCCACATTGCTCAGTTACAGAGGTCTCAATTTTTCAGTACATTACTGGAAACACACAATATTTGCTATATCCAGTTTACATGTGTTTCTCATGTTGTTATGCTTTTGTGAAGCTGCTCTAGATTTTATACCCTCTTAGATACTCCATATTCATATTTATGATATCCCTCAATACTGAGCTTCATATCACCTTCTTGTATCAAATAGTACTCTGCTAAATACCATAAACTGCAGTCCAAAAGGTGTTTGGGAGGTTCTGAAAACAAATGGAGAAAATCCCCAGAAAATTCTGTTTCTCCCAGTCTCAGAATTTTCAAAAAATATTGAAGCCATTATATTTTCTAAACTCAAGGTATACTGAAGCTTCCACAATACATTTCTATTAATACCTTTCTATGAATCAAAAGATTATGTTTTTTCTGAGCACATTCCCTAAATCCTTCTTGCCTTTTTTGAAGACTAAAAAGTGTATTCTCTAGTCTTTGCTCTCTTGATCACAATTTTTCAAACATGATAGAGAATGGTCCCAAAACAACCACAAGCCAGTTTCCTGGAATTTTCAGGTGCATCCTATCCAGTCCTATGGACTCACACATGTTTTGCACATTAACTGGCCTAATTAGTATCTAATTGGATCCTCCTGTACCATGGTAGTACTTGTTTCTGCCATCCTTTGGTCCTAAGCAAAGACCTGAGTGGCCTGGAGTGAGCAGCAGACTTTGGCAGTAAAGGCTGAGGAAATGAAGGTATTGAGTCTTTCACACTTCCCTGCCATAGGTTATCCTTTCCTACACTCTCCATCTCTTGGTAACCCATTACACTGTCCCATGTTCTCCCCAGTCTTCCTTTAGTTGCTGCTGTGGCTGTAGAAACCTCTCCTGTTGCTATTGTTGTGCTGTAGCAATTTCAATTCCAGCTTTTCTTAGCCTTCCTGATTCTGCCCTGTGTATCCAGGAGCAATTCTCTATTTCTCCTTGTTTGCCTGTTCATGCTTCTGCCCTCTTGACACACCTGCAGTGAGGAGTTTCCTGGGAGCAAAACTCACCTTTGTAGTCTTCCCTTGTTTGCACAATGTTCTATAAAATCAGTATAAGGCCTCTCTATAATAGCAAGGATTGCAGTTTCTGTATTTCTGTTCTTTCAGCAGAAATGTCTTTGCAGCAAGACACAAAAAATTCCATTTTATGGCCTTGGATGGAATTGTGGCTTTTTTTTTTTTTAAATCTCACTTTGATTACTCTGCTTCAGTAGCAAGGTATTGTAAAACTTTGCAGTCCTGCATGCAACCCTGGCCATGGTTGCTATGGTGGACTCCAGACAGGTGAAAAAAAGTGTGCATCTTTCTGCCTGCTGGCACGAAATAAGACAGGAAGGATCCTGCCTTGATGACCTTAAAATAATGAAAGACTTTGAGAAAAGTAGGTTGTGCCAAGTGCAAAATAATGCAGCATGAGTGTGGGAAGAAGGCCTGGATTTGTACGGTTAATTGAAAAGAAGGATTCAGCTACTGATACAGCTTTTTGTGCAATAATGTTCCATTACTTCCCAAGTGAGCTAATTAAAGCAAGATAAAGGACCAGAAAAACACAAGCACCAAAAGAAGTGTTTGTGTTTCAAAGCAAGGAGTTTCTGATTAAAAACAAAACAAAAAAACCTTGAAGATATTAAAAACAAATGAGCGAAACCTTTCAAGTGTAGGGAAATCTGTATATTTGGTTTACACTGTTTTCAAAAATAATAGCTCTATGTTTTAGCTTGTGTAAATGAAAGCATAAGTAGAACTACAATGAAAGGTTCTCTCCAAAAAAAAATAGTGGAGAAGCAATCAGAAATCAAGACCAAATATGCAGCTAGAGAATTAAATATAAAGCACAGGTGATGACCTACATTTACAGTTATTTTATTTTGTGCATAGAGGAAAAAAATTGCCAGGAATTTAGAATAAGTTTTAAAAGATACCACTGATGTAGCAGAAAACTACGCCTGCATAAGGAAAGTTCACCAGCACTGAAAGTGATGCAGGAGAGGTGCCACAATCTGCAAAATGAGTGGCTCCTCAGAGATCTGTGTTTCCAGACTCAGTTAAGGGTAAGTCTAATCTGCTTCAGTCATCACCAGGAAGAGACAGGATGCGAGATAGCCATGACCATGGCAGGTTAATATCTGACATAGTTTAGAGCATCCTCAAGGCTGCTGAAGATCAGAGGAATGCAAAGACAAAAGTCTTGCTTTGATCTAAGCTCACCACCAAATTATGTTATGGGCTCTATCAATGAATTCAGGACTATGGGAGAAAAAAATCCACAATTAAAAAAAAAAATCCTGAAGGCCTTCTGAATCGCAAAATGATGTGCCTGATAAGAATACTGAACCTTCCAAGTTGGTGACTGGGGATCCAATACTTTTACTGTCCATGGGTAGACACATCTGTGGGGTCTTCCACAGCCATTGATGTCAATTGTAAGGAAATTATATTGTCGTTCTTCCTTTATGTCTTGTGCCTATGAATGTTCTTCCCTAGTAAGGTTTTAGGAGCTTTAGGAGAAAGAATTGTTGCTATTTGTATTTATGTGGTGTCAGACAACCCCAGGCATAGCCTGGAAACCATTGCCTAGGTACTGCAGAGGCAGAGAAAACAGCAGAGAAAGCACATTCTTTTGTGAATTTATGAGTATATTGTAACACAAAGGATGATAGATTAAAGCAGGCAGTAGGGAAACCAGCTGAATGCCAAGCCGTGGATGTCCATGGACCAGTGCTTTGACTGCTTTCACAGCTGTACATTGGAACATTAGAGAGGAAGGAATTGAGAAAGAGGTAAACAGAGGTCTTGAAGAGGTAATGGGCACAAACATGTTCTGTCTGAATATCATAAAACACTTTTTACTGTGAAAGTGTCCAAGTGCTGGCACAGGTAACCCAAGGAGGTTGTGGAATCTCCATCTTTGGAGACATTCAAAAGCCATCTGGCCATGGGCATCCTGCTCCAAGTGACCCTCCCTAAACAATGGGGTTGGACAAAATGATCTCTGCAAGTCCCTTCCAACTTCATCTGCCTGAAATTCATGACATGATAATGTGGCTGTGAATAATTCTTCCTGAGGGCACGTCAGGAACAGCAGGAGATACAAAAGAGATTTTGTAAGTGCGGGTGCTAACAAGAACAGAAAAGGTAAAGCAAGTGCTGAGTTGAGTAAGGAGTTATGCAAGTGGGAAAATAATGTTGGTATGGAAAATAAGTGAGGAAGGGAAAGAGATGGGTGCTGTGATGAATAAAAGGCTGCTGGAAAATTAGTCAAAAGTGGCAGTGCTTAAAAGGTAGGTAAATACAGTGAGGATTGAACAGCTCTTGCAGCTGGGAGTGCAGTGTTCTCTCACTCTGAGGAGCTGGAAGATCCCACCACTGGGAAGATCTGGAACTGGTGTAGCTCACTGCTGCTTTCTTGCTCAATTTAATAAGAAATATGTGATATTAGTTTAATAACCACGTGTCGAGAGCAGCTGAATGATTTCATAACTTAAAACTTCACTAGGAAAGTAAATTCACAACTTAAAAACCTTAAAGCATAGATTCTAGCATGAACAATATTATTGTCAACATTTTTAATACATTCTGTTAAAGGGAATTATGTTCAGTGTGGTTCATAATAGCTCCAAAGGATTTATCCAAAGTAAGTTGCTTTCCCATTTTCTACTACAGTAGGCAGGATAGGCTGCATACTATCACAAAATAACCCATTAACAGTCTTTTATGATAAGGTTTGAAAGGCTTTTACACAGAGACAAAGGAGTAATGTGGAAGTCTTTCCTCCTCCCTTTCCCAGGCCTGTTAGAGACTCCACAGCAGAGGGTACAGGCTCTGGAGCAGATCCTGCACTATCACTGTTTTGAGGAGCACTTCATTTGCTATGGATAGATTGAGTGTGACAAGGGGAAGAGCATCCTCACCAAGCTGGCACTCGGGATATGTCAGACATGAGTTTTTCTTTACAAGCTAGACTTAACCAAAAGCTGCTGGCTGTTGTAACTTCATAATTGAGAGTCCTTTGAGAAAAATTCTATCTCACCTCCCTGTAGAGATTTTGGTTGTAGGTACTTGTGTTGGTAATCCCTAGCACACATTTTGTTGTCATATTTTTCCCAGCTGTATTTGGATACCAGTCTGCTGAGCATAAAAACCCCACAGCTAAAAGAAATAGAAATAACATGTTCTGCAGGCTACTGAAACTGCTATCTTTGGAAAACCTCTACCTCTCTGTCTGAGGCAAGATAAAAATCTCTTGATCGATGAAAAATTAAATTAAAACTCTGATTGACTCAGCTGTAAAAAATATGAAAGAGGACAGATGGTATGAAGATGTGCATGATTGTTTGCTCAGTGGCAAAATTTAGCTGGAAAGAGAAATGAAGGAAATCAAAAGGAAAGAATCAAAAGAAATGAAGGAGCTGCCCTTATGGCACTATTTAACAATTTCCCTTCATAATCTCACCTGGCAGTGCCTTTACGATATCAGCTCCCAGCCTTTGGTGCCTCATTGCAGCCCTCACATTAAGGGGTTACCATCAGTGCTAGAGTGGATTGTTCTACTAAAGGAACAGCCTTGAGACAAAGGCAAGTATGCTTGCAAAAGCAAAAGTTTGGTTTGCCACGCGTAGGAGGGGTGGTGCTTTTGTCTTTTCCTTACTGGGATTGTACTGGAGGGTGAGGTAGAAACCACTAAAAGGAGCACAGTCAACAGGAGATGCTTTGTGAGGAGGCTGTGCTGACCATGGCACAACAACCCTCTTGCCTCACCTTTAATGCAAACTCAGAGAAAAATATTCTTAGGGATTGTGAGGTGAAAATTTGGTATTATCTTCTGTGCTGAGGCTTAGGTTGAATCAACTGGAGCAGAGCCTGCATCTGTGACCTTCAGGACTTTAAGCAGTCTTTACCTAAATTCTGTACGCTTTTTCAATTTTATCAGTTATGAGTAATTTCCTGCATTCCAAACTATTTTTTGACCTTTGGTACTACTGCTTTTGCCAGTGAAAGTCAAAAGTGGGGGGGGGGGGGGGGGGGGGGGGTAAAGAAAATCATTCCAAGCTAAAGATTAAAAGACGATGTCTTCTCCTAAGGAAAATCATTCTGGTTTTTGAAAGCTTCATCATTTCTCCTCATTGTATATATATATAGTGTGTTTGGAGTCTTTATCTTAATGGTACATGGCTTGTTCACAGCCTAATTTTTACATGTGTCTTCAAATGGTGAAACAGCTAATATGAACTCTAGGGACCCTTTTTTGGAGTGTGGCAATCCAATTAGATAAGCAAGATTCAGGAAGAAACATGCATTACATAGACAGAAAATTTTTTGAGACAGGTTTTTTCCCCATAGAAATGCATTGTCCTGCCAAAATGCTGTTAATGTATAGAAAAAGTAGAGCAGGAAGGGGTTGGTTTTATTGCTTGAATGACAGTTGCAGTTTCCACTGTTTTCAGCACTGTCATAACTTTTCAACTTATAATTTTATTTGTTAAAAGGGGGTTGGGCAAAGCATAGTGATATATTTTATAGTAGTCTTCATGCAGCTGACCTGCAATCTACAAAAGAATTACTTTACTGTGCTGCTTAATTTCATTCTTTCCATTCCTCATTCCAAAGATGCTCCAAAATATATTGGTTTGTGAGACAACATTTACTTTCAGAAGTGACATTCCAAATAAATCATCAAGGCAGAAGAAGGTAAAGCAAACCAGCTACTTCCACTGCCTTCTCTGTATTTTTTGATTAGGTATTGAAAAAATCCTTCACAGCACCTCAACTTTATCAACCACAAAAGTGAGCATGATACGTGTTATGAAGACACACAGCATTCAGATAAAATAAATATTGAATATCCTTCTTTCATTTCATTCTGTACATTTTCATTGTATGAATGAGTCAGGAATTCACCAGGAAAAATTGCATGTGACTGAGAGGTAACTGAGGGGTGATTTACATATTTATATAACTTAAAGTCTTTAGCTTCAGTGCTCCTAATCAGCCCCTAGAAGAATTCAATTCTCTTCGTTCTCTATATTGAGAATTTCAGTGCTTAACTTTGGGTGCACTAAATTACAGGGCTTTTGCTGAAGGAGTTAAGTAGATGAGGTGAACACTCCTACACAGCTGAAGATCTGTTTAAGATCACAGAAGAGGCCCTCATCAGAACAGGGACTGTATTCCAGGGATGATGATCAAACAGAGGACAGGAAAACCCATCAGTGTTTCAATCTGTTGGGTACAGATACAGAGATGAGCTACCATTTCCATCAATAGCCCTGATGAGCATAAATTCAGAGGAAGTCAGTTCTGACATTCCCTAGGATTGCAAAAGAATCCTGACAGGTGGGGTCAGGTTCCAGGTTTACCCATATCAGCAAAGCTGATATTCCTCAGTGCGAACCAGTTTGGCGCTACAGAGGCTATCTGAGATCTGACACACAGACTGCCACAGTCTGTCTGCTCTTCTTGTCTGGCACACACAAATGGTCACCTTCAACATCACAGGTTCACAGAATTGCTTAGGCTGGAAGGTGCCTCTTCAGGTCATCTAGTGGCCATCTTTTTGAATGAAGAGAGGGCGGCAAATATTTCCTACCTGGGCTTTAACAAAACCTTAGACACTGTTTCTGAGAGCACTCTCATGGACAAGCTGGCAAAATAGGGACAAGACAGCAGTCTGATGGATTGAAAACTGGCTGAACAGCTGGGTTCAGAGGGTTGAGATCAGTGGTACAAAGGTTGGAGGTAAGACACTGGTGGTGTTATGACAGGGATTGATCCTGGGGCCAATACTCTTCCTCAAACATCTTCATTAATGATCCAGAAAATGGGACAGCATACCCTCTTCAAGTCTGTAGATGGTAAAAAACTGGGAGGGACTGATATAGACACAGTGGTGTTACCATTCCAATGGAACTGAACACGCTGGAGAATTAGGCTGAGAGTAAATTCATGAAGTTCAGCAAAACTGAGGAAGAATAACCAACGCACCAGTACGTTATCCCCAGGCAGAGTTCCAGGCTTTCCAGCTGCAGTCTCACAAAAAGTCACCTCACCTTCCCAACCTGTCTTTCCAAAAGAGTCTGTACCCAACCCTTTCAGAAATTTAGTTGCTATTGCATCACATGTCCATTAGCTCAATGTCTGTAACTGTGTGTGGATTTCTGATTCCTCCTGTTGGTTTGCCCATGCCATATCCATTATTGTCAAGCATTTCAGAGAGGCACCCAGACAGGTTCATTCATCAGAAAATTCTCAAGATCATTTCATGGGCACCTTCTTTCTCATGGACCTAGGCTTAAGGTGATTCCACTTCATCATTGGTTTTGTTGATTTCTGTCACTTCTCTTCCCATCTCCCCTGGCTCTTACATCACCTATTCCATCCTCAGCTTCCTCACTTGCTTTTTGAGGAATCTTCACCTCTCCTGTAGTTAGTTTAAAGCCCTCAGTTTGGCCACCCTTGACACACACTGTGTACTTCTGGTCATGTGCTTTGGACACCTCCTCCCTCATTCTGCATCATTCTGTTTTGGTAAGAAAGGCATCCCAGACTTATGCTGTTGTAAACTCATTAAGCTCTATCTCACAATCATAGAATATCTTGTTCTTGTTTCATATGAAAATACTGCTCTAGAACATCACTCCTCATCTACATAGAAAATTATCTCTAAATTGGTGCCTTATAAGCCAAAGTCATTCACCTTTATGTCAGTACTGGATTTTCTTTGCATGACTCTTTGCTTTTGTTAGCTAATCAATGGTCTAAACATAATTTCCCTTTTAATTTTTGGTATATCCTTGAGTGTGATGCTATCCAATATAGTTCCCATGTGGGACTGGAAGATATTACATATGACCTGTAAGTATTGAGCTTTTCTGTAATATTTTCTAGAGGCTACACAGGACAGACTACAATGTGTGAAATGGCATTAAAAATTATGTTTAAGTGCCAGTTAGCTTTTCATTTTACTCTTACATCACCCTTGCAAATGTAGAATCTTTGTGTTCCACCTCATTCTTGTTCTGCTGAGCTGAATGAACCCATGTTGGTTTAGTCACTTCCTATGCAAGGGTTCATGTAAAACTCAAACTGAAGAGAGATCAAGTTCCCTTTTTTTTTACTTCAAAGTGTGTTTTAAAGCCCTGTATAGTTTTGAGGTGAGAATAATAGACCACTGTGTACTTGGATATTTTTCCCTCTTTCCTTAATATTGATATTTTATTTGCTTTTCTTCAAACATAGAATTATATATATATATTTAATATCCTCACTGCCAGTCCAAGAGGTCAGGTGATGGTGCTGGTTTTCTGCAGTGGAAGTTACCTGTTATCCCTGTTTTGAGAACACTGAACTTTTCTTTGCCATTTCTGCTTTCTTCCCCACATTCTGCAGTGTGTAATTACAGACATGTTAATTCCTTTTCAATCATGGAAAATAAATGTAATATTAAAGAGGAGAGTGAAGTGAATTTCAATATCAGAGGTAGATTAAGAATCAATTAATTTTTTTTCTGTGTTCTTTTACTGTAAATTCCCCCAAAGCTGAAGGCTAAAGCTTCCCCTTTCTCTGTTAAACCATGGTGGCTGGAATTGCAAAAAAAAACTAGCAATGAGGTATTCAGTCCTCTGAAATACATGCTGAAAAACTCAAGGGAGCAAATTTGGAGTGTCTTGCTGCTCAAACATGAATGTTTTCTTATCAGCACAGTGTTCTTTTCTGCTGCTACCATTTTTACTTTGACATTCTTAAGAAGTGTCTGAAAAGGTAGATATTTCAAGCAGTAGGAGTCCAAAAATAAATGCTCTAACCATAATCATCCCAGGTATAACTAAATCTTGTTTATGTATTTGATTACCCCTGACTGGCTCACCTTCTGGCGGGGAAAATTTGTCATTTCAGTAGGGGGGAGAGGGGGAATGTTTTAAAATAACTTCCTAAATAATAACACAAACCAGAGCTAGTCATTAGATTTACCTATCAGATGTCTGAATATTTATGACAATTTATGTATTTTTCATTTGTAATCAGTCACTTGAGGAAACGAATACATGAGTGCTACACAGAATGCTATTTTTTCTCATTTTGCTTAATATGAATAGACTAAAATTAAATGAAATTATAAAAAGGAGAGCTGGTTAAGTCTTGTCAGGTCATTGAGGTTGTCTGCCTGCCAACAAAGCTATGTTGCCTGAGGTATGTGCAGGTGCTTTGCTTCAGCCTAATTTTGAATGACTCATACGGTGAAGCTCCTTGCACCACCTCCCTTGGGAGACAGCTCTGTGATCTGACATCCTAACGGGGAGAAAATGCCTCCTGATCCTTGGCTGGGGGTTTTATTGTGCACAGGTTTAATCCACTGTTCCTATTTGTATCCACTGAGGACATTCAAAATCATTTTCCTTCTTACTCTGGGTTTGACCCTCCCAAGAGAGATAATGATCATTTTTTCTCCCACAATGTATTCTGACTTGTAATTAGTTCAGTCTAACTAAACTGTTTCTAAATACTGTCTAAGTATTCCTAGAACCACTGCATATACTCTGATGCTATTCTTCCATGTAATTTTTTTTCCCACTTGTTTCTTGGCACTAAAATGCTTCAAATTCAGGATCCAAGGTGTAAGTTATCAACATATCACTTCACTGCAGCTCCTTCAGTCAGCGCTCAGTGTTGTTTCTCCCCCAGATTCGCTGCTTTAACACTCTCCTCAATAGCACTTGGATGCGTTTGGCAAGTGTAACCTGGGACCTCGTCATAGAGCATTTCAGGAAGGGAGAAGAGGAATCAACATGAAAGTGGAAAGTCTGAAATAAATGAGTATTTACAGATTAAATTAGAGGGAGTGAGGTGGTATTAAAATTAAATATCCTTTAGTAGTGATGGGAAATTGCAGGGTGTTAGCCTGGAGGAAACTAAAATTTGAGGTACCACAAATTTATGCAGAATGACTGGAAGCTAAGTATATAATATAAGGAGTAAAAAAGTGAAATCTGGAAAATTCTTATTACAGCAAAAATTAGTTTTTTAAAGAAAAAATGCACAGAAAGCATCTATGCTTTAGTTCACTAGAACTGTTTTAGAAAAGCCTCATGTTCTGTGGTACAGAGGAAAATCAGTTAATGGTGCTGTGATCCCTGTGGCCTCTTCATCCAGAAATGCTGCTCAGAGGAATGGGGTCTTGCAGCAAGACTTCCAGTCCTTCCCTTCAAAAAGACTGGGGAAAGAATTCCCTGCCCTTAGAGGCAGCCTGGAAGCTTCGTGCTCTCCACTAGGACCTCCTTGTTTCTCTAGTGGGACTTCTGTTCCAGCTATCATTATTTATTAATAATTCTGCTTTATGCCAGAAATTTTCCCCTGATACATTGTATTTGCAAGTCAGATCAAGCACAGCATATGTCCTTTCTCTCTTAGCTAGAATTAGTTCATTTTGTCCTTCACTGATGAGTTCTTTTTCTTAAATGCCTTCACTGACTTGTGGCTATTTCCTAGACATGTTATTGTTCTTCTTTTCATGGCAGCAAATATAAGATGCTCCTGAAGGAGCTTTCTTGTCTTTTTGTTAATCCCTCTGGGATGATGCTTGCTGGTGCCCAGTACTATTTGCAATTTTTAGGCTTCCCCAGCATTATTTGGGGTAAAGGGTTCCAGAGGTGCCTTGTGGAGAACCATACGGAACATCAATCACCAAAGAATTTATTTCTCAACAGTTAATGTTTTTGCTTTCATGGAAACCATTTTCCTTAATAAATGCAATCAAATGCTCATCTTCACCAAATAGTCCAGTGTTTGTCAGGTGATTAATTATTTCATAGTTTCTAATAAGACATGTATTTATTTCTTGCACTTATTATTATTTGTAATTTCTAGACTCTGCATTTTCTATCGGTTCTGGTCCTTTTGTGGTATATTGTGTAATGATAACTAGAAAACTTACTAGAGTTTTTGAAGATACGTGTTTAAGGTGTATTTTTACACAACAGATACATTCCTAAATGGTCCCACATGAATGTTGAGTAAATAATTGAGTATCTTTCACCTAAAATTGGAAAGCAAGAATGGCAATTGCACTGGATTATGGTACCAATAAGTTCAGATAAAATAGACATCCATGAGGCTGAGATAATATTGCTTCTGAAGCACAGCAGTAAAATTAGATTTCAAACATATGTGTGAAAAGGGAACTATCTGATCAGTTTGTCTCCTGATATCCAAGGGTATCCATTTAGGTGCCAGATAAATCAAAATTACCTTAGTAGGAAAACATACTTCTGTTTTCCCCCAAGCTATATAATCATTTTTAAGCTAACATGGCATTAGTAGGATGAAAGACAAATAAGGCAGTAACAGAAGACAGAAAGGAAGATGTATAGACATGACCTAGAAGATTTCTAAAAGGTCTAGTAAGGAATTTCAATATTAGAGAAATCATCTTCTAAAAACAAGAAGATAAAAAATACTGGATCTCACAGTTCTAAGATACATAAGATACCTTTGGAAATGTGAGGAATGTGATGAAAACTTTTTCTGAATATGAGGTAAAATTTTCCTATCAATAACCATAATTATTATATAAGTTAATATTAACTTATCCAATAAAAGCATTAAGGCTTGAGTAGCATTAATTTGTAATTGAATTTAAGACTTCTTACACTAAGACATATTTGCTGATATATTCACATCAGTAAAACATTCTTGAGAAAATGTGCCTTATGTTAGCAAGAGAGGTTTTGTAAGGACAGAACTCCCACTGGTTCCCTGAATAAGATAAACTATCCCAACAAGAGGCGTTCTTTGCTAGTATAAATATGTCCACTCTGAAGCTTTTGTCAAGGCAGTCCTCTTAGTTGAGGAGGCTGTGAGGGACATTTTTTCACACTTCCAATGAAATTACTGTGACAAAAATCCTGATTAGTCCTCAGTCATTTCAGAATTAAGGAAAAAAAATTGGAAATCTAGGTGATATTCCCATGTTTGTTCTAAGGAGAGCATAGAGGCATCTGTGATGTTTTGGATAATTAGGAAAAATAGAGTACAACATCTAAAGCTAGAAAAATTGTGTATTGCCTTTCATAATTTCATTGTCACCAGTTTCAATAAAGTGGCTAAAATCCTGGCTAATTAAAAGGCCTTTTTATTAAAAACCATATTTTATAAATTAGCAAAAAAAAATTGTGATAGTGAAGACAACTAGATCACTGAGAGGGCAAGTGGGATTTGGTCCTCAGGAGATTCACAGTCTCACTCAGGTGATTCATGTTCAAAGTTTCATGTTTGACTTGTAAGGTGTAGTTGCATCACCAGTATAATAACATTTCCCAATTGTGTCTCTTACTGTTTTATTAGTGGGGCAAAGGTGTCACACATCATTTATCCAATACATTCTCTGAAAAAAGAAATTGAAAATCATCCTGAGGTAATTTGCATATTTTGTTATATATGTTTAAAATATTAATTTCAAACTCAACACTTAAGAGTTTTTTATGTTGCCCTATGCTTCAGATGTGCATTCCAACAAGGAATGGATTGAGTGTTTAGAAATCAGATCATGGGATATATATTTGGTGAACATACCATGACACTATAAAAGTAAATTTTGTAACCATGAGATAGCTTACCATTTTGAGAAATATAGTTTAACGCAGTCTACAAAAATAATGTGAAAAATATAGGACTAGAAGCATCTTATTGCCAGTAGGCAACCAAAGGGCTAAGAAAGGTAGTTAAACATGAAAATTACGTGAGACAGGTGTAGAAGTTTGGGGGTTGAGTATCATAAGCCTTCATTTTCTCATATTAAAGTCACTTATAAATCACCATACTATCCAAATGTGAAGTTAGGAGGATGTACTCCTCCAGGTCAGTTGATGAAGCTGGAAAAGCCAAAACCTAAAGATCCATATTTGTGTTCCATTATCAGTTAAAATTATGTTTTCACTGCTAGTTTTCAAAAATTATCTTAATGCATATTATTTAGTCTGCAGGTTTGAGGTGAGTAGTGTTAAGAAATGAAACTGTAGTAAATAGTAAATAGTACAGTAAATAGTATGACATCTCTTTATTGTCTTGGTAATTGAAATACCCCTTCACTCTAGTACACTACTTGTTTCCGCTCTCATTTTACTGATTCTGTTATAGGTTATTTGAATCTAAGCAGATATGTCAATAATCACTGTGAATATTTGTTACAATGTTCCCATAAACATACTGTTTCATGATTGTTCTCCATTTAGAATTTTTATATTAATATTCCTGTGATAACCAAAAACATGTGACTTCTCTGTTCCAATCAAAGGACTAATCACAGCTCAGAATTTTGATAATCCTTGAAATGAACTATCCACAAAGTAGTTGCCTGCAGACAGAGCTCAAGCAATAAGATTGAGTAAATTTGAGAAACTGTAAAATGAAAAGAATGACACATTTTTGTAGTCACATTCTCTAGTGTATTTTACTTCACATGCACATGGACTACTAGTATAGTGAGTAAAAAAAACCTTTCCACAAATTCTGAGGAGAAAGCCTTTATTGTCTACAGAAATTAATTAATGGGGCTCATAAATTTTCACATTTCATTTCATATCTTCAGAGTTTTTCATTACAGGAACCTGTAAAAACAGGCTCCTGTATTGGGAGTCACGTCTCCAGTATTAAGCCGTTTTGTCATCAATTATCTCAGCATTAGCTAAAATAATGATATAATTTCTGAAGATTTATCTAACTTTTAAATCCAGTTACTTTAGATTGAAAATTATATAAGATGACGGAAAATACTTGTGGCAAAAATCTTAGAAGTGCCAAGGTGAGTTAGGTGTTTAAGGTGTGTTGAATGCTATTTCAAGTTTGCACTCCAGGTAAGGTTATAGTACTTTTGAGGAAACAAAACAAGACAAAGGAATAAGCTGTAAATAATACTGTGGATAAAGTAGATTTAGAATTTTTCACCTGATTATTCAGAGTATTTATGTATTTATTCGATTTAATTTTTTATCAAGCACAAAGAGACCAGAATAATGAAAAGATTAAATGATTTATATAACCACAGTGAAAAAGTGATTGCAAAACAATGTTTCAAATATTTGAAATGTGAGAATGTCAGCAAGAAGGAGAGGTTATTTAGGATGTGTGAGCAGTATTAGTAAAATAGCCAGATTAAATTTAAAAAGAAAGGATTTCATTTAGATCTCAGGGTTAATTTCTGACAGCAACCTTTTTTTATTATAAAATGTTTTTGAAAAGAAGCAGCAGCAAAGTTCTCTTTTAGGAAATCAATAGTAAACTGAAGCACAGACTGAGAAATTATTTGGGGAAATTATTATCCTAAATGTCCCTGGAATTCAGCTTTAAGAACAAAATAAATCTTTCCCATCTGTACTTTTGACCAAAAATGCTAATTTTTATGTGTTTATTTTCCAAAACTCATCTTAGTATTCACATGGTGAGTAAGTGTTGTTTGTTTACATTTTTTAAAAGATTGGAGCAGCTTTTGATTAGTGCTATGAATTAAAATTCCTATTTAAAGCTAAAAGGAAAATTCACAGCAGAAACCAACATCTGTCTTCAGATAACAGAAATTTGGTTTTCACAGGCAGTCGCCTGCCCCCATGCCTCTTGCTTATATATTAATCATAATTTGTTCTCTATTAACTGAAGATTTTAGTAGTGCTTGACTTTTAGGTTTTCTTTTGATGTTTTGTGCAGAGGTTTTGAAGGATATTGGAAGGGGACAAGAGCATCAAAGGTGTTCTGCTTGCCTACCAGATATCCAAGATCACCCACACCCTTTCAACCATTGCCAGCAGAGGATGGGTCTGTAGGGAGGCTGAATTTTCTGGGTAACAAAACTATAGTCCCTAAGAGATTTTGTGATGCTGACACAAATGGTGGGAGTCAGCTCCATGCTAAGACACTTGTGTCCATGATTCTGATGTCCCACTGCTATCTGTTAATGAGATCCAGTTAATTAGCCAAGGGGAGTCTGGAGAGGGATTCAGCAATCAGCTACTGTATGTCAGCTTCAGGCTGGACTGAACTATTCCCTCCAATGTCAGGCCAGGAGATTTCAGCTGCTTAAAACAGCCCTTCAGTATCATTTGAGAAAATGTAGCCTGCCTTTGCACTGGAAGGTAGCACAGGAACAGCTCTGCAAGGAGAGCCTTTCAAGTGCTCTGGTCCCAGCTGTCGCTGCAAACATCCTGTGAGTTAGGTGCTATCCTAGTCTTGCAGGCTGAACACACTTAGGGGGCAGGGGACATCTTCTGTGTTAGTTGCATCAGAAAATAGTGCAGCCTGTGGGCTCTGAGATGGCTCCATGTGCACAGCGATGCATGGGAAATAGGAACAGTGGGGGGTTGCATCACATGTGCACTTCTGATCCAAAATTAAATGCCCAAATGTATGTACAGACATGGTATATCTCACTGGACCTTCAGCTGCTGTTCCAGAAGGGCACAAGTCTCCCAGGAATCCTGTTTCAAGTCTGCTAGTCCTGTGTGAATGTCCCAGACATCTTACTGGCTGCAGGGGACACTTGTACTTGATCAGCTGGCCTGTAATACTGATCTCCGCTTCATATCATGGAAGATTATACACTAAAGGTGGATGTGTGGGTTCAGGATTTGTTATCAATTGCCCAGTTCCATACAGTGAAATAGACTGAAGTTAAAAAATTCAGTCCCTGCTAATGTTAACAATAAACCTTCAACTGCAGCAGCTGAATCTTTTTCTTTTCCCATGTTTCTGGCATTGCCAATTGTTTCTAAGTTCACTTCATGCTCTAGTTTCACATACTTCATTTTTCATTTATATTCATGTTTGAGTAATGTAATATTTATACATTTGGTCTTGGCATGCAGTGAATACAAACGACAGTGAGACGTTCTCTCAGTCCCAGAAGAACCAGCAAAGAATTTTGTAAATTACACATCGCTTATCACATAAAATCTCAGACAAGTATTTGGCTGTGTGTCAAATGCCTCTAGATCACAACTGTAGAATTAAACTATGGAAATTTTGGAAGTGCTCTGTTTTCTGCTTTATTGTAGACCAATATTTTCAGTTTCTTTAGCTGGTAAACTTGTGGTTTTTGTTTTATTCAGCATTTAGTAGCCACAGTCTGGAGTGGACTTTGTTAGTTAGTCATGGCTGGAGTATGGGAGAGTTTTCTTTACACAAACTATAGTATTATTTTTTCTTTATTTGGACGTTCTCAAAAAGAATGATGAAAAACAGATTGCTGTAAAAGTAGCTGTTCAGACAAGACCACATCTACTGTTAGCATCCCCACAGAAATAGGGGGAAGAAAAGGTCATCACCTATACTTACATCAAAGTAATAGATATGTATATATATATATATATGTGATATAGATATATATATAAACTGTATAGGATAAGCCACCTTATAAACAGGAATTCTAATCTGTAAATGTAAATGCTGAATAGATGGTGTGAATGCTACCTGACAAAAGCAGACTGATAATGACTCCTTCCAAACAATTACAGTTTGGTTTTCTCATTTATTTCCCTTTTATTTTCCACAGCATTACTAGGATGGGAAAAATCCACTTGCCAATGAATGACTGTTGTAGGATGAACTGAAGTGTCAAGAGAAATTCAAAATGGTTGAAACTGTGCCATGTTCTAGTTGATGTGGTGATGTTCAGTCACAGGTTAAACTCAATTATGTTAGAAGTCCATTCCATCCTAATTGTGTAATTCTGGGATGGGTAACAGATCTGGGGAGAATTTAGCTGTGTTAAGCAATCACAAACTAATTTAAGCCTTCTGCACAGCATTGGATCCAAACGGCCACTCCATTCTGTGGTTTGTTAATTAACTGCTGTTTTTCCCCATTTCTTTTTCATATTGAAGGTAGAACCCATGCTTCTCTTAATCTCCAATATATTATAGCTATCAGATCAAGCTGGTGGTAAAAATGAAGTGTAAGGATATTTTGCACATAGCCTGATACACTAAAGTATCTCATGAAATGACTCGCTGAATATAATATGAATTATTCCAAATGCCGGTGAAGCTGGCTCAGCTGATCCAGTAGTTTATAAATAGCACAAATACCTTTGCTTGCTTTCATGCTGTCTCTAGCTATTACAGTTCATTAAGATCAGATGCATGCTGCTTTTCTCTGCTATTCAGATTATTCAATCCATTAAGACACAGGAGTGAGAGAAAAAATCATGAGAACTTTTGTGTCGACATTGTTGCCAGGGAACCACTATTTATTTCAGTGCATGGGACACTGGTGTCACTTTGAGTGTGAGTTGCAGAAAGACAATTTCAGGGAAAAAGATTAGGGATGTAAAACAGAATTAAGAAAATCCTAAACTTTTATTTTAAAGAGAAAAAGAGCTATGCCAGTTGTTTCAGAAGAATCCTGAATGGCCTGAAAGTTTGGGGTTTTTCTCATAAGTCTGACTGGAATTGTGAAGAGAATGTTAATGACAGATAGGACAGGCTCCTTGGTCTCTCCAGACATGTCTTAGACAATATTCCATACCTTTTTCTGTCTGTGCACCATTGTGGTGCATCACCATTTGAGCAGAATGGTGAATATCTGTCTGGAATGACAGGGAACATTTCAATCTTTCCAGAGCTGAACTCTGCTCACAGGTGTCTGTACAAACTCATTTGGACCCCCATATGCCTGGGAGGGTTTCCTGATTTAATCTAAACAGACTTTAAATGTTCCATCATTTAAACAGCCTTATAGGCCGCATTTCTTTTACGAAAATATGTAGTTTTTGAAGCACAATAATTATGAATTATAAAAGAAAAACTAGAACAAATGCAAATATAGTCTATAGCTATGAAGTCTATATAACATGAGAAATTTCGTCATTGGAATCCCTTATGTCATTTAACACTCATTTTAATCAGATCTTCCTGAGAATTAAACTATACATAAAAGGAAATTGAAGGAGCACAAGTAAAATTATTCTAAAACTAATTTTTTTCTTCATTCTTTAAGGGAAGGAAGTATTGACAGCAAAGAACCATTGCAACAATAAAGTTGCAAAATCCCCCCACCTCCCATAAGGAATTGGAGTATTCAGCTAGTGGCTGGATAAATAATGTGTAAACTGCTCTTTTCAAATTACAATGTCTGTGAGATTCTGATTTCTTTTTTCTCAACAGGATTTATCTTAACTGTGTGTTTCTTATTTGGAAGGCATTGGATTAAAAAAGGGAATTCATTAAGATTGATTTTATACCCTAGTTATATTTAAAATAGACACAGAAAAGCAATATAACTGCAGGGCAAGAAAAAGATCTATGCTGGTAGGTGCTAAAGTAGATAACACTATGTGTTTTTTCTGCCACTCATTTGTGATGTTCTAGTCATTAAAGCACCTGGGAGATGAATGGTACTAAATAAATAATAAGTTTTGAGTGATCTTATGGAACACTAAAAGTCACAAAACTTTTTAGAGAGAGTAGGATTTGCAATGAATCCTAAATAAAACTAAATAGGTTCCTAACATCAAAACTTGCTGTCTTCACATTTGTTTTATCTCCTTCTTAAATTTCTTCTTTTTCCCACTCATGAGAAGTGGAAGCCAGTTTTTCATGGATGAGAATCAGAATCAGGTTACAGTCTGAGAAAACTTTGTAAGTTCAGTTTTTCTCAGTCATTTTGAGAAAACTTCCATTTTCCAGTTATGTTTATTGATGTTTGATTGACACAGAATGTTTTAAGCATAAGTCTAGGAGGATGTCTTCCTTAACCAGTCATATTATACAGATAAAAACTGTACGTCAGTGTAGCTTGCAGCAGGTCAAGGGCATTAAAATTCCAATTCCATGTTTCTTCCATCACAGCACATACTATAGCTGTAACCAAATGTCTAAGTATGTTATGACCTGGATGAGTGTGCAGCTAGATGAGAGGAAACTAGATATAATTTATTATATAACTTATTGATATATGCACATGTTTATTGAAGAGTTTATTTAAATAAATCACGTAAATAAATCAGCTAATTGTTTTGTTAGCCTAACTAGGAGTCAAAACATCTAGGGAGCTTCTGTGATGTGGAGTATTATTTAAAGTCTTAATAAGAATGAGCCTCTTGCTTGAACTCTTGAAAAAGGTTTGTTAAAGCAAGTGTGAAGAATCTTACTTACATTACTTAAAAATCAGATAAGTTGAAATTTGACTTTGCTCTTTCTTGGTCAAGGTTACAGCATTTCAGTGGTCTGTGATGCATTCACTATATAGTATACCATTTATTCTCCAGTTCCAAAGCTGTAGAGGTAACTAATATCATCTCATCTATCATTTTTGCTCCAGCAGTTTGTCATGCAGTTTCTGTCAATAACAGGATGGAATCCACACCTTTATACATACACACATTTCTTAGCTTCCTAAGGTTTTGATACAGGTCCTCCTTTTATGTAAACTGGTGTATATCTACCTCTCTTGAAGGCTTCTCAGTCATAATAACTTATTAGTAAGCAAAATATTTCAAGAAAATATTTGTCTGTGTTAGCTTGTCACTGTTAAGCTTAATTCATTTTGTTCTCACAGCTTCTTCTGTGCAACAGCCCCACAGACATCCTTCTTATGCTTCAGTAGGTATAAAATTGTATATAAAAATTGTTTTTCTGATAGGTAGACACCGTAGTTTTCAGAGTGGTTGTATACTACACTGTCTTAAAAACTAAAACCCAAACGTGTGAAGAGATGTTTTACTGAGTCAGGAGCTGGTTTCTAAAAGGCAGATGACCAGTTCTGCATTAGAAGAGCTCAGTAAATTATGGTAGGCTGTAAACACAAAATTTTTTTATGAAGGGATGTGTGGAGAGATAGAATGTAAGATAATAGTTCAGAAAGCAATCTCACCCTTGAGGAGTTGCAGCTGTACTGATCACCAAAGATTAGGAACAGCCCTGCACTCAACAGGCCACAGCTGTGTCCAATAGGAAGGAGAGTGCTTCAAAAGAGTGGGTGAGCTGGGTGAGGAGAGAGCTGGAGTTTGTTGGCTGTGCTGTGAGGAGCTGCCCATGAGACATCACCGAGAAGGTATGGGACTTTTGCAATAAGATGACAACAGGGATGATTGGTCTGGGACACATTTATGCAGCCCATGATATTTTTTTCTCGTAATTGGTGGTAGTTAAAGAGCATAGGAAACCTCATTAAATGGTTGTGAGCTCCTGCTATGGTGTTAGGGCAGAGATAAGGTGTCTGTAGGCTTGTAGGACCTGAGAAGTTACATCATGTTTGTATGTGAAGCTGCTTGAAGCTCTCCTGGCTGTCTCTGTCCAGTTGTGGTGCATGCAGTGCAAGCAGGAAGATGACAAGCTGGAGAGGAACTCATAAGAAATATTAAATATTAAGAAATATTAAAGTCAGACTTGAATCTGTTTGGTTTAGCACCATAAAGGCAAAGAGGTGACTTTGTCACATTTTTCAATTATTTCTGCAGTGTTAGTAGAAACAGATACCAGGCAATTGTTCTTCAGTCTTTGCAGCCAAAGTATAATACAATCCCCTGGCTGTAACCTGAACCTGTTCAGATTAGACATGAAGCACATGCTTTTAGCAATGGAGGCAAATGAGACACCTAGGGTTACCATGTATTAAATTTTTAAAATTAAAGGGTTTTTTCCAGTCAACAATTCAAACGCCAATTAATGCAAGGATGGATGTGTTCACAAGGGTACCATGATATGGTACAGTCTGAGAACCTGGATATTATCCCCTTTCCAGTTAATAAGATTCCTGTAGGGAAGAAGAGAGGTGGCTTGGTTTGGATCACAATAGTGTTGTGGTGTTGTGAGGGTCCCCAGGATAAGGTGAGAGATGAGAATTGACTCAAAGGTCTCAGAAGGCTGATTTATTATGTTATGGCATTACATTATGTTAAAAGAAATTATATACTAAAACTATAATAAAGAAAGAGAAAGGAGACCTCAGAAGGCTAGACAAGAAAAAAATAATAAAAACCTGTGACAGACCAGAGAGTTCAACACAGCTGGACTGGGATTGGTCATTAAGTAAAAACAATTCACATGGAACCCATCAAAGATGCAGCTGTTGGTAAACAATCTCCAGACCACATTCCAAAGCAATCAGATAATAATTGTTTACATTTGTTTTTTGAGGCTTCTCAGGAGAAAAATCCTGGTGAAGGATTTTTCAGAAAATATCATGCTGACATACTAGCTTGTGCAGAATGCTGCTACAAGAGTCTGTGCTACATTCCCAGCAGAGAGAAATGCCAGCAGGCTGGAGAGGTCAGAGTAGGAGTCCCTTTTCTGCCAGTGCTCGGGCCACAGGTTGAGCCTTTGCTGGTGCAGTGCTGCTGCATAGCATCCCAGGTGAAGCTATTTGTGGCATCCTCTGCATTCACAGCAGATGGGGCCATCCAGTGGTTTTGGCATTCCCAGAACTCTGCTGCCAGTGGGACACTATGGGGGAGGCAGGTCTATCTGTGCACAGAGAGATGGCCTGGCTGTGTGCTGGGGATTGTGGGGTTAGTGGCACTGCCAGAAGGCCCTTTGTGGGGTGCAGGCGTGGCCCCTGCAGCCCAGCCAGCTTTTGGGAGCACTGCTGTGTGCCAGGAGCTGTGCAGGTGCCTTTAGAGCCAGGTCTGACGCTTGGGCATGGCACTGCACATGGGCCCTGTGCATGTGAGGCTCTGGCTGCTTAGCAACTGCATAATAGGGCTGTCCCAGAAGAGCACACCGTCTGTTTAGTCTATAAATGTAAAATACCCATTTTAAATCTGCACAGTACATCCTAAAGAACACTGGAGCACTCTGTTTCTGTAGTGCCAGGGGTATTTGGCATTGTCAGAGCAGCCCCTCCCCAACACAGTAGCAGTGCCAGAGGTGTCTGTCAGACTGTGACTGCTCAATGCACTGACCCCTCCATCCAGTGGAAGCTCCCTCTGCTTTTCCTCCTGTTCTTCCTGTCCTGTTTGCTCTGTAGAAAGCATCATCAGACATGAAATTGTTTCATTTTCAGTCACTTTAATTAAATATCAATGGTTTGGAAACTAAAAGTTTACAGTGTGTATAAGAAACAAGTGTAAGTTTCAAAGCATGCACAGGCAACACAGCTCTTAAAAAATGTGTTTCTTAATCTCAGATGTCTTCTTTTATAATACATTTGCTAAGGAGCTGTAATCCAAATTAGACAGACAAAATACCAGAATATAAGTACATGAAATCATAGGGATAGCTTTGCTAAACAATTCATGATTCTGTTTTTCTATTCCTTCAAAAAGTATATTTTTTTAGCTCAACAATTTTTACTTGACTGAAAATGTAATCAGCTGAATGACGAGCACCTTCTAGGTTTTCTCGGAGTAAATAGTTTGGCATGTTAGCTTTTCAGTTTGATCTAATGAAATGGTAAATCAGGAGTAGTAAGAAAAGGGAAATTAACGTGTGGCTATGTCTGCTTTTCAGTCAGTGAGTGATATCTACGTTGGTAGTAGATAGGTTAAATTTAGCTCAAAAGCTTCCACAAAGAGCATTCTTATGGGAAAAAAACAGGAAAAACCAAACAACAGCAACAACAACAAAAAGTAATGCAAGGAAAAATAATTTTTAAAGTAATTAATTATCTTCATTTTTCCTGAAAAAGAGTCAAGTGATTAATCAGCATGATAATTATAAAAGCATGTCACTTAGGTAAAAAAAACATTCATATTCATGGCCATCTATACATTGCTTTCTTCAAATAAAGTCCGTGAATGGATTTGGTCCAAAGGTTTCTAACCACCAGGTAATTATTTTTTAAAACTGTTTCTCCCATAAACAGTACTGCTATTTTGTGAACAGACTGACCCATGAGCAGTCAAGCCCAAAACCTCTTTCCAAGTTGCAGAGGTACTGGCAGACTGAAGCAGTTCTGATTTTTTGCTTTCACATCTACCCAGTACAACTTTACATACACTTAGTACCATTCAGATTTCTTGATTTCCAGTCATTTCTCCACTGCACTCAGTGTACAACTGTCTTTGATTTACAGGCATCTGAAGGACACTGAGTTCTGAATCTGGAAATCTTTTTTGATTACTAACCTGAAATACCCGTATTTAATCCAGGCTTACATGAAACTAAAGGAGATTTAGAGATAGAACACAAGAGAGGTGGATATTAAGGTAATGCTAGGGCCAAAAAAAAGGTTTTAAAATGGGTTAAAAGATCCATACATTACTTTAGTGTGCAGCGTTTGAGTTGTATTCATTATGTCAGTATGACAGGTGGATTTCACTCCTGTGTTGGGGCATTGACAGACATCCCACCCAGCACCAGCTGGTGGAGAACTGGCCAGTGTGGCTATTCACTCTTGCTTTCTCCCATCCCTCTCTTTCCTGTAGTTCCCATTTTTCTGCCAGAAGAGCAGGTTGTACTCAACAGCCCTCTGGTCTGCTTCAGACAAATTCAGCTAGGAGCACTGGAGAGAGCTACCAGTAAGGATGATGGGGCAGGGCAGTGATGAGGGGAATCAGGTACAACTTTTCACAAGTCTTGGATTTATTCCAACTTCCAGCACTGCTGCAGTTTAAAAGCTATTTTGAGAACTTCACACAAAAATAGGTCTTGCTCAGCAAGGTTGGTGAATATAGTGACAATGACATCATTAGTTCTTCTGGACAGAAAATGTGCATGGAAATTCAGCATTTCCAAATGTTATTTCTTCCAGTTTTGTTACACAAAACTTTGTATTAGAGAGGCACTGATGTTAATGCAGTTCTGTTATGTTAACACAGCATTTGAACTAATGGCACACAGCAGCAAGTTTTAGGATCATTCTGAATGATGTTTTTAATGTGGAACATCCAGCTTAAAAATCAGAACTGACAGTAGCTCTGTAAGTTTTTTCCTTGCAGCCTGCTCAGTGATCATCTCTCTGAGGATCTAATTCTTATGCATTCTCCATGCCTGGGTCACCTTTGATCTTCTGACACTGTGAACCATTAATAGCAAGGCTTACACTGTTGACTTCTTCTCTAGCGGTGACAACATATTCCTTTGATTTAATATAAATTTTGGTTATAATTTATGTAGTGCCCTTCTAACAGGGAAAATGTCTGCATCACCTTGTCATTGCAGTGATGCAGCTTCAACCTGGCAAATTTGCAGTTCTTTAAACTTTGTTCTTTAGATGTACTGAGTTGAGTTCAGTGGTATCAGCTGGCCACAATACCATCAAAACTCTTTAGAACTGAGGCGATTTTCACAAAATTATTAATTTTGCAATTTTAGCCTTCTGTAATGGTGTTTAGTATGAACAAGTTGGACCAAGTGTTAACTACATACAAGGAGTATACTGATTTTAGACTATTATTATTATCATCTTGGCTTTTATTTATAGAATTAAAGACGCTGATTTTAGAAATGCTGTTCTAGGTCTACATTAGAGTAAGACAGTTCCTTCCTGTGTTTAATCTTAGGAAGGGATTGTTGGTATTGCCCAAATAAATTGTTCTTTGAGGGCCTCTGCATATTCCCACTGATAACTCCTAGTGACCTAGTTAGGATCAAGCTAAGATATGACTCTCTCTCCTATCAGTGTATGAGAAACCTTGCCTGAGCATGATGTTACTACTGTGTGCATCTAAATGTATATACTTGAGCACATCTCTGGCTGCACAAGTTGCATCTTTATGGATGCTAAGAGAGGCAATACAGGTTGCTGCAAGGAGGATCATTATCTAGCTGCCAGTTATTACTTTCTGCAGAGGAATGTACCTCATGACTCTGCACACATAATTTGCCCACAAGCAAATTAGACTGGCACTGGAGTCCAGAAGGAACTTGTACCCACACTGGCTGAAGACTGGTGCCCATGTCTACTCCCAGTTATGTCTCTACCTTCTTGTTCTTTGCTCCCTTGGGGACAGGAATGTGAAATGTGGGTCTCAGAACCCACAGAAATACAGTGCTTCAGAGGCTCTGAGAACATGAAGTTCACCCTTTGTTCTCTGCTGCTTTGGCATGTGAAGTAACCATGTAACTGCAGCCTCTTCTTGACTCAACGCCATCCTTGGCCACTAATGCTGTAAGGGCATATACTCAGTGCATGCAGATGCCCAGCCAGATTTATGAAATATTGCCAGGAATTAACTCCTTAGAATCCAACCTATTCTGCGATAACGTATCCCAGCGTTTAAGGAAGGAAAGGTGGCAGTGGCCTTGTGAAAGTCCATGAGGCTTTGCCAGTCTAGGCAAGGATGATGAGGAGAAATGTCTCCTGCCCTGCAAATGCAGTCATGTGTTCCTCTGTCTCCTCAGCCGACACTTTTTTGCTGCTTGTCTGTCCCTGCTGTGATGTGTGCAGGTTGGGATCAGAAGCCTTTGCTGTGGAGCTCGGGTCAGCACCAGGCTCAGGAATGCACATGGGCACTGCTGTTGCAAAGTGCAGCCCCTCCTCTCCCAGCTGCACGTGTGTGCCTCGACAGGGTCAGAACGTGATTGAGGAGTGAGAGATGCACAACAGCAGAGAAGGCTTGAAATTAAATAGTCTTTGACACTTTTTCTTAACTAGTCTCACTCTGGCACAGACCCCTGCCTTAGGGGAGGTGATCCAGTGGAATAGCAATGACCTAAAGCTGCTGATCTACCTAGTGAAACATGCAGGGAGGAAAATTTATCTCAAAAATGATGATATAAGAATATCTGGGCTGCAAATAAATGTTTGTAAAAGATCTACATTAACATTATAAGAATGAGGACTTTAGTATTTTTTCTGACTAAAACTGGAGCTATTTGCTGAAGTACTGAATGCTGCACAGAAACAAAACGTGGAAAAATCCTGGTGGGTGAGACCTTGATCTCTCCTCTCATTTATTACTAGTACCAATGGAGTGGCTGTCCTAATTAAAAAGAACTCGCCCTTTCAAACAGAGGAGCTGAATTCTGATCCAAATGGCCTCGTAGAAAAGAAATTGGTGAATGAAGTCATTACTCTAATTAACATTTATGCTCCTGATGTTGACAATGTACTTCTAAAGGAAACCAGTAGCAGAGATATTACTCTTTAAACCATCTAATGGCCTGGCATGGGTACTGATTTTAACTGCCCCTTGGTTATCAGTTTAGACAGATCTGCCAGGGGTAATTGCATTGTAAATAAGACATCTCAAGAAATTCACTAATGAGCTAATGAATGATAGTTATTTGTGAGATGAAGCTGATAATGCTTATTTAGACAAATGGTGTATTTATGTGTTCTCTGTTCCACACGTGACCACTCAACAATAACTAGGTTACAATGTCTTAGCTGTTACTCAGTCTACTCCAGCGTTGTATCTTCCATTTTCCAGGAAGTCCCTGGAAAGCTCTTTCTGCGATTTCTAATTTACAGAACTGTAGTTTGGAGCCCTGCATTTCTATTTGACTTTGTTTATATATTTCTTGTCTCCCTTAACATAAATCATAATGACAGCCTAATTGGTTTACATTTCTGAAGCAGTTTGAAATGTGAAGTGTTGCATAAGTGTTCAAGGTTGTTATTGCTTTGTGACTCTTCCCAACCATTTTCTGTCCAGACTGAAAATTAAAGAGAAATTACTTGCCATTTACAGGAGTAAATGTAGTGAATCTTGTCATAAGTAATCACTCAAAGATTACCAAAAAAACCCCTTTGTTTCACAGAATTGCACTTTTTAAATGCTCGAACTTTGCATTTCCTTCATGACACAGTAAGTCCATTAGCTTCAGTGGAAATATTTGATTTATGGTCACACAAAAGGAGAATCACATCCTCGGTATCTTTGAGAGGATAGCTTCATGGTGGAATGAAGGTAGTGGAAAACACAGGTCTCCTCTGAAGATTTAGCTATAATTAAAACACTGGAACATTTGATAAACTTAGAATTTGAGATCATGACATGTTTATTTCACAAGAGGGATTTGTATAGTTGTACCAGAATTTTACAGATTGGAAGATTGCTATCATTCAGAGATATATAGTTTACCTAAATAATTTACATGTATCAAACTGATTTTTCTTTTTTCCATAGAGCACTACTCCTTTTGCTTTTTCATAGGACCAGACCAGTGCTTAGTATTACTGGAGAATTTTTATTAGGTGCAGTTTTCAAAAAATAAAGTCAAATAAGACAGATGCATTTAATTTTCTTTGTTGCTTCTGCTGGCTCACAGGGCAGAGTCAAGAGGTATCCATGACATAGTAGAGAAGTCTTTTACCCCAGAACAGGATTTTTAGGATCAGAAATGAAGCAGGCAGGCAAAACAAGAACAGCCAACAAAAGGTAGCCTGGGGCAACACAGTGTGTCAATGAGAAAGAGAGAGGTAAGAAACACTTGGACAGTTGTGCATGTTGGCTTCAATCTGTAATGACTGTGCAGACCACACATCAAAAACATTTGGCTGTCCTTGACAGAGAACGAAAAGAGCACAGATTTTTCAGCTACCTTTTTTTTTCCCCCTCCACAGTCAACCCGGTAAATAGCAACTCATTTACTTTACTTCTGTTTTTAATTATTTGTCTAATGGCCTTCAGGCAGTTATTAGAGATCATCTTTCAGAGGCAAAATGACAACTCTTCATCTTTTTTACAATGCTCTTTTTGCTGTTGGTCTGGTGGATCTACAAATCTCACTGTTTTAAACAACATTTCTATTGTATCTTTCTAGTGTAAATGAAGGGCAACATTGCCACCATCAACTCCAATAACACTTAATTTAGTCAGCACTTGCAGCTGCTGCATTTCTGCAGTACTGGGCATGCAGGGACCTCCATGACCTTGGGACCAAAGTGTCAGTTGGTGCCTGAATTCTGTCAGAGTCAATGAATGAGTGGAAAGCTCCTATTTTTATTCCACTTCCCCAGCAGTCCTATCCACACTCAGAGATTGAGCGATACGAGTTGGCCAAATGGCAAAATGTCCAGGCTCTGATGGTGGTTATGACATTTTCTTTGCAACCTCTGGCCGCTTTCTTGTTTATCTCATGTCCAAAGAAAAGAATCAGTGGAAGGTCAGTTTATTTAATGTCTCACCTTGCCCTCCCAGCGGTGGCTTAGCTCCTGAGTGAAGGTGACCCTCCATTCCTTCTTTTGGGAGAATGATATTGTGAAGTTTGCAATTTGTGGGGCCTGATGAAGAGCATGCCAGAATGCCTCATTATACAGCTTAGGAACAAGAACTGGGAGAAAAGACTCATCAAGCATGATCAAGCTTTTTATTACAAACTTCAAAACTCTTTCCCTGTTTTTGGTTTGTTTGTTGTTGTTTTTTCTACTAATGTGTGATAAACTCACCCCAGGCAATATCAATTACTTCATTCCTCGAAATCTCTTAGTTTGCGTCTAATCGGGAATTTTCTGTATGATTCAAAATAATTAATTTTTAAACCTTCTTTTTTCTCCCTGGCCTAAAGTTGTGTTTTAACACTGGTAGGTTGTGTGGTTTTAGGACAGGTTCTTGGGGTTGTGGATTGCCTCATCATAGATCTTTATGTAGTATCTGAGCTCTGGAGGAACTAAAATGTTTTTTGGTAGTACAAGACCTCATTGGCAGTAAAGTTATGGATTAAAACTCACATGAGAAAGGTAAAGCTTTATATCTCAGTCACCTCAGGAGCAAGGTGCTAGACAGAATAGTGAGGTCAAAAATACCACTTTAGAAAGAGATATCCCACTGGCTTTAAGGAAAACAGGGAACACAGAGCCTCCATTAACTGTTAGTTATGTCTTAGTATTTTGGCTTTATAATTTCAAATTACCTTAAAAAACGCCTGATGATTTGTACTAATATGGCAAAATAACAATCTGTTGATGAAAACAGAATTTATGTCATTGTTTTCTCTGGGTTTTTTTTTGTTTTGGGGTTTTTTTTTTTTTTTTGTTTGTTTGGTTGGTTTTTTTTTAAGTTTGTTTATTTTTTGTACCTGGAATCACTGTGAGTCTCTGAGAAGTATTTTTATTTATTCTGACAACTCCTTAAGGAAAGGCCAATAGGGACCATCTGATTTATTCATGTTGTGGAAGATGACTATCCAGGACAATCTGCAGAGGCTTTTTAGGCACAAAAAGAAAGGATTCCCTACATGCCTCTCCAATTGGCAAGACAACTTTCTCTGGTAGCAGCCTGAATAAATGAATACAAAAACTGATTGACTACAGGGATCTCTTTTCTTCCTCAAGTTTGAAGAAACTGTCAAATGAAATTAAGTCTAGAGTATCTTCGCAAGGTTGTCAAGGCAGTTAGAGACAGATTTCCAGCTATAACACAGAGAAAATGCCGCTCTGAAAATGTATAAGGTGTCTATAAACACAGCTTTTAAAAGAAGCTTAAAGTCCTATGAAAGAAAAAGGAGATGCAGTAGTGAACAAACCTGGGGTGGGGGCATTAATCCAGCTTCTTAAGTCAGGCAAAAGACAGATCACACAATTCTCATGACTGTAAGACCTCTGCAGTATCATTTCTGAATAAACTTGACCTAGCCCTATACATGGCATTTTCAGATAGATCTGTGGTAAGTGTGGATTGATTTAACACATGGGTAATCTCTCAGAAACTTCTAGTATAGTGACTCTATGTTCTTAAAATTCATTCCCAATTTTTAAAAAAAATTTCATCTGAAAAACTTGGCAGATCCTTTCCTTCATACCACCTTCTACAGAAATATAATTAATTTGTAGAACTGAAATGCGTTTTATTTTTATGTAGGAAGCTTATAATTTTACTTGCTTTTGTTAGAGCATCTTTTCTTTCTGGAACTTTTTTTTTCCTTAAAGTCTGGGCCAATGCTGCATGCAATAAAGTTCTTAACCACATGATGAGCACTGCATGACCTTTGATTCC
The DNA here is from genome assembly GCA_039654755.1 of Calcarius lapponicus. Lineage (NCBI taxonomy): Eukaryota > Metazoa > Chordata > Aves > Passeriformes > Fringillidae > Calcarius > Calcarius lapponicus. Next base: position 2,743,319 of record CM077463.1, read on the forward strand.
TTTAGTTCAGTGAATGATTCTAACTTTGCTTATTATTTAGCAGAAGGAAGCTGCTACTATACAGTGAGATGTCTGCAGCAATGCCAGTATCACTCTAGAAAGAATAGTAATTTGCAACAAAATTGCTCTCTGATTTGCATTAATCAGTAATAAATTTCATCTAACATAATAACTTCCCCTAGACTTATATTTTTTCTCTATTTTTTAAGCCTTCTGAACCTTCAGAAGCATTCATTTCTGTAGCCCAGACTGAACTAGATGAAATTTTGTCTAGAAATATTCTTAGACTTTTCTCATCTTTCCAGATAATTTGTAAGGGTGTAAAACCATGTAGGCACTACTGTCAAAAGGGAGGGACTCTGCTGCAAGCTGTTCTCTAATATGGCGAAGGATTTTTACTTCTACAAAAATCTCAGCCATAATATATAAAATATACAAAGGGAAGCAGGAAGTCTTTATTTTTTTTTTTTTAACTTTGCTTAGCCTAAATCTTTAAATGAAAGAAGAAAGTAATAGCATGATTTAATGTGTTGGGACCTTGATCATTAAGGGTCTGAATCATGTCCTCTAACATTTAGCAAGCTTAAGGTGCCTGGACCTTCTTTTAAAGTAACAACCAAAGCCCAAGTACACTTCCACAGGTCAATTAATCTCATCTAAAATCACTACTGGGGCAGATGGGGAAAGAGAGTTCATTATTTTAGATACTGAACTTCTGAGCAGGAAAAGTGAAATTAGCTAAAAACCCACTCTCTACATCACTTAGGGATCATGCACATTTAGAGACAGGTGATAGCTCAAGGGTCCCATCCAGACAACTCACAATAAAAATAGAGGTGGGAAAAAGTATCTTGGTATCTGTGCTTAGCTGCAGCAAACACACTGTTTAGGAACTGAACCATGCTTCTTCTCTGGAAAAGCAGAGGTTTCAGATTATACTACTGCTTTTTAGAAGATGAGGTCAGATCACAGAATTGCTTTAAAGTGTGCAGAACGCTATAAAACTGTTACTAATGTATTTATCAGGCTGTATTCTTGCATAGTCCTGTTCCAACAGCCTGCATTCATACCTTTGTGATTCCTAGTTTTGAAGTCCAAATTCCATTTTGTATTAATTATTCAATCCTTTCTCTTTGTCCATGATTTTACTTAGGTATGTAGGAGTAGCCTTTTCAAGAGGTCTGTCAGGGCTGTCTAGATTTTTCACTTTTGCTGCACTGTGCTCAGCAGAAGATCAAATTATGGAAGTTGAAAGTCATTTCATATTTGCTGGTGGTTGGGAGATGTGTGATGATTTGCTGTGTGTGGAGCACTCTGCTGCATCTGATAAGTAGTCCTCTCTCTCCTAGGCCATAATCTAAAACTGATGTGCTCTGCTTCTCAGAAAGAAATACAAACTTGAAGAATATTTGGGAGAAATAAGGTCAGGACCTTAATCTTAGAGGAATCTTAAAGCATGACAGTTCCCTCTGTGTAGCCACCTCCACCTGGGCTCAACACAGGATGGTTTATAGTTACTTTATCTGAAAGGTATTTACACCTTCAACCTGTGGGATTCCCACATCTGACAGGAGAACCATTATTTCCCAACTGTGAGAGATTTAGCACTCAAGAGAATTGTTTCTGTTCACATGGTTTGGTCTTGGTAGAAATTAAAGGGATGGTGAAAACTGTCTGGGCTGTACCTGATTTTGTAAAGGTGAAATTGTTGTCTACTTGCTTCTTGTACTCTTACACAGAGCTTTAGGGATTAGTCTTACAAATGTGGCAAAATTTGTAGATGAGCAATCAGCTAAAAGATTAATTAGCAAATCTAAGGAATTCAGAGTATTTATAGGATAAAACCACCCTAGTACTTTAAAAGGTGGGAGAAAAAAAGAATCATTAAAAGGAAAAGCAGCTATGTAAAATGGAACTATGGAAACAGTGATGAAGAAAACTTAGAAGTTTGAACTCTCTTAAATACACTAAAGTGTGAAGTGATATCTCTGAGGAAAACATATTTTTTTAAATGAGATCTAGCTTATATATGCCTTAATTTGTGGGCCTTCAAAATTTTCGAAATCAGACTGTGCCTTATGCATATCTGATGTACCCTGTCACCACCTTGTTGTTACTAAAATTCATTTGCTACTGATATTTATCTTGAAAAATGCCAATTAAGAAATAAAATCGCAACTTGTACATCCTTACTTATAAAGTCTGTCCCAGTCTGTATGGATGAAAAAGAGATGCTCTTATTGGGGACAGTTGGTGTCCAACAGCAAGAGAACAGCAGTTTTGTCGTGTTGGAAGGTTTGACAGCCCATCTTGTCTCCATCACTGTATTTGTGAATTTAGGAACTTCCTCTGCTATTGCATTCATTGGGGGCCAGAACACTCTTGGGCAAAAATCCACAGCTATAATTAGTGACTTAATTTTAATGTAGATGAATAGACAATCCTGAAGCCAGTTATTAAAATGTCATTACTTGACACAGAAGTTAACGTATTTGCCTAATGTCTGTCACCAGAAGCTGCAGAGACCAACTCAAATGAGAATTCAGCCTGGGGAAGAGGCACAGCAGCACAGGACGTCAAATGTCCCCCTGCCCCTGGGAAACAGCTGGATAGCCTCTGCTAGAAGATGCTGAAGTGTTGCTTGGGAATGCAGAGGCAATGACTCTGACCCCTCTGTTCTAGCAGAATCCTGGGATGTCCAGAAAGTATTTCTTTCAAGTAACTTGATTTATAGCTGAAGCCCAATGGAGTTAGGAAATAGAAAGGGGAGAAAAACAGACTTTGTAACAAGTAGCCCTGGGGATGTCAATACCCAGCAAGTACAGAATTAGTTCCGTGTATCATGTGTAACTCCTTCAGACAGCGCTCCCAAAGTAAATAAATTTTAATCTTTATTTTTAATTCAGACTTTAATTTAACAGCAAGGCTCAGAGAACTAAGAAATCTGGATTCCAAGGCTTAGTTAGTAAAAGAAGAGCAAAGACATTTCCAGGACCTTCAGTCTTCTGTCTAAAAGAAACTAAAAGTAGCCACAAAAATCATAGTAAAAGTATAACTTTTCTTGTGAATATTTCAGAGAACAAAATAGAAGTTAAAAGCTGCTGTTTAAAAACAAAATTGTGAATCTATATTTAGTAACTTTTTTTTCTCTAAATTCTGGGAGATCTGAACTACAACTTTTTCTATTTCTTTGTCATTTTAATGACACAAGTCCATGAGTAAAAATAATACCAATGTAAATCTAAAATCTAAATGCTTCAGAAGGCTCCATTTTTTAATTCCACTTTCTTTGGAGTCACGGTAAGAGTTCTGCAACTTCAATCCATCAAGCAGCTTTGCAAAACCGTCATGAAAATGTATGAACCCAAGAACAAAATCTACTCACCGAACCTTACAGCAATGATTAGAAAAAGTCCCTAATTATAGTATAGTCACCCGTCAAAATAAATTACTCAGGGTGAGTGGGTGAAAAGAAGTTTGCTAGACTTCCTTAAGGAGGTGGTAATTGTCTTGGATTTTGTTAAAATACATCACTAATTATATTTTAACAAAGTCTACGTACTCTTCCTCTTTAGGAATTTTATAAGATGGTTGTAAGAAAACAGAAGTTGATTTTTCCGTTTTAGAATATTCTGTACTTGTGTGGTTTTACTGCAGAGCAAAACAGGCATACAAAAAATGTTCTAAATTACATCTACAGATGATCAGAAATGTTAGAATAAAGTGTTTTCACAAGCAGATGGCAATTGATTGGGCTTACCTCTTTGGCAAAGTGATGTGTGTGCACAGTGAAGTGAAAGCACAGTGATACCACATGCTTGGTTCATGGAAGTTCACAGAACATGCATTTAAGAATTCCTTCCTGTCTTTGACATCCATTGCACACAAATGATGCTCAGGAAAGTGTTCCCTGAAAATGTTCAATAAACTGGTACTTCTGGCACTTTGGGAGATGGTTAGAAGTGAACATGGCAGTGCTGTGTTAACAATTGTATTGATGACCTTAAAGGTTCTTTCAAGTCTTAACAATTCCATGGTTTAATATCAAATCCTTCAAAGAAGATGTCTGCAACACCTATTCCTGGGATATGTTGTCCAGGAAAACTTCACACAAAATTGGAAAGACTCCCAAACTCATATGTCTTACCCTGCTGGTTATACTGTCAGTGTGTTGGGCCTGCCCTAAAAAATACCAAAACCATGAGCTTGTTTTCTTGCTGTCTTCTGGAGGTTAACAGAAGGCTACACTTAAACTTACATGCCAAGAGTGCACAGGGTGTGGACTCTACAGCAGCATACATCAGCTTGATGTCCCAGGGCTTGCAGGCTGGGGGTCATTACAGAAAGAGAGATTTTTTTTGGCGCTTCCTGGAAGATGATTGCTTTACTTAATTTCAATTAAACACTCCATCAGTTAAACACTTAGAGACAGATAGAATGAATAGACTATAATAGTTTATTTGCAGACTCCAAAGCAGGTTAAGTTAAAAAAAAAAAATATCTTGTTATGAAAAGATCATTGATTTTCATAGGATCATGGAATAGTTTGAGTTGCAAAGGATGGTCCAACTCCCTTAGTCCAACCCCCTTCAATGAGCAGGGACATCTTCAGCTAGATCAGGTTCCTCACAGCTTTTTCCAAGTTGACCTTAAGTGTTTCCAGGTGTGGGACATCTGTTACCTCTCTGGAAAACTTCCAGTGTTTCTACATCCTTACAATAAGAAAATGGCTTCCTTATTATCAAGTCTGAATCTACCCTCTTTTACTTTAAAACCATTATCCCTTGTCCTGTTGCAACAGGTTTTTCTGAAAAAGTCACCCTTTTAAGCCTCCTTTAGGTACTGACTGGCCACAATGAGGTCTCTCTGGAGTCCTCTCTTCTCCAGGCTGGATAAACCCAACTCTCAGCCTGTCCTCACAGGAGCGGTGCATCATTTAGGCGTCTCTGCTATGGAATTGCTCCAATGGGTCTCTGTCTCTCTTGTGCCAAGAATCCCGGAGGTGGATGCAGCACTGCAGGTCTGGTCTCAGGACAGCAGAGCAGAGGGACAGGGTCCCCTCCCTCACCCTGCTGGCCATGCTGCTTTGGATGCAGCCCAGGATGCAGTTGGTTTTCTGGCTGTGAGTGCTCATTGCCAGCACCTCCAAGTCCTTCCTGGCCAGGCTACTCTCAACCTGCTCATCCCCCACCTGTGCTGACACTGGGGCTGTCCCACCCCAGGTGCAGCACCTTGCAGGTGGTCTTGTTAAGCCTCATGAGATTCCCATGGGCCCACTTCTGGAGCTTCTCCAAATCCCTTTGGATGGCTTCCTGTTCTTCAGGTGCACCAACCAAACCACTCAGCTTGGTGTCACCTGCAAACATGCTGAGAGTACACACAGTCCCACTGGTGGTGTCACTGATGAAGATATTAAACACTATTTTTCCCAGTAGGGACCCCTGAGGGACACCAGTTGTCACCAGTCTTCGTCTGGATACTGAGTATAAACAGACATATATTGTGAACAGATGCTTGTTGTGGAATGCAGTTGGCTTCTAGTCATAAATAAATTCAGCCATCTTCTTTTAATCAAATTATAAAATATTCATATTTGTTCACATAATTATTTTTATTGAAAATTAAGCTGATTTCTGCCTACCTAAAACTCTCTATACCATTGAAATCTATTACATTTCCATATGTATTTGTGAACTGTTAAAATATCAAATGTAACTCAAATCTAGGCAGCAATTAGACTTCAGAGTACTTCCCCTTAGTTTATTATCAGTAGTCAGTGATCACAAAAGCAAATATGTAGAGGTTTAACATTCGTCATAACATTTGCAGTTGTTCTCGTAACTGAAAAATAAGATTTGTCTTTCATTTCCCAGAGTTGTGGCTGACTCACACAATTTTGACTGATATTTCAGCAATTCAAAGCTGAATAAACAAAAAAGATCAATCTAAATGAGGGTGCTGAATAAGCAGAGACAGGTGTGTATTTGTAGCTGGGTATTGTTTCATCTCGCTCTAAAAATAAGTGTGAAAAGGAATGTGTCTGCTCTGGGCTCAGAATGGAATGTGAGTCACGCCACAGCTGGAAGCATTCATCCTAAAAGCTTCTGGCTCTGGCACACCTCTTGTTTTCTGTCTGGTTGTTCATTTTTACTATAATTTCCTAATTCCTCATCATTATTTTAACTTTTCATAATACATTTTTAAACTAGAGCTTTTAATTTCTTATGTGAGATCAGTGGAGGAGCTTCAGGAGCAAAGGGTGCTCTGAGCAATGGTCTCCTTTCTCCACAACCTGATGGCTCAGGCTGGCCTGGCCCAGGAGCTAAAGGAGCACCTCCTCCTCCACAAAGCCCTTCCTCTCCCTTCTCTGTCCAGAAGGATGGCAAGAGGAGATGTCCACTCTATGCTGCATTTTGCATCCTTCCTCACAGAAAGGGAGAGGGACTGGGAAGGCCAGGCAGGGGAAAATGCATGCAGATCAGTCCCTGCAATGGAGCACAAAGTAGAGCACAACATGGAGACACATTTATAGCCGTGCCCAGTAACTGGGATCACTGGGTGTTGAGCACACCAGTATAGGCACTGTCAGTATATTTGAGTCTTGTTATCATTTCAGCATGAGGATTTGTCTGCTTCTTTGCTACCACCCAAGTGCTCTGCCTTTTTTTCTTCCTCAAAGGCTTACCTTTTCTCAGGAAGCAAGTTAGGATATTGCTTCACCATCAAACACTTTATCGATAAAATAAAAGTCTTACTACATCCTGACATAGGTGAACTAAAGTTAAGGAAAGAAATCAGCTGTTTCCTCCTCCTTATTTCCTCACTTTTCTGCTTCTTGTGACTTTCTGACTTCCTGATCTGGCTTCTGTCATCAGAGCAAGGCTACCCATTAATTTGTCTGACTCTTCCTTGTAGAATCAGGGTGCTGCTCAGAGTTCATGCAGCTCAGGGGTGGCAAGGGACACTTGGTAATTGTCGCTGTGCCATGGCTTCCAAGCTGCTTTGGCAGCCAAGTCAAATAGGTTAGGCCAGACCATCTCCAGTGTTCAGCTGCACTCAGAAGCAGCTGGAAGCACTGAAGCAATCAGGAGCAGCAGCCAGATGGATTCAGCAGAGGGGCTTTTTCTGCACTGCCTGCCTGCACCGAGGCTTTGATTCAGGGCCAGCACACAGAGCTTCACTTTGGTTTAAACTGACCTCTTGACTGTGCAGGGGTGGCAGGTAAGTATACAGACATTTTTCTGAGTACAGGGAGGAACCTGAGTAATAGAGCACCTGCACTTAGTCAAATAGAGGGAAAATGTCTTTACTACTGCCCCTTGGTGGATCACAGAATCACCTAGATTGGAAGGGACCTGTGAGATGTTAAGGCATAAAATACAAGAACAGGAAAGGCATGCAGAGTTACATTCTGCACTCTACCAATCTAATTGTATGGAACTCCTGATTCAGAATTTGTACCTTTACATTTAATAGGCTTTCATGGTCTTTTTGTTCTTCTGTGACTTTGTATAATTGCTTTTTGACTGCATTTATGATACTGGCAGCATCTGATAGTGAATGCCACTATTCTCTTATGCTCTGTAAAAAAAACCCCACTTCTTTTGCTTGTTTTAAACCTGCTAATTTCATTGGGCATCCTCTTGTTCTCAAGTAGTGGGAAGCTAAGCATCCATTCATTGATTTTCTAGGCACTTTCCCAGGGTTGTCCTGTTTTTATACATATCTGCCATATCCCCCTTCAGCTGTCCCATTTCCAAGCTGAAAACTCAAAATCAATTTAAGCAGTTCCAAGCTTTAATTGCCCTTCTTTAGTTCCCCCATGTAATTTTTGAGAGGCAAGTACCAGAACAGCAGGCAGTATACAAAAGAGAGGATACTATGTGATTTTGTATAGTGCTATAAAGGTGCTATCTGTTTTGTGTTCCATTCAGTTTTGAAATAAAAATCCTAACTGCTGGTATTTCTGACTGCCAATGAGCATGGGATTTATGCTTTCTTCTAGAATGCCTTCTTTTTTTCTTCTTTTGTTTTCTTTTTCCTTTTTTTCTTATTTTTCTTTTTTTTAATAATTCCTTTTTAAAAATTAACTACAGTTGAAGTTGTTTGCTTGGTGTTCCTTTTTTACCTACAGGAAAATGAATTTCAGTACCTTATGATTAGAGTTTCAACAATAACCTATTGAACCTTTCCCCTTGCTCGGGGAAGATGAAAAAGAGATCAGAGATTTTCAAAATTTAATGGCAACAAAAGTTATGGTTTTTAAACATTTAGTCTCCAAATTATGCTTAGATATGACATTTGCCAAGGTTTTGTGGGGGTCTTCCATCATGTCTAATCTCCCAAGTTTAAGTAAGGAATTTCAGGACACTGAGAATCTCTCCTTCATAAAAGATACAGTTTAGATTGATTCTATTTTTTCTGTAATGGAGCATTGCTCCTTCATTTAAATGGCTGGATCTCTCACTCTATATATTTTTCCATTGGAATTTAACTAATTTTAATGACACATTGATTGTATCAGGATGTGTATAGTTTCTTATTTTTATTTGCATTGTTTCTGCATAATTTTGAATTAAAGAAATAGATCAATAATTAGCTGGCAATAAATAATTTTAAACTCACCTTTATATCGACAGTTACTGGATCATAAAGCACCTAAAGTTTTATGTTGTAGGACAGATGTTGGAAATCATACAGTATTTTCAGTTTGAAATCAAATTAGTTAAATCCTCTTTGGCCCCTGATCTTATATGTGCAATTTTTCTTATATTTTTACATATGTGCTATTCATAGTTTTTTTTGTGTGTGTGAATTTTATCTCCATCTCGCACTAATGCATACAGTCTCTCAAAGTGAAAAAGTGTCTAATATTTTAAAATAACATGAGAGCATCCTTCAGTGAAAACACCTCATCTACTATTCAGGATATTAGCATTACTACTAATTATTGCTGCACTCAATTTTGTATGACAATGACAAAACTAAGAACAAAGGAAAAAAAGCCAAGGTACTGCACTCTCAAAGTGCAGTACTCTCAAAGTCAAGGCTGTTTTGAGAGTATCTGGAAACCAACAGTGCTCAGTTAGAAGTTTACTTCTGTATTGCTTCTAAGATCATGTTACTTTTATTGGTGAGATTGTGTATCTGTAACATCCCATACTTTGAAAAAGGGGTTCCTCAATTAAAAAAGCTCCCTGGCCCAAGCCATTTTACCAGTTTCAGTCAAGGTCTCAGAGGCCTTAAGCTTGACAAAACTTGTCAAATTTGCACTGATTCCATAAATATCAGAAGATGAAGATAAATCTCAGGGACATTGTACTAGTGTGACACAACTGTGAAAAATTCATTGATTATTCAGTAGTTTCAAGGCTGTTCAGTTACTTACCTGTATTGAGAAAGTCATGTGGCTGAACATAGTAAGTCTTTGGAAATACACAGAAATACAAGTGCCAGTGATAATTTTTACTCTGCCTGCAAAATGTATTTTATGATGGTTTATTGTGCACGTATAACATATATATATATTTTTATGCATTTTTGTCATGCTTATATGTGGTTGCAATAATATTGTCATATTGTCATAATATTGTCATACTATTTATGCTTCTTTCTAGAAACTACATGCTTTTAGAAATATTATTAATTATGTTACTGATCTATTTTAACCATATTTTTAATGAAAAATTTGTGGTACCAGCAAGGCACTAATTTTGAGATCAGATGTGCTAAAAATGCAAGCATGCAGATATTGATAGATAAAATGGGACTGTGGTCCATCTAATCTAATAATCCTTCTGACAGAAAGTCGATGACTCAGAGGAAGTTGCCAGGAATTTCAGGAGACACAAATAGAGGGTAATCTGTCAGCCACCTTAAATCTTCTCAGAATTCCTTAGCACTTTGAGATAATGTTAAGCCCTAAAGCATAAGATTTCAACCTTATTTTCAAAGGTTTCTTTGAAAATATATTAGCATTACTATTACAAATTTTGAAATTGTGAATAGCAAAGATTTGACAAATATGAAAAACAAGATAGTGAAAGTGTTACTAAAAACTGCAAATCTCTGATTCATTGGATTGTTATTTACTTTCTAAGCAGGTGAGATATTTTGAGGGAGTGAAAATGACATAACATAATAAATAACCAGTATTCTCATCATAATTTTGATCCTTAAGAAACTCTTGTTTTGTGGCATAAATGTTGCAAAACTAATTTGTCCTAACTAATGATTTGAAATAAGAAAATGGCTCTGGTTGGCAGGTATTTGGATGAGAGGAATATAAACTTAACCTGTTATAGTTTCAGAATATTTTTTGTTGGCCAGGAATGTAAACTTCACCTGTTACAGTTTCAGAAATTGTTAATAAGATACTTGTTTGTGAGCATGATTGGATCACTTGTGTTACCACAAAGAAAATTAATTACCATTTCATGGAAGGTAAACATTTGATTTTGCAGAAAAAAAATTGAACTATTCTTTGTTTTAGCTGATGAGACAGATCCCCCCTCACACATCCATTAATCTAAGACAAAAGAAGCAGCAGCAGCCTGTGTATTTCTGCAATCCCATGTGTTATTCCTTTTCTTCTCTTTGCAGACAACTACTACGGCACTCCGAAGCCTCCGGCAGAACCGGCTCCGCTGCTGTTAAATGTGACAGACCAGATCCTCCCAGGTGCCACTCCCGGGGCTGAAGGCAAACGTAAAAGGAATAAATCTGTGAGCAATATGGAGAAGACAGGCATTGAACCACCAGAGGAAGAAGAGGAAGAAAGACCTGTGGTCAATGGCAATGATGTGACAGTAACACCAGGTCTGTTCTTCCTTCTTACTTTGCAGTGAGTTTCTGTTATTGAGTCCTCACTTACCTCCTTCTGCAGTGAGAATATGCATGTTCAGGTAAGGATGTTCTTGCAAGAGGGAAAGGCAGGAATCCTGAATATTAGGATTTCTCTGAAGTCTAAAAATAATTACCTCTATTTCGGGGAGTCATCTCACTTACCTCAGCTACTGTAAAGATTTCTGTGTCTGAACTAGTCTCTTTGAACCCTCTTCATGGACCAAAGAGAAAAATACCATCTTTCTGAGCATGGCTTGTGACCTGGTTTAGATTTCTATGTTAGGAAATCATTCACAAGTGCCTGTTCCTCTCTGTTGACTATAGAGGGAGTCTAGAGAACTGCAGTTTGTTCGGATAAATAGTCTCTGTGTTTTAGGTCTTCATGTTCTCAAATGGTGACACTCACAAGATTGTTCAGCACTTTATGAAATGAAATTTTGTAAATTATCATGAACACTTAGGAATATAATGGAAGTCTAAAGTCACCATATTAAGAAAGGTGTGGCAGTACCATTAAAACTTACCTGGCAATACCATCTGGAGGACACTTTTCAGGAATGTTTCAGAGCCTGCATAAAGCTGATAAGGGTTTCAGATGTCAAAGACATCTGAAAGACAATTGTTGATTTACTTCTTGGATCACAGTGCTTCAGGAAAAAAAAGGGGTACTGACTGGTATCTTGAGTGAAAGCACTCCAGCCTATTCTGAAGCAGGCAATCAATTTCCCCCTCCACGTCTCAGTAAGACAATATTTTACAGAAATTGATAATTCTTATCCTGAAATAGAATTTAAGAAACTATTTTGTTGTCATTCATGTAGAAAATTGAATAATTCAGATTTTTATATCCCTGAGAAATATTGCTGTGAATCCTTTCTGGCAAACTTAGAGACTCAGATTATTGAAGTAGAAGTCTAGTGATAATCACACAGATGAGAAGATAAAATGAAATATTGCAAATTCTCTAAATATATAGGTTACTGTGGAACAAAAAAAATCCATTGCCTAATCTTCTATGCTCTGTAGAAGGGTTTTCATATTGCAAACTCTACATGTACCCTTTTAATTCCTGCTTCACTGCAAAGTATACTGAATTTGATATCTTCCCATCCGGGATGATTTTGCCCCATGGTTTTCCTTAGCTGTTGCCTAACATTACATATAAGGGAAAATTCCTGTGCAGAACCCATTCCCATCTACCAGGGGTGTGTCCAGGAGCAGTAGGGTGAGAGGGGGTCTGGTTCTTCCCCTTGGCTCTCCAAAGGGCTGTAGTATTGCTCCCTTGCCACTGCCACCACATGCTGCACAAGCCTTGCTCATCCCTGCCACACGAGATTGCATCTGTTGGCATTTCTCTGACACTCAGTGCCCTTCCTACACAGCTAAGCAGGAAAGGATGGAGCTCCTAACATCAGCCCTGCTGCTGTTGCCAGGATACTTCCACAGTGAAAGAGGCAAAGGCAGGATTTGGTCTCTGATGTGTATTGTAGGAATCATTAGAAAGATCATTCTTTGTAGTTATTCGAAATGTGCCACATAGGACACCATTGCTGAGGAGCAATTTCCAGGACAATATGTTTCAGCTCCAAGTGGATCAAGAGGCAATATTTACCGGCATTTTTTCCTTGAATTCTACACCTATAATATGTTTCTCCCAGGCAAATTCTGTGTGAACGATGACAAGGCAGCCCACAAGAAGCAGGCGCTGCCATGTGCTGTGTAACAGAATGAAATACCCGAGCATGGGTGTAAGACAGCCCACCCCTCTTCCCCCTCCTCTCCCCGCCAGAGTAAATCCTATTGGTGTGGCCAGCAGAACAAGCAGTGCCTGTGTTGGCTCTCATGGTTTTATAAGCAGTGTTTTGTTGTTCAGTTACACTGATTGAGGACTTTGGGGATTGTAGCAAAGCAGCTCTGCACATACATGCTGTGTTGCCTTTGTTGGGCAGTGTGGGTCCCACAGACTCTGTTACCGCAGTCATTTTCTCTGTGAGCTGACAGAGGCTTAGTCACCTCTAAAATGTCAGTGCATTTGCAATTTGTGTCTTTAAACAATCAGGAAAACCAGAATATTTTAATTAATTTATTTATTTTTAAACTCCTGGTGGAGAGAGCATTTTAGTTTTTATAAAGAATCAGCAAAGGTAGGACATTTGTTATTGCAAATTCTTTCAGAAAGAGTGTTCTATTTTAAATACTTCACTTCCAGGAGGAGGCTTTTATTAATTATAAGGCTCCTGGGACATCTGAAACATTAATTCATTTTTTATCGATGCTCAGCAATTTAATGGCTTATTAACTGCATATCCAAGCCTGTCAACTCAAGTACCTCTCTAACACATAGAACCATGAGGTTGAAATAGGAACAGATCTAAGATGACTCTGAAGAAAAGAAACCCATCCTTATCAAACCAATTAAGTGATATCTGTGCTTACAGAGATTTTTGTGCTTTTGGTCTGAATTTTCAGGTAGCTTTTCAGTGTCTGTTGGCATAATCTGTGCAAGTGTTGAACTTCAGCAATTTTTCATAAATACCTTCCATGTGCCTTGCTTCATCTCCATCCAATTTCCCTGAGGCAGGTGTATATGGACAAAGTGACCATTGTTGTCTGCCCAATATGTTTATTCTTTCTGATTCCAGTCACCTGTCCTCAGCCCAGAAGCCATCAAAGCCTCCGTGCTTTGGTATGGGGCTTTTGGCCCTTTTAGGATGGAGCACTCTCAGTCCTTCATCCTGGATCAAGTTCTCTCAGGACAAAATAGTATAATTTGGGAGATGGGATTTATCTCATCCAGCTTTAGTAAATTATATGCCTAAATGTTTTACTATTTTTGTTTGAGCTATTTGTCTCTGCTCTGTTGATATAAAATAGGAAGCAAAAAAAAATCAGAGTGTAAGAGATCATAACTGTTTCAGATACACATTTTAAGAGATCACCTCTACAGTTTAGAATTATTAATTCAGCCTACAGATACAGAAGAGCTTAAATGGCTCAATTTAAATGAAGAAGCTTACTATTTGCCAAGAAACATATGGGAGACATAATCTATGGATTAACTGTTAGGATGGGCAAGTCTAGACTTAGTACTGCGTTTCTTACCCTTAGTGCAATTGAATATATTACTGGGTGAGAGATATTGCACCTGAGAAGGCTTCCCTGACAGACACTGTGTTGAAATTAATGATTTCTGCAAAACCAATGCTTTGACCAAAGAGGTAAAAAAGACCTTGATCAAATAGTAACCAGAAACTTGTCAGACATTCAGCAGTTTTTACTGCTGTCACTGTTAATGTCTGCAATGGATTGAGTTGGTCTCCTTTACAACCAGCATCAGTATTTTTGACACTGTGTTGGTCATGTCACATTTGCTTTCCACTGCTGACTGATGAAGTTTTTCATCCAAACTCCACAAGAATCATTTTCACATTGAAAGCATGCTTATGTATATGCATTATTCTGACAGTACTTGAGCAATGATAAGTTGAACCCAGAGAATGAAGTTCTGTCAGGCTGAAATTAATTGAAGTGTAAGATATGACATAAAATTTCAAAATTATCATTCCAGGCCTTAGGAATGAACAATAGACCAGAGTCCCAATGCCATCAATCACCATGCAAGTTGCACTAGACCCAGGCAGCATGTTGAGTTTATTGTTTTATTATTACACAGCAAAGACAGCCAGAGGCATGAAAACAGCATACAAAGCTTCAAAAAACGCACACATTTAAAACACACTCAAAATTTAAAAACACACAAAAGTTGGTATCCATTGATTTTTCTAGGTTCTCTAAGCCCAATTTATCACAACTAAGTCACATCCTGTGACCCACAGAATACCCTGTGCTCTCCATGACTCTTGTTTTCCTTGCCCAGGTCAGCTCCTGGTTCTCACTGTGTCAGAAGTCAGGGGGAGCAATGCTTCCATATAAAAGCACCAAGACTTTAATATGGCTCCAGCTCTATGGGAAAGGGAGAAACTCCAAGGCTGCAAAGTTATATCTTTACAAGAAGACACATTCACATATATTGGCAAACATGAGTTAACTACTCTTCTATTCAACGGTTATTTTAAAAGGATGGACTCCTTCCTGTACAGAATTTAAGAAATTATCAATTTGATACAATAAGGGTATAAAGATATGAAATATTTTTATTCAGAACTGCTAAAACCACCCCATTAATTGCTATTTTTTTTTCTTTTCTGATATTACTTGGTTCATATTAGTTGGTTCTTTTGAATGAAGACACTAAGTTTTTAAACTTCTCTGCATGAATGTGGCATTAAAGTAAAGGAATAAAGTGACAAGGTCCTCATGCATGTTTAGATGGCAAGTTTCAAGAACTAGACTGTAAATAGTAGAAAGAATTTTCACTTATTTTTTGTCATCGTTATGGCTGGGATTTGTTAATACAGTTATTGAAAATCACAAATCTGACCCCGTTAGACCTGTTGAAAGTAAGATCTTGAGGAAGAACACAAATTAAAGATATGGTAAGATCCCAGGGCACAGCAGTGTCACCACATCTGTGCTCTTCAGACACACTGGCTGATCAATAGTCATTGTGTGTGATTCATCTCTGTCCCAAATGAATTTGTTCTGCTGTGCTCATATCTGCCATGTGACCTTTGTCTTACATTCAGTTTAATCTGCATGTCTTCCTTGCTGTGGTAGAGATGGGGTCAAGGCTGCAGCCAGCCTCAGGAATACAACTCGCAGATCTGTTAATAATGCCTGAAGTTGATGAGGACTTTTGCTTTGCAAAGAACAAAACACCCCCAAAATTATTCAGCAATTATTACATTGTCCTGTTCTCAGGGGAAGTGGGGACCGTACATCATCTCTGCTTTGTGGGAAACTTTTACATATTTGAAAATGCTACAGACTGACTCACATTTCCAAACAGCATAAAATGATTGTAATTCCACATAGTTCAAGCATGAGTTAAGATTTACCAACATGAGCTGCGTGTGGATGTAGAGCTGTAGATCATTATCCTTTCCAAGGCTGAATCTGGTTTTTCTCCATGCTGTTCTGAAGGGTTGATGTGTCAGTGTCAAAAGTATTTTTTAAGATCATGAAAGCTGTATATACCATTTATGCCCAAGAAGCAGCACCTTTAACTATGTCATGTAAAGCAAAAAAATTGTTTGACACAATTTCTTCCTGAAACGTCTTGACAAATATTTATGACCTCTGAAGAGTTTACATGTCAGTGGTTTGATTCTTACTCCCCATCCTAGGAATTAAAGAGAAAGATTTACAGTTACAGTTTCATGGGTCTTCCTCCTTTTATTTTTTTTTAACAAAAGACAAAATGGCCTAATTGAGCAAATAATAATTTCAGACAAAACTTAGGTACTCAGCAATTACAAATATATAACTTTCTAAAAACCCAAATCATATATACTTTGCTGAAACCAGGGTTGCATTTGTCCTTTCTAAGTTTCTTTTCCCCATGAAGTCTGGAAGGTGTTGGCGTTCCTTGCCATGAGTCTGCTTATGTGGTACTCTCTGTACCCTGGGTTCCATTTCATCCAGCTCTGCCAGTTGAGAACAGCTGGGTCATCTAAGTTTCAACTGACCTGTTCTCTGCCCACTCCACCTTCTTTAGCCCTATTGCTGATATTAATTATGTTAGTCATTTAATCACAGGTGATTTGTTTTTTTTGTAGCCATGGCTGAGGCAAAAAGAGCACTAATTGCTTTGGGGTTTTTATGCGTCATAAACTGTTATCTCTCCCTCCCTCCCACATAGCAGAAAGAATCTGCTTTTGGTACTATTCTTATTATTATTGCACTTACAGAAAGTTTTCTTGTTAGCCCTAATGTCCTGACCATATCCCACTTTCTAGACTGACTGTTCTGTTTTGCTGTTATTTTTCTGTGCTCATCCTTAACAATTTAATCTAGTTTTCACCTTTTGTACAATTCTGCCTCAAGTAGCAGCTCATTGCAAATTCATGACTTAATTAAAATTATCTTTGATTATACTTACTATTTTTCTTTTTAATTCAAAATTTGTACTTGTATTCCTAGTATTGCTTATTCAATCTTTACTAGTTCTCCTAAACTTTTTCTCTCTTACCACTGCTTGCCATAACAGCACATTTTTCAATTCTGTGGGTTAATTAAAATCTAGGCCTTTATAAACAGTTTTTGTTAATTTTTTTGCTCTTCTTTCTTGCTGTTGTAAGCATTACTAATTAGAACATTTCACCCAAGCTGTCTTCTACCTTCCTACAGGTTTCACACAGGTATCTGCATAGTTCCTTGCTCTGAGTGCACTGTTAGATCATTTAATAAATTGTCCTCTTAATGAACTTCCCTGTACACTACAGTGTTGATATGTTGAAGTATTTGGTATTGGCTCTGGGAAGCTAAGCCTCCTACACTTCATATCAACAATGAAATCACAAGCACTTTCTGTATGGTTAATATATTGTTATGAGTTGATGGATGTCATTGGTTTATTTGATATATGGATACATAAAACAATTAGTGCACATACATTTTTAAATGAAAAGGATCTGTAGTCTGTAGTAAAACAGTGGGGTAGTTGTTTTATGTGTATATATATCTGTTTATGGGTATAGTTTGAGAAGTTAAGATGTGAGACAGTAGAGCTGCTGGATATGAAGCTGCCTTCTGCTCAGAGCTTACTGCTAGTCTGGAAGGACTCCTGGGACAGAATGAGCCAGAACTCTTTATTAAACTTGTTTCAGTTTTGTTTTATTCCTTTATTTTCTTTTATTGTGTTCCAAATAAAATGCATCATCAGAGGAACCTTTGTGTAAACCAAACAGAATTGTTCTCTTTATTTCAAGGCTTGCAGTTCACAGAGACTTGCACCCCGTAAATTCTTCGCCATTAACTTGGATATCCAAAACCTGTAATTGTTCTTCTCTTGTAGAATCAAGTGAACATGAAGAGAAGAGTACAGCTGTCTCGGGTGAGGCATCTACCACCCAGCCTTGTCCTGCACCAGGATATGGTCAGCCTGAAGAAGCAAAGGAGGATATGGATGTAACAAAACAGACTAAACCTGAAGAGAATGATGACTTGGGCCCACTGCCTGATAACTGGGAAATGGCTTATACAGAAAAGGGGGAAGTCTACTTTATTGAGTAAGTCTTATTTCTTCTATTTTTAATAGCTGTATTGTATTTAACTGGGTGGGAAAATGGTTTGTATGGTGAAGTGGAGCATTGCACTCCTCCTCATTAAAACAGCAGGAATGTTCTGGCTGTCAGGGCTCCTGAGGGCTGGTGGCAATTCCTGCATTAGTGATTTAGATGGAAGCCTGCTGGGTTTTAAGATAGGTAACTGGTCTGCTTCCTTTGATGGTAGGAATTAAAGCTTTTGTTTCTTCTGTTAAAAGCAAGGCCTTTCTGCTCTTCTGGTGCTTTCTGCTGAGAAAGTAACACAATCACTGGTTTTGTCCTTCCTTATGTGGACAGAGGTGGAAAGGATGAAGCTTTTTCCAGTTAAAGGAAAGGAAAATGAGTAGACTTAAAGCTAGCTAGTGAACAGTAGAGGGAGACCATGCTGTATATAGAAATAGTAAAATAAACTACTATAAGGAGAATTACTTACGTGCAGAAACTTTTCCCTGTTGGTAGACAATACATACCTGTTACTAATTAGTAAACTCATTGAAGTAATGGGTATGAAGGTTCTTTATGCTCTATGTGCTCTCATTAAGCTATTAGAGAGCTTTCCAAGGAGGGCCACGAGAGTGGTGAGGGGTCTGGAGGGGAAGCCTTATGAGTTGCAGCTGAGGTCACTTGGTTTGTTCAGCCTGGGGGAAAGGACACTGGGGGGAGAACACATTGCAGTCTGCAGCTTCTCATAAGGAGAAGAGGAGGAGGTAGACACTGATTTCACTCTCATGACCAGGGACAGCACTCAAGGAAATGACCTAGAGCTGAGTCAGGCATGTTTAGATTGGGTATCAGGAAAAGGTTTTTCACCACAGAGGGTGGTTGAGCACTGGAACAGGCTCCCCAGGAAAAGTGCTCACAGCACCAGGCCTGACAGAATTAAGAGGGTTTGGACAAAGCTCTTGGGCACGTGGTGTGATTGGAGTGTCCTGCACAGGGGCAGGAGTTGGACTTGATGATCTTGATGGATCCCTTCCAACTCAGCACATTCTGTGATTCTATGATTATTGTAAATTACCAGGATAAAAATACAGCAAGTTTCTGAGTTGGTATAGCATTTTGTTCCTCAAAAGAAAAAAGAAAATGGGAAAACCAACATTTTCCTCAGTAGAAATCTACTACAGAGGTAGAAGGAGCATTTATGTTTTCTTTAAGGAACTGCCTCAGTTTTGAGCATTGTGAGTTATTCTGATTATTAGTAGGTGAATATAACATTTGGTGGTGTCAGTTATGCTTTGAATCCTGTATTTAATTTAAAATGTTGTGACTATCACATGAAGTGTAAACAAATGTTAAGAATAAAGTTTGTGCATGTGACTTTTTAATGAATATTGGCATGACCAACTATAGCTTCTGGCATGTACAAGGCTGAAAATAGCAGTAACTATTAAAACATAAGTGTGTTTGCTGAAAAGGGCAAAAATGTGCTTATTCTAGAAAAAAAAAAATTATAATTTGTCCAAGCAAGCAGAGAAGAGTTAGGATGACCTCAGGGCTAGTTGAAACCCTTGTTTCCTTCTTACCTTACTCCCAAATTTAATTTTTCCACATGTATTGAATGCTCTGACAGAAAGCAGACTGAATTATATGGCACTTTATTTTACTTGTAACAAAAACCTGTGGTACATTTGGGGGTCAGGGGAAGGGATGATGGCTAGATCACTAACACACCAAATTTAATAGAAAATAAATATATATTTTGTAACAAATGCAGTGAATGCAAATAGCCCTGATTTTCTACAGAGCAGCCATTGCACTCCTCAAATTCCTTTAATGTTACAGCTTGCTTCCTTTCCTTGAAACGCTCTGGTTTACACTGCAGTTCTGACAATGCTCATCATTCACTTCCACTAAATGAATGTTATGTAAAGCAAAGAAATCAATCAGAGGTGCAGACTGGATAGAAGGTCTGTTGTAAGGGCTTCTTGTTTTTGGGATTATAATCTTGAACAATGTATTTGCAAAAAAGTGCAATTACACATCTGTAAAAATACTAGATTATTTACTAGAATCCTAGCAAAAGGAACAACTCTCTGATCATTTGAGCTTTCACATTGCACAGTCTTTGCAGGGTTAAGTAGGAATGTAATGCTGTGGGGATGCTGTTAAATTGCCTCTTTGTTTACAAGTCACTTTGGTTAATGGCATGAAGAGACTCCATTTGCTTTCACAAAAAAACGGAAAGATAAAAAGACAACAAAAACCTATTTGTCTAACAACATCTCCCTGAACAGTAGTAAAGATTGTACTAGATTATTAAATAATAGATGAAAAACAAACATTTTTAAAGTGTACATCACAATGTGTGGGGGAAAAAAGCCACACTAGGCAGCATCTTTTATTGCTTTATTTTGAGGCTCATGTGAATTGTGCCTTTAAACGCTAAAGCCTTCCAGCAGCAAACGATCTCAAGTTCCAGGTTGTCACAGGTATTCCCAAAGGTCCTAGATTTCATGCAGCAGTTTCATTCATTCACCTCAAACTAACCCCTAAAATTCAGATGTGACCTCACTTATCAAAACTGCCATCAGAATAGTGTGGCAGATTTACAGTGAGAGAGGAAGTGACTTCATAAGGGGAAAGATAATTGTCTATAGACAGGATTATTTATTTGTTAATCATTAATGGTTCAGTTAACTTTTTGTAAAGCACAGTGGAAGGAACTTCCTCTGCCTCAAGGACTACAAAAACAAAAAAACATGTCATCTACCAGATTCACTGAATGATTCAGAGGATGGTTGTATTTTAAAGCATGTCTTGCTCTGTTTCTTCCTTTCATTCCCTTTCTGACATAGGTGCATGACCTTATGTTTACCAATTTTAGCGTTCACAGACAGAACATGAGCATCTCTTCTTGCAACATAATACTTACCAGTGTTTTTCAGAAAGAGCTACCTAAGTACATTTCTTGGGCTGTTTCCAGCCTCCCTTACATATGAATCTGAATTTTCAAATACAGGCACACACTACACAAATAGGACTCCATCTCTTACATTTGGTTTCACCCAGAACATATGCTAATGAGAACATGCAATAATTAACAGACTGTATCTAAATTGGAATGCCATGAAATAACACTCCAGTTTTGCTCCCTCTTTATCCTTTAAATATGGCTGATAAATGTGGTGTATTTTGGCATGCTTAAATAAATCATAGTCATCACTGATTTTTAGCTTTTCCCTTTCCTAGGGCTAAGGAAAGGCTGTGATTCCACAGAGCCCTCAGACTTTGCCTTGCCAACAGCTCTCAAATCACATACTAGGGACAAATTTGTGTCATCCTCACAAAGTCAGCAGATCTGGTTGTTAGATTCCAAGCAATCAGTGTTTGCTGTGTTGGTCCAGTGCAATGCTGAAACAAATAAGAAAGGACCAAGATTCTAGGTGCACGTGCTGTCATGTGCATGCAGTCAGCCTGAAATGTGGCCCTCACCCAACTATCTTGCTTCAACCCATACATTATTACATCATAGACTGTCCTGTACAGTTAGCTACACAATTTAATACTCTTTTATAAAAGGTAGAATTGGTTTTCTCTCCAGCCTTCTCTCCACACATAGGCAGCAGAACTCTGAAAGGGCTGAAGGGACACTAGGACATGAAACCTAAAGCTATTTGACTCTATACTGTTCAAAAGCATATATAGTTTCCTTTGCTTACACTACATTAATGGTTTTCTTAGTGGAGAAAAGTCTAAAGTGAATGCAGACCCCAAGAGAACATCTTTAAAGGATTATCTTTTCTTACTTGTGTGGATGAATTTTAGGAGAATGTGGCCACACAAGGTTTAACAAAACACTTTCCAGTATATCTTGAAGACATTCAGTCTCTTACTAATTCAACACCTACTTCTTAAAGCAGTATAGTCAGCATTGCTTTTTTGGACCTGTTGCAGTATCTCTTCTAGTTGCTAAAGATTTTTTTTTCTTTATGAAAGTATCATAAAAGACTGAAAAACAGCTATAAAACAGTCCTTTGCCAAGGACTCTCCTTTTCACTGTAAAAACAGCCGTTAAGTTTTTTAATACAGCTGGTGCAATTTTAGGTGATATCTGAAGAGTACAGCTACCAGAATATTGCTATGGACTTCACTGGGATAAGTTTTTCTTCATAGTAGTTTTTAAGACAGGAGAGTTTTTTGACTGCAGGAATAACATTTATCCCAACATCTTGTTTACCTGAAGAACTATGATTTATTTAGTTGTTCCTGACTGCTCCATCATTTCCCATCACAAAGCAGGATATCTTAGTTAAACCTGTATACATAATTATTATATTTTATACTATAAGATACTAAAAGTACTGGGTAGAAGATTACCCTTCTACCTGCTCAGGATTACTTTCATATCCTGCACTAACTACAGGAACTTTTATAAGTTAGTTCAGCACTTCTGTGAGTATGTTACATCAGACTATCAGCCTATAATACTGAAATGTTTTGGTTGTCTGGATATATCTGCTACTTGAATTAAATAGCAATTAGGATGAAGGAATTTTTTTTCCACATACCGTTATAATATTCACTTCTGATGGGATTTTTCTTTGGGAAACAAGCCATCTTGTATCAGTAAGATACATTGTATAGACAATTCTGATCCATCAGTGGTCTTGTAAATATCATTATAATTGGTTTTCTTTGTTTATATGTTGGATTGGATCTGTCAGTTTTGGTCAACATAAAAAAATCAGATTTCTAATGCACTTTGGACTTCAACATGATATACAGCAGGACAGGCAGCTGAAAGAAACCGAAAGGGATCTTTTCTCCTGAGACCACTTCCCTGCCTCATGACAAGCTAATTAGGAACATGAAGATGGTAGAGCTGGAAAGAATTTGTGGAATGATGAATTCTTTTCTTTTTCTCTTGTCTATTGATGTTATAAAGACATTATCAGTCTGTACTAGTGGTGTGCTATCCCTTGCTCACACTTGCTGTTTTTATCTCTGCTGACATCCAGGTCAAACTGCCAGCTTAACTCCCCTTGTCTTTCCTCACTTTCTTATTTCTAGTCTTTCCCCCAAAGGTCTCTGCTGCTGTGCTCTGCAGAATTAATCTTCCAGCACATTTCCTCTGATATTTGTAGTGTTGTTATAACTTTTCTCCTTTGCATTTATTGACCTAGAAGAATCAGCTCACCTGGCTTGCCATATAGCATTAGGTATCTGACATAAACCAGTTGCCAAGACTCCTTCTGTGGTCAATGGAGAGAGATAATTACCTCCAGAGGCTGATTCATCCTGTCCATATATAAGGACAGAACTAATTTGCCAAAATACAGCTGCTTCTACCAGTAAATATGTCTCCAGATATCCAAACGTATGGCTGCAGTAGTATGTAATTTATGTCAGGAGTCCACTTTTGAAGGAAATTTTCTGGCTGTCTTCACACACTGTGATTTGGCTCACATTTCAGTGTGGCCACATTGGATTCCTTTCAGAAAAAAACAGAAAAGAAAGCTGAACTCTGGGAGTGCACTTAATTTTCTACAACCTCTGGACCCTGAACTCCATCCATGAGACCAGATTTGAGTTAAAACCAGCCTGAGCTCCTTCTGATCCCAACCATTTCTATATCTAAATTAGCAATATCAGAAGACTGCAGAGTAGAACTCTTGGTGCTGATGACCCAGCAGGCACAGCTTCCAAATCTCTTCAGGTGCCATGGCCTGCATGCCTGTGAATGTAGGTGACTCACACCAGGTGAGCTCCTGCTGTGCATCTTTTGGTTTAAATTCAAATGAAAAGCTGACAGGATTGGAGAACACTTGGTATGAAAAAGAAGATAACTGAAAGAGAGAGATTAATTTGCAAAGTGACCTCTTGATCTAAGCCAAAGCACCACTGTAGAGGCACAGTAACAGCCCAAGACATCTCCAGTATCATGGCAGATAAGACACAGAGCTTGTCAAAACCAGGACCCTTCTGGAGTGACAGCCAGAGGCCACTGGGGAGGTGATATGACCAGCATTATGTCACTTAAGAGCATATGGTTAGGTGGTTCTGCTGGATGATAGGTAAGATAAAATATTCCCTATAGGTGTCTCTCCCTTGGAGAGAGACAAATCCTACACAATTAGCTGTGTAATTTTTGTAGTCATATGAGATGAAGCCCATTATTTGTCAGAAATTAAACTGCCTCAGTCCAAGAGAATTACTTCAACAGCAGAAATTGCCACAGGAGACTTTAGGCAGTTATATATTCCCCAAAAAGTCATGCATAAGCATCTTCTGCTCCCGTGAATGCCTAGAGGCAGTGCCACTGTCTCTAGGCTGAATGCATAAGTGCTTATCCAGTGCCCAAGGCTATCTAAGATTCAGAGGATAGGAACTCCCAAACCTGGGTCTCTTAAGGACCATGAACTCTGAGCACATGGTGAAATGCAAGGCAAGCTGGCAGTCACAGCTGCTGCCATGCAGACCACTGCCAGAGGACAACTTCCTCTTCTATCTGTTCCTACATGTGTGCAAGGAGTTTAGGGAGCACCCCACAATGGATGGATTGCAAAATTGCTGGTTTAATGCTCTGTTTTCTTACCCATGAACTTCCACACACAAATTACTTGAAGGTCATTATTGTGCCACTTGAAAATCTCTGCAGATAAGCAATGTTTCAGCATAAAGAAAAAGGAGGGAGGAGTTAGCATTGCTGAAGTTAGGGCATTACAGAGCATTATGGTTTTCTTCTTGTCTGCACCGCTTTGCTGTTGCTAGATCGAGGACCAGCTTAAATGTAATGTGTTCAATAAAAACCCAAACAAACCCATATGTGCTGCCCCCAAACACACTGAAACAATGCCCATTTTGAAATCCTTTCCACATAACATGTAAGTTACATACCGTGCAAGATGCACAATTTAGAGTAGGTCTGCAGTGCTTTTAAAAGACATTAAGGCTATTCCTGTCAGTAAGTACTTTCTATATTTCCTTCGAAAACGTTTCAAGAGATTGCCCACAGGCTTTGTTAGTACAAGAAACTTTATCTGTCAAAGTGCTTTAAACTGACAGTTTGTTAACACAAATCCATTATAGTCAAATCTTAAGTAAATTAATATACTGTCCAACAAATAATTATAATAAAAAGATAACACTTGGTTAGATAAGAAAAGCCACACTCCTAGTGATTTTTACTCCTAAAGACATTGACTAGTATCCAGTGAGATTCCCAGAAAGCCTCTGGCCTGGTACCCAGCTCCAGAGCTATTAACAGGGAACAGAGGCATTTCAACAGTCTCTGTGAAGTCTTAAAAGCAGAGCTACAAAGAAAATCTGGAGAAGAGCATGAGGTTGAGTCAAGGCTTCTGGGAAGTATTCTGTGCTTTCTTTCACTCTTCGTTTCACTCTTCACCCAGCTGAAGAACGTTTTTTCCACATATATTTAAAATGGTGTGCAACTAATACCAGCTGACTGATTATAATAAGCTGTTTCTGCTAGGTGCAAATACTTGGCAAAGAGAGAGGATTTAAGTTAGTTCAGCAATAATTATTTTATTGACTTTTGGCTAAAATTTTAAGCTCCACTGCTTTACTGAATGACCTTTAAAAAAAAAACAATTGCAATACACTTCAGGCCTATATGCAGTTTCTATTTTGTGCATAGGGTGAATTTTAAAAAGTTATGTTCTTTCCATGCTCCACCTGCTTGAATAAAGACCAAAGGGATCCTTTGTTAAGGAAACTTTGATTCCAAAATTTCAACAATTAGGAGTTTACTGTTGATTTTTAGAGAGATCTAAGACATGCATTGTTGATTTGCCAGCAGTTATCTCAGTAGTCCTAACTAGCAATCAAAATTGTTGAAATTACGGGCTTTCTAGACAAGTTTTTAATGATAAGGTATAGTTATTGCCAAGTAATGAATCATTGGTGAGAGTAAAACATTGCTGGAGCCACAGCTGTATTTCTCACAGGATGCTTTTGTTGCATCGCTTCACTCTCATTCCATCAGTGACAACTCCAAATGCCTGTTTGAGACAACTGCTGCTGCAACTCTTCTGCTGTTCATTCATAACTAATCTGTAAATCCCCAGCCCCTTTTCCTTCTGGTCTGTCTATAAGACTTCCCAAGTGGACACACATGATTATAACTGGTGGCAAGGTAGGCAGGTTATGCCCCCTACAAGGTTTTTTTAGTGCTTAAGAATTCAGTGTGCACAGCCTATGCAGAGATATGTGCTCATGTTACTCTTGCCATTAGTGTTAATTTGACCAATTTACTGTTCTTTCAGTCTCTTCTCCCACAGTCGAAGCTTTCCTATCAAGGCTTCCTTTAAATTATATTAAAAGCAGGAGATAAAGGTTGTCTCCCTTAGCTTTTACACATTCTGGACCTTTGCAGAGCTGAAGAGAAATAGCTGACACAAGGGAGACTGGAAGAATATCCTGCCAAGTAAACCTCCTATGCAGGACAGAAGTAGACATGCATAAAAACCACAATGCTGTACTCCAGGGCTACTCATTTCCCTCTTTTACTGAGAGCAATGAGACATTTGTCATGTCTCTCCTCCTTGAAAGAGTGTTTGTGTGTTGTGTACCTGGTTGCTAAGATGATCCAAGCAAACAACACTAGGGAGAGCATAGGAGGACACTGATGGTACTGTGGAGGTGTTAGAAGTCAGGTGGGGTTGATTGTGCCTTCTTTCAAGTCCTCCTTTCAGAGCAGGAAAGGAATTTTTACCCACTAGAGTACTTGTCTAGAAGCCTTTGAAGTCCCGTTGCTGGAGTTGTTTAGTCCCAGTGCATTGTTATGTTTCGTAGAGATGATTAAGGGGAGAGGCAGGGCAAGAGAAAAGGCATGGCAAGGAAAAAAGGGATGAATTTCAATTGGTTCTTTGCTCCTGCAATTATTTGTTATAGACAAAAGTTCTTGTGGATGAGTTTTGCTGTTACTAAGTAGCTGAACAGGTTTGACAGATATCACCTAGAAGAGGATATTGAGTGCTCTAAGAGCTGATCTAAATGAAATATCATCTCCATTCTGTGAAATTTCACTGCTGACTGAAGGATCACTCTTCTGTTGGAAGAGCTGTTGATTTTTTAGTTCTTTTATGGTTTTGGTAAAAATGGCCATCTTGCACAAAACTGGGACATCAGTCCTACTGGGTTTGTGGAAGCCACATTTATGCTAAAGGGAAGAGTAACTGCTTGCTGTTCTTAGTTTCAGCTAAAGCCTTGAAGGTTGTAATTCAACTAATTTGCATTTTTAAATATTGATATTGACTTGGGCTTGTTTCCAGTTTGGCACCTGTTTTTGTAGATACTTGAAAACTCTTTCTAAAAATACTATAGGGGTGTTTCCAGGGCTGGTGAACTGGCCTAGTCTGATGGGTGGACATTGGCCAGTTGACTTGCAGCAGACCTGGCTTTTAGCATTACTGCTGTCACTGGCTGGTTTGGAGGCTCTGGACAGTAATTTCATTATTTTGTGACTCCATTTTCTTGCCTCTAAACCAGGGGTGGTTATTTTTATTTCCTTTGTAAAATGCTTTGAGATTTGCTCTATACCACAGCAAACAGTAGTAATCATATATATTGTTCTTTTAAAAGTCATAGGAAACTATCTGTGATTCTAATTTAGTCCCTGCAGTCAGTGGGGGTCCCTAAAATAATTCAGAATTAAGATCTGGGAGAGAGTGGCTGTTGTCCAGACATGCCTACACTCCAGAGGTGCAACTGCAGCTCCCCCAGGAATGTCCAAGCTCACTCTGAGCTCTGGCACTGCTAACAGGGTATCCCTGGCGGTGTGGAGCTCAGCATGAGCTGCTGGATGCACCCAAGGAGCTCAGTGGATGGATGCTGGGGTGATGAGCCCACACTGAGCTCCATCCTGCAGCGCTGACACTGCTGGAGCATCTCCCCCAGTTAATTTAAAGCTAACACAAGCTGTGGTGGGGCTGTCACTGCAGCATAAAAATGCACCCTACAGGAGACCACAGGCAGCCAGAGCTTCTGAAAAAGTGTCTTAGTTACACTTGCAGTCAAGTACAGGCTGCTGGCATCATTTCAAATTCACCTTACCTTTGGCTCATCATTCTTCATATCTGCAAATATAGCTCAGCTCTCAAAGGGAAGGGTTTGTTTATCATCTTCACCTGTCATGAATGGTGTTCTAGACTAGATAATGCTTTTAAGAAAAAATAATTTAAATGCCTCAATTTTCGTTTTAGTTGCCGTTTCATCCATACATAACTCTGCTCTACCTTCTTTCCCATTCAAAATGTGGAGGAAGCTTTAACATGGTGACAGTTGTGCTGAGAAGTAGGCACTGTCACTGTTTTGAGAGAGAGAGAAATTGAGGCAGTGGAAAATTTATCTGCCATGGAAGACAAAGTGGGAGAAGGAATTGGTTCTATTTATTTATTTTTCCCTAGGGGAACCAGCGGTGTTGGGATCACATGGAGACTGTATCACTAACTAACAAACTCACAAACAATTACATCCTAATCCATTTTTTTGCCAGGTCCCCTGTTTTTGTACACCTTATACCAATGCTTATAAGAGAAATCACAAGCACACTTTAAAATGACACAGCAAATTAATAATAAAATAATTCAGTATTGTACAGAATGAGCTTCCTCTTAGGATGTCTCAGATAAATAAAACATGGTTTAGAAGTGTCTCTGAATGGTGGTATTGTAGAAAGGCATCTCAAAAAATCAAGGAGTAATGATGACATTATTTTCTGGTTTATAGTCTTCTTTACCATGTTTACAATATTTGGCTCCGAATTTAATTGCTTATGGGTAAAGTATACATAGAAAGGATCTGGCTTTTAACTCTCATTAGCTGTGCTAAGTATCAATTCATTTGGCAAAATAATCTCCCAGAAAACAATTTTTGCCAGTTCAATGCTCTTTGATGGCTGATTTCTCAAAGATCTATTCTGAGTATAGAAAGGAGCCACATGATTCATTCAGCTTGTGCATATCTATTTTATCTCTATAGAAGGATTATATATGGAGAGATAAAGGTTTGTTAAACAAAGTATCATTAATCACCCTGTCCGGAAATGTAGACTTTGCAGGAGCATGCTGTAATTTGCATCACTTTTGCTATGCCTTGTCACTGCTGCTGGAGAGAAATAACAAACCTGTATTTATGAAAAGAACAGGTTTAAGATGAAAATAATTCTATCCGAAAACTGTGAGAATGGTACAGAATCCTGTCGCCTGCACTCGATCAACGGGAGAACACTGTATTTGTAATAAATTCCTTTTGCTCTGGATGAGTTCTGCATTTTCAATGAGGTTAACTTGGCAACATTCTAGTTGATTTTAATAAAAATAGCTGCTTTGAGGACAGGGAGCTGAGGTTGCCAAATTTACAACTGCCTTGCACAATTACTCTTACACCTCCTTCAGGGCTACTTAGAACCAGTAAGCAAATTAAGTGTATCGATTGCAATTTTGTTGGACTAACCCTTTTTTCTTAAGGAATAAACTTGATTCCTTTCAGTATGTGTCTGCTCAGAGTGATCTCTTTTCTTTTCAGCCATAACACAAAGACAACATCATGGCTGGATCCACGACTTGCGAAAAAGGCTAAACCTCCAGAAGAGTGCAAAGAAAATGGTAGGTGATTAAGTTTTCCTTGCTGCTCAGAGGGGATTTTCCTTTGTGTGTGTGTGTCTCTTTCAGTTCTTACAAAAATCAGGCATTTGGGGGAATGATGAAAGGTGTTTAATTGCTGCTTTGGTTAGAAGCCATAAGTGATACCAGTTCTCAGTGTGCCATGTGTTTCTGCTTTTTATTCCCCTTTCTGATGCTATCCAAAGCTGAGGATCACAAGTGTGTTTTCTGCCTGTTGTGTGTGTGACTCCGGGACTGACCCTCTCCCTCATCTCCTACAGAGAACTTTGGTCTGCAGAACAGAATCCTTTTCAGATTCTGAGCTTTTAATCTACAGGCGATTCAATGCATAAGGGAAACTAGCAGCACCGTGGGAATATGAATATTGTTTGATTTGTATTTAAAGGTACAGTGCTATGCTATTTAATAGCCAATTTAAACAAAATAGTGTCTGATAAAACAGGGTGTGGGAGGGAGAAAAGAGATCAGTGTCTGTCAGAGTTCAAGGCTGGATTTGGGGGGGTACTACATTGCTAATGCCTTAAAATTTAAAAGCATACATATTGCTGAGGATGCTTGAAGGAGCTGTGGCTGTTTTGCAGGAGAGATTATTATATTGACAGATTCAGAGATTTGAAATAATACAAATCATACCAGTATAATTTCTGATTTTTCTCTGGTAAAGTTTATCAGTATTTAAAGCATTTAATAAAGTCAAGGCAAGAATGTGTTGTAACCGATCTGTTTCTGATAGGGGTTTTTCTTTCATTGTTTTATACTTCCATGTCAGTTCGATTAGTCAGTTAAGATGTGATTTCTAAATCTTGCTGCTTATTTTATTGTGAGATACAGAGCATTAAATGCATGCATGCTACGTGCATTAATCCAAAGCATTTTTAAATATTTTAAATGTGTTCATAAGTTTTCATATATTGCATCTGATTTATTTTAAATGTTCCAAAACACATTCATTTGGTTAATGTAAATACTATTAACAGAAAGGAAACTCGGGGCTGATTAAGAGGTCACTGAGGAGTTGTTGGCTGTATGAATTGCAGGGTCAGTGGTTTGGTAAAAAAATGTTCCTGGGTTGGATTTTTTTTAAATGGCTTTCTTTTGAAAGATTGCTATACTCCAAAAATAGCTTCCTTATTTCAGCAGCAATTCTGACGTTCTCTTCTGACATCAGAAATTACATGTCTGAATGATTTTGTGATGCTTATTCTAGCACAGACAACATGAGTTCCCAGACTAAATTCTACAGTGATTGCAATAGAGGTCTGATACTGAAACAAAACAAGGGCACAGGAGCTTTGCTTTCTAAATCTCTCACATTACTTACATGAACCTATATCATGTCCTGCTCCTTAGATAATAGTAATGGGAAAAGCAGTAAAAAAAACTACCAATATCTGTGGAGTAACATTGCACAGAGTTACTTGGAGTAAATATGTGCTGGTTTTTTGGGTTTTTTTCTGTTAACTGTTGTATAGTGAGATCAGAACAGCACTGACATGTTAAAAAATACCTAAATGTCTGAAACAATTTAAAATTAAGATCAGTGCATTAAAGAAAAAGCATTATTTTATAGTTATTGGACTACTGGATTACTGAATCACTATAGTATGCCAGGTCATGTTGTTCTTTTAAGGTTGCTTAGCTCATTAATGCAAAGTACTTGGAGTAATGCATAAAAGACTTTAGGGAGAGATTTTCTATTCTTACAATGATTGTTCTTCCAACATCCTATCTTTTCTAAGGTACTTCTGTTTTTCAAAAGTGTCGTTTGTCTTTTTTTTTTTTTAATCTAATACCTGCAGAGGAAAAAGTTCTTCAAAATCACTTACATGCCTTAAATTACTGCACCTTGCCATGGTAGTCCAACACAAGGGACTTTATTATAGCACACAGAGATTTGTAATTTTTGTTAAAATTTAATCTAACTTCAATAATTAATTTCAGCTATGGCTTTTATGCCAAACATATTTTCTGTTACACTTTGTGATTTATTCTGGCATATTTTACTCAGAGAAACAAAATTTAAGAAAGACATCCGTGTTTAGATAGGAAATTATACCTACCTTGATGCTTTATCACTACATGCACAACTCTTGCTTTTCATTGACATTCATTTTGCCACATCTGAAACTTGTATTGATTCTCTGAGATACATTATGACTTCTTTATCGTCTACCAGATTCTGCTATCAGGTTTTGATTGTGAAAAACCCAAGTTTGGTGTTCTCCTTTCTGTGCAAATCCTGACAAATCCTCCTTCTTCATTCAGCCACCACCACGCAGTTTCCACACCAGACAATGTCCAAGCAGAGCAGGATATCAGAGTCCGGATCTTCTGGGCTGGTGATTTGAGGGCCCCCTGTTCTCCAGGGATTTCCTCTCTTCCACTTTCTGCTCTTCAATGCTCCTTTGACAAATATGATTTCTTCATTATCTCTGGCTTCTGTAGCTGCAAATCCCAGAGCTTGCTCATTTCCTTTCGCAAAATCTGAATCAACCTTCCAGTACATCCCTCCTCTTAAAAAATTTTCACATGCTTTTGCCAAGATTGACAAGCTCTACCAAGTCAGGCTTTCTTCACCTACATGCTGTGGACTCCTTCTGTTTTTTTTTTAATGACACCTACTGCTCTAAATCCCTTTGTAAGTCTGGAGATTTTAAGTGATGATCTTTATTTCTGTCTCTCTGTCGTGGAATTTCTGTGTGAGTTTCAGCAAATTACTTTGACTTTTGCTCTGTCAGACCTACTTAGATGGCAGGACTTTGAAGAAAGAACCACCTCTCATGCTCTGTTTTTATGGTGCCAATCTGAGTTTCATAATAGCAATAAGCAGAAATAGCTGGCAGTTCTACAATAGCAGCTGCAATTTTTTACACTTTTCTGATTTCCTCCAGAAAATCTTGACCTTAATAGAAATAATTATTTTTCCCAGCTGAAAATATAAGTTAAGGTTTTTTTTTTGTTTGGATTTAAATACTACTTTTAATTTTTTTTTCACATCAAAATTGATTAAACAATTATTATGTATAGAGTACTAGAGAAGTTATAGTTCTGCCCCCTTTACATCTGTGAGCTGGATTCCCTAATTGCTAAATTTCCTGTAAAGTCATATAGCACAGCAGATTCGCTGGCTTTGCATGATTACAGGTATATTATGTGAGTGGTCTTCTAACTGAGTCTGTTCTTCAGAAGAGAATATGGAAAAGAATGATGAGTCCCATAAGACACTAAAAAATGCAGTCTAATATGAAAGGCAGCTCAGCTGTAATGACATGAAATATCACAGGTTTTAGAAAGTTCATTTTTTAATTAAGAAATGTAACAATTTTTTCAAATTCTTTAAGTCATTTTAGGGAACTTTTATTCTGGAGAAAAATCAACAATTTCTTCTGCATCCAGTTTGGGCATTAAACAGCTCTTGAAATTTCCTGGAAACAAATATGTCAAGTTTCAATTATTTCCTTTAAAAATTTCACTAATTTCATTACTAATCCATCCCATTCCATAGTCTCTATCACTCTTAACCCTCTCTCTTTTTATGTCAACCTCCTTTCTTCTATCCCCTAGTTTTCAAATATGAGTAGGCCTACAACTATAAATAAAACTTTGATTTCACCTAGCATTCATCCATCATCTGTCTTTCCATCTCCACTACACCCACCAACTTGACTGCAAAATATAGATATTTATGTAGGGTGAGCTGAGTTGCCTTTATACTTCATTGACTGCAAATGTCAGCTGTGCTTTGGCGCTTAGAGGACACAGACACCAGATTCACCTGTGTGAGCACCTGCATGCAAACAGGCTGCTGCATTTCAGTGTCTTCATGTTGAACTGAAGCCCAGCCCATCCCGTTTTTTGGGTTGTGTATTCCCCATTCCTGCAGTCACAGGCAGTGCCTTTGATGCTCTCACTGCCCCACACAGCTCTCCAGAATTCATCATTGGTTGCCTGATTCCTTACTATGCTGCAGTAAGATGTACCAACCTTTCATATTGTTGTTTTATAGATGCATTTGGGCATAGGCATGCTGGGTTTATGGGTAAAGCATTACTTCTTGATTTCCTTACACACATTTCTCACTGGAAGCCATGTAGAGAACTTTTCTCTTATATAGATACTGTGTGTTTTCTGATACCTGTTAATGGCAACTTATAGAGGGTAAATACTTTCCTACAAATGGCTTTTTATTTAATTGTTTTTACGTAGAACTCCCTTTTGCAGATTATTAATCCCATTTCGAGCATTGTGTAATCAGTTTTGTAATGGAGCTGGCATTACTTGTAATAATATTGATCACAATGAATTTTTTTCTGTCATTTTTTGACATATTGAACATGGTTTTCTCTGCTTGCATTTTCAATTTGCATTAATTAAACCATAACAAAATATTTTGAACTGTTATGACCTTTGGAAGGGCATTTCATGCTGGCAACACCATCTGGGCAATCATTGACCAAAACGCTCTTCCATGCCAAACTCACAATAATGATAATAAAAATAAGAAAGGGTCACCTCATTCCTGGGAGTTCAGAAGACAGTTTTCTGGACAACCTGGTTCAGTGACACAGGTTATAAGAGTAATTCTTCATCCTTGGATAAGTTTTAAGGCAAACCATCTGTCCACACGTACATACCTTGGCTGGCTATACCCTGGGCAGCATTCTGGTGTCTCTCTGGGGCAGGTCTTGCATAGGGTGAATATGCCTTGGAGGAAACTTATCAGTATAAGAGATAAATCCTTTGTGCTGTAATGGACTACTGAGTATTACTTTGCCTTCAGAACCATTAGAGTTTCTCACAGTCTCAGCCATACAAATCCCTGTAGAGTGCTAACAGTGATCTTAAATAGAGCTGGTAATTGCAAGGACAAGGAGGAGTAAAAGTAGAGAAAAAAATTCTATTTTCTTTGATTATTTAATGTGCATTTGGCTTCCTGTACTCATTGCTCCCACTGCTCACCTAGATAGTGCATTTGAATGGACCCAGAGGCACACAGCCTGCAAGGATCCCTGTCTTTGGAGGTAGTGGCAACCCATAGTAACTCTTCCAGCAATCTGAGGATTTTAGAGGTTGCTAAATGCAGGTCAAGGAAGCTACTATCCTGTCCCATGGTCTTTTGTGAAGAAAACCACAGGCTTTCATTCTAATTGCTTCATGGTGATATGAAAACAAATCACTTCCAATTTCTGAGTTTTATGAAAGAGGGTTATATAAGCACATCTTTTATGTGCCTGTGAAGATTATTTGCTTGTAAAGTGGACTGAGATTCACAGATGAAAAGGTTCATAGAGATATGAAACAATATTTTTGCTAATGGCCCTTTATGTGTAAAGTATTATAGCATGTATAACAAATGCACCCTGTCAGGAACACAGCATGCTCATCAGTGGTGTAAGATACAATGAATCATGCATTTTCTAAGAGCAATAAAGTTTTACTATTATTTTGTAAGACTTCTTAAAATTTTAATTTAATTTCAGAATAAAATAGACACATTCACCAGTGGCATACCCCCAAACAGAACCAGCACACTGGAGCTAAAGTGATAATACAGTTTCAATTACACTGCTACTGGAAGGTGGTCCAAAGCTACATGACCACTACAGAATGGCTGTGGTAGTTTGAATTCCTGCTGGAGCTGCTGAAACTACTCACATCCAGTTTCTGAGAGCATCTCTTTTTCATTTTGTTGCCGAGTTAAATGGCTAAGCTTAAATAGTTTTCAGCTATAATGTGTAATGAAATTTTGAAGGGGAGGGAGAGAGATTTTGTAAACTCATCAGGAGAAACAGGACTGGAGTTTTAACAATTCACATCTTTAATGAGCTATAAATTGGATTCCACTCACCACGAAGCAAGTAGCAAAATTCTCATTGACAGCACGAGGTTGGTTTTTGCCACTAAAAGGCAAACAACCCGTGGTATGAGAATAGAGGTGACCTGAAATATTCCTACAAGGATCATTGAAAAGACTGGTCCTGTTTTTTCACACAGAAAAGAATTCACACCACCACATTATGCAAAGATCAAGGCCTTGATGCCAGTAAAGAACAACAGGTTGAAATTCCTTCTGAAATATGCACCTTCTTTAATCATAAGTAGAAATCAACATATATAATTTTTAATCCTATTCTCTCCATAGCTTTAATCCTTCAGTCTCTGACTTCTAAATGACAATGAAGTATGATAGATTTAACAATGAGGGGCTTGTGAGATTATATTCATGACAATATGGCCAGCTACCTTTGTCTTTATTATTTCTCCTCCCTCTGATTTTCTGTGAAAGCTCTGGTTTTTAACAGAGATCATTAATGAAAAAGGAATGTCAATCTTCTCATTTTTAAAAATTATTCTTCATAATCCTCTCCTTTTATATTTCATCTAGAAAGTCATCAATTTTATCAAATTTAGAAGCCAAAATTTGGTGTTCTTTGATGGAAATTTTGACTTGTTGCAGAGCGGTTGGCTATTTCCTGGCAATCGTTTTGGAGTCCATTGCTGCCAAATAAGAAATACAATGACTTGCTAAAATCCCTAGTAACACTTGTTATTTTGCAGATAGCTTTAAAGGTAGAGTATTTGTCATTAATTCCAAACATTCCTTGACTGCTCTTTGCTTACAATGCATTACAATTAAGGAGAAGATGTATCCAAACCTTTCTGTTCCATTAGCAGCTACCTCAGAGTTTTGTCTTACTATTAAGTGAATTCCTTGTATTATGATTTCCATTATTTATTTTTTTTTAGTATACTTTAAAAAAGGGTCTCAGTTATTTTCCTTTTGTGACACCTGGTCTTTGATTCCGGCCTAAAATCCTCAAAGTGAGTGCTGGAGTCCCTGTTAAATAGAACTGGGAAATCCTGTCTGAGCACAGATGCTCTGTATTTAAGATTTGACAGATAATGCAGCGCTTTAAAAAGCCTCTGTCTTTCATGACTAATACCCTCAAAGACCCACTGGCAGATAATCACTGTTTGTGGGACAGGGGAAAGAAACGTGGTAGCATTTCAAGTTTTTTGAGAAGTGTATCTGCCTGAGTGGGAGGAAGGCACAAGCACTTAGTGTGTGGATGGTAGATATTGCAGAACTGTTGAGAAGGGAGGAACTGCATTTGCAGAACTCATAGTAGAAGGCTTTGGAATAGAATAAGTGGCTATAAAAGGTGGAAAGTATAAAAAGCAGAGATGTGAAGAATGTGTTGCTGGCTGTATAAAAAGATATTTGGATTTGTGATGTCCTTAAGCATTAGAACTATTTCAGTATGGAAACATGAAAAGGGAAAAGTGTCTCTGGATATGAAGAAATCCTGAAACCTGGTAAAAGGACTGATAAGGCAAATAGGCAGGATTTTGGAATCCTGACAAGAAATGTTAGGATTTGTTTCCCTTAAACATCAAACCTTTACATGTAATTACATTCTACAGAATACAGTGTAATGTTTCATCAAAATAATAATTTCTGATTACACATTCTGGTGAAACATTGAATCTTTTTGTCAATGCAACTGTAAAAATTAAAAGGCCATAGAAATGCAGAATGATTCCAGATGAATGTAGTCACTTGCTCTAAACACAAATGAGCCTTACTTACATATCAATATGTGCATGTTTCTGTAGACTTGCAGGCCAGATTCTGGTGACTCCTGAGGTTGCCCAGGGATCTTTCTGCACAAAGATGAAGCACCCAACTCTTCTGTTGGATCCTCTTCCTTCTGGTGCATTGAATGAGGGGGAAAGATTCATGTGAGGGGAAAAAAGTCATATCTTACAATGAAAACTATTAAGAATAGCTCAAACTAGCAATTTTGTCTGAGAAATTATCTAGTCTAGATAACATGTCACTACTCATAACCTACATCTTTCCTATACTGACACTGCAGTGATACTGTTGCTCTGCTTCA
This sequence comes from Calcarius lapponicus, assembly GCA_039654755.1. Lineage (NCBI taxonomy): Eukaryota > Metazoa > Chordata > Aves > Passeriformes > Fringillidae > Calcarius > Calcarius lapponicus. Next base: position 2,780,816 of record CM077463.1, read on the forward strand.
CTCTGAAGGTAACAGAAACTACAACTTCTTTTGTCTGCATACTTAAATGTACTGGACATTGGACTTTGTTTCAGTACATTTGCTCAAGGAGACTGAAAAAATTGAGAAATGTTTTAATTATAGATTTTTTTAATTTAATCTTTCAACTCTGACACCACCATGAAAAACATGAATTGCTCTGTCTAAAAGTTTTGTTGTTTTGGAAGGAGGGAGCAAAGGTTAAAGGAGAGTCGGATTTATATTTTTAAAATACTTTTTCCTCTTTCAATCCCAGCTGGATTTCTCTTATCTATTTTCTTTTAAGTAGTCTGTGAGTTTTCCTTTTTACAAGAAAAGTCCTTGCCTAGCGAATTTAAAGTTGTAGTTTACCTTCTCTATAACAGAATATTTACTGGAGGGAGCAAGGATTTTCCTTACAAAAGAACACAATTCTCACATTTTTCACTCCTTTAACAAAAATTCAGTCATTCTGTTTTTCCAATGACAGAAAAAGAAACATTTGATGCACATCTGAAATTCCTGTTCCTTCTATTCAAAAGAGCGTCTGGAATAGTGTATATCACTTTCATAATTAAGTAATTCCATACTTCAGCATTCATTGTGGTCATATGCAACTACTGAATCTGAAAGTGTCTGCCACTGCTCTCACAGGATGGACCTCATGCTTTTCATACTGTGGCTTTTGCCTGACCATCACTATATCTTCAAAATAGGTAAATTTTTTTAGAAATTTTCACCCTTGGACAAAGGGAGGACAAAGTCAGCTTTAGCTATTTTGGGACTGTTGTATTTTGTATACTCAGACATTCATATTTTAAGAGTTTCTGTCTTCAATTGATCCTCTACATTCTTCTACTGGACTAGAGGAATCATTCAGCTTCTTTCAGCTGTGGAAGTGGGAAAGGACTGCCCTCATTGGTGGTTTGGGGGCAGATGTTTTTTTAGACTTATCAGTCTCAACATTCAGAGGGTTTAGTGGGGACCATTAGGCTGTTGCCAGTTGTAGCTCCATTAATATTCGTTTAAACTTGCCATTTTTTTCTGGTGGTCCACTTTGTTCAAAGACATAGATATTTTCATATTTTCTACCCTTCAATTCTCCATGGTCACTTTCTGTGCCATGATATTTCTGCTTGGGCCTTGTGTCCCCACCACTATTTGACTTCCTTGATCTCTTCATAACTGAAGAATACGCCTGTATTTGAAAGTTCTGTATTAACATAAAAGATCATAAAATGTTATGGAAAGAACTTAGAGTGTGTGTCTTCCAAACTATTAAACACATGACAGATAATGCCTGTTTCACAACATAGGTGAGGTTCAAAATTCTTTGAACTTCCTGAGTTTAGTCCCCTTCCTGTCTCTTTTTTTTTCAAATTCTTGGAGGATTTTACCACCCTCAGTTTTCTCTCACCATCCTTTTGTTCTCATGCTTCCCTACACTGTCTGGTCTTACACTGTCATGTTTAACATCTCCCGAGTAGTTTAGATTATTCATTAAAGTGGGTGTTAATTTTTGAAAAGTTAAATTGTAGTTTTGGACTTCTGTTGGTCTAGTGAAAAGACCATGGCAGGTATAACAGTACTGCTTGCTATACTGATTGCTGGAATTTGCACAACAGTTTTTGTTTATAAAATTCCTGATTGTTACTAGAAGATACTTATTTACATATAAATTTCTATAAATAAACCGGACAGGTAATGCTGGATAGAAAAATATAGTCTTAAATCTATTTCAGTAAATGGATTTTCATTAAAATTTCATTATGTCTGGCTTAAATTCCATATTGTTTCAATAGCTGAATCTAACACATGGTTTAAAAAGTAGAATTTGGTCGAGCAAGGAGTAAAAGCAGATAATCTTTCCCCTTTAATATTAATCCTGCAAGAAATACAGTTCTGAGGTTAAGGAAGATTGCCTTAGTAAAGAACTGAATAATTTTTTTCTAGCTGCACTATCACTAGGTAGGCAAAAGCAGAATTAGAAAAAATTGTTATGGATTAGGAACATTAATAAACACTTTTGTCTCTTACTTAAGCACAAGTAAGATTATAAGTGACACTACTGGAAGAGAAGAAGGCAGAAAATCTTGTCATTATTATTTTTTTAGATTAATTTTAAAACAGCCTTTCTGATTTATTTTTTTGTTTAGAGAAGCCCAAACAAATTCTCAGTTAGTGAAAGGTGATAGGGGACTTCTTCAAAATCCACAGAATGGCTTCTGTTGAAAAGCGTTGGATTAGGTGGAAAGATAATACATCTGTAAGAAGGAGGATTTTCCTTTTTCTCGGTGTAAGCTTCCTTCATTGATTGACTTGAAGGGTTCCCTATTCAGATGAGGAGTGTGCTTTTTGAGATTTTGTTTATGCAACACCAAATATTGTAATTACGTCCTCATGAATATTCTTTCCAGAGAGAACAATGTGCATCCTTGTGGCAGTGAAATCCCCATTTAAAATGTGTGTGCCAGCTGTGGTTATTCTGGATTGTTTATGCCTTTGTGATGCACTTTCGTTCTCTCACTTCTAATTGTTTTTGAATGACTGTGGCAGTGGTCACTGACAATTAATGACTGATGGGCAAATTGCATGAGTCCTGCCTTTGTTCCCATGATTACTGGTACACTCTCAAAACTAAAATTAACACCACCCTCACCCCCCCCCCCCCCCACATTTCTCTGCCAGCCATCATCTCTGAGTTACTGATCTGCTAATGTTTCCTTCACTTGAGGCTCAAAAAATGGAATAAATTCTCTCTCCTTGGAATAATTTTTAGTAATGACCAGATTGATAGAGAGCCCCGCTAGAATATTTAGTGTGTCAGGGTATTTTTTGTTGCATAGTTCTTAATCTAAGAAAGAAACATAATGGCAGAATCTTATTCCTTTCTGGGATAGAAAATGAGCCTCATTATTGCCACAGTAGTTAAGCTAAGCATTTTTGTTACAATAGAGAAGGCTTTGAAAAATCAATGAGAGAACCTTTTAAATGTTTTTCTTGTGGAAAGGTGGAGCTGATATTTATATAATGTCCTTCTTTGCAAAATAAAACCTGTGCTCCCAGGAAGGTTAATTGTGCTTTATGTTCCTGTTGCATGTACAGAGGTAGTGAATTTGCACAAACTTCAGAGTGCATTTGCTGTTGTTGGTGTGGTTCATTCAATATTTATACTTTGGGCAGTAGTGAGGGCATGCTCATCTCATCCTCTTGATCTGATCTAGCTGTTTCTACCATTCTAATCACCATAACTTCTGAGCTGCAAGTTCTGTTAGCAAGGTTTTGTTACCTTGCTCCCCTTATGTACACGTATCTCCAACTGATGTTGCTGTAGGGAGCTATATAAGATAAGAGGAATATTGATATTCATTATTATCATGTGCAACTGAGAGGAGATTTTGAACTGGGAATATTGCCCTTCAGCTTTTGCTGTTGTACTTCACCTTTCACGTGACTGAGTGCCCATCAGCTGAGATGTCATAGAGATGTGAATTTGAGGTTGAAATAATGCCATCGTGGATTTGATCCTTCTGAGAACTGAGCCACAGCTTTTATTTTTCAAACATTATGTGTAGCCAAATTCTATTTCAGCTTTGCATATATTCATACACGCAGATTTTGCAACACCAAGCAAAGCAAGATAAGCTTTAAACTGGTTGAAGGAATTTTGGATTTCTGCTTGGAATTTCTCCTTCTGTGTAATGTATTTCCAACACTGTAAGTCTTTGAGTTTAATGCCAGAGATATATTTTCTCCAGTAACTTTAAACATTGCCTTTGGGAATTGCTCATCAAAGGAGTTAAACTAAAAGGATGACTGTGATCAGGTGTTCCTAGGCTGCTTAGTTCATACAATGGGGATTTTTTGTCATGCTCTGATGAGTGTCCCTGATGAGAGATGAGAAATATATTGCTACCATTAAAATTAAAATCATGTATGGCTACCTTAGCTTGAATTTTATAGAAAGTTGTTTTCGTATTGGGCTTTAACATCGTTTTAAGTTGTGGTTTTTTTGGTGAAGTGTTTCAAAAAAAATTTTTTTTGAAGATACAGGAAATCAACTCCCCCAAACCTTCAGCACCAGAATAATGCACTAGGGTTGTCTAAAAACTCTGTACATTGCCGGTCATTCAAGCATATTCAATGTTGGTGTTTTGCATGAACTGTGGTCAGAACTGAGAAAGTATAGTCCTGCAAAAGGTTTTGCTAAATATCTGGATTACAAGCTGTAGAAATCTTTTTGCTCTAAACTTATGTGTGATGCTTGATGAGAAAAACTAGATACATCCATTGTTTGAAAGCAATTTTTTATTCCTGAACAAGTTAAACATAGTTTTCTTTCTATTTTTGCAACTGTTTAAGTTGTTTTAAAAAATAATACATTATTAAGTGAATTAGGGCTTTTTGTTAGATTTAGCATGTTAGATTTAGAAACAGAATTCTGGAGTCCTTTATTGGGATTCTGTAGCTGAAGTAAAGTTGAATCTTATGTAGAATAAATTCCTACTTTACACGTAGTGAGGACAACATAGTAAGAGCACAAAATCTGTTTTACTGGCTCAGAATAGCTCTCTGTCTAACATGTGTCCTGTCTCTTAGTACTGCTTGGAGCAAATGGTTGAGAAAAGGCCACAAGAAACAAAGCAGGAATAATGCCCCTCTTGCACCTTCCTACTTTTTATCTCTCACTGTATTACAGAATCTCTGAGCTGGTGATGGTCTCAGGATCACTGTGCTCTAACTGCCCTTTATAAATGTGTCTAATTCCTTTTTAAACTTTTCCACCCTGGAAAGGTTTCATATACCATTGTCATATTCCTTTATGTGATATTTCTCCAGCAGGCGAACCCTAGCGCGCAAAATCTCACCCGGCAAATGAGGTCTTCCAAACCTCTGACAGCATTAACTATCTCCTCCTGCACCTCTGCAGGTTCTGCTACCTGTTTTTTGGTTGAGTGACTAGAACTACACACAGTACTCAGGGTGTAATTGCACTATTGATGGCATAAAGCTGTTTCCTGTTTTAGCTTCAGTTCCCTTCTTGACATTGCTGACATTATGTTTGCTTTTTGACTCCCCTTGGGCTTAAGCTGGTGTCTTGAAGATCTTTTCTCTGAGCGTTAATATTCACTTTAGAGCCCATCATTATGGATGTGTGTATGCACAGTTAGCATTCTTATTTCACGTCCTGCATTTCTTTGCATTTATGGAGATAAAATTAATCGTCCATTTTAACACTCAGTGTTATGAGATTGTTCTTCAGGTTCTCACAAGTTTTAATTTGATTATCTGGAATAAGCTTTCTGAGTCTTTCACCAATATCTCAGAATCAGGAAAGTGACTTCAGAATCAAAAGATCCTAAGAAAGTACTTATGGCAGTTTTTATTTACCTTCTTTATGCTTGATCCCTTAAGATGATTATTTGCATAATTTTATTCACCAGTAAAATCTGTGCTAAAAGAGCCAGAAAGGCAGTTAATACAATCATCTTGTTTCTGAAATGAAGGCTTTAGGAATGCATGGTAACAGCAGCTCCATTTAATTAGCCGAATTTAATTACTCCACAGAAATGAAACCAGCTGGCCCAACTTAGTGATGGAAAAGTGGGCTATTGAAATCCAGAGCTGGACAGCAGGGACTCTTTGTATCTGTAGACACGTCCAGAGAGTGCCTCACCTCACCCTTAGTTTTTATGCTAAATGAAATGGATTTTCCTTCTGACACCCCTGCCTAGCGAGGTGGATCTGAAGGGAATCAGCAGGGATCAAACCTGGGTGAGAATGACATGGAGCTCTTTGAAGTACATGATATGCTTTTCTCTTCAGTCTTGGCACACTCCAGGAAAAGCCTTCCCCTTTATAGATCCTAGAGCAACTAGTTTGGGGGATTGACAGAGAAATTTATTTAGTGTGGGATCTCCAGCAAAACTGGTCTGACAAAGCAGCAGCAGCAGGCATTACCTTCCTTTTCTTCTGCACAACACATTGAGCCTTTTACACTTGTCCTTTATTCCATTCTTGTGTGACTCCATTGATGCTGTACTGCTGAAGAGCTGTGTAAGAGGCGAACAGCAGCCAGATTTGCTGGGGAATAGGCTGCTGGCTTCACTTTGTTGCTTTGAGAATGTTTTCTGGAATGCACTAGGTGTTTTGTTAAAGGAAATACAGTTATGCTCAGGTAGAGCCTTGGAGTCAGGACTGTGATTAAAAACTGCAGGTAAAGGGGACATTTTGTAATATATATATACACACACACTTTTTAGTTTTCAAAATAATTTTCCCTGGTATTATCTCTTCATCTAAAGGCTTGGAAAAACTTGAATGAAAGGTTAAAAAAATGGGGCTAAGTTTAAACTCATTTCATCCAAATTTGAAATGTGACACATCAATACTGTAGTATCATTTAAAATGTTAGACTGTTTTTCAAGAGTAATCATTTTAAGAATTTCAGAAAATAAAACTTGTAGCTTTAGAAGATTTTGCTACTGTTTTATATCTACTAAGTAACCTTAAATAGCACACAGAATAGGAAAATAGAGATCTTTGAATTAAGGGAACCTTCTGAGAAATAATGCTAATGTTTAATTGCAATTTGGTGACCCAGTAGCTGGGTAATTTTGGCTTATTAAGAGTATATAATTACTCAGAAATTCACATTCATTTGTGATATATCAGCATCACAGCTTAGTGAAACTCTCCTATAGCTTGGTAAACTGCAGGACACTGCATCTGGGAGTTTCTGAATAATTTATCTGAAGTAACGAGTATCATCATGTGACGCTGTATCAAAGCAACTGCTCAAGTGAAAGCCAGCTGGGTACAGCCGTTGTATATCAAATAGCTGCTTGAGTTGTCTCTCTGGAAAAATTAGAGAACATAATGAGCAAAATTAGAAAACCTGGGGAGCAGCCTCCATGGATACCTATTAGCAAGAAGTAATTTAATTAGTGTGAAATCTGTGAAAGTTCATTATTTACAAAGCATTGTAGTGTTATAAGAGAAATACATGTCTACATACACACATCTATTAGTACAGCATGGACATAAAATATATAAAGTATGAGATGAGTGCTTATTTTTCTGGATCGGCTTTATGAAACATGAATAGAATGCTGGCTCAAAATCTAAGGACCCATTTTATGCGCAACAGAAACTTTTGGGTTGTTTCCCAAAAGGCTTTATACAGTCTCACTAAAAGTAAATGCTTCAAACACAAGATCCAGGAGAGGCTGACAAAAGAGATTTGCTAAGGAGAGATGCACAGCTCTGTTAAGTATTAGATTGATGGTTTTATTAGGTGGGTCGATTGAGAGTGCCATTTGTGCCCACTCTGCCTGATGCTGACTAGAAATAGAGAAACATGATGTGCAGAACTGACTGAGAGAAGGACAGACGTGCTGAATTTCCAGCAGAGTCAACAGATGATGCAGCTGGTCTGCATCTCTCAGGATCAAGCCCCGTTCTAAACATCATAACTGCTTTTACTAACTTGTCTCCTGGTCTCTTAGTAAATCTAAGATCAGAGTGGTTTAACAATGAAGTCATTTATAACACCTTTTGGATCTGCAGTTTAAATCACAAAACCAATTTGAGGATGGATTTGTGTCAATGGCTTTTGTAGCTTTGGTTAATTGTTTTTTCTGGGAGACATGGGAGAAATACTGCTTCATAAGGTTGTCATTAGCCTGGGAAAAAAGAGGCCATTGATTAGAGGCATGAATAGAATGGCTTGTAAGCCAAATTGCCAGTTGGGGATTCCCGAATGGCCAAGGGCACAGCCTGTCTGATCTTAGCAAAACTCTGCATTGCAGTGGGGAACTCTAAAGGATGCATTATTTTGTGATGTTGACCTTAAATCAAGTCTTTTTTGGAGGAAATAAACCAAAAGGCTTTTATTTTCAATAACAGATTTGTAATAGACTAATTCAAATATGATCCAACGCCACAAAAAATTAGATAGCAATTCACAGTGACAGGAATATTTTTTATGTATATTTAGGTACATGTCTGCAGTATATGAAAGCAAGAAAAGGATACTTCTATAGCACATGAAATGTGAATATTGCATCATTATTTCACAGGAATTTGAAAAGGGAAGACTACATGACAATTCTCTTACATATACTAACATTAAGCAATGACACTCTTAAACTGTAAAAATAACCAGAAAAAAAAAAAGAATATGTATATTTAGACAGTGCTTTTGTTTCTTTCATTGGAAGATATTTTATAAAAATACTCTTTTCAAACGATAGTGCTATTTGAAAGACATTAGTAATGAACAAGTGGAATCCTTAAGTATCCAAAGACCTGCTGATACTGTGTTAAAATTCAGTTTGCTAAAACATCATACAAACATTAAATGTGTATTGGAACATTCTTATGATTTATTGAATTTTGCTAGCTAATATCTTTCTAAAGGAATAAATATTAGTAAATTCCCTAACCTTAATATGAAGTGGTCCATTGCACATATAGGTCCAGAAGTATGCATCATCAGGACATCAGCTTGTTTACAATTTAATGATGAAAGGTAAAATTAAAAGCAAATCAATTCATAAAAGCAATTTACAATATTTACAGGGTGAGTGAAGCATTTTACTATTTTCTTTCTTTTTGTCATAAAGGGAAACTGGGTCAAAATGGAAGGGACAAAACCAGTCTCTTACAAGATCTAATTTGACCTGCAGGTTTTGGACCATTATAGGAACACAAATACTTGCAGTGAAGTCCACACTATTGTGATTTCTAGAATGTCATCTTTTTAATGATTCTAGTTAAATTGCTAAATCCATGATGAGAAAACAGAGTTTTCCTTGTGAATCTAATGCATTAGACTTTTAAGAGAGCTTACATCAGCAAGCCATCAGTAGCACATTGTGGCACCCAAACCTTTACTGAAATCTTAAAATTCATTTATCAAATTACCAGTTAGCATAGATGTACAAAGCTCAATGTCACATCTTGAAGAAATGCTTCTTACTGGAGCTTTAAGCACACTGTCCCAAGAACCACAAAGTATCCTGCCAACTTCCCTTTTGTGGAAGAAGAGGTTGGTAAGTGGTTCTGCAACACCTCTGTTAGATCTCACTGTCTATTCTGCAGGGAACTGCTGTAGGGATTGCTGCTTGAGAAGCTTTTACCTCTTTTGTTTTCGTCCTGGATCCCACCATTGGCAGTGTTCTGTACAACCTCTTTTGCCAGTAATTGGATTCTGAGTATTCTCTGATTTCCACTCGCTCCCCTGGAAAGGCAAGGCAAAACTAAGGTACAACATAGTTTACTGCCTACTGGAATTATTAGTGTTAAATGCTCTATCACCACTGGGCTGAAAATTGAGTTGTTTATTATCAATTTGAATGCCATTCTGGAGTTCCACTACAGTTAGCCCTGCACTACTTTCATTACAAAATCAATTTCCTGCAGATGCCTATCTCCATTGGTTTAATATATACCACATTGAAAGCTGGCATAGAGGAGCTGGTACTCTTCCAAGGTAGAAGTATTGACTGCTGAAGAGGAGATGTAGTTAGAATAGGAAAAAACAATAGATTTCCCGTGTTTCAGACTGGCTGATGCTCATTAAACCTGAAAGACACATCTTAGTGATTTTTTTTTTACTTAAAAGTCCCCATTCCCACTTCAGCTGTGTGAGGAAGTGCTCCCATTCTATCCTGTCTTTCAAGAAGTACCTCCTGATTAATCCCAGCTGTCCTTTTCCTCTCACCTCTCCTTCAGTGAGTATTTTCCCAGGGATGTTGTCCTAGGTTGACTATATGATGCTTTTATCCCCGGTCATCTTGTTCTGTTTATGCTGAATAATAAGTTTTGCACCTTTAAGACTGTAAGAGTGAAGGGGGGAGAGAAGAAGCAGCAGTTTGTTTTCAGACACTGCTCTCACTCCTCCACATTCCTGCTCCTGGACTGTGCTGCCTGTGGATGCAGGACAGAGCTTTCCTTTGTTTTAGTTAGTTTAGCTAGCTGAGGCAAAGAAGTTCCCTGGAATTTGGTTTTTACCTTTTCCTTTGGACTTGTTCAGCCCTGCTCTGGCCTGAACACCAGCAGAGCACCGGCAGCTCACAGCTGAGGCCCACCAGGCCGGGCCTGGGCCGCGGCATTTCCAGCACCCAGGGACTGATCAGAGGCTGAGTGAGCTGAGCTGCAACCCGGGGAGGGACTTTCTGAGTTTGTCATCTCTTTTGGAGCAGCAAGGGGTTTCATTGTTTAATATTGTTTAGGTTTTATTGTTTAATAAACAGTTGTTTTCCACTTTTCCCCAAGGAGGTATTTTCTCCCAGACCAGTTGTGGGGAGGGGCCGATTGAATCTGCTTTCCTAGAGGAGCCCCTTTGGGGGTTCTCTCCCAAGTTTGCCCTGAAGCAGGACAGATGTACTCTAGACTCCAGCTTCAGGAACCTCCACTCCTCCCACACCAAGACCATGGAGGACCAGAACTCCTGAGGGACCCCTGTTTTCCTGGAATGCCCTATCCCTGCAGGCACTGCCTGCCCTGCAGAAGGGAGCTGCTGTGCCCAGCTCTGAGCAGCCAGGTTTGTGTGCTGCCAGCTGAGCACAGCAGGCTCAGCCACCCTGTGCTCAAAAGCAGGTCACCTGTATCCTGCCCATTTCAGACTGGGAAATCCCTACAGCAACAGGGAATGTAACATTTATTCAACATGGAGGAGTTTATAGCTGCCTTTGCTTATGCTCTGCCAATGTCACTGCAATCACAAGGTTACAGGAACAACAAGGACACTACATCATGCTATTAATATGTCTGGTTTGGGGTTTTTTAAGAGGATTTTGCAGCTTTAACAGTTTTATGTGCCTACAGATACTCTTAGTCATGGATTTATTAGGATATTTTTTCTCTTTAAGTATTATTAGATATATCTTCAGAAACGGGGTTTAAACCTGTCTCTTTTGAGGTAATTTAATGTGTAGAAAAAGCCCAACTTTTCTTCCTTTAGACTAGAGGGCTACTTCAACTCTTAAACTGTTTATCATCCTCATAACCTTTCTTTACCTCATTTCTATTCATCCTATTTCCTTTCCCATCTCTCTTCCCCTCCTCACCCTTTGAGTGATCTTAGCAGATGCTAAAGATGTCAGGCTGATAGCTCTGCAGATACAGACTCTTTATCAGACTTTAAAGATGTTGTTAATTCAGGAGTAAGCAATGTCAGTCCTATATCACAGATTATCTGTCATGGACTTAACTCAGGCCCCTGTTTAGAGAAGGAAAATCTATACACCATGGTCTTTATCTTCCTCAGTGGTGACTGCTGAAATATTTGCAGATTGACCACTGATGATGAATTAGTGTGTAACAGGTGTATGCTACTCTGCATTGTGGCATTGTGTCAGAAGCTCCATGTTTGATGGCATTTGGGCTATTAACCAATTATAATCATGGTTATTTAGTATTTGCACCACATAATGCCCCAGATAACCCACTATAAATGAATCACTAAAAGCACAAAACTGAAAGCCACAAGTGCTGAGCTAATTAGAAAAAAAACTAGACAGAATGAAAAAGGAAGGAAACAGTGTTTTTTTTAATATATAATTTATTAAATTCTCCTCTAATCCCCTCTTTCTATTGCAGTTTAACATTACATATTTTCCTTTTGCTGTGTATCATAAACCAGGCCTAGTTTCTCCTGCATCTTTTCTTTTTAACAACTTCTGCCTATGTTTCCTTATTTTTTTTATTTGGTAAATTCCCCTTTTCTGCTTGTGTGTCTTTTAATTAGGCATTTGCCCATTACCCTTTTTTCTGTGGAGTTTCCAAACTCTAAGCCCCTATTTCTGTAGCCTGCCCTTGGATTTCTGCAGGCAGGTGCCTCTGCCCAGGCACAGAACAGTGCCTGGGAATTGCAGGTGTCATTATTCTGCAATTATTTTGTGTGTATGTAAATCGTTTGTTTCTTTTCTTTGTATTTTTTTTTCCCCTAGATCCTGGTTGGGTTTTTTTCCTTATCAAGTTCCTCAGACAGAGAATATCTTCACTAGACAGGCAGGCATGAAATCCTTCTGTAGGGAAGGAGGCTGCATGTTTACATAGCTGGGCATTCAGAGTAGATTTCCCCTCAGTGGAGCAAATTAAAACTTAAATGATGATTTTAGCTCTGCTAGCTTCCCATTCCATCATTTCAAGGAAGTGTTTTGGATTTAGGGTGAATAAAACTAACAAAAACTTAACCATTGTTTATCAAGCTACATGATCTAGTTTCAGGATTATCACCTTTCAAGAAAAGGAAACCTATAGTCTTGTTCTAAAAAAGGATAGATGAATGCATCACTGCATGTAGATAATCCTTACTGGTATCTTTTGTTTAAAATGCCTGTTGAAAATCCTCACTATGGAAGAGGTACATATCAACCTAGAAGTTTGAAATATCAGTTCAGAAATCCACCATCTTATTAAAATCAACTTTTCAGGCACTTAAGATATTACTGTGGAAAATTAACAACATAAATTTAAATTTAGAGCTTGGCAGTTGGCAAAAGAGAGTCACTTGCTTGGCTGTTATGTAATGACATGCCCAAAGTTATTGAGCTGTTAAATTAAACCTTTCCTGTTATAGTGCTGATAATCAATACGCTAATATTTGTGTAAATTTGCTGTGCAATTTACAGCAAATCGGGGGGGGGGATTGTAAGTGATGTCTATGTTATATCTTTTCCTTTTAAATTTGTTTCTTGCATCAGTTTAATTCTGCAAGCACTCTCATCTTTTACTGGAAAGATTTGCTTTGCTGTCTGGTCCTAAACTCTAGCTAGCCCTAACCATCTAGTCCTTTCTTAAGCTCGTGTGTGTCAGCAGTTTGAAATCTCTTACATGAAATTCCTCACACCCAAGGAGCAATCTGAACCCACACATGCTTTTGTCTTTGCTATTCCAAAATGCATCTTGTGGCCATTGTCAGATTTCAGGGGGATTTAGCAGTAGAAAGCTGCTCCAAAATCTTTCTGGTACTACAAAAGATGGTGAGAGTTAATTTGTTAAACTTTGCACCTCTATGAGGGAAACAGTTATCAGGCAGAATCGTGTCTGAAGCTGATGTACAAGCAAAGATTTGACTGTCTCTTGAGTTTCTTCTTAGCTCTCCAGGAGTGCCCAGTGCTTTATTTTCTACAGAGTATCTAAAAATACAGTTAGGCAGTGTGTCACCTTCCTGAGAGAAAGGACTTCATCAGATGATTGATAAAGGCATCCTGGCATAAGGAAACAGCTTTATTAAGTGCACAGAGAGGACATGTTTTGTTGGCTCTTACCTGGACTTGCAGCACAGACCTGTCCTTCAAACTTCTGACAGGAAAATACAGAGACTTTTGAAAATCAGGTTTTTTGTACCAGGCTCTTTATCACAAGGAACTCTAATTCAGTAACTTAGTGTTCATCTGAATGCATACTACAATGAATAGTCAATCATTTTACATTTAATAATGTAACATGTCGTTTTTCCCGTTTGCCACTTGCAGCTGGCATTTTTGCAATGCATTTTCTTTTTCAGACATCTTCTAGTGAATCACCAGATAGAGCAGCTGTGACAGCTATCCATTAATTATATCTCTGTATTAAATTCTAATGAAAATATGATTTTCAAGGGAAAGTCTCCAGTAGTGCCCAAGTAGCAGCAGTTAAACCAGCACTATCTGGTAGTTGAATTGGTGGTTGATTAAATATTTGTATAGAGATTCACATAGCTGTATTAACCTCAAAGATTATTTATGAACAATTTGCCTTTGGGATTAGAATGAAGAAAAGCAATAGACTTTTTATGTCTCGGTAGTAATTAGTATTGCCTTGATGCACATTTGCACTATGCCAATCACAGGCAATCCAAAGTCACCCACATGTGTGTCATGGCCTTTCCCTTGATTTAGACCAAGCAAAGCTTCTGTATTGCAGATACAGGAAAGTAGATAAGCTGCCTTATTCTATCTACTTCAATTTATAAAAAGTGAAAAGAAAATAATCAGCAAAGGTTTAAAGGTCTTTTAAGATATTAAAAAGTGAGTGATGTGCAAGATGGAAGCAGCTTTTTGGATTCACTGGAAGCAGAAACTGAAATCAGAAGGCAATACATAAATGCATTCATAATTTTGTATCCCAGCTCTCCCTGTGACTCTCCAGTCAGCACCTGACTTGTGTGAAGTGAGATAGGATCAGCCTGGGGACGCATTGGTAACCCAAAGGGCAGACTCTCCCTGTGGGCTGGGGCTGGAGAGACCCCACAACTGCAGCCATTGGAGGGGGGCAGAAATGAGGGGAGTTTGATTATGCAGACACCTACAGAAGGAATGCTCGGGTCCTGGAGGGATTCCCAGGGAGATCCAGAAAAGCCCCATTCAGTAGGTTTCTATTACAATCCCATTCAAGAGTCTCTAGACTGAAGCTTATGCTGGGGAGGAAGACCTGTTTCATTGATTACTAGAACTTGCTCGTCATCTGTTTTGTATGATTCTGACCTTTCCCTAAATGAAATGGAAACTTTTCAATTTTCTCATTGAAAATAGATGCAAGTGGTGTCAGCAGGAACCACAGACATACCATTTCTGCCAACTTTGTGATTTTCCTGTCAGTTTTTTCTTTTTGTTACTGGTATGCCACAATGCTGACAGCTTTTATTCCTTAAACAAAGCCTAGCAAATAAATGTCTGTTGAAATGTGATTATTCCTTTCACTGACATACATGGGGACTGTTCCCACTTCTGATTCTGTAACCGTGCTCCTGAAACTGTCACCCTTCACCTTGTTGGGTTTTTTTGGATGCCAAATATTTTCTAAGGTCTGGCAGAATTCCAGAGAAAGTGCTGCTGTGCTCCTGCTGAAATCAGCATCAGACATGATGATGAATACAATCCTGTGTATTTCAGTTGCAGTGCATTCAGGAATAGATTTTTACTTACCACAAATACAGAATATTGCTTCAACTTGTAGAAATTTTTTCTCCATAAGCCACAAAAACAAGCTTCACCATGGCTACATTTAGAACCCATTTCTCTTTAAATGCTAGCCTTTTTCTGTTTCTCCTAGTGGGAAAAGGTGGAATTAATAGCATAGATTTATTGCCACCAAATTTAATACTCCACAAGAAATAGTATGTCTATTAGCTCTTCTCTTGGAAGGCTTCAGTATGCCCCAAAGTCTAAACCACTTAACATTCATCTCATCTATTATATGGTACCCACTGCATCTCTGATACAGCAGAATTAAACCTTCAACAGAGAGAGGAGGTATGAACCTCAGTTTTCACGCTGGCCTGACTGGATGTGCATGAGCTTCTCTCTCTGCTCTCTTCTGTGAACTTGATTTTGTCATTGGCTTTGGTTGCATTTACATGGGGGGGGGGAGAAAACATCTGTAGAGTTTCTGGCAATCTAAATGGATCCTGCCCGCCTTCTGTATGTGGACTCCCAAGAGAATCCCAAGATCCGTCATGTGGTACATTTCTCTCCCTGTCACTTACCTCACTAAAGATCAAGGAATCCTGACGGAAATACAGCTGAAACAGTTGATTATTAATAAATATAAACTAAGATATATCTCCTCATACATTTCACAAAAACTTTCACTCTTCGTTTGAGGAAAATGGGATAGGGAGGTGGCTAAACAAACTTAGAGGGACCTGTCCAAAGGAAGGAAGGGAATCCAGATAAGCAGAGCAGAACAGTGGGACTTAAGGCCTTGGTTTGGGAAATAGCCACATCTGTAAGAAAGAAGACATGAAACTTTCCCTTAAGGAGGAGGTGACACGGAAAGTTTTGTTGCTGTTGTTGTTAGGATGACTTGTAAGATGCTGGCTGTTTGGTGCCAGATGAATGCTAAGAAATTTAATGACAAAAAATAGCTTATAATTCAGCTGAAGTACCTCCCACCCCAAATCTCCAAACAACTGGGAAAAGGAACATGTATTTTAACTCCCTCATCCTTGATCAATGCCCCAGTGAACCCAAATGCTTACCTTGTGTGTGAAACATATAATGAGGCTATCTGATATATAAATGCAGTCCACTCTACAAAAAAATAACCATTGCTGTTAAATTTACTACACCTGTTAACACCTAACTCTGCTGCTAGCACCCCACAGAGCATTCATCTCCACCTTCTGCTACCGAAACCCAGCTTTTCAATGAAGGTGTGGACCTGTTCCCTCAAATCCTTGAGAATACTCAGACACTTCATCCAGCAAGATCATGGCAGTATCTGCCAGCCTGTTCTAAATGACCTCTGGACCAGCTGATACTTTGTATTACATGGTCATCCAATATTTGGAATGGCTCTAAATTTTTTCCACTAGTTTTTAACACTGTAGGAAACACAAACTTCATTGAAACTATCAATTTCACATAGGAACATGGGCATTAAAAGGATATGATTTGTATCTCATTCACCCCTAATATACAGCCACTAATTTATGCCAAAATTGTAACTCATAATGATCAAGACAATCACCATAGTGATTACCTGTGGCAAATACTGTTTCTTGCTACTAGATTTCAGAAAAAAAATATACAGAGTGTATTCATAGTCTTTCGAGTTGATTTCATAGGGTTTATAAATAATCCCTAGGCTTCTTTGAATATTTTTAGTACTTAGAATCTTAACTTCTTACACTCCTTTAGATTTCATCTTCATCAAAGAAGCATTTATGAGTATAAGGTACCTCTTCACAATTCCTTCCATGTTCTTTAGCTTAGGTGAGACAAAATGAATTCTGCAATAAAAGACAATAGAGAAAAATAACAAAGTGTTTCTAAATCCTAGCACTCTCAATGGTTTTAAAATAAGGAAAGTAGCATTATTCTCAAAATTAGTTTTCTCTTGTTTACCACTCTTTGTGCTTCCTCTGTCTAAAGAATCAATCCATTCCTTTGCATAGCTGCATTGAACCATGGACAGCATTCTGCATTCTGCAGCCAGCTTTGTTAACATTAAAATACATGTTATGTGGGCTGTCTGGAGATGATAGATGTCCTTTTCCTCTGCAGTCTCAGAACCCCAAATCTAATCAAGTCGTGGAAGTCCTGGGGAAAAGGCCAGGATCCAGTACTGCTAGGGAAGATGATGGACAGCAACTGTGTAAAGTTTATTAGTTAAAAAGACCTCCTGTCTTCTTTTTTAATCGTTTTGAGAAGAAAATTTGGTGCAAAAAACATTGAAGGGCTTACTTCAGAAAAATTAAAGCTGACTTTCCAGTGTGATTCTTCTAATGCTTATTTTAGATTTTTAAATTTGAAATCTGCAGAGTCTGCAAGGTAGAAAAAAGACTTTATAACTTTTATGTAGATCAGTTCAGAATGTAGTGATTCAGACTATTGAAGGAAAAAAATACTTACAAAATAATATATAAATATTCTGTATACCAAACAAAATATCGAGCTATTTGTCCAATTGTGAAGGAAAAGCTTTCTTTTGGATAAAAAAGCAGAAAAAATATTTCTTCTTTCCTTTTGATTTTATAGAAAATATATTTTAATTTACTGTGATTTGCTGTAGGATTGAAAATTAGTGGGTCTAAAGTTTTATGTTTAATTGGAAATGGCGTAATATTTTGATGAGCTAGTTTAATTCTGTATGCACATTTAGTCTTTCAGACACTGTTATAGTTCCACTGTCCTGAGTAGTGCAGAGAAGGCAGACAGCTGGTTGTTCCTGCTGTTTGGATTTTCTCTCTGGGGCAGAGCACCTTGGAGTGCCCAGTGAACATTGAGTACAGAGATGTTGACAATGCCAGGTGTTTAAACCACATTGTGCATTCTGCTCTAAGCACTGCATGAATATCAAATTCTGTAGCCCTGAACAACATGTTTTCTTAAATCCTGCTTTATGGACTTAGCTCTCCCTGCCTGGGCATCTGGGATATTTCATAACCAATGCTTCTAGGTTAGTTACACATCACAACAAAAGAGAATTCTTCTGGCATTATAAACAGCTCTGGTTTAAGCAGACATCAAAACTGGAAAGTTTTCTATTTGAAAAGCACACACAGTGGACTTCTCAGTAAAGAATTCAGTGTGTTTAAAAAGACTGTGTATTTGTTAATAACACTGGGGGTACAGTCTTCCTTGAGAAATAAATAACTGGAAATAACTGGAAATGGAAAACAAATCCTATCTAGCTCCTCACTGTGATTTTTAGCACTTGGTGGTATGCCATATTGTCAATAAAAGAGAAAAAACCCATTTCAGTAAATGCATTACAAGCATTACTGTTGTGCTTTGGTAGACTTGCTGTATCAAGTTTTACAGTCTTTGTTAATACAGTTCACAAAGGATAATGGTAATATGTTGTCTGAACTTGTCACTTAGGAGACTAAAACCAGTTAATAGAGCAAATCAAAATTACAATTTTCCCTGAATACTTGCCAATGTTTCTGCATTATTAGCTAGTCCACTGAGCAACAGAAGCCGTCTTTCCTCACAAAAAATCTTGTCTTCGAGGAAATATTACTGATTTACTGTTCCAAACAGTAAAAACTAAATCAAGAAAAATGCACTATGGAATTTTGGGCTACATTTGAGTTAAAAAGGGGTGAACAAAAATAAGAAAATTATGAAGTACATGCACCTTGATTAGAGTTGGTGTAGAGCTGTTCAGCTGTGCAACCTTACAGTACTGTAAGTCTAAGGTCCCCACTTTTGCTATATAAAATAGGTCAGTGAGGGGTTTTTGATCACAGTGTGTAGGTGGTCCTGATGATTTGTTGGAGGACACATGATTTTTTCAGGCACTCCTGACCCAGTGATAATTTCTGCTGAGATCATGAAAGAGACATGAGACTCACCTTGAATCCCAGAATGTTTATGGCACAGGTGAAAGCACACCACTGTACTCAAAGCCCACCCATTCCAGTGTACAGGCTGAAGTGGTAAGTGTGAAAGAGCTCTCCACCTATTACAACATCTTCAGTACTCCAGTTCCTCCCTAAATCTGGGATTTATTTATAAGGGGCTGCAAAGAGAGTAGAATGATTGATGGACATCACTAGCTCCTCGTCTGTGTTGGGCCCTCATTCCTCCAGACTCCAAGGAGTGAATTCACTCTGAGTGAATTTTAGAGAGTTGAGGAAAATAGTTCTCTGCTCTAAGGATCCACATTTGCCTTTCTGGACTTCTTCCCATCATGTCCTATATGCCTTCCTCACCCCGAGACTGAAATATTGATGGCTTAACTGTATGGCAATGAGAAAGCAAGCTGTGTGTCAGGGGACAACCAAATTCACTCAGCAAACTAGATAAGGTTTATGGTAATGTTGTTCAGTGTTTTAACAGTTTCTGCAACTTAGCCACAGCAGGAGACTCTGTTTCTGTACAGTAAACAAGAGCTGATTGATTTTGTAATCTCAAGAGGGACACCTGCCTTCCCATTTGACTAAAGCTCTCATTTCTTTTGCTCTAGTAAATCTTACAAGCTAGAGAACAAACAGCACTCTAGTACTTCATACATTTAAAAAAAGAAAATCCATTTCCATCTTCCAGAAGACAGAACTGTAGGTGCAGAAGGTCAGCAGTGCAAGTTCTCAGGCACTCTGTAGAACCATGCTCTTGAAAAAGAGCTTTTTCTTTTTGATACAGCTGAGACAATTTTAGCATCTGTGTGGTATGAACTGTGTCTTCCTCACTGCATGCATGTTCCTTTTCTACAATTCTATTTATGAAAACCATAAGAAATTATTTTTTTAAACCTAATAAAAAAGAGGAAGACCAATCTATAGGTGTTAGAGAGTAGTGTAAAATTTATGTATTTAAAAGAAAGCCAAATTTTCCATAAATTATTCTTCATGTGTTTCGAGCCTTCTCATGCTGCTTTCTTCTCTGATTTTTTGTAACTTTTTTTTTTTGCTTACTAATTTTGAGAGGTATCCCTGAAGTTATTTAAAAGACATGTAGATGTGGCACTTAGAGACACACTTTAGTGGTGTACTTGGCAATGCTTGGACTTGATGATTTTAAAGGTCTTTTCCAGTATATTGAAGAGTTGGAAATTGTATAATTCTATGGTTTATATGTTTCTTAAGGCAAATAAAACTGCCTCTTATGGCATGTGCCCAGATTTTAGAAAGGCCACTCCTGTTTTCATTGTGCCTTTTTAATGCTTTGTAATTATCAGATGTTCGGGGTCTCTTGGCAGTGCTGTGTTATCTTATAATCTAGAAATTTATTTTTTCCATTTACTGTGACTTTAAAGAAAATTAGAATTCTTTGGAAAGGCTACAAAGAATAACTTTCCAGTAATTCTAATTCTAGGGGAAAAGTATCTGTTTCATTTTCCCATTGAGGGAGCACCTTGTTCATTTCCAAGGAGCCGAGAGCTGTCCCAGGAGTCGTGGTGTGGGATGGGAACTCCCAGCATGTTCCTGAGCCCAGAGGCACCAAGGCAGCTGGATGCCTGCTGAAACCCCCCACACTCCTTGGGAAGCTGTGCTGTGGGGGAGAAGCCAGTTTGCCCAAGCCACTTTTCTTTAAATTCAATGGACTCTACCCCTTCACAAAATTCAGAGCTACTCCTGAGCCTCGTTCAGTTCTGCAGGCTGGACCCTTTGCTGTCTATTTGGAGTTAAATCCCAGTGCATGTTTTGCACACCATGTATCCCAACATGAATTTTAGTCCTTGTAGAATTCAGGTGGAAGGTGTGCCTCTGAAAGCTCTTAGTAAACTTATACAGCTCTTAAATTCACAATCGTGCCCAAGATAAATGCATTCAAATAATAAAGAGGTTTGTTTTCAACATTAAGCACTCAGAGATGAGGAAACAACAAAATATAGGCAGCATTACCCAGTCTAATCCAATCCTTTTTGTGTAAATCAATGTATGTGTTAACTGCATGAATTTATTAAAAAGAATTCCTAGTCTCATTTAGTATGGCAGACACCCAGCACGTACGTTTTATGTTAAGTGGTTAAAGATTTACAAAATCCTTAGGCAATTAAAGTTTATTTGAAAATTGGATGTCTTAACCACTGTGCTTTGTGCTATCACCTGCTCAGCCCACTTCTTTACCCAAAGTCTTCCTTCAAATTTAAGTTCTACTAGCTTCGAGTGACCGCTGAAATTGGGATCTAACATGTTAAATACTGCTATTAACAAAACATATGTGTATATTTTAATATGTTCAAGTTCTTTGAAAGAAAATTAGTTTTCTAACAGCATTTCCTCTAAGATGGGAACAAGTTTTGCTTATTTTAAAGACAAGGAAAAATTTTCATTGCGAACATCAATGACTAGATATTGCAAGGTAATTTGAAAGGAAGATCATAGACTTTGAGTTAATTTTCAGTTGAGTTATGGTCAAAGGAAAGTAGTTTTTCTTCAGCATCTAACAAAGCTTCCACAGCAGCAATTGCGTGGAAAGAAGGTATTAAATTCTTTAAACTTCCAGTCAGCCTAGCAGAGATTTAAAGCACTACTAAAATGGAGTTCTAGCAATTGAGGAGCACTTTGCCAGGTACTGTGTAACCCCTTTTTCTGGTGCCACTGGGAGGCACAATATTTTTCAAAACACTTAATTGCAGTTTGTCGTAGAACTGAGGTTCCTTCGCTAGTATTTTGTCTTCATATACCAATCACTTGCATTTTCAGTATTGCATAGAAAAAGAAAGTGGTAATATAAGGAAGAAAATGAAATATCCTGAGTGAGAATGTATTTTGCAAATGGTAATATAAAGAAGAAAATGAAATACTCTAAGTGAGAATATATTTTGCAAGTGTATAAAATAAAACTTAATATGTAAATATGTAAATACAAAATTAAAAAAAGTTCTGATTGGGTTTGTTTGGGGGGAGTTAATGCCTTTTGAAGTCAATGTCAGTTTCAAAACTGTAAGAGAAGAAATGAAAAATCATCAAGCACTTCTATGTCCTTAATCTTCAGGTTTTACTCCTCCAGGCTGTCATTACTCATCGATAGTCTGACTGATGTGAGCTGGACAACTTTCGTGTTATTCTGAAGTACCCATTTTGACAAGGCAAAATTAGTAACATTTGCAGAGTTCTTAGCAAACATCAGTTATACTGGCAGGCAGCATTTATTTCTTCAGCCTGGAAGTCCTAGAATTGAGGATGCAGTATCCCAAGGGAGAATAATTCCCTTCAGAGAGAAGTTCATGTCAGCTTTCCCTTCAGAGAGGTGGGTGAATTTTAATTAGGTGCATCTGGGATTTCTCCCATTTCCCAAGCTTCCCCACTGCCTTCCAGCTCTAGCAGGGTCATGTCTCCCCAGCTCCTGAGTTGCATTTGATCCTTTGAGAAAGTCTCAGTTGAGATTTAATAAATACGGCTCCAGAAAGTGTGCCTCCATCTCCATATTTACAGCTATAACAAAGCCACATCAGAAGCACCAATATAAAACACACCAGCAACTGATATGGAGAAAGGGAGCAAGTTATGCAACCCTTTTTCTATTGAGGTTAGATAGCCAAAAATAAAATCACCATTATGAAACTTCCAAAATTACAGAGAAACTTATTTGATTCAAACTTTTTTTTTGTGCTATACATACCCAGAAAGGGTTGCAAAAAGATTTATGAGAATCAGAAACCTTGGGCCTCCCTACCCCACACTATCCCCCTGTTCCAGTCCCTGGTAACCTCTATTCCATGTTCTCCAAACCCATCAATTAGATACTTCCTGGTTAAAGATATTTACATCTGTCAGAGAATCCAATTTCACTGGAAGCTGTTTCTCTGTCATATGTTTTGTATTCCAGATAGCTGTGGTCCATAGTCCTTTCCATGGAGCTGTTAGTTTTTAGGGAAGGTTACATTAATTCTTTAAAAATTGTAGAATTGTTTTTTTTTATAACAAAAGCAAGGGACTGGTTTTCTTCAAAAAGAAAGTAATGCTAGTAATGCTAGTTAATATATGGTTCTGGTTACCCCTGAAAAGGAAAAATTCTTCCAAAGCCTGTGATCCTTTATAGCAGTAAAATTTGATCTCATCTCTTTGCCCTTCAGACAGCCTCGCATCACTCCTCTAATACATTAGTAACCTTCTCCACCCAGATCTCAGTGAAATGGCAATAATTATCTGCCATCTAGAAACCCAGTACGCCACAGGAGGCTCGTGTCACCTCTGAGAGTGTGTCTGGGTGAGGAAGAAAAGCAGAACCATGTATGACTGTTTGCCAAGAATGCAGAGGAAAGTGATACCACCAGCAAGAGCTCAGTTTAGTGAGGCTGGAGGGCATGAAATGACTGGACAGTTTAGGTACCTTGCACTGAAGTCAAGGTCAAGCTGTAGACAAGATCAGAATTAGTTCTTTTGCCTTGATGGGGTTTTGCTATCCTTTCAGTTCATAATATTTTTAAGAAAAATATATCAGCAGATGGAAATGCTGAGCCACAGAGCAAGGTCAGCTGCCACCTTAAAATATTTACCTTGGACTATATAATCAATATTCTCTCTCTCTTATCTGATGTCTTCCTTTCTGGCTAGCTGGAAATACACTGGGGGAAAATCACCATGCCTAAAAGGTAGGGATATCATCAAAAGAGTGCAAGTGGAAAAGATGATGTGAGACATGCAAATTAGTATGTACAGTATAGAAGTTCAACCTGTATAAGGCTGCCAAATGCTGAAGTTTCATAATGGACATCTAATTAATATTTGTTGTTCCTAATGTTCCTAAAGTCTGTCTTGGCACAGGGTGCTCATATTTCTCTGTCTAGCTTCATCAGATCTCTGTCTCTGATCACATCTCTAGTGAGACAGGCTTTGATAGAAACCCACTAAGTTATTCCACCATATGAAAGTCTGTGTCTTGGTAATATACATTTTTAATTGGTCAGAGCTGTTGTTTATGCTGTACCAGACGGTTCCTTTACAGTCTCATGTTTATCATTTAATAGACTATCAGGAAGCAATTATCAGGTTGGTTTCACTTTGTCAGACTGGCTGCAGTATACTTCTATTAAGGATTCAAATAAGTGTTGAATTGTGTGTACTGCCTGGTTTGCAACTGGTGAAAGTACACACTAGTAGAACATCCAGAAGAGAATTATCTGTTTGCTCAGAGTACTGTGGAGCTTAATTCTTAGATGATTCCTTATTTCTTTTCATTTTATTCGTGAACATAAAAAACCCCGTTTACTTAAGCATTGTGGTGTGTCATTAATTCTATGTAGAGTCTGTAACTACTGTGCTGTTCTCATCTATAATTTAAATGAGGCTTTGCACTCAATCCAACTGAACAGAGGAGACAGGTACCATAATAGCTTGCAATAATTGACCTGGCGGAGCCATTTTGGAATCATTTGAGAGTAATATGTTTGACCCTGCAACCTTTCCTCCCACACACTGTCTACCTTCAATCTTGCAGTTCCAACAGAGGCTATTAGCATGGCATCATCTCTGATTCATGGGGATGTGAAGAATGAATGCATTATAAATGGAAGAAAACATTTTGGTCTCTCTGCCATAGTGGGATGTTGGAATTGAGAGGGATCAAAACACATCATTTGAATCTTGTAGCTGAGATCATTCATGGTGGTGACCAACACAGGCACATAGGATGGATTCCAATAGATTTCTCTGTTACAAGCTGGAAAATTTAAATGTCTTGCCATTGAGTTGGTTTGTCTGAACATGAACCTTTTCTATGAGGGGGAAATTCTGTTCTGACTGAGGAGTATTGTCCTTTCCTCTTCTTTATTCACTTGGGAGGTGCAGTTTCAGGTCAGACCACTGTTCTCAGAGGAAGCCAAGATTGTGACTTGTTGCATTCTCTGTCCTCTTCAGCAAGAATTTTAGGAGCAGCAGAAGAAGCAGAGCTGGGGTCAGAGATGTGAACAACCATGGGATGGTTTTGGTGGGGTACCCTAAAGAACAAAGTATATTTGGTGAGAGAATAAATGGCTTGGGCAGGAAAAAAGGAAGTAATGATTTGTTGCAGCCCTGCCACCCCAGTCAGAGCTGGGCTCTCCTGACTCCCCTTGCACTTCTCAGCTGTGGTGAAGAGATGCTGGGTGTTCCTGCTTGTGTGTGCACAGGCATTTGCTCAGGTTAAATGTGGGAAACAAGTCATGGACTTCCATATGAAATTGCATAATATGTATAAAATGAGCAGAGCTTATGAGTGAAAGGGTGAGATTTACCTCACTGCATCTGAACTATCACCGAGTGAAATCACACTGGCCAGTCCTTCCCCACAGGCACACCTGGCCTTGCTGTGTCTACTGTGTGTATTGCATGTGGATGGGGATGCTTCTGAATTGAAGAGCTCCCAAGAAGGAAATCACTTAGGGTAGACCTCTCTCTGACCTTGGGATTCCTCATACTGAGGGCTAAAGGAGTTGAAGAGGCAGCATCCCTCTTAATAATTGTGTGGGCCTTTTGTGACCAGGGCCAATAGTTCCCAGGAAGGGCAGCAAACATGTGCAGCAGCTGGAAGCTACATGGGACTAAAAATATATAGAGGATTGCTGAGGATTGTTGAGACAGTCTGTGAGTCAGGCAGGGAAAAACAAGCTGGGCATGAGAATTGCTGTGGAAGGTCCAGACATTGCAGATGGTCAGAAGGGGTGTCAGGCCAGCCCCACAGACCCCACACCTGGGGGTTTGGTAGGGAAAATAAGACTCATTCCCAGTGGATGCCAGGGTGCCAAAGGCTTTATTGACTCAACTTAGTGACATCATGATTGTGCTGTTTTGAGGGGAGTGGGCAGAGAGACTTTGGGCCTCAGCCTCTGACTAAGTCAGAGTTCCTTAACATCATTTAAGTAGGAGGAATTAGCCCCCACACACAATATCTGAGATGTCAAACTCCTTTCTCTTGTCAGAGTAAAAAAATCTCTGATCCTGCAGGACAGGTATTAGTGTTTCAGGCCTATGGGGCACAGCAGGGCAGGTACTTCTCTGAGCACTCTTGTGCTTTTAAGTGGCTCCAATTATTTTTGAACGACTAAGTAGAGTGCTCATTAAGCATTTCCCTTAAATGAAAATAATGACCTACAAGGTCATGTTAATTAAGAAGCACAGTAAGTCAGTGAGAAGAGGTTCAGTTAGTACAAACAGCGGGCCCAATGCTGCATAACACCACACTTACAATCAGTCTGGGTTTGTGTCCATCTTTGTAATATTAAGGATTGTAGAACAGGATCATGGCACAAATAAAAATTGCTGCAGATCAGTTCAATCTGACAGCAGCCACTGGCTCATTATGTGGCCATGAGCAGCATCTGCTTTTAGATCATACTGAGCAGAGCACTCTGGCTTACTGTGACCAGGAGCAGTGCCAATTTACCCTATTGAGAAGAAAACTTGACAAATTCCAAGACTTTTACTCGCTTTTCAGTTTGTCATTTGGACTGGTATGGTGCAGGATCATACTCAGTGATGAAATTTCACAGTTGAATCATCGTATTTCAGCTACAAGTCCCATTAGCTGCAGGAGGCTCAGGCTGGCAGACACCCTGTGACTCCAATTAGAACAGCACAGCCCAGCCTGGGCATGGATTTCTCCTCTGTGAGCAGCTTTAGATGTTCTGAGCCTCACATGTTCTTGCCACACATTTACTAACCCTCAGCTCCTCTCTCTTGAGTGTCTCAGCTCAGCCTCACCATGTTCCCATGGGAAACTCCCCTGAATGCTGGATCTGGGATACACAAGATTCCCAGCACAGGGGAAGGCTGTAGAGATGCTCTGCAGCCAGGGGTTCAGTCACACACAGCCCTGTGTTGCCATGAGTCCTTCTGGGCAATATTTTGGTGACCAGCCACAGCTGCTTCCCTTTCCCTTTGCACAGCATACCCCTCACAGGAGCAGCCTTCTGTGCCCATGCATCCCCTTATCTAACAGCAGGAGCCCAGGAAATTCACAGGATATTGTAGCACTCACATTCTCTGACAAAATCCCTTTGCCCAGGATTTTTCTCTTGGGAAGCTGAGAAGCCTCAGAGAAAAGGAAAACAATTCTTATCTCATTTGCTTCTCTTCTGTTTTGCTCATGTGGAATGTGTTGGAGATTGTTTATCCACAGGTGATTATTCCATTGCATTCTGGTGTGAGTTGTTTTCACTCATTGGCCAATCAGTGCCAAGCTGTGTCAAGACTCTGGAAAGAGTTACGAGTTTTCATTATTATCTTTTTAGCATTTTAGTAAGTATCATCTCTGTATACTTTAGTATAGTATTCTTTAATATAATATAGTATTATAAAGCAATAAATTAGCCTTCTGACAACATGGAGACAGATGCATCATTCCTGCCTTTGTTGGGGCATTTCCCAGCAAATACAATAGGATATGGCACTTAGCATCCCAAATAATTGTACTTTGGGAAGATGAAGAATGCATGCTGTTACCAGGATGGTAACAACTTAAAATCAAGAGCCCTCTCAGAGGATATATAGGGTTATTATAGCTGACAGATCCCTATGAACATTGAGGAAAATATGTATTTGGCCCTAAAACTGCAGAAAATTAGCTTTTTAATTTAGATCTTACTTTGGAAAGGAGTTAAAAGGCTCATTTTTAAATGCCTGCACACACCCATACACTCCACTAAAACGGTACCAAAGCTTGGTGGAATATTTTTGCACATCCATGTGTAGTAAACACTGGTTTTCTTCTGATTATTAATAGCACTTTGTAACAGCAGAGGAATGACACTGGGATAATGCATTTATATCCTAAAGTCTTCACTTTTTCCAAACAAGGAGTTATTAATTAAAATCAACATGCTAAAAAAATAAAAGTTAAAAAGCAGAAACTAAAAAGTCTGGCATTTGAGTGAGAAAATTGAGTTACCTCATGAGATACTAGATGTTGTGGTGGAATTTCATCCCTCATATTACAGTATTGTGGCTCTTACCCTTGCTTTTAAGTAACATACATGGTTGGGTATCTGCTTTTTTGTGTGCAGTAGTCAGGTGCATATTTCTTCTCATGTGAACTGTGACAGCTCTGTTGAAGCCAGCAGAGCTCAGGCAATGCACACCAGCAAAGATCTGCCCCTCACTATTCACCCCCATCTGCTGTGTGACTCAGTCACACCAGAACTGCAGAGCACCTGCCTGCCTGATGTTTTTTTAATGAGTTGAACTCTTCATGTTGGGTTTGTGTCTCTGCCTGGTTCCAGTTTAATCACATATAATTTTTAGTGTGAAGTTTCACCTTGGGCTTTGAACTTGCAGGCACAGAACAAAAAGTCCTGTTTCTAGTGGAACTTGCATAAGTAGTAATAATAATAAAAGCTAGGATACAAGGCAAGTATTTTAATTCATAGGTTATGACATTCAGCTTTTATGAACAGGAAGAGGAATTATCCTCAGTAGACAGGAAATAATGAGGTTGACCCATATTCCGTAATAGTGTATGAAAATTAACTAAAGATTTGTGTAGCTAAGATAATGAGCACTTATATTTAAAGTTATAGCCTGGCCTAATTGCATAAAAGTTTGTGGGAGAAGATGTTTGTGTACACTAATAGATTAGTGGCTGTCTCTGGAGTTTCTACTCAGCTCCTGTAAAGCAGTTCAGTATGTAATAAGTCAAATTTAAATGGCTTGCTTGTAAAATGTTTGGCTAAAAGTATCCTAAGATGCATGAGCTCTGCTTTCCCAAGAATGGGGTATTCTTTTTAAATTTTTAGATTAGAGTCAATACATGATGTGTGCTTTGCAGTTATTTAAGTAATAAAATGTACTTATTTATCAGGAAGTAAAACTGTCACTAACCCCAAAACCTAGTTCTGACATCCTGGAACCATAAACATCAGCTTCTAGTGAGCAGTTTCAAAAATATAAATACTAATATCTATTGGGATTTGTGAATTTCTTGATTTGTCCTTATAGGAGAAATCATTTTAATCTTTGACATTCTGGTTTTGGAAAAACATTGTAAAGGAGAAAATAAACAGGCACACACAAACTTCTTAGTGCAAGTGGTTTGTGAATTTTTTTACTTGTCATAACTATAGAATTTGATTGGTACTAATACTATTATTTTTCTTGTTTTGTTACACCATTTATCTGGGAATCTGAGGTTTTTATGTATTTTACCAGTGATTAATAAGACATAATAGATCTTCAGTATGGTTGAATATTGAAAGCTAAAGTACATTAGAACATCTTAGTGAGATGAAATGTTAATAAAGAAACATATTATAAAATGAAGTGAAAAGAATAGTGCAAATCTACTGAAATGGTAGGAGGACTTTGGGGTAACAGTGAGTTTTCCCTTTGCCAAAGTAGAAATTCCACTGAATAATGTGCATTCATGTTGTCATAAGAATACAAGTAGCCAATCTCCAGTGATTGGAATATTATATATATAAATTTTGTTTGAAGAACAAGATTCTGGAATGTAGTTTTCGTCGCTTGCAAAGGACAGCCATCAGGAAGCAACTTCAACGTGATTGTTTAAAAACTGCATACACAACAAATACTCAGCTATAGAATCTTTTAAACTCCATGGCCTGGTTTGTCTAATTTATTCTGAAAATTAAAGGATGATTTCCAGTGCACTGTTTCTGCTAAAGACAGTCATTTGGGACAATCTGAGGACCACATATCAAAGAAACTCAGGCCCACAATTCTGTCTTACATTTTATTCACAGGGATGCATCCTGTCTCCCTGTCAGATGCCTTTCTGTTTTTCCCACTTGCTGTGACTGGTAGGGTGATACTGGTGAATATTCTTTTTGCAGCCTGGAAGGGACAGTCCATCAGCAAAAGACTGATACAGACAATCCACAACATGCTGCCAAATGACAGAGTTAACAAAAACACACACATAATTTTCTTAGTGGCTGTTTCTTGCAGTAGAAATCACAGCACTTGTACAGAAATGTGCAGAGGGTTTAGGTTTGTGGTCTTGCTTTGCAGAATGTTATGAGCATAGGCACTCCTGTTGCTGATCAACACTAACAATGTCAGTTGCTTCAGAGAGAAGCACAGGAAGCCCAGGAATGGCAATCAAAGTTTAATTTGAATTAGAGGAAGTTTCCTCTTAGCCTTCATGAGCTTGTGATAGGACCTCAATCTGAAGGATATTTCTCCTTCAGCTATTATTCAAAATATTCATTATATTTACAAATTACTAAACCTGTTTTAAATCCTGTTAAGTCTTGGTGATACTCTGTGGTGCTCAGTTAATCAGGTCTTACAGAACAAAATTTATTTCCCTTACTTAAATTCACTGGCTTTAGATTTTCTATTTAAATGTGCAGAAGATAACCATGTTCAATTTATTTTCTGTGTATCCATCTGTAAAAAAAAAAAAGCACATTTAAAACAGTTCTGATCTTTATAACCTGCCTTTGTGTAAAATTAATTTGCCTCTACCTTTTTATTTAATAATAATTAAATTTCATAGTATGAGAATCAATGGCCTTGTCTACATCTGACCTGCATTACTGCCCTAGACTGCAGGCAGACTTTCAACTTATTTCTACACCCATTTGTATTGTGTAGAAAGAAACGTTTGCCCATTTAATCTCCCTCACCACACAGAAGTTGGAAGTCACTGTGAAAGCTCTGTCTCCTCTACCTGCCCGCTGGGTTTGCAGTGGCTCATTGAGGGGCTTGGGTGTTCCAGGGCCAGGAGCCCAAGACTGGCTCCAGTCCAGCTTCTCAGGATATTTCTGGAAGTATTTCCAATGCTTATAGGAGGCACTGATGCTGGTGGGAGAAAGGCTGGGAGCAGTCACCTGCAGCAGTGGTGTTTCCTCAGGGTAAGTGCCCTTCCAGAGCTGATGAGGGGCAGGCAGTGGGTCCCAGGAGAGCTTTTTCCCAGCTGGAATGGAGTAGTGGATGCCGTGGTGCTGGGCTCTCAGTTTCAGCGTGATGGGACAGAAGGAGGGAGGCTCTACTGTGTCTGATCTTCCCAGGACAGACAGTGTGCAGTGCAGCCCACCCAGACTGGCTTGAACTGCAAGGGAATGCCTGGAGGCTCCTGAGCAGCTGGAGACCTCCTGAACCTGCTCTCAAGTCTTGTTCCTAAGGGTTACAACATCAGTTGAAAAGCACAAGATGTATCTAAAGCTCTCACTTAGAGCAGTAACAGCTGAGCTGCCTCAGAGCAGTCATTTAGAGCATTTCTGAAGGCAAGGAAGTGGCTGGCTGGTGAATTCAGTCTCAGACCTTGCCTGGAGCGTGCTCTTACACTACATTGTCAGTAGAAGTGGTGTGAGTTTGAGAATATTACATTTTGCCTAAGCCAGATTTCCTAGTAACTTTTGTTACAGAAAAGTTCTATGAAGCTTTCATTGAAATTCTGATCAACTTCCAAAACCAAGTAAATGTGCCAATGACCACAAGTTCTCCTGCATTTTGGGTAGCTCTTTTCCATGTGCCTAGATAAGGTGGCAAGAAAAAAAACTTTTGTTGTCCAAAGCATTCAGTATTTTGATTTTCTTCATAGTGATTTCCTAACCTCTGCAAAAAAATAAACTAAAACTCCTTCTACAACTTTCTAAAACCAAATTAACCACAAATATTACTGCCACAGCTCAAGGGAAACTGTCTCATTAATGCTGTTGAAACTGTTATAACAACTGTATACTTTTCCACCTTTCCAGCTGAGAAGTAAATACAATATCAAGAAGACAATTTTATCAGCTAACTGTACTGTGAAATCACTATTTCAGCCTATACATTTCTTCAGTGGCAGAAAAGCACTTGGAGTAGTATTAGGAATTAAAAATAATTGATGGCTGGAGCTACTTATACACTAAAGGTGCTAACTACACTAATATTGTTGAATGCTTGCTGCTATGTAACTGCTAAGCATATTGCTGAATGAGATTAATTAACAGTATTCCTACTCACAACTCAGATCACCTTTTGTGGATATCAGACAATAGAATCAGTAAAACCGTTTTATTTAGCTGTTGGGTTTACTATCAGATGGAATCTCTAGAGTTACAATCCACA
Source organism: Calcarius lapponicus (assembly GCA_039654755.1). Classification (NCBI taxonomy): domain Eukaryota; kingdom Metazoa; phylum Chordata; class Aves; order Passeriformes; family Fringillidae; genus Calcarius; species Calcarius lapponicus. The sequence continues at coordinate 2,812,695 of CM077463.1, forward strand.
ATCTGCTTCTTGATTTTATTTATCTTTTCAACTGCTCTGTAGTAGTGTGGTAGTTAAAATTGGTTTAATCTGTTTAAACCTCAATTGTCAGTTTTAATATACACATGCAAGGGATTAAGCTGTCCAGTTTCCTTTTCTGTCACTGTGCATAGGAATATGCAGCTGTTTTGGTTTTGTGACTCCATATTCTGGTCCCTTCAGAGACCCTTCAGGTCTCCTAGGTACCTTGAAAAAAACTTGTGTCGTTGCTCAGACTAATGTTATTTGCATCTTGCTGTATATATATTACTTAATTTACAGCATTATCCTTATGCCACCAAGTAATCAAAACCGGAAACTAAAATGTTAATCTCACTCTGCATTCCATTTGAGCTTTGAGGAAAAACTAGGATTTTTAAAAGTAGGTTGGTTTTTCTGTGATCATATCAGTGTGAAATGCGTATTGAAGTAAACCTTAGGTATGGAAAAATTGCCATGTGGTAATTGTCTTCCTGAATCCTATTATACATGTGGAGACAGAACAAAACTTTAGCCTAGATAATATATTTCAATACATGAACACACACAAAGGAAAAGAGACAGTTAAATAATGCTGCTGAGATGATAGAAACATAGTCCTGAAATCCAAACACATTAAAATTCAGATTTCTTGTGTGATTTCAGTTTGGGTTTTGTTCATATAGACTGTGGTATTGTCTTTTTTCTTATGTGAGTATGAGTATCTTTCACTTGGGCTCTTTCTTCCTTGAGTACAAAGGACAGAACTTTGTGTACTCTGGCATGGGTCAGAGCTCTGTAGAAGAGACTGGTGGCTGTGGGATGTTTTTACTTCTTTTGCAAAGTGCTTGATGAAGGGAATTGCAGGAAGAAGTGGCCAAGTGGGGCAGTTTGAACCTTGGTTTAACTTGCTCTTGCTGAATCTAGCTCTGAAGACCTGCATTCTTAAGCTGCAATTTGGTGGTGTTCATTTTTTGAGTGGTGGGTTTAAGACTCTGGAACTCATCTTAAGTTTTCAGTTTTAATTATGAAAGTTTAGTATTCATTCCCATCTATTTTATTGGATTTTTTTTAAGTTGGGGGGAGGGGGATAAAACTGAAATATTTCTGTTCATGTGGTTTATCTGCAACTTTGCAAAGAGCAGCTTCAATAACAGACCTTTCTTCACGTGAGAAAACAGCAGGGTGGATGGGTTGTGCCTGTAAACTGCTCTGTAAGGTCTATAGGACCTTCTGCTAGCAGGGGGCTGGACAGTCTGCAGCACAGCAGTGCTCCCAGCAGACAAGGAATGGTGAAATTCAAGTATCTTGGATTACATGTCTTGGAAAGAACAAGTATTTACAAAGTCTGATATTGTCCCTCTGTTATCTTGTTCAGGTATGTTTGTAGCAGTTGTGATAAGAAGGTGCACATTTCTGTCTCATCAGCTGACACATTTATGCATGCTCAGAAAGGACAGGATCTACAGAACTTTTACCTGACCAGGTTCGAAAACATTTAGTGATTTTATTTTTTTTTTTAGTCTAAAGAAGGCCCTGTTTGATGTAAAAACATTCGCTTTAAGTTCTGTTCCCAAGCAGAAACTTTCTTATAGCATTTCAAAATCAAGATCTACTGATTTTTCCTCATTGTCCCAAATATATCTTTACCAGCCTTCTCTAGGAAATAGCTGGACCACTTTCATGTCAATTTTCTACCAGAAGTTCAAAGCAAGTGGAAGAAGATTATGAGGGGAGTTTTCCAGCAGCCTGGTGACAGTCACTATGGCCAGCACTGCCCACAACATAAGGGTCCTGCTCTGAAGCCAGCAGGGAGCAGCTCCACGGGCAGCTCATCTTTCAGGCTCCTGTCCTCCCCAGGAGTGTTCTCCTGTTTGCCTGTGACATAGCCAGGAGAACCACCTGGGTTCTGGGCATGCATTTTAATAATCACAATTGCTACAGGATCACAGGCTAGTTGCTTTAAAAAACAGTTGCTGCCTGTATGGCCTTGATAAAATGGGCATATTGTGGTATTTTCAGGGTCCCCTGTGGCAGGAAGGAAATGATGAATCTGACTTCATGTTCTTAGAAGGCTAATGTAATATTATATTATATTATATTATATTATATTATATTATATTATATTATATTATATTATATTATATTATATTATATTATATTTATTATATTATATATTATGTTATACTAAAACTGTACTAAAGAATAGAGAAAGGATACTTACAAAAGGCTTAACAAGATACTAATGAAAAACTCGTGACTCTCCCCTCAGAGTACGATGCAGCTGGACCATTAAGTTAAAACAATTCACATGAAACCAATCAAACACCCACCTGTTGGAGAAACACTCTCCAAACCACATTCCAAAGCAGCAAAACACAGGAGAAGCAAATGAGATAATATTGTTTTTCTTTTTCTGTGAGGCTTCTCAGCTTCCCAGGAGAAGAATCCTGGGCAAAGAGGATTTTTCAGAAAATATGATGGTGACAGGCATATTTCTTTGTTTGACAAGTTTTCTGGACAGTTTCCCTTTTCCTTTGCTTGATCATAGAGTGATGTCACAGTACTTAGTTAGATTTAAGACTCACCAGACCTGGCTGTAAGAAGGAGGTACCATCCCTGCTTTCTTTCTTGTGATCATTCATAGTTATCTGACCTCCACTCCGGAAGAGCATGGGCTGAAGCTCCCATTTTATAACTGTGATTTTCTGCATTGCAGTTTCTCTCTCTTTTTTTTTTTTTTCTCCAAGACCAATTATTTCTCCTTGCTCTCTAGATCCTAAATTGAAGTGAGTCACACTAAAGGCTTAAAGTGTACTTGAGGAAATCCAGCTGAATTTAGTTTAAAGAGACAAATCAGGTAGATTTCTGTCTTCTGAGAAACTGAATTGTAGAGATGTTAGCATCAGATACCCTGGCAGGATTTTATTTCTTTTGTTGGCTTTTTCTATTTTCTTTTATCAAAGAAGTTTAAAACTATTGAGTTCAAAGTCTTTAAATCAGATTGTTTTCTAGCATGGTTTCTCATAAAAAAAATAAAAGACTGCAAAAAGTGAAGTGCTGTTTCTAGCTGAGGTTATTTAAGGTTTCAAAGATGATAATGCAATGTTGCACCTTTAATATATTCTTCAGTGAGATAGTGCAGACTCAGTCACTGCCTTACATAGATTTTTTTTCCTTTAGGTTTGGCTTTCCATTTGTTTTAGAGCCATTCTCTGCTAGCTTGTTATTTCCACAAGAGGAAAAAACTACGTCAGTGTTAAAAAGATAATACTGTGGAAACATCCACTGAATTATGAAATCATGCTTCATATGTCTAAATGCTCCAGAGTGAGCCCTCCAAAGCAGCGTGTGCCTGCAGATGTACAAACTGGATGTGTGTATATTTGGGTGCCTGCTCTGTTCAGACCCCAGTCTGGCAGCTCCTCAGTCTGCTCCTGGAGCTGTATAGCAGCATTAGTGGGGCACTGAGCCCAGCTAAATTCACCATCATTTGGGTCTGAAAATGTTGGGGTTTTCTTCCATATTTTACATGCTACACTAACAATCCAAGTGCCTGCACAGTTTCCAGAGCCCTTTGAGAGATTAATTTATTATAATACTGTTGTCATAGTTTCCTTGGTCACCTGCCATGCTCCAAAATCTCTGCTGTTTGTTGACTGGTGCTTTATTACATCATTTTGATGCTGAAAAGAAGTGAAATACCATATTTGTACTATGATTTCAAAGCATCCACCACAACTGCTGGTTTGAAACATTCTGTGAGGCTGTGTACTTATGATGCCTGAGAGCCAGGAATAGAACATTTCAACAGTTAAGAGTTACAGATGAGCTAAAAAAATTTGTCACAAAGGCATTGCTGTCTCTTGCATCATTCAGTGTTTTCAGATGTTGATGTGCAAGAGGTTATTAAACATGCTGATCAACCTTGCTCAAATTTACAATTTTTATATCCAGAACACATGCAATGTCTTTTACTTCCACAAAGCACTCTAGTATAGCATCAGTACATCTGTAATAGCATCAGTAAAGGATTTATGCTAGTCAGTATTTCTGCAAATTTTAAAAAGTGAATCACATTATATTCTACAGGGATTTTAGAAAGTAACAATGGTCATAATAGTCTGGAGAAAGGGTGAAAAAGGAAATTTGAGGAAGTATAGATCTTGGTTGAAACATTTCCACCAAAGGTAATCATTTTGCCTACCATTTTCTTCAAATTAGGAGAATGAACTTACAGATCAGAATTTGTCTTTTTAAAGAGTCTGTTCTAAATCTTGAAAATTTTCAGCTATTTTAGCCTCAGAATCAACACAATATATCACTTATTCTTTGAAAGGTCTATTATAAAGAATATAATTGTGGTCTCTCCATCATTTGTTTCTAATGTTCATTTGGACAAACAGATTCTAGTGTAACAAATTCAAACAATATACAGTAACTAGGGTTGAGAAATTATTACCATGTAGTCACTAAATATCTAATGATATTAGAGAAAATAACTGAACACAGAATTTTGAAGTTGCATTTTGCTGCTTGCATAATGGCTATAAGCTGTTTATAATTTTTCATGTAACTAGTCATGAAAAATAATACTTTTTAAAATACTGTGATGCAGCACTTTAAAAATTTAAGATGTCAATTTCAAAATTTTGACATAGCACAAAAATTTGCCCAATTTTCAAATTTTTACTGATATCATTTCTACTCTGTGATCAGGAAGAACAGTTTTCAGGAGCAGTGCAGTGATCACTAAATTTTCACAATTACCTTTCTTCATATACTCTAACTCATCCTTATTATTCACAAAGGTGTTTGTGACTGCTAGCTCCTACAGTGGGAAAGGTAACAAAAGATGATGAGAGCGTAGAAATGGCACATATATTTATGCATCCACCTGTTCCAGTAAATCCTCAATACTGTAGTGTAAGGCACTAAACATAAAATGGATGTTTTGTTAATCATTTCCATCACAACCATTAAAGTCTTGGTGTGGGCAGAGGTTTGCCAGTTACAGGTTTATGCACCAGATCTTCATAGGCATTGCTTTCCTAATCTGTCCTGTGATTAATCCCTTCCATTTTGTGATCAGCCAACCAGTAAAAAATACAGAGTATGGGAAATGTTTTAACCTAGTGAGAAGGATGCTCCTTTACAGGAAAATATGTGAACTACAAGTTCTAGTCTGTTAAGCAAATAATCACAAGAATTGAAAAAGCAAAAGCAAATGAAAACAGTTATTTTTAGACTGAGAACAATGGTAAGGCTGTACTTCTGGGAAATGGTGAATTTCCTTCAAATCTTCTCTGAACGTGGAGGCCATATCTTGATGGGAAGTAATTGCACACTGTGTTTAAATTAAACAAGTATTATAATAGAAAAAATATCAGCAGCCCCATCTATCCCAAATCTTATTCCCTGTTTCTGAATAGTTATGGGTCTGTAAGTAAATTTACTTTATCATCCAATTCCATTCAGAATAAATATTTTAAACATTAATCTTTATCATATTTTGGTCTCTGGTTATGGATTTTTTGTTCTTGTAGCATCACTCCAACTTTCAGTGACTAAATTAATTCTGTGTTAATTTCTCAATTTACAATATGATTGCCCATGTTATTAATTGTAATTAGCATTATCTGATCCATAATCCATGTTTGGCTGAAACTCAAGGCTCTCAGAAGCTAATCCCAAAACATATTGTGAAATCAAAAATCTGGGAAATAGCGTGAGTGGAAAAAATTGGACTTAGAAGTACTGCATGTGAAATCCAGCTGAGAATCTTTTGCAAAATTATATTTTACACAGCTGTCTTCTGAGAATGAAGGTGGCTCTTTAAATCATGCTGAGAATAGTGTAGTGTAGTGTAGTGGTTCACAGAGAATCAGCAGTCCTGGACTCTGTCCCATGCACTGCCAGGGATTTAATGTGTGACTATGAGAAATTGCATCTTTTTGTGTGTGTGTTTCAGCATCCCCATCCGCAAAAATGAGCATATTATCATTTGCTTAATTCATTTGATATTTTAAAACGTTGGTGTATTGTGAAGAAAAGACATTATAAAGCTAATGCTTTTTCTGTGAAATAAAATTTTCCATCTTTTCCTTTCAGTATTTCTAACCCCCTGCATGAGCTAAACATGTTATTAAGGGGCATTATTAAAGATCATTTTGTTAGGAGCAAAGGGCTTGACATTGTGCCTTTGATAGTATCCCTATTTCTGCAGCCCAGAAGTTCTTATGACAACCATTGCTTCTGTAGGCAAAACAAGCAGGAATCTAGGAAACTAAGCAGACAATACATACAATTTGCTAGCTCTAAATGTCACGAGTTCGCTTCTGATTGATTTCAGTGCAAGCAAATCTCCTTTCTGTTGACTTTAATGTGAGCTGGCCCAGGTCCAAGGGATTCAGTACAAGCTGTAGCTACCAATCTCAAAGCAACTTTAACTATGCCACCAGTAATAACAGCTCCACATTCAGAAGCAGGTGCCATTATTTTGTCAGATTTAATCAGCTAATCTCTTGGTTTAAATATCATGAATCAAAAGCACCGTTTAAACTCTCATATCTAAATGCTTCTTAACATAATGTTATTGTACTTTGTGGATATTTTGGAGTGAAGTGTAAGCTCATATCAGTAGTCTTGTGAAAAAAGAAAGCTGAGCACAGAAACCAGATTTGGCATTTCATGTGGTAAAGATTCTGCTAAGCTGTTGGAGAATTAGTTACTCAGCTACATATTGGGAAAGCAAGTATTGCTTTGAGCAAGTAATTTAAAGAACAAACATAAAACACCTCAGTAGTGAGGATGATGCTGCTGAGATTCATGATTTACCTGAAGTCAGCACATGAACTCTTGAATATAAGGATCCTTGCAATTCAATGAAAGCTGAGTTGTAACTGGAGGCAAATTCAGACTTAATTGAATAGAAACATATCTGCATATCCTGGAAATCTCAGAAAAGCAAAAATGCTCAACAGTATGGCTCAGAAGCTGAAATGCCATCTATCCCATTTTATCAATTTCTCCATCTGCTTCCATCTCAGTCTGCTAAGAATATAGAATTCTTTTCTAATTTGCTGTTTATCATAGATAAAACGTTTTCCTTATATATCACAAATACAAACTTTTTCAACAGTCTTGTGTGTCTTTATTGTGTTTGCTTAGAAGTTTTACAGAATAATTTTCAGTTACTCTGAAAACACTGTTTTGCCACTGCTTGACCTGTTGCTACTATAACTTTATGATTACCAATATGTACTGTCACATTGCATAAAAGAGAGCCTTTTTTTGAGGTTAACAAACAAATGGGTATTAGCTGATGTCAGCCCAGAATAACTTATTATCTAAGAAAACTCTTGACAACTCCAGTGCAGCAAAGAAATTAAGGATCAGCTTTCTAAACACATTGAGGGGATGCCTGACTAGCTCTTAAAGGTCTTATTCTGCATGAGATGTAGCAAGATAAATTTAGATTTCTTGCAGCTCTGTGCTCTCAAGTCTATTGCTAGACTGTTTCTGGGTCCTAAGTTGTGTAAATGTGGCTGCAGTGAGGGCTTGCACACTACAGACTGGGGACAACATTTAGTCCCTTTTGTTCAATGGAAATCCTGCAAGTACACCTCAGTTCACAGTGAGGAAGAAACTGAAGGCTTGGTTGGACCTGAGAAGAGAATTCAGATGAGAGAATTTAAATCAGCCATTTTGCTTTTCTGAATTTTACACCTTTACACTTAACTGGGGAGAAGAGGGGGGTTGTTTGTTCACATTCTGCTCTTTTCTTAAGCATCAGAACAGCTGTGTTTAATGAGCTTGAACTGAAATAGGTCAATAAAATGTTGCCTGTGTGATTAGAGAGAACTTGGATATGTAAATATGATTAAAAGTCCTACAGTTTAGATTGGAATGTGATAGCATGTACTATTAAGGATTAAGGGAATACTTTTGTGAAACGGGAAAGCAAATTTCTTTAATAATCAATTAACTTCAATGAAAAGGATTTAGATTTAAAAGATCTAGGCAGTAAAAGCAAACACCTAAGCATTTTCAGAAGGTGTCTCCCTGCTGAGTAGGCTCTGTATATGGACATAAGCAGGAACAAATACAGAGGCTAAATTTATTTCACCCATTATATACTATTGTACATTTGCTTTTTTTTTTTTTTTTGTACACTAGCATTGTCTTTCTTGTGCCTGTTTCTATGCAGTTATTTAAGCTATTTTTTAATACTTTTGGCAAATAACTATCCAGTTATCTAGGCTACCTCAGATCTTGTAGATTTGTAGATGCTGCCAGTGTCTTGTGCCCTGAGAGAGACAATCACAGAATGCTTGATGTAGGGGGGGACCCCTGAACCCCCCTAACTCATGGTCACTGCAGCCAAGGCTTCCCATGACCTTCCCATCCCCAGCCAGTGAGTATGACATCCAGCAGATCACTTCTCCTCTTTGTCTTCACTTGGATGAGAAGCTCCTGCTGCACTCCTGGGACCTCTGCTGTGTTTTCCCTTCAGCAGACTGAAGTACCTTCAATCTGTGCCTGTCCCTTCAGGCTGGGTGAAGCACCCCATGATGACCAGATCCTCCAAATGTGGGGCTGCTTCTCTCTTTCTGTAGAGAGTTTAATCTGGTTCTTCTGCTGAGGCTCTAATCCACTTGTCCTTTCTGGCCAGGCAGCCTGTAGAAAACACAGACCAACCCTTACTTTACTTTGATCCTCATCCACAAGCTGTCAGTTGGCTCCTCATCCATCCCCAGGCAAAGCTTCATGCATTCCAGCTGTTCTATCACACGAAGGGCAACTTTCCCTTCTTGTCTTCCCAGCCTGTGCTTCCTAAGGGGTCTGTAAGCAGTCCTCCTTCTCCACCTAGAATATTGTTTTTTTGTCAGGACAGTCAGGTTTTGCACTCTGCATTGGATCAGTTCACAGAACTTCAGATGCTCTAAGATCATTATTATGGGGGAAGGATGCCATATAAATGACTAATGTATTATTAGACTTGTGTCTGCTTCAAAAAAAGTAGTGGCAATGACACCTTGCTGGGCTGAGAAACCCACCCACACCATCAAGAACCAGCAGTCCTGAGAAAAGCCACTTTTTGACATATTTTGTATAAGTCATAGCACTTCTTAAGATTTCTGATTCATTTTGAAGGCTAATTCAGGGTGAATCAACACAAATTATTAGCAGCAACTTGCAGAAACAATTATTAAGAAAGGGAGGAACACATTTGTGAGAAGAAATCTGAAAATGGAACTGAGGATCTGGAAGAAGTATCCCTGAACTGTGACTGGTTGGAAGCTGTAGAGAAAAAAGAGGGGGTGGAAGAAGCAACAAAAGAAGTAGCGTGTACGCAGAGAAATTGTCATTCCTGGAGACAAGTTGTCCACATTGCACGTCACCAATTATCCTTTATATCACAGAATGGTTTGTGTTGGAAGGGACCTTCAAAGATTATCTGGTACACCCCCCCTGCCATGCATGGGGACATCTTTCACCAGACCAGGTGCTCAAAGCCCTCCTCATTTCTCCTGAAGATTGCAAATCCACTGGAGGTTTTAATGTGATTATTAGCCCATAGGTAATTATTCCTTCTTCTGAAGATAAAAAGGAAACTGAAGAATCCAGTAATCTATATACTTGGAAAGCACAGCCTTGAATACAGGGATTTTCCATCCTTTTCATATTTCTAGCTCCATGCCTGTGTGTGCATGAAGTGTTCAGAACTCAGCTGAAGGTGAATCCAGTAAAAGATACTCTTAATCCAGAAAAATACCCACACATAGCAATAACCACAAAAAAGTAAAGCACAGCCGCCTGAACCCTTAACTTCTTTCAAGGGGAAGTACATTTTGATGGGAAAAAGAGGGTTGAGATGAGAAAATCTAGACTTTTATTAAAACACAAAACTAGACAAGTTTTTAAAAAATGTCAGAGCAGCATATATTATACTACGATTTGATGCTGTGAGGACCACTAATGTGTGGGCCGAGATTTTTTTGATATAACAGATATAAGAAGCTTACATATTCTTAAGCTATTCAAGCTATAGAAGATTTAATTGTAAGAAAAAAATAAATGTGAAGCTACTGGTCAAAGATTACCTTAAGATCTTAATGATAGTTGAGAGGAAGTACTGAAAGAACCTGTAACAATATTAATAATGCAAGAAAAGTGAAAAAAAAAAAAAGAATAGGAATGTTGAAGGAAAAAAGAGGGCTAAATTGGTTTATTTAATTTAAAACTGTTATCTTACTCATCTTTAATTCCTTAGATTTTTTTAGGGTACATTTATCTTTGCTGCCTTTTTATATGACAGTGATGGGGTGTTGGTGTACTATGATTTGCTTCTATACTGGAACATATGGCAACACTGTCTGGTTTTGATATCTTCATCTTTTTTGTCTTGCATCAACTGAATAAAAATGGAGTTACAAGGTATTTTCTTTGGCAGATGTGGAAAATAATCTGTGGATGTTGTCAGTCTACTCTATAGTTTGGAATGGACATCAGAAAAGAGACTGTCCTTACTGAAAATTGCACTTTGACGTTTTCAAAATCTGCTTATGCACATTTGTTTTATTTTTGTTCATTTAATTAGCTTATATCACTTCAAAAAGGAATGTGAAATGCTAGAAGTAGAACCATTAGCAGAAATTCCCATTTTCTGTCCTCTAGATAACACAAAGGTCATCCAAAATAGCCATTAAGATTAAGGGGGGGGGGGGGGGGGGGGGAAGGGGGAAGAATAGGGAAAAAGTGATCCGGGGAAAACATTAAGGACCATTGTGTGCTATCCTGAAGAGATCAAGATATTGTTCTGGAAGAGAGGAGGAGAAGTTATGCAATTGGTTCTGCTCTCTTTTCTTTCTTTCAAACATTTTCATCTATTTTGCATTAGACATGAGTTTAAATCAAAGACTGCAGACATACACTTTTAGATGGATTAAAAATTGAATTTTGTATTCATATTTGGCATCTCAAGACCATTCATATTGCAGTAACTGAATGAATTTTCCCTTTCTTTAATCCAATACTTTGCTCTCACAGATCAAGTGCTCATGTCCTTGGCTTTGGTTTCTATTATATTTTTCCTTTTACTGTCACAGTCTTTAAATATCCTTAATATCAGAAATGTTTAGCAATTTATCAAAATTAAAAACATAAGTGGCCTATGTATGAGGCAATAACAGTAGTTTCCCTTGAGGAGTGATCTCCCTCTGACCATTAGATTAGGATATACAACAGAAAAAAAACCCTCCATAAATAGTTTCTGGTTTTTAAGATAAGGCATGGGTAATGGACAGTTACCAGGGGTTAAACTCTGCTGCTTCCCATCAAGTGGTGACACTGGTGCAGGTTTTTTGGGAGAGGATCCTGCTGTGCTGCAGGGGACAGTCTGGTTCCCACCAGAGCTGGGCAGCCATTGCCAGTAGGAGATGTAAATTCATGTGTCCATGCACAGAAATGTTCTTACTGCAGCAGCTTCCACATTATGTGTCTTTATTTCCTCAGTCCTTTTGCCCTGCTAAATATCCCTTCCTTCTCCTTGCTATAAAATCACCCAGATTATCTCAGGTTTGCACAGTGTCATGAAAGAAAAGTTTTGGCTTATTTGTGTATCCTTGAATTGTAGGAGACTTTAAAAGTTGTGTGCTCTGCATCACAATTTGAGTCCTTTATTGAGAGCTCCTCCTCATGAGAGACAAGTGTGATTACACAAAATAACATAGTCATCAATAGACCCACAGAAAATTTCCAGTCCTTTAAAGGTTTTTAATGTTTATTCTTGTAATAAAAAGAAATAAACCTATTGCTATTAGCAGTTAGGAGAAAGATCCCAAAAGGCTTTGGGAAAATTTTCATAAGAGAACAATGTAGAATCAGGAGCAAGGCTGAATATAATCTCCCATCAGTCAAGGATAATTGGATCTGTGAAATGGTTTAATTGTTGTCTGGTTGCAGTGAATTATTTTTGCTGCAGCAAAGAAGGTGCTGCTGCCTGCCATTTTTAGGGCAAAACAGCCTCCAGACTTCCAATTTTGCTGTGTGAACACACTGAATTGAGAACTGATGATTTCTGGGACCTTGATACTAATCCAGTATTTTTCATTACTTTCATTGGCTATTTCAGTATTTTGCCACCAAGTGTGGAGGGAAACGCCTGTGGTTGATTGCCATGAATTGCTGCTGTCTCAGTTCACTTTATTAAATTATTTCAGAATCTTGGAAATGTCCTGACAGCAGAAGCCTGACCTGGACATCAAAGAGTAGGCAGAGTTTAGCTCAGAGACACTGACACCAGTTGCTTTTAACTGCCCTGTTGCAAAGGGACATGAGAATGACCTTGACGTTTGTAGTGTTGCAGTTGCTCAGGAGACCCCCAGTTTTGCAGGTAATTAGATATCATCATACCTAACACAATAGTGCAGAGTACTGGAGATCTGAGAAAACAATGTGTATTGGGCTTGCATGGCAAGGTTTTGGTGGCAGATGGCTTCCCCCATGTCCAGTGGCTGCAAAATGGAGCCGCTGCTGGCCAAGGCCACGACAATCAGTGACAGTGGCGTCACCTCTGGGATAGCACAGCTAAGAAGCAGAGTGGGAAAGGAAAAGAACAACTACATCATCCAGAGAGAGGAGTGAAACAGCACTGTGAGAGAAACAGCCCTGCTGACACCCAGGTCAGTGCAGAAGGAGGGGCAGGAGGTGCTCCAGGTGCCTGAGCAGATTCCCCTGCAGCCCCTGGTGAGGCAGCTGTGTCCCTGCAGCCCAGGAGGTCCATGGGGAGAAGAAGCCCTGGAGGACTCCATACTGGAACAGGGGAAAACCTTTATTATATTTTCTCTTCCCTGTCCAGCTGAGGAGGAGATTGAGAGGGTGGCTATTGTGGGCACCTGCCATCCAGTCAGGGTCATCCCACCACATAACAGTTAGGTGTTGCGAACATCAAACTCTTTGGGACAATGTAAATCTAACAGGCCTGATACAGCCTATATTTATCCTGTTTACAGTTGTAGTCCTAAAAAACTGAGTGGCATTAATTGCCTTATTATAAGAAGACAAGGAAATGCAAATATTCTCAGGAGGACCTTAGACTGACATCTAAATGAGTTTTAATTTTATTAAATCCTTGGGATGTTAAGCACTCACTGGTGAGTTATATATTTGTATCACTGGGGGCTTTGTGTTTAAAGGAACAATCAGCACATGATTTTAAAATCATATTATACAGCCCCCCCCTTTTTTTTACACTTTGTACAGATATGCAGACTCAGCTTCTGCAAACTCAGAATTTGTAAACATAAACATTCTCTCTTCTTTAGGCTATGTGGTAAAAACTGTAAGAAAAATTTTTCTTATTTTAACTTGCAGGAGATGCCATTGTCTTCTGTCACTTTTAGGTGACCAGAGGTTATCCTGCTTATTACTGACTCAAACAATTTCAAAAAATAAAAGGGGAAAAGAAGAAGAAAAAAAAAAGGAAAAATTGAGGAAATAGTACTGACAAATGAGAAGAGTTTGACAATTCAAGCAAAGACATAATACATGGAGGGAAATGAGCAATTCAGGGCCAGTCCAAGCAAGACTTTCCCAGCTATCATGCCATGTCTTCTCCCCTCACAGGCACACCATTGCTTTGTCTCAATATTTCCACCAGTCTTCCTTAGTCCCTTAGTCCTTTCTCATCATCTAGTCATTTTAAAATGCTGGAAGGAAAAAAGAGATTAAAGACAAAAATGAGACAGTTGTGAAGCAGCACCACGTTCCCTCCTTCCACTTAAACTCCTTTACTGTTAAACAGGGGAGATTTTCCTGCAGCACCAGCTGCCTTGTATAATTAGCACTGCAACTGAAAAGTGGAAAACTAATACATTTTTATCTTTTCACTGTGTACTAAAAGGCTGGCAGAGCCTGCCATTGCCACAGGTGTTAGAAGTGTTCCAACCCAAGCAGTTTACAAACATGGCACTTGCACAACTATTTTTGTCAGTGGAGCAGAGACAAATTTGCACCTAAAATGCATGTAACATTCAGTTCCCTGCATTTTAAGGCTTCTGATAAAGGTTTGGACGTTTTGGTTTTTTTCCATGGTAAAGAAATCATCTTTCTGTGAGCATAGAGCAGTGAACCAGATGTTAAGCAAGCCTGTGAAATGCAAGCACCTAAATACAGTTTGAAGAAAGTAATCACTAGTTTAAATCCACAAGTCTTCACTGTAGCTCAGCCCAAAAGGCAGACTTAGGAACTGAGCACACATATTCAGTAGGTATATAACATTTTGCTCAAAATAATTAAAGGTTGCTAAGGAAAAACATAACTAGCTCTTGGAAAGTGCACGTGGTGAATATATCATAAATTATAATGAAACTTAATTTTCTCCCATTCTCCTGCATCTGAAAGCTATGGCTGATAATTTCACCATTACTTTATGTATCAGTAGAGTGCCTATCAAGAGAGGTGTAAAATCAAGTCCCTTCCAACTCTGCTTGCCTTTAAGACAATAGTATCTACACTTGTCCAATATAGAAGTCTCAGTAAATTTTCATCCTCCGAGTTCTGTCTGCAGGTGGTCAGTACAGTTTATTAAGTTTCATGAAGACTGCAAATGACTGCAAAGAAACATAATCAGCCACAAAAAGTTGATCTGTCCTGTACTTATTTGCTCTTCCCTGGTTATTATACAGCTATTCATAGTTACACACAATGACAACAAAATCAGTCTTATAATTTCTTCTATCTCTTCTATAATTTCTTCTATTGCAGTTTCTGCAGTTTTTTTAGTCTGATGTACTCAGACTCTTTTCTAGTGCTTTAAGGACAGCCTTGATTGAACAGCCGTTTTTATATTATCTCTTGGGCCCTAATCCATGTATTTTTGTAAATAACTGAGGATGCAGACAGTAAGGTCATGCTGCGACCTTTCTTACTGGACTTTCTGAATGTGTTGACATTGAGGGGACCCAACCTAATCACTCTGAATTTTTGTCCTGGGCCATAGGGAGAAACCCTCAAAAAATTTCCATCAAGTGTCCACTAGGTCAGTCTGTAAAAGATATGTCTTCATATGCCTTTATCTGATTACTTCTAAGCTGGTTTACAGAAGAATTTGAAAGGCAAAAAATAGTTAGGCAAAGCTAGGCTGAAGTGAAATACTGCAGTGAGAGATCTGTTCAATGTTTGTGTTTTGTGTTCCTATATTCTGTAGTAACTTTGTGGCTGACCATACAGCTCTTGGGATAGTTGTAGCAGAGGCAGTCTGGAAGTCTCTTTTATTTAAAGAACTTGTAGTGACCTTGCTATTTAAGAAACTGAAGGGACTGGAGTACAGTAAAGAGCAGAAATTAAAAGACTGGCAGAAAACTAGGAAATCAAATTGAAATTTGTTTATTCTGCCACTGAGTTGGTACAGCTTCAATTTGGAAACTTTACTTCAACCATTAAGCACAAATGTGATTAAAATTAATTAATTTAATTTAAATAACCAATTTATATAATACCCATGCCAGGGCATACACAGAGGAAAAAGTTACTTTCTGTTGGAATTAAGTAGATCAGTTGCTGATTCCAAAATTGCATGTATCAGTATCATGAAAGTCAGATACCTCAATCTCTTTGGGCTGATGTTTATGATAAAGGCAGCCATGACTGAGTAACCTGAAAGTTCCCTGACATGCAAATAGTCCAGTGCTGCAATGCATGAAAAAAGTGAGCAGACACTCTCTTCTTCCAATAACTGTTTTTTTCCATCTCTCTGTCCCATTTCCATCTCCATCACTAGCACAGGATCCTCTCAGTCCCCTCTCTAGTGTTTAGGTTGCTACTCTCTTCACCCTTAGGGAGGTTTTACGCCAAGAAGGAAGAGAGAAAAATAAAAGGAAGGCAAAGTAGTTCTTTCATCTTCTTTCATAGTAATGATTTTTATTTTTTGTGTGCTGAAATGTCAGAAAAAGTGACGACACACATATTTTGCATTCCCTTTGCCTTCCTTTTATTTTTCTTTCTTCCTATATCTTTTCTTCCATGTTAGGATATGCCAATATTAATGAATATTGAAACATGAAGAAAGAATGGGTAGATCTTTATGGTATTATTATCGCACACAGTTAAAACTGTTGAAGGCAAAGTGACTTAGAAACCTGATTAGTTTGTCATTGACACAAATAGATGTATTAATTCAACACTGAAATTGCAAAGTGCCCTTATGAATGCAAGCACATTGTGTCTGGTACATTAACAAAGGACCACACACCTGTTTCTCATGCAAAGCTCCTTCCTGATGTTGTCACAGAACCATACTGAGAGTGAGTTTTGGCAGATGGCATTACAATTCAAATAAAGAAAAATTAAGCATGTGAATTCATATATATTTTCTTGTCACTCAGATGCCAAGGGATTGTTTAACATAATGTTTAAAGTATGGAGTGAGTGTCCCCATAAATATCACTATGCATAACGATGAATAAGTTATAACAAGAGGTTTCAGAAAGCAGTTCCATGCAACCAAAGCAGATTTTTACTGATGGTACAGCAAAGCAAAAAGTAATAAAAAATGGGCCTTTAAAGTTCTCACCCTCACAAGGCAATGAAGCCACTGAGAAAAAAACCAGCCTCTAATCTTATTTCAGTAGTATAAATGAAGAATTGCTGCTTCAGCAGGTACAGTGTTAACATGAATTTTCCCCAGTGCAATGTAATCTCTCTCATCAATTGTATTGATTTATCTGTTTCATCAAATACTATTTAAACAACTACTGTATCTGCATTATGTATATGCAGCCAAGTTCAGAACTGTAAAAACATGTTATTAAAAAGCATGGTAGTCATGGAAACAGATCATATAGAAAGTACCTTGAGGAGGATTCTGCTATCTGATTGTATAGAAGAACTTCACTGGCCACTTTATAAAACAAAGAAATGTAAGATGCCTTGTACTTGATCATGGCTCTAGTTTATTTAACCTGCTCTCAGATTTCCATCCAAGGTCATCTGGTGATTCTGAGGCACTTGCAGCCCATCACAAATAAGTAATGTGCCTTTGAAATTATACAGTCTGGGCAGGATAGCTTTGTATTTGTAGACCACCCACAGATAATCAGTTCATTGTAAGCATTCAAAGTAGTACTTTGCTCTTTTTTTTTTTTTACATTATCTCTACAGATGCTATATTTTTCTGTCTCCTTTTATAATACATCTATCCATTTCCATCACTGGCCTGTCAAATAAAATCAAGTAATTGCCATTTGTTGTAATAACAAGGCAGAAAAAAGCCACCGGAAAACCAGACAGCATTATTCTATGTGATTTATTTTGAAACACTGACTTGAGACTCCCAAGGCCCAGTGAAAAAAAGGCAGTCATGAAACAAATGTTTTCTAATGTTGATTGAAATTTTTATTAAAGTTCAGTGTTGTTATTTTAAAAATCCTTCAGAAACAAGGCAAAATAACATGTTTGACCAGGAAAGAGGGTTAGAGAAGATGAGGAAAAAGTGGCTTCCTCCATGCACGGGAGCAGCATGGCTGTATGGAGCTCTCCTGAGCATCTGGCTGATGAAGAGTCTAGGTAGAGTCTGAAGGAAGCAACAAAGTCAGCTTTGCAGGTGGCCCCATGGGGACCCATCAACACAGCCAAGGGCATGGCTGCATTGGGATATAGCCAGGCTGCTGGACTGGCCCAGCAGAAGCCCTGGGAATTTCAGCAAGGAAAAATGCAGAGTTCTACACATGGGCAGAAACAAAATCTTGCAACAGTACAGGCTGGGAACTGACTTGTTAGAGTGCATCTGTAATACTGAACCCAGTTTTTGGGCCCCATGATAGACAGGAATTCAGCAGAGGGCAACCAAGACAGCCAAGGGCACAGGCACTTATCCTGTGAGCAAAGGCTGAGGGTATTTCAGTTTTCCCCTTAATAAAGGCACTGAAAATAGCACTGAAATGTGTCATTTGGGTTTATTACAGAATAACAAACATTTTAATTTGTAAGACTAGAGGTTAAGAAGTGAACAGATAACTAAAATTGTTGAATTTGAGAGACAAAATACCTGGCAGCCTCCCATAAAATTTGACCTGCACTTTTCATAGCTACATACTTTTATATGGATCTTTTTAGGTCAGTAGCCAAATTTGAGGGTTAAGGTTTTATAATAGCAGTAAATTCAGAAACTCCACAAATTCACACGGTATGCAGTTAAACATTTAGCAACAAAGCAATGAATATAAATAAAGTAAGAGACTGGAAAGCAAATGGAAGAAAAGCCTAACTTCATGACGTCATGCATTTGTTAGATAGAAAACATTGGTTTGCAACAAAGCTGAATTGATACAGTCAGTAATGAGATACAAGCACTGAAAGATTTGAACATCTAAAAGATGAAACAGAGTGTTTCTTTTCAGTCTGTTTTTTGGGGTTTTTTTCGAAGTCTAAGGAATATAGCACAAAACAGCTGTGATAATAAAATCAGTTTCAAAGGCAGAATCTTCCACATTGCAGCTCTACGTGGCGTGAAGCAAATCTGCTGAACTTCAGAAATACAAACTGATAATGCAACGTGCAGTTGACGTACTCAGGGCTCCTGCTCTGCAGGTAAAATGAGTGGGCCAGTGCCAGATCATCTCATTGCAACCCCCCTGCCACAGGGATGCCTCGCACCAGACCAGGTTGCTCCAAGCCCCATTCAGCCTGACCTTTAACATGGCCTGGCTGAGCCTTGTTACAGATGGATAATGAGATGATTGGCTCTTGTAATTAAGGGATAACTATTGTGTGAATATAAGAAAAGCTTTAGTGATGTATAGTTATGTTGTTATAGTTTAGATGTCCTTTGCTCTCCCCATAGTCCCCTTTTCCCTCCCCTGTATTGTTGCCCTCAGACAGCCTGGGCTGTCTAGGACAGGTACAAAGGAGGCTGCACAGGTGTCCCTGGCATGGGGCAGCTGGGAATGGAAAAGCTTGGTGCTTAGGGGGTGTGGCATGGCAACACCTGATCTCCAATCCAGTTACAAGAAAGCAGTTTCCACTGATAAATAGCAAAGAGCTGACTGACAGACTTTGGGAGGGGCCAGGGCTGGCTGATGCTACCCCCCGGGGTATAAAAGACTGAGCATCCATCTTGAAGATGAACTGGCCATGTGGTGTACGTGAGGAGCAGTTCCAAGTGCTGCAGCTTTTTCCTTATGTAGTCTTGTGTTGTATTTTTGTCAAGGTTTAATAAACCTTTTTAAATTTTCAAAGTGAGCAGTTGTTTCTCGCAACCTTGAACCAGCCAGGAAGGCCACCTGGGCTCCTAGGCATGGAGCCCACCAGGGCATGGGTCAGGCTCCTCTGGCGAGTTGGCATCTGCAGAAATGTCCCTCATCCTGAAGGGACTTCACTCCTAGCAGTGCCCATGTCAGCTAGTTTAAATCTCTGAGCTGTGAGGGTGTTGCAGTGACTCTGTTAATCTGTACCTTTTAATATATTAAAAATGAGATGGTGTGTAATTCAACACAAATTAGAAATTTTGCCATGCTCCTCTTGGAAGCTAAGGCACACTGCTGTTTTAGTATTCCAAGGAAACCTGGATGCATTTTTATCCAGCCATCTGAGCAAGAACTTGTAGCTAAAATGTGAGATATCTCTGTTTCCCCAGCAACACACTGGTCACTTTAGTGGGAACCTTGAGATTAACAAGGAGCTGGTTTAAGCTTCTCTCTCCACAGAAGTTCTGTAATATGAACCAGGCACTTGGCACAACTAATGCAGGAGTAAGGACAAGAACAAGATAAAAGGATAACAAGATCTCATGAAAAAAATTGTAATGATTTAATAATATTTTTTCAATGTTTCTGCTTTCCTTAAATCTATTCTTTATAAATACATCAAAAACAGAATTTTGCAATTTGTTTGAAATCTTATAACAGAAGCTCTTGGCTTTCTCTTGAAAAGGCCCATGGAAAGTACTTTTGACCAGCTTATTGCCCACTTGCCTCTTGAGCACTGAGTTCCTTATTAAACCTTTATTAAGGAAACCACCTCAGGCACTGCCTACAGTAATCTAGCTAAGTTCCCAACATGTGAGTTATTTCCCCCTTATTTATTTCTACTTGATTGGGGGTTTTAATTTTTATTTGACTGAAAAGCTAACAAGCCTTCTATAAAGTTTTTATTAAAAAAAAACAAAACAAAACAAAAACAAAACAAAAATACCAGTAATTCAGTTGACACTTTGTCACTGTATTAATGCAAATCTTAATTAGCACTACACAGTTCTCCATATTAGAGGAATCAAGTATACCTAATGTTAAAAAATATCCCAACTGTTGCCAGTATTTCACTTGGTAACAATGCTGGGAAAAAATATTATTGAATTTATAGTAATATTAAGTAATCTATGTTCTACATAATTAAGGATGTGGCATGTCACAATAAGCTGCACAGAAGGAAGAAGATGCATTTATCAGATGTATTACTTACACATTTATTTCCATTCTGCAAGGAGAAATTTTGCATAATGACATTTTATTTGTGAGAATAAATTGCACATGAATGTTTTTTGATTGCAGACAGAACATAAACAGTCATGATTCTGTGAAATTTGCTGATATTAGAATGGCAGTTGGAGTTTCACTGAAATTGAACTTTCATGGCTTGGCTTGGAGGTGGTACATTCACTAGGTTTTCCAGATCTTCCATGAAAGGAATAGTCAATTTGGGGTTTTTTTTTATGGAAGTGGAATTGTCAGTCCTACCTTTGTTGTTATTTTCATTGAGAGAGTGAACAATTCAACTTCCATTTTTATCTATTTTTTTTTCTCTCCCCACCCACTCAGTGTTGCCATAGCATGTACCTGTTGATTTGGTTCAGTTTTTGAGCTCCAGATGGAATGCAGATAGGTGACCTAGAAAAATTCACATAGGTATGGGGGTAATAGGTTAACTCCTGATTTTCACTGGGTAGTGTTATCCTCTCTTTCCTCATGGCAACCTGTATCAGAGGTTTCAGGAGCAGCAGCACAGCCACAATGTGTTTCGTGTATCATCTGGATGACGTGGACTTGCACAAACAAAAGCATCCAAACCAAATATCTCCAACCCTGAGCTCCTGAGGGAGCAGCACAACCTGCCTGGAGCAGCATCCACCCCCTGGGAACCTGTGTGCTGTGCCTTGGGGTATTACAAACAATGGGGTTTTTTTTGTGTAAGCTATGCAGTGAGGAACACTGGTTTAGACTTAGAGATAAATATTTGCCAAGACTGTATCTCTTAGAGGAACTGGAAGACTGTGACACTGCATTGGACTGTGGGGCTGCACTGCTTTTAACTTTTAATCCAACTCTTTTGATACCCTTTCCAGTAGGTAACTGACTTGAAAAGGCAAAACTGAATTTGAAACAGGGAGAAAGAAAAGATAAGAGAGAAAGCAAGAGATGAAAAAATCACAGGCTTTTGAGTGGGAAGATAGAATATTTTTTTTCTGAAAAATCTCCTATATAGGTTAAAAAATGATTCCTGGCCTGTGCCTTGGTGTTAACAAGGCAGGTGAACCAAACTTGTGTTGACCTACACAGCTTCCACATGCTCATTGACAGTATTTTCAATAACAGCAGGCATTATATTATTTTTTTTCTCTCTTATGCTATATTCCTTTGAGCTAAACAAATATTTTGATTTGCAGCTGAATCAGGAAATACGCTCTCATCTTTCTTTCCAGCATGTCAGTGGGGTGGGTAGTGACACAATGCTGTCTGTTGTTCTGAAACCTTGAGAAGTTTTTATGACTCTCTTTAACTCAGTGAATGATAAACTTCAGAAAAATTAATCTCCGGGCTTGGTGGTGTGCTTTTTCATCTTGGCACATTGAGATCCAAAATGCACTCTTTCCCCCATCCCTAGAGAATGTTAAGTGGCACCATTAAAAATCATTCTGAAATGCAACAGCTTTCAGAAGGCAGAATAAGAGCATCTGCACCATTAGCATAAGCAGTCTGTGATGAGAAGGCACTACAATTGATTATTAAAGCAACCTGCTCAAATTCATATTAGTCTTTCCTTTTTCCTTCTTTTCTCTTTTTCCCTTTCTTTCTTTTTTTCTTTCCTTTTTTTCTTGCTTTCTTGCTTTCTTTTCTTCTGACTTTCATTACCACTCAGCATTTAACTTTTAGAAAGGCAATTCTGAATTAAAAGCTCACCCAGATGGTTACTGAGAAAAGGTTGTTTTGGATGACTGGTGTTGGCTAAATGCTGCTTGTCTTGTAAGGAATAAAACATGCATTGCAAAAACTGGAGGATATAAATATACCATACAGACTATCCAGCACCCTTACATCCACTCAGGGTGTCAGCATTGCCAACCACTGCACAAACTATTACTGATTTTTAAAGGTGATTTTATAAAAATTCCTGAACAGGCCCTGCACTGGATGACAGGAGGATGCTAGATATTTAAGATTTAAAAATAAAAGGTATTTTTTTAATTTTTTTCTTTCTATAGAGAGAAAGCCTTCAGCAGTCTACAGACTTGGAGCACAAGAGTAGTAGAAGTGTTAAGTTCCTAAAGATGATGTCTGTCATATTATAGCACAGTATCCATGAACCAGTGCTTGCAAAAATTGCACACAAATGAGCATGCTGATGCTACCAAATGAATGTCAGCTGAAAGATATAGCTCCTTTCTCTATTCACATCCATTAGCAATCTCCTTCACTAGTCTTGTACAACAATTCTCTTTTACAAATATGTAATGTTCACTTTCATCCCTAATGATGATCCATGGGTACAGTGAAATCAAAAGGAGAAACTGTAATGCCCTCACCCCTAATCTGGCAAATGCTAAGCTTCCTGTTTTATAAAGCAGTAAAGTATTTCTGTCCTTTAATCTTTCATTTCAAGAGTGAAAAATGAATAGATGCCACAATTTAATCTAATGAAAAATAATCACAGTGCTCCTGAAAGCTAATGTAGCAGAAGATTCTTCTTAGAGAAGCTCTGTAGTAAACTAAACTCCACTAATCTTATCTGCCATTCTCAACAGGCAGGGGCTTGGGGTTTGTGCTCTAGCAATTCTGATTTACTGGTCAACACAGAATTTTAATTACATATAGCTCATAGGCCGAATCTTAAATGGAATAATAAAATCAGAGCATAACCCTACATGAAGTGTATTATGGTACACAAAGGTAATCTTGTTTTTCTTTCTTCTGAACCCATGGCTATCTTATGATGTTAAATAACCAGTCATTCAAGCCATGCATTTAAAAGTGGGTTCTCCTTAGTATGTCAAATACATTAAATTTTTACAGATTTTTACACTAGTAAATGGAATTTTTCTTTTTCCTTCTCAGTAGTTATGCCAGTTCATAAGTACAATTAAGTATTGCTTTAGGAAAAAATAGGCCAATAGGTTAATAGTGAATCCTCAGTTATTTCAGATTTTTATGAATACGTGAAATTAAATATGTTATCTGCATCTATACTTGTACTGTATATACTTACATAAAAACACCCACTTTCAAAATGGTCAAAATTTATTTATTTTATAATATATTTATTTATTTATTTATTTATTTATTTATTTATTTCATACTTTGAAAAAATACATCTACTAATGGACTTTGGGAGAGGAGCCTGTGCACACCTGTGTGTGTATGTATATGGGGAGGTGTGTGTGTTTGTGTGTACTTTTATGTACAGGTCTTACTGGTACCTGAGTTTTATTTTAAAAAATATAATTTTAGATGGACAGATAGGAAAGCAACATGAAGTTAATTAGCAAAAGAAAACTGTGTAAGGTTACATGAAAATAAAATGTACTAATAGTACTTAAGGTAATATGTTATATTCATCCTGTATCATAGTGTTTGGTAAGAGCATAATTTTTCACAGCAAATTTTTGCCTTGCTTATCATGCATGAGTTGGCAATGAAACTTTCTGTAGAGGCAGTACAGGATTTGTGCATCAGCTGATTTCTTTTTGAATATTTATGGATTACACTACACAATGTTGTCCCAAGATACACAGGATTTTGTGACAGCTCTTGTAGGGTGATTCACCTCATTTCACTCAAATTCTGAGAAGGTCTGGGAAGAGCATCAACAGGGCTTTCTAATGCTTAGAGCCTTGACATGCCAGTGATGTGTCCCTGCAATAAATAGGTCAGCAGCCTCCTGGGCTGCACTTGGCAGAGCATCACCAGCAGACCAAGGAAATGCTCCTGCCCCCCTGCTCAGCACAGGTGAGGCACAGCTGGAGTGCTGCATCCAGTGCAGCAGACACATGGACATGAAGAAAAGAGTCCAGTGAATGGCCACTAAGATGATTAAGAGATGGAGCATCACTCCTGGGAGGAAAGGATGAGAGACCTGGGACCTGAACCTGGGATGGTTTAGCCTGAAGAAATGAAGGTTCAAGGGAGATTTTGTCAACCTAGATAAATACATGAAGGGAGGTGCAAGGACAGAACCAGGCTCTCTGCAGTGGTGTCTGGTGATGGGGCAGGAGGCAGAAGGGCGCAGGATGAGTTACCCAGAAAGGTTGTGGAGTCTCCATCCTTGGATATATTCAAGTGCTGATTGAAGACGGTCCTGAACAATCTTATCTGGCTGACCCTGCCTTGAGCAGAGGGGTTGGGCTAGACAACCTCCAAAGTTCCCTTCCAACATCAACCATTCTGTAATTCCGAGACCAGCTTGAATACCTTATGCTGCTTTTGCTCCTATGATAAGACAATAATAAAATAACCCTGACAAAAGTCGTTCAGAATGTGGCCTTAGGAAGATTTCAAAACTAACAATATTCTGAGAATAATGGGAAAAAACTGAGTATCAACATTAAGCCTTCTGTTAAAAAAAAAAAAAGTCTGTCTCCTGCAGAGGGTTGTATCCTTCACTGCTGGATTGGGATGGGCTGAGCAGGAACATTCCCTGGGGACAGTGTGACATGAAGTTCACAGCAATCTAAACAGGTTCATTCAAGGAAGGATCAGCTACTACAGATGCATTTAAAGGAGAAGCAACAAGCAGAGGTTAAGATGGCCTTTTAACCCTTTAGCCTCCCTTTTGTCACTCAGGCTTTACTTTCCTCTTTGCCCCTTTGAGCAAGTCAATAATTGTCTGTTCATATTGTCAGTGAAAAAATTTTTAAAAAGCTCAAGTCCTCCAGGAATACTTCTTTATGACCAGTGTAATGACTGTTCACTATGATCTACATCAGTTCTATTCTGTCTGGTTCAGTACTCATTGTCTCCAAAAAGTCAATTTAAAATAGTGCAATGGAACTTAAAAAGAAAACAAAAAACTGAGATAAGGAATTCCAGAGTCAAATTTCCTTTTAGAATCTCAGCACCACTCCCCATACATTGTGTCATAGTCTTTAACTGCACAAAATCAATAGCTGTGCATAATGGGAATGCCCATCCCTTTGTGAGTGTCCTCCATCCATGTCAACACTTGGTACTGAGGTTTTTACTCTATTCATGTCAACTGAAATACTTGTTGCCTCTGGTGCCTTTTAAACACAAGAGGAAATTCTGTTGGCAGTATAATATTTTTTTAAGCATTCAGTGTTAGTGATAATAAGTATCGATATACATGAATATATATGTGGCAGTTTGGTTATAAATGAATGCAGATTGATTTTCAAGATTGTTGAATTAATATTTGCAACAATTTCATTTTTAAGACCAGAATGTTTTAGGGATCTCTGTTTCTGAAAAATGTAGTTATCTTTATGTCCAGAGGATGCTACAATATCTTATTTTGGTTTCTACTTTCATGTACTGTTCTGTGCTCCTCTGTTCCTGCTATATAACTTACCTTTGGAACAGGATGACTTTGGAGATTGTGGAATTGCTATCCCAGTAAGAAGGATAATGCAAACATTTCAGTAGACTAACTGTTCTTATATGGCAGGAGACAAACTCTTTTCATTCCTTCTAGATCAACTTTTCCAGGATTCCTAAGAAAAAAACCTCAAAGAGCAAATTCATTTTTTGTGTGTTTTATTAATGAAAACTGAATGCCCTCACTTCCTCTGTCAGTGATGTTACACAAGATGTGCTACAGTTGTTGGCTGGTAGAACTGTTGGAACAATAAAGAAGTTTAACCAAAATGTGTTGCTCTAGAAACTAAGAGTTGGTTTTACGTGCAGATTTCCAAGTTACTACTACTTGTGGCTGCCATGGGATGTGTTCATGATTTGGCTTTGCTTTAGTCACTGTATCTAATTTCACTATTTCCCTCAACACCCAGCAAAGATCCACAATTTTGTTTTTAGAAATCTTTGCATTCTGTACTGTATTTACTGAGAGGGATTAACTCTTTGTTTTTCAGAGCTTCCATATGGCTGGGAGAAAATTGATGATCCCATTTATGGCACTTATTATGTTGAGTAAGTTCCTAAGTTCAATATTAAGTTGCTATTAATGTGTCATGACCTAATACTGGTATCCTCTGCAATGCTCAGCCTGGCAAGGAGTGGGTACAATTACTTGTTAAACTAGGGGTATACCAGGAATTCTCAGTCATCAATGCAGTTAAAATATCCAGATATATTCAAAGTGTCCCAAATGACTGAATGACACAGGCATTCAGTCACCCTCTTTATCCAGGGTCTGCTTTCATGGTACCATTCCAGCTGACACTTGTACAAAGAACATATCCATTAAAGAGATGTTGCATTTTCTATCTAAGCTTTGGATATCCAGCAAGGTATAAATTTTGTTAATCAATGAATAGAGCAAAACATATTCATTTTAGCTCAGTTAAAATCTGGTTTTGGGTAGTCCTCCCTTGCTGTAAATCAGGTGTTTATACTAGTTGTACCAGAAGGCAATTTTTATATGCTGCATATAAAGTTTTATGTTTTATTTTGTATTTAAAAGTGCAGCCGAATACAATATAAATTATATTTTCATGCAACAATCCTTGGTTTCATTTTCTTCAGATTCTGTTTTAGTTATGAAACAAGAAAAACACTTCTTCCTCTGTGCAAAGGCCAAGAAATGCCTTTGTTTGAAGTAATGGTAGAACCTGGCCAGTTTGTACATAAAATAAGTAAATCTGAGAGATTATTTCATCTGCTTTTTAACTTAACATAGTGAATGAGACTTACAAAAAATTAATCTAGATTCAGATTGTGCTACCTGTTTGGGAGGGTTCTATTCTCACTCTGCTCTCTACAGACAGTATGCAAGAGAGGGGACAGAAAACCACTCCTGTCACTGTGCAGATTGCACTTGAAAGGTTGAGAAACAACTATCCATTAATGCCTCTTATTAAACAAGAGAGATCTTTAGAGAATATTGCCTCTGACCTAAAATTTCAATTTCAAATCTTGACACTCAAGCAGTATATTTATCTAGTTGTTTCACAGAAAATGGAAAATTTCCTTTGTGTCTCACATTTTTCCCTTGGTCTCTTGAATCCATACCAACACATTGACTGCAGGATTGCCCTGGACAGGTATAGGAGATGCAGCTTTTCCAGGCTTCAAGTTATGCTGCTGTTATGCAAGGGTCCAGGTGTGCAGGGAGATCAAAAAATCATCTGATTCCTGGAGGTCTAGGGGATGTAAGATTCCCCTTTCTTACCTGGTGTCACAGTAGCAGCTTGTGAATGCCCATGCATGTTCCCCAGCCTTCTACAAAGCAAGCAATCAACAGAAAATTGTGTTTGCTCACTGCTCTGCTGACTCCTTCTGTCCCATTCTCCAAATGCCAGAGCCCCTACTCTCCTTCTCTGTCCCCAGCTTGCTTCCTGCCCTCAGTGAAAGAGGCAGCAGCTCCATCTACTTTGCTGCTCAGCTCAAGTCACCTCAGTCAGTCCAGATTGAAGCAAAAGGATAAATTTTGAAGTCCCTACATAACACCATTAAATTACTCCCCCTTGTAATGCTGAGTTCTTTTATGATGTCCCCAGGTAGGTAGGGGCTGCAGTTCTCATATAATTTTGTACTTAACCCCTGCCAAAGATTTCTGCACATGCAATTATGCAGCTGCTGGGTGTAAGTAAAGCCTCTCCCCACTGGTTTTTAGTGTATTTTGGGATGTAACAGGTGTTGTGCAATTTCTGTGCAGTTATCTCTTACTGAGACTCCCTTGGTTGTTGGTGCAGCCTGAGGCATTCTGGCTCACACTCCACTGCAGAGTCAAAAAAGGAACAAGTATTTGTCTGCATTTCATGTCCAACCACAGGTAAACAGATGCAAGACACCAGGCCCAGATGTTATTGTGCAATTACATATTTTAAGACTGTTAGTGCCAAATTTATTAATACTACCACAGATAAGATTTGTGGACAGATACATCAAACCTACTGCAGTCTCGGAGGTTTTTAGGAGGGAATGGATGCTTATGGTGTGTCATTAAAACTGCAGCCCTGCTAAATTCACATGGAGTTTTATAGTCAGTAAAATGTAGCTGTAGTTTAATTTGCTGTCTGAGCTCAATAAGTTTGAAACAAAGACTGCTTTCCATTTTTCCTGCTACAATATATAACAGTCACAGCCTTTTTATTACCAGTACTCAACAGATGAGTTCATTTTTAACTAGATAAAATCAGATGACAATAAACTCTCTTAGTTTTATTATAAAAGTAGGTAAATTATGAGAAGCAAGATTACAAACTTCCACGTATTTAGGTCCAGTCCAAGTTTACATGCAGGCCTACAAAATTCTCATAAAAGAAGGGTTTGTACTCTGCTCACTGAGGTGCTTGTATCTCATGGGAAGTTTGTACAGTTGAGCAATGAGGCAGACAGAATCCCTTTCACTTTACAAGGAGCAGCCATGTTCAGATTAAATATTCTGAGACCAGAGAAAAAGCTAAAAAAGAAAACAAACCAAAACAAAGAAACTTAAACCTCTTGCTAGTTGAGTTACTAAAAACAGATCACAATGTATTTGCAAATTCTATTAAAACAAAAACAGTCTCCAGTATAACTACCTCTCTCTATCATGCATTAATGTAGATGTGAGATAATATTTTAATTTTCATTTGCTTTTTTATGCAGGTCCAGGGTTCATTTGTAATGTGTAGACATTGGACATAAATGAGAAGTGTTTGCTATATGTTTGTTAACTTTCAGGCAATCTGGTCTTAATTTGTAAACTAAGAACTAACAGCACTGAGCTGTGCAGAACTGTGGAGAGAAAGTAGTCATTAGAGTGCACTGGGTCTTTCAGGATTCTAATTGCCAGAAGATTGTTTTCCTCTTTAAGGATGACTAACTACAACACAGAGCTTAATTTTCAGACCTGGACTCTTTAATAAAACAGCTAAATTAGCCATATAGGTATTTATCCTAGGAAAACATACCTCCTTGATTTCCAACTTCTGACAATTCTCTACTCAAATAGAAAAAGTTATCTCAGGTCTTTTTCTCATTATAACGTGTTATCAACTGAAAAATATGAATATAAAGGGTAGATAGGCACTAACAAGTTATACATTAGAATATCCATTTTACAGACATCTTGATCTCCAGAATTACTTCGTTGGGTAATAGGCATGTGGGTACCCATTGGGTAATGGGTAATTTCAAAAGCTATAGGCAAAAACTGAAAAAACCCCATCTCATTTATGAAAGTAGCTAAGAAAAAGAGATAGGTTAAAATCCTTCTACTGATGCTCATGCTCTGACCTGTTACCATTTTGTCAGAGCTCAGTGCCTTGACCATCAACTAAAGTCTGCAAACTAGGCACTACAGCCCACAAATCTCCTAATGACGTGTTTTACTTGTCTTAAGTGCATCTAACCTGAAACTCATTGCAAAAACAACTTAGCCTGGCCCCACTTACTGCTGAGAGGGCAGAACTGTGTCTGTGTCTTATAGTTTGGCTGGGGGTGATGGTTGCTCCCCATCACACAGAGTATTTTGGCATCAGAAATAAACAGAGCTCCAAAGAAAATCCTGCCTCTGAGGGTGTGTCCCCAGTTGAGATACAGTGAGATAACAGGAGCCAGCAGCACCAGCCACTCCTTCTCTACACAGCTGCAGTGGCACTAGAATAAATTAGTTGGATTAAGTTTTATATTAAAATTTTTGATTTAATATATATTGTATAAAATAAAGGAAGAAAATTTAAGTAAGAATTGTTCATTGAATTAGATGCTATGAGTAATAAGCAATATATTTTGGCTACCATTCAAAATCTGTTTTAACCACAAAAGCACTTACTTGTAACCATCTCTAAAACTCAACATTTGGCTTGTCTTATGAAGGCCTAGGCTAGTAATAAATATTGTGTATGCTGTTGAAGTAGCTAGATGTAAAGCTAGAATGTACTTTTCAGGAGAATTACTTAGCTTAATAACTTCTTTCTCGAGTAAACTCATCAGGAGCACTCTTTCTCATTTAGCTAAGAAGCTGTATAGCACTTAAAATTACATAAAAGAGATATGTTTCATGTAATATCAGTACAACATTACTGACTGTTAAAAATGACTGATTATAAATATAACTTTATTTTGACTCCTCTTGGACACAATATTTAATGCAGTTTTCGGGTTTTTTTTTTTTTTAATAGTTGGAAGTTTCTTGTGCTTTGGAGATTGGGCACTACCAAAAAGCAGTCAAAATATGAGAATAAATTGGAGCTTAGAATTATTAAAGTTGCACCAAGAACATGAGGTGCTTCAAGAACCTGTTAGTCTTCCTATCTGATCTTATAGGACAAAATGTCATTTTCAGCTGTTGTTAAAGATATTTCTGTTTAAATGGGCCAAACCACAACTTAAACTATACCTAGAAAGTGTAGGTAGGCAGTAGAAAATGGATTCTAGCTGTGATTAATTACCACAGTAATTAATCTTTCTTGAGCCACGAGCACAGATTAGCTAAAATCCCAACTTCTCTTATATCACAGAACCACATATAAATTGAATCTGTGGTCTGCAGGGGCCCTCCTGCAGCTCTGAGATGAACCCTGCAACTGCAACATGACACTAAGCACAGTGCAAGGTCCTGAATGAAGATTGGAGTGTAATCTTGGATATCCATTACATCTGCAGGATATGGCACAGTAGCCATGAGAAACCTCTGTTCTTCTGGAGGGCAGCTGGAGAACAGGGCAGGATACTTTAGAGCCCCTGAAGTAAGAGATGATCCCTATGTGGAAGCAACTACCCCACGTGTATAGCAACCCTGGTTTAAACCTAATCAAATGCTAACATAAAACAAGCTAGGTATTGTGCTCCATACCTCCTACTGGAAGCTGTTTTCTAACTTCACACTTCTCTTGTGAGAAGCCCACAGACTTCAAGTCTGAAATCCTGGCATCTTTAATACATTCTAGTATTTACTTCCAAATTTATTCATAGAATGCAATTATATATCAGAAATAATTCTGCTTGAATAAAAAGCTAAAACTCCTTTGATCTTCTATAATAGAATACTCTATTTCACTGGTCTTCTTGTAAAACCTTTCATAGGGATTCATTTCATTTGATCATGGGAGCTCAGAACTTTATGTAGTATCTGAGTTTCATCACTGTCTTGTGTAAAGGCAAAAGCAGTATTTCCTTTACAACATGGAAATACATCAAATGATAAACACATCACATATTTACTTTTTTCATGCTTATGTTAGTAGTTCATGATTACCTTTTTTAATGCACATAAGTCTTGCTTTCTCCATTTTTAACTAGTGAAACTTTTCTCCCTTTATCATAAGTTTTGAGGTTTGCAATAGAATAAGCTGCTGAAGACCCTGACAATTTCTAGAAATAACAGAAAGCAAAAGTCAAGGAAAGAGCAACTACAATCTTATACAACCTGTCTGAAGAATGGAAGGAAATGAGAAGGACTTTCTCTGTCTGCAGCATAGATCAAAATTTACTGAAAGCTATTAATGAAAATTTTAGAGTATGAGAGTAAGCTAGCAGCCACTTGAATGAGTTATAGCCATGTGAACAAAGTAGCAACTTAAGGATTTATCACATTTACTTCATCTCATTAAATCAAATATTCTTTTACATGACTGAAAGTCTTTTCATTTCATTAGCATTGGCCACTAAATCCTATCTTGCAAGTGTATTGCACTCCCATGGGACTTGCTGCCTTTCTTCTACCTCACTTCCTAATGGCAATTCCACTTATCTTCTTTGGAGCTGTAGTCGGATCAAAATCTCAAAGGACCTGAAAAGTGCTTGATGTGGCACAAAAGGTCATTGCAATGTAAAAAACAGACCCTTTAAGGATCTTAGAGTTGTTAAAGTTACCAGGTAACCTGTCCAAGTTCTTAAACCCATGATTGGGATTGGATTTTCGGAAGACCTCAGTAGATGGTGACCCAGTGAGAACAAATAAGGAGTGACAAAAGCCTTCCCTTCTGTACATATATATTTGATTCCCCAGAGCAGTGTTGGAAGCACAAGCCCCTTCTCTTTGTTGTGATTCTATTGTGATTCTATCTTACAGCTATGTTCCATGCAGCCTACTACATTATTTTGCCTCCTTCGGAAAACATGTAAAACATATCCCAGGACAGGATTGAAGGATAGCTCAGTGATTGATAAATGTGTGCTTTAAAGAATTAAAACCAAGGATATGGTGACAGTAGTAGTAAAGATCATAGTCCTAAACACAATGCAGAAAAATATGGTGTAATGCCAGATATGGACTTAATGACCTGTAGTAAGAAATGTAAAGCATCAAGAAAAAATGTATGTACTAACTTTTCTTACATTTTATATATCATCTGTGTAGTTCTAATCTGCCATCTAATTTAGTTTCTGCATCTGATTTTTCTGTACAGCTGAGCAGATACACACTATAGTACTAAAAAGGAATAATCTTCAATTTATTACCTATTTGATTTATTTGTAAATTACCATCATAAAAGCACTCTGTTGTCTAGGCTTTTATTTTTCTGTAAGTGAGTAAATTAATTTACAACTAATTGATAATAATGCACCAAACTGGTTGAGATCCTTTGAATCATACACAGAGCAGTGGTCACGCTGACGACATGAAAAACTGTTGCTGTAGCATATTTCAGCAGTGCTGCTGTTTCATATGTAGTCCCATAGATCACAACCATTTTTATGTAGCAGATTTAGCATATTGAAGTGATAGGATGCTGCTCAGTGCTGTTCATTACACAGGGCACTGGTTGTATGTTCTCATCCTCAACAAAATTTT
Source organism: Calcarius lapponicus (assembly GCA_039654755.1). Lineage (NCBI taxonomy): Eukaryota > Metazoa > Chordata > Aves > Passeriformes > Fringillidae > Calcarius > Calcarius lapponicus. Next base: position 2,845,818 of record CM077463.1, read on the forward strand.
GTGGAATGGAAGGGACACACTCAGGCCCGTTGGGGCCTACAGCACCCTACTGTGAAAGTTATCATTTCGCCCAACTGAACCCAGTTTTTAATCCAAAGCAATTTTTTTCCAGCCACATAAATAGAAGAACTCAATTTGAAAACCCTGTCCTAGAAGCAAAAAGGAAGCTACAGCAGCATAACATGCCCAACGCAGAACTTGGAACAAAGCCTATGCAGGCCCAAGGTTTCCGAGGTACAGTACCACGTCGGCTGTCTTGGTTAAGATGAAAGATCCTGCTCTCTTGTTTATGTGACAATGATTTTGTCATAGTCTGGTTAAAGGAGTAGTGTTGCCAATGCTCAAAATGTTATCACCTGTATCTTAGCAGTTTTCTCCCTTAAATGTCTGGGTTCCAGTAGTTGTAGGACTCACCAGCCAACTAAAACTTTCAAAGGTGCAGAGAAAAAAACAGAAAAGTTGACTCTCGTGTTTCCTAAAGGCTGAGAAATTGAAAGAACAATAAGACTCCCAAAGTAATTTTCTAAATCAAATCATAAATTCTGTTCCTGGGAATGTACAACTCTCTCTTGAGCACCCAAGGTTGGCAACACTGAAATACTCTAATTGTACTTTCTCTAAATTACTCTTAATTGATGTTTGGTATGTTTCTAAGCTAGCTCATCTAGCAAGCATCAATTAAGTTAAAAGCCTCAAGCACAGTGTTATAGGAGTTTAGAGGAATGCAGCCACTCGGTAACGTAAAAATTAATGCGCTCAAAAGGAGCCGTATAAGCAGCAAGCAGTGCTGGTATCGACTAATGGATTTTAATGTGAGGTGATAGCCAGAGAGTGAGGCTTGTTCTCCTTTGTGGCAGTAGAAAGCTCCTCATCAACCTTACCTAGACCCAAATTTGCCCGCCTGCGCCCCGCTCCCAGGAGGTCCCGCAGCGTCAGCGACCTGTCGCAGTGCCGGCGCGACCCCGCCGGGGCCGGCACGCTGTACGGTACGTCCCGCTGCTCACCAGCCCCAGGGCCAGCTGGGCTCACAAATCTGCACCTTCCCCAAGCCTCCCTCACCCCCTGCAGCACGGGAGAGCAGCACGGGGACCCACACTGCACCCCGAGGCACGAGACGCGGAGTTTGCACAGCAGTCATGTGTGTCACTTGTTGGATGCCTAAACCAGAAAAGCTCGTCTAGTGTTTACCTCTTCTGGGTAACAAATGGAATGAGACATTCACAGGAGATGTTTTCCTCACTGTGGCTGGGAGGGAAATTATGAGGAATGTATTACTTTGTAGACAAAGCTGAATTTATGGGTTAGGAAAGAGGTTTTTAAATTACCTCACAGATCATTTTTATTGTTGTGATTATTCCAGCTACGCAATAGCCACTTCTAAATGGATTTCTAATATCAAAGGATATTTATATCTTTTCATTTATGGCTGATCTGCCATAGATAAGAAATATGTTTTAAGCTTTGTATTAGTACAAGAACCCACAAATATTTTTCCTGGAATGCCTGCACTCTTTTATTTTCTTGCCTTTGATACACTGCCACTTGGTGTCAGCCGATTTTGTTATGTGCTGTCCCTGCTATGTTGTGAATAGATCAGAACTTTTGTCTTTCTTGTTTGTGTTGACTGATGTAGAAAAACCACTCTTCACCCGTGATGCATCACAGCTGAAGGGGACTTTCCTCAGCACAACTCTTAAGAAAAGCAACATGGGTTTTGGATTTACCATCATTGGTGGGGATGAGCCGGATGAGTTTCTCCAGGTGAAGAGTGTAATTCCTGATGGGCCTGCAGCACAAGATGGGAAAATGGAAACAGGTAATCATAAAGGTTCATCCGTTCTTTTATATAAGAAATAGATTTCTGAGTCTCACTCTCTCCATAATTACATACATTTTCCATATGACTTTCTGTGTTAATATGTAGAAAAGGTAAGTTTCTTGCTAAAAATTTCTTCCTAATAAGTGCCAGGTGGATATTTTTCCTATTTCACAATATTTTAAGGGAGAAAAGATCTCTGCATTTCCCTACATAAAAATGGGTTATGGCTTATAGACTGTTTACTTAAGGGAAGTCTACATGGAAAGAAAAGAGATAGAGAACACAGAACTACTAAGTGCAAATTTATTTCTTTAGAAAGGATAGTTTTGCAAAATAATCAGTTGAGTCTCATCCAATACTGTTCTCATTAGAACCATCATAACAAGAGTTTTCAGTGTGGCATATGGACACACAGGCATTTGTGTCCTATTAAAAAAGAATCTGTGAAAACTCATGAAATAAAAGAAACTTCTGAAGAGATTGAAAACTGCTCTGAAGATCTGGACCACCAGTGCAAACATTTTCATGTTCACAGATTGATAAAGATTGCAAACCACTGTCTGAAAGGTCACATCAGGTCTATGAATGGATGAAACTCTTTTGGACAGAGATGAATTCTGTTTCCAAGTAGTTGTCATCTTCTTCAGGAAAAGACAGTCAGAGAATTATAGAAGTATTTCAGTTGGCAGGGACCTCCAGTTACTAGCCCCCTGCTTAAAATAAGGCTAACTTTGTGCTTGGATCAGGTTTCTCAGGGTCTTGAGAAAATTTTAAGACGCAGGTTCCACAGCCTCTCTGGACTCCTGTCCCAGCAATTCTCCCCTCTCATGGTGCAGACTTTTGCCCAGAATTTGTGGATGCCTCATCCCTGAAAGTGTTGAAGGCCAGGTTGGACAGGGCCCTGAGCAGCCTGGTCTAGTGGGTGGCAAGGGAGGTAGATGATCTTGAAAGTCCCTTTCAACACAAGCCATTCTGTTGTTCTATGATTTTTGTTCTTTAGGTCCATTGGGCTTTCCACGGGTATAGCTGGTTACCAGGGGCTGTGTTACTGTGTTTGTGCAGCCCTGGCACTCTGTACCATCTCTCCCCAGCATAATTTATTCATGTGCATAATTTTTTACTTCCACTTCTCACCAAGACATTGAAATAAAGAAATGCTAGTTTGGGATTGTTGTTGCCTCTGTAGAAAACCCATTTCATGGTAGCCAGAGCCACTATGAAGATAATTTTCTAAATTGTGATAACAGACCCCTGTGGATGGGTCACAGCAACAGAGAAAGATCCTCTTAGTGTGTTACAGTGCAGGGAGCAGACACAGAAATAAAGGCAGCACAAATTATGAGAGTGGAATATGATGAGAGTCTAAAGCAATTTTTCTGGAAATTTCATTTCGTCTTTCTTTTATTGTAGTTATTTTTTTTTATCAGAGTCATATTCGTATGTCAGAATAAATCACCCTGGATTTTAGTTTATTTTGTTGGACTCTCCAGGACTCACCAAGGAGGAAGTGTAACGGTTATGAAAAGTATTATTTAAAGAAAACCCAAACAGGATTTGCTTCAAAGCTAATGTTATAGTCATCATGATGTTTCTAATGACAAAGAGATAAACAGAAAATTTGTGTGAAGAAACTAAATGTAAGAAGGAAGTAGGATATAGATTCTTTTTTTGCACTGATTTTACAAAAAACATTAATCTAACAGCTTTATAATTCTCAGCACTTGTTGCTATTTTAACTTAATGCAGTATAGTTCCCAAAGGGAAAATTTATTAAATTAGCTGATTAGGGGAACAAAGGATACAATAGAGTTCCTGAAGTTCACAAGATTTCAGTGACATAAACTTCATTTTTCCTTAATATTTTCATGCTATCTAATGCATGGCATGAGAGCTTTTCCTTGCTTGTCATGGTTTAGCATTCTCAGATGCAGAACTCAAATATAGCTACTTACTAATCCTTCTGAAGTTTGGGTTGGTTATTAGTGAACTTGATCATATGGAGTTATTTTCTCTGGAAAGCAGGGTATCCTTGCAACTTACTTGAATTTTTATGCTGAAATTGAATATGGGTTTCACAACACTGTTGATGGTCATTATTGTAGTCATGGATTGTGCTGAGAACATGTATGAAAAATGGTTTTTAAAATGCATAGAAATAGCATTTTTTTTCCTCAGGTAATTAATTTAACTATATTAGGAATGCAAAACAGAAATTTACATTCAAGTCTATAATCACTCTACAATTATGTGACCCCAAAACATGTAAATTTGGATCTCAGAACAAATTTTGGCCTCAAATGTCTTTGTTTTTAAGAAGAGTGACAGATTCTGACATAAAGTAATTGGAGAATCTCAGACTAATGATTGTGACATCTAACATTGGTTCTATGAATAAAGTAATTTTTAACTATGTTAATGGAAAACTGGTAAAATATATTTAAGGTCAGAATGTTTATGAAAGCATTGTTCAACAAAGTACTTGCATTTCCTGATATCAAATCCTTTTCACATTTCCTGAATTGGAGTTTCTCTCCCTATTGAGCTACTGTACAATATAATCAACTGAAGACAGAAAGCCTCCCAGGTTCCATCAATAGCTTTTTGTTCATAAAGCTGTTAAAATCTTACTTTGGAAAACTACTTGAAATTACATCTGTTTTTGTTTGTTAGTTAGGCATTGCTGGATAATGAATAGAGCTTTTAAAATATTTTATTTATTCTTTTGATACTATGTGTCATTGTTCAATTTATGTGCACTCCATATATGATCAGAGTCATGGGAAGCTTTGGTTATAGACCAAAACATCACATTGTGGCAGGAAGGCATCATAGTAGAAAGTCTGAGGGCAGTGACAATGATCTGTGAAGCAACCTGAGTGTAAGGAATAACCACAGCTCTGGTGCCCCCAGCTCCAATATGATTCTGGACCCTGTCCCTTTCAAAGCTGATACTAATTTTTGGCCAAATGGTTATCAAAATCTTCATACTTCAGACCTGCATCAGATTTGGAGGAAATACGAGGAAAAGGTACTATCTCATTTATCTTACCTAAACTTTGGCCACAAGCTGAAGACACTGAAGCTGTACTTCAAGCTAATTGTTAAAGAAACAAGCTCACAGAAAACTACTTTGGTTTATTTCTCCACCCAAAGTCTAATATAGGGGTCATAGACAAATGCTATTCAAAGAGTGAGTCTGTGTAAGATATTGTCACCCTTAAAAGTGATCATAACAACGCAGTTTGACCTGAAGGTTTCAAAATAGAGCAAGTTTGGATTTCATCCTTTGGAACATAGTTGGAAAAGGCTTTCAAGATCTTCCAGTCCCACCTCCCATACCAGAAACAGGTCAACCTTCCACTAAACATGGTGGAACTCCAGCTTCATGTCATCATGAAGCAATCTTGTTGAGGGTACACTCAATCCCTGAGTCCAAATCACCAGCAAAGATGTTAAATGGTGCCTGTCCCAGTACTGACCCCTGAGGAGCACTGCTGAAAGCATGGAAGCCACTGGGGGCACAGAAGCAGCTGCCTGACAGTGACTTGGCATTGCTGTGAAACAGAGCAATGAGGCAAACCGAGTGCACTGAGATGCAACAAGAGATAGCTGAGGTCCTGACAAGCTATCAGAACCCCTTGGTGCCCAGTGCTGGGCACTAAGAGGCATTTATATTTGTCCTAGACCCACAATAAACCTCACAAGCAGACTCAGAGGAACCACATCTTAGTGGATGAGTCAAAAACAACTGAAATTACATTCCAGATCCCATTTGCCAGATGTTTCAGAATTTGTAAGGGCTATTATGCCCTCATGTAAATCTAGCATCTGTGTGCTAATGGTTGTTAATAATCCTGAAAATGCCTTTCTAGGACATGTTTTAGCATTTGGAGCTCAATCAAGCTGCTGGATATGAACATTACATTCCACAGCATCTCTGTCTATATCAGGACAGCCTAGGAGCTGATACCACATTCTTTTCTGGGAGGTTACATTGCTTTGTCTTGTCTGAAGCCTCATGCAGCCAACAGAAAACTGTCTGTATTTAAGATGCCCCTGCATCCCTGCATTCTATTAAAATGCTGGTAAAAGACTGCATCTACATGAAGAGATTTTTATACAGTGAGTGATTTGACTGACTGCTTTTGTAAGGCAAACAAATATTTAGGCCTGCGGCTGAGTCAGATAAAAGCTTAAGCTGCAGAGGCAAAAACTCTCCTACAAGTCTCAAGGTTATTCAATGGACTGGATAAACTGAAACATTCCCATATAATCAAGCTCAGGGAAAGATTCTCACTTTCTGCATTTCAGCAAGCTCCATTTCCTTTGGTGAAAGTTTGCAGGAAACAGCTCAAAGACGTGGTGCAAAAGTGGTTCTTGGAGTCTGGGGATGACCCTTCTGTCTGATGAATATCTTTGGTCACTGCAGGTCAAACTTTCCAGAATCATAAATCTGTGGGGAAATGTCATAGCTCAACCGTGTGAATCAAAAATGAGGGAATACATTCTTTCATTTCATCTGCCAAGTATGCACTTGGTCAGCTTTAAGATGCTAAATCATCTGTAAACAATGCAAACTTGGACTTTTTTAGAGGTTGTTCTCTCAGGAATGGTAGTTTTTTCTGTATTAGTTGATCTATTCTAGAGATAGAAATTCATAAATTAAAGATAAGGTTCAGCTAACAGATATACTGGTCTATAATTCAAATGTCTACATCTACCAAATAAGCAGACATCTATTACTTTTTTATGACTGTAATAGGATGAAGCCTAGAGAAAAAAGCTAGAGATCTAAATGAAGCTGGAGAAAAAAGCCACATCTACCACTCAGAATTGCTACTGCACCTTAAAGATCTCCAAAGGGAATGAGTTGTTAAAAATGCTGGAAGGAGTGGCCCATTGCCTTGCTTCTGTCCACGAATATATGTCAAGACCCGTAATAATAATCTGCATATGATGAATTGTTTGAGAAGCTGAGGTTACTTTAAATGTAAGAAAATTGGAGAAACCACACTTGTTGATCTACAAAACCATGAATGTTATTATTCAAGTGAATAAGAGCAAACCCAAAGCCATTATCATGTGGTTGAGCCTACAATGTCACTAGGCTTAGGAAATAATTATCTCGTTTCATTAATGCATATTTTTTCACAGTAAGGCTAATATCTTAGAACCTTTATAAAAAGTGGAGTACTCAAGACAGAAGGAATTAAGGACATCTACAAAAGGATGCATTTTTACAAGTTCAAACAGATGCTTAATTCTGTTCCCTGTTTATCTATTGTCAGATTATGTGAACAAACCATCATCTCACCTAATGTGAGCTCAGCTGAGATGCAAGCTCTCTAGTTTGAGCAACAGAAAGGATGAACTATGTATGCACAAAGAATGCCTTCAATCCAAAGAAGAAAAAATGTTAAAATTAAAATCTATGTTTTGGCAGTCATCTGGGAATGTTAATAATTTCAGAACATCACTCAATGTATCCTGACCACACATCACATTACCTATAGTCATTTTCAAGCAGATCACATCTTTCTTAAGTGCTATCAGTCAAAACTCAACCAATAATCTTCTCTTTTACAACATTCCCTTCCCTGTTTACCACCATCTCAAGAGGTGCACTGGCCAGGAGCTGGTCATGATGTGAGGCTTGATTTCCACAGTACCTAAAGCTGGCTGAAATTTATTTATCTCACCTGCCTGACACCTTCTCATCCAGTGGCTCCAGGAAAACTGGCTCCCAAAGTTAAGACATGGTGTTAGGAAAATGAGAAGCTGTGCTACTAGTGGGACCTTAGCAAGGACTATCTTTTCATTGGTCTTATGCATCTCCGGGCTAAAAAAATCATTTTAATATGCACCAAGGCCTCATGAAGTGTCAGTCTTGCAGCTGCAAGTTGATGCCAGGTGAGGCAGGACTGTGAGAGCAGAGCAGCACATATAAAACCAGCTTGTATTTTCTGCTTCCCTTACTTCCCCTGCTTCATTTGGAAGCTAGGATGTTTCACCTGGTGTTTTAGTCTAGCTGAGACTGCACATCTCTCTCTGTCTCCATATGTGGCTAATCATCCCATGGAGTTCAGAGAAGGAAAATTGCCTGTTTGGAAAGTAACTAACAGCAATAACAGAAATTACTTCAGGCATTGTGGAGAATGATTTCTCCCACCCATGTTAGGCCAGTCAGTGTGAATTTGTTTTATATTTACTGCTTGCATTCCAGCATCCTCCAGGCTGATGATGACATGGTGCAAAGCACAGCAGAAGCACTGTATTTGCATCAGGTACAACCAAAACCGAGTTCCTTCCACTAGCAGTGCTGGTTGCATTTTCTTTTTTGTGAGACGTTTGAAGAGTAACTATTTGTTAAAACCTCAGCCTGGTTTTGCAGTACCAGTCTTCCTTCATTTCACAAGTTAATTTGGCTTTTTAAATCAAGGAGATTATGAGGGTCTGGAAAGTGGAACCACAACATGAGTGCTGTGGTCTTTGCACCAGACATGAGGACAAAGTTAACAGATGCCCTGCTAGTTCATAGCTGAGACAAACTGATATCACCTTTTTTTTTTCATTTTGCAGCACACAGCATCCCATTTAATTTAATCCACTTTATATTTCTCGCCATAAAAACTTGCACATCATATAACTAGTACAAAAGCTATTGAAGAGGAGTAGAGTTAAAATTCACCCTGTTTTAACAATCTATCAATTTCCTAGTCCACAAAATTTCATCCTCAGTCTCTAAGTAACCAGAAATCTTTAAAGCAAAACTCTTAATTATTTTTTTGTTGTTTGAAGAGGGCCAAATCTGAATCTTATCTTAAATTTTACAGGACAAATCTTCTGTTCCCCTGTCATAGACAAAGTGCTGAAGTACAGCAACATTATATTTAAGGGGTTTCAAAGGCAAAGCAAAGGAAAAAATACCGGTTTAACTATTTATTTGATATCATATATTAAGACTCAATTTAGCTGGGGAAAGGGACATGACAGGTGGTTTTAAATGTGTAATAGTGACAGTAAAACATACTTGCATTCTAATGAATATTAATAGCTATTAAGAGACTCATTTTCAGTCCCCTGTTCTTTCAAATTTTAAGGCAGGTAATTCACTGAGCACTGGATGTAAATAGAAAGATAAGAAGGTAGTACTTAGGTTGCTAGAAATTTTTCATACTTTTGCTACTTTCTTCTAAGATTAATTTTTCATTATATTTTCTATGGCTTTCAGATAACTTGAGACAGTAGTCACATTAATATCTGTAAATTTTTCCTTATATTGACCAAAGGACTAGGAAAGGTATCTACTTTTGTCTCAAAGTTACTGAATTTTAACCTCCATGAGATTCTTATTTTAGTGTTTTCTTCATATTTTTCTTCTTTTGATATTCACTATATTGTGGGGTACTCACTGAATGGTAACCAGGGCAGAGATGAGCCTAGACTAAAAAAAGTACTCTTATTTTTTATACCACACACTATTGCTGTCTACATCTGAGGACTTTGTGTGCACCTTGTCAGATTTTTCAGTTGGCTGGTGTGATATTCAATATCCTTGTGCTCTCTCTGAGTTGCAAAAAATCTGTGTGGCAGTATCTGTTCTGCCTGATAGGGATTTAGAGCTTGAGTCTATGCTGCCCCTCCAAGCTACTGAGCATCAAGTAGTGCCTGCAAACAGACGTTCCTCAAGCTATGAAGAGAGCTTTTGATGCTTTTTAGCCCTGTCATTTGTCTATTTCCTTGAAGTCTTCAATTAAAATTACTGATGCAAGCTGAAAGAGTAATTGTAGCAGAGCATCTAAGTTGAATTTCAAAATGCTTCTGAAAATGGACAGTGTGCTGTTTAAGTCACAGGAACAATTAAAAAAAAATTCTTAGGAACTCCTTGTCTCCACATCACAGGCTGTTCTCACTTCATGGGATGACTCTGGGCTCCCATTATTAGTACAAATGGAGCTCAGTGGTCTCTGACTCTGTCTTGGGGTTTAGCCCAAAAGTCTGCTATAACACAGACATTTTGGGAATCTTCTGTCTCACATTTTATTACACTTAGTACCTGAACTTGCGGTGGTTCAAAGCAGGAAACTAAGGAAGATGGGTTCCCTAGAAGGGTGGCAGTAGGGAGGAGAAGGGAGATAACTGACACTACCAATACCTGGGTGCAATTCAGTTGCACAGACATAGGTGTCCAGTGCCATTAAAAGTTCCAGGGATCCCACCTAGCCTCCTCCTGCCTTCCCAGGCAGCCCTCTCGTGTAAGTCCTGTGTGGTACCTGCAAGTCAAATACAAATATCTCAAATGGCAAAGGCTGTCACAAATGACATTAGACACCTGCTTAAACAACCTCATTCCTCCTTCAGCAAGGAGTCCGTTTATAGACTCCTTTTGTTTCCCTTATCATCTATTAGAGCAAGTAGTGATTGATTGATTAATTACTGTAATAATAATAATCCTTTTCTGACAATTTGTTTGTTTCCCCTAGCCTAATTCAAAACTCACATTTGTGGTTTTATGAATACTTTAAAAAGCAAGAAAAACAATTTTTAGATGAATAGGCTTAATTCTCTCTAATTTAACTGTTCAAACAACAACATTATAAGAAGTTTGATGATTGAGTTCAACCATATACTGGGGATTATAAATTCATTTTCATCTCCAGCATTTACAATATTTTACTGCATATATTATTGGTACCCATAAAGAGTATGCCAATATAGAGATTGAATATTGTATATGTAACTCGTGTTCTTTCCTGTGGTGACTTTTCTTCAAGAATCCTTTCGAAGTGAGTTCACTGTTTTTTTTCAAGTCCACATATTACTCAGAAATTAAGGAGGAATCTAAAAAGAACACCAATCTTTCCTTTTGCTTTGATAAAATCCATATTTATACGCAGGAAACAGCACGCAATACTCATGGTTTATGGCACTTAATTCATTTTTAAAGAAATTCACATTTGTTGACACTATATTTTGATCTATGATTATCAGTCCCAAGAATGATAATGTGTGCTTGTTACTTGAAACAGCAAAATACTGGACATGTAAATAGATGAAATTCTGAGTTACATACATGATATTCTGCAGGAGAGAGTATATGTACAGGTCTGTTTATATGTGGTGTTTTCTAATATTTAAGCCATTATTTAAGCCAGCACCTGCTATAGATAGAGAAACCAACGATGAAGTAATTTGATGGGAAGATATAATGGAAATATGATTGATGATAATATAAAAATCCACTCTCTTATGGACAAATGCAACATAAACACAAGGCATACACACCCTGTCTAACCTAAGACACTGGCCTCAGTCTCTTCTAGAAAGAGTAAATGGAGACATTCTGGTGCTCAAAGGTGCTATATCTTTAGCAAAAAAATGAGATCATACAGAAATCAAGAAATATGGTAAAGTAAAATGTGAAAGAGTAAAGGTGAAAAAGCAGAGAAATCATTTGGACACAAATTATTCAAGTACGTGCAGTCTCATATTCCTACTAATTCAAGGTCTGACTCCATAGAAAAATGGCCACAAAGGCCAAAACCATAGACAAGGATATTAAAACTATTTCATACTTATTTGAGGATGCAAAATACAAAGGCAAGATAATGTTAAATCATTTATTCTCTCCACTATCACATCCTAATGCACCTTTATCCAATTTGAGTGTTCATATTGCAATAAACACTTGATTTGTGTATGAAAGTTCTAGGAAGCCCATAAATTCATTCTTCAGTCTGAACTTCATCATGCAAAATCTGCAGATTCTGCTACTAGGATTTTTAACATAGACCAGGAGATGATAAATATATTGTCATAATCCTCACATTTATTAGGACAGTTTTTCTAAGTTTTGCAAGTTGCCACTTGAGTAAGCAGCATGCACTGAACTCAGTAGCTGACAAAAATGCTGCAGTTGCAGAAATTGCTTTTCTCCTATCAAATGTAATTAACAGCTATCTCACATGATTTGGCTATTTGTATGAACAGACAAAAATATACATTGAAAATAATAGTCATCATCTTCTTGCGTACTATTTCATTCAATAAATAATGATGTTTTGTTTCTTTAGAAGAGTGGTCTATGAGGTCAGAAAGAGATTCTCACTATGCAAAAAGATGACAGGCAAAGTGAGAATTTCATATTGCGTGATGAAAATAATCTAGAATTGTACTTTTCTATATTGTCAGCCATGCCACGTTTGATTTTCTTTTGTTTTGTCATATAGGGCTTTATTTTACCATTCAATTATCAAAACAAAAAGTCAGTATTTAACTGAGCTTCAGATTTTTATTTTAATTTTGAATTTAAAAATTAGTAGATTGATATATATTCACCTCTGCCTCCACACTTGTGCAACCAAATGCAATCTGTACCTATATTAAAATCTGAGAGTTCAAAAATTCCACTCATTTTTTGCCTTTAACCACTTTTGAGAACAAATTTTAAATTCTTTGAGAATTTAAGAATAAATTAAGTATTTAATTTTGAGATACAGTTTCTGCTGTACATTTAGAATGGCAAATATCTGTCTTGACAGTTAGCAGATATTTTGCTTGAACATATTAGTTTACATCAATGTACCTGAATTTCCATATCCAAAAGGAGAAATAATAATTTTAGAACTTAGTAAAGTCTAATAATTATTGAAGTTAGCAATTCCCATCATAACTGCTAAAAACATAAGTGAAGAGAAGCCAAGAGAGTTCAGCTTAAGATATTAAGGCCAAATACTGTCAAATTCCAATTGTGCAACATATATTAAAAGAGAAATCTCTGTTCAATTGCACGTGGATCATTATTTTTGTCAGTGCTCTGACTTGTATCATTTGATGCATGGCATGGAGTAAAACTATCCAGAGTTGCATCAGAGATGACAAAACATTTCCAGGCATATAAATCATATTTGAGGAGCTTTGCAAACCTTTAAGTAATGGGGAGTTACAGAGACATTTGAGGCCATTTTATTAGAAGTTCACTTCTAAAAGCATCTTTCACTGTCTGTTGCCAGGATCAGGATATTAGCACAGACGCACCTCTCATCTGACCCTCTTTAGCTGCTCACATGGCCTTTATAAGAAGAGCAAGGTTTATTCCAGCACTTATGCTACTGCCTCTTTGTAATTGATGACTCTGACATTTAAAAAATGGCTTGTTTGTTTAAAGACCTGTAATGAAAATTTCTCAATGACTTAAGGAGCACTTTTCCAACCAGGAGGTAGGCAGGAAGTGAATCCTGATAGAAAGCGAGAAATCCCTGGAAAAATTCTTCCAGCCTTTTCTCTCTCTGCCCCACAAAAGTCTTCTCCCCTCCAGCAGTCCCTGAGTGGTGCTGCCCCTGAGTTGGTGGATGGAGGTGGAGCTCGAGGTGCTCTGCAGCTCCCAAAATCTCTGTGTGTGCAGCAGTGGGAGCTGCCTGGGCATCGCTGGCTCCTCCTCAGCTTCTCCTTCAGCAGGTACCAGAGGGAAGCAGTGCCACGGTGGTAGAGCCCGGGTGCCCTAAACACTGCTCTGCTGCCATGCCCAGATAAGTGAGGGCTCTGTGCAGAGCTTAGACAAATTCTTGGTGTCTGGGTCTTGGCTGTCAGCCTCAGGGGGTGAATGGCTGGTGGAGAGGGGAGAAGAGGGTCCAATCTCCAGAGACTGTGTGCAGAACAGGGAGAAAACTGACTGCAATAGGACATGTTGGAGCTGAGGATGACATAATTTGTTTTTGTTCTGCAGGGAGGCAGGGAGAAAAGGCAGTAATTTCATGCTAGAAATGGCTGAAGAGTGGGTGTTTCTATGCATGTGTGAGTGTGTAGGAGGCAGGAGGGGGAGGGCAAGGTTCTAAGGAAAAGAAGAAAGGAGCTCTGCAAGAAAGGTCTGAGAGCACTGATGTGAGTACAGATCTTTTAAACACTGGCAGTTTCACTCCTTTTGATGTATTGCTTTCTTCTTTAGCTCCAAATGGAAGTAAATTAAAATTCTTTGTATTAATCCCTTCTGTATTAAAATCAGCATCATTGTATGCAGAATTTATTGAGACTTTCTTTGCCATACTGAGCATCACCTGTAGTACTGCTCGGGAAAAGTCAGATAATATTGGACACCCTGTCTTGATAGGTGTTCCTTGAGAATTTATTCATAGGTTAAAGTCAGTCATGAAGCATAATGGATTATGCTGCCGCTCTGTTATTTGTGATCTCCTCTATTCCACCTTTACATAAGCAAAATAGCAAGTCTCAATAAGCAAAGGCTATCAGCAGTTCATGATAATTGGCCTGAAATCTGCCTTTGAATCCTGCAAACCCATCAGTTCTGAAGAAGCTCTCAGCCCTAAGCCTGTAACACAGGGAAAGGCTGAAAGAGCACTGAAGAGAAAATGGGTTTTTTGCACTGGGATGGTTGAAAAAAAGCATCAGAAAGAGGTGGAAAACTGGAAAATGTGGAAATTGAGGTAGTGATGAGAACTTGACAGTGTAAGGGGAAAGTGGAGAAGCATCGTTGTATGGGACTGAAAGACACAGTAGATGTGTGGGGCAGCATTGATCATACCCCCCATCACTAGCAGGTTACCAGGATTATTCTCCTGATGTTGGGCAGAGCCTCAGCCAATTCTCTTGGTACTTGTTTGTTGGAGTCTGGAGACTTCTTGCACTGAAACTTCCACAAAAGTTTATGTGCTACACAGCAGCCTGGTGTGCTCAGGCAGGTTTTCCTCAGGCAGTTTAAGAGGAACACATCCATCCAGAGTAGACACTGCCTCCTGTCAGACCTTGTCACTGTCACTGGAAACCGCACGTGTATCCAACCTTGTTTATTTGACAAGTGGGATTGAGGGTGGATTCCTCTGTCAAATCCCGCAGGAAAGTCATGCAACATGGCAGTGCTACTCGTGGTGTGAAAATATTGATCACATTTATGTGTTTGTGCTTTTAATATCACTTTAGAAGGTTGTTTTATTTTAATGGGAGGGAGTTGTTCTAACACAGGTGGGAGAAGTTGAAAACACTCATATCATCCCTGGTCATTTTCTAGACAGGTCACAATGGCAGCATCCTTACTCAGAGTTCAAAAAAACTTCATTTTTTTTGGCAGATTTTTCTTTTTAATCTCTTTAGTCTGTCTTGTTCCAATTATTTTCTGCATATCAGACGAGTATATTTTTTAGGCCAAATTTGATTGCATCAAAAGAAAATGCTGTTGACTATTATATAAGAGATTCAACTGCTTCTAGCACAGCTGAAAAAGTAGCTCTGAATTGTTTGGGGAAATAAGGATAATAAGAAGAATTATACTTGAGCAATTGTTTATGCCAGAAATTCCACTGCAGCCAAGATATTGAGTGGATGGATTTTTATTTTAAACTGTGCAGTGCTGTAAATACTATCTTTCAATAGTCCGTTCAGTTCTGAAAGCAGGATTGTGATACTTTAATCTTTTTTTTTTTTTTTTTTTTTTTTTTTGCTGCAAGAGTAATGAATTAATCTTTGCTAGGGCATAATACTTGTAATCTCAAGTCAACTGGAAGTAATATTTTTCAAAAAATGTTGGGGGATAGTAAAAAAAAATCAAATTGAAAATATTATGAGCTTAAGAACATTCCGTGAAAAAATTACAACATTTGTAAATTTTAGAGGGTTTTTTTATTTACTTATTCCAGAAAAATTGCCACAGACTGGGAAAATCTGCCTAACCCCAAGCTGGGTGTGATCAGCCTGGTCCCAGGCATGTAGGATTTCATCTTTTCCACATAAAAATATAACCACACTTAGATGTTAGTCTCATTTTGCCTGTGTGTGTCAGAATCAGTTGCTAGATTTTTCTCCAGTATGAATTCTGTGTTAAACATTCTTTACCACGAGCTGGCAGAAAAAGCCAGGCTTTCCCTGATTTGGGTCTCCAGTTAAGTTGTGCAGCACTGGCAGTGGCCATAGCAAACTACATCAGGCTGGCTGTCTCTCCCTCTCTCTCACATAACTGGAAAACAGCTGTGGGAAACAAATATGGGGAAAAGGAAGGACTAGAACAAAGGCCCTATAGCAAAGAATAAAATACCAAGTGTGATCTCACTAAAGATTGTATCGAAATCTGTTTGCACAATGCAAACACAATCAAGACAGTGTAGACAACCTTTAATCTATCATTTTCCAGAAGATCACCCCAAATTTGGAGTATATAATAGAAATCATAAAAGGCACTTGAAACAACCTCTCTCAGAGTCAAGGCTGGAGGGAGAAAGTCAGTGCGGTTAATCAGTTTCTGACAGCAGTCCCATGGCAATGCAAGCAGCCCTGTCCAGTTGACAAGCAGAGTGATGCATGATACCTGTACAGTATAATTGCATCCACTTCAACAGACTGCAGCAAGATTTTTACTCTTTTTTGCAGTGACAGCAAGTTCTTCTCCCAGATACTAGAAATTATATGAGATACAACATTTTTGTAACCTCGGTTTGCATCCTGCAATAGCAGGGTTTAGGGACAGGCTAAATATCAAACTTTCTCCTTCAGAGTAATTTCAATTTCTCCTGCACCATGGCCTTACTATTTTATTGCTATTAGTGATGGAGTTAGATATTCTCTTATATCCAATTTTATGTGTAAAAGAGAAAAATCACATTAAGCTCATATAATTTTCATTCCTTTTTCTTTCATATCTTTGCATTTCAGTCAATTTAATGGAACTGTATTATCCTTCCATTAGATAAAGGCACACCTCGTTTTTTTGTGTCTGAATTAGGAAGTGCATCTGTCTTTTAATTTGGGAGAGTGAGAGGTTTGAGGAAATTGCAGAATGCTCATGTAACTAATTTCTCTTTTAATGGAAACAGTTTTTAATCTCTTTCACTTGTTGTGTTGGTATCTAAGCACATCTGGGTCTTACTTAGGTATTCAAAGTCCTTGTTATGCCTCAAGAGCGTCCTTCCCAAAAGGATTCTATTTGTGCAAGTTAAAAAGAGGAATATATTATCATTCATCTTAAACAGTCTTGCTTTTGCAGATTCCCTTTAACTACACAAAAATAACTATAAAGTACTCATTCTGCTTTTGATGGCTGGAGGGAGGGCAAGGAAGAATCCTTCAATAGAAGAAATGTGGGGTGAAGAAGAGTGGGTAAGAGAGAGCTGAGAAAATATTTAGCTCTGATCCAAAGCAGGACCTGCATAGACTCCAGTGGAACAGAAGCACATCTATTATGTACTAACAGTTCTTCCCTGTGCATGCAGAAGGCTTGCAATTGGACCTGAACCTCATGTGTGCTATTAATCATTTTAATGATGATATTTTTTTGAATGACAGGACAAAGCCATTAATAGGTTTGAGGAGAGTGCTGTTTGTAATGTTATCTATGGACTGGCAAGGGCTATGCAAATCCAGAAATGCCTTCCAGCTGTCTTGGTAATCATGGGGGACAGTAGGCAGTGTCAGAGGGATTTGCCTCACCATTTCTTCACATCATTATGTTCCTCCTTCCATTGCTGCTAGTACTCGTTTTTTCTCTATTTCCATCACTTAATTGACACTATCAGTTCCACTACTCCCTTGTGCTAGGCTGGCTTTGAGGGGTCTCTGGTGCTGTGGGGCTCTTTCTGATAGCAGCAGCCTGAAACTGGAGATGTGGGCAGGTGCTCTCTGCTCTCTCAGGGTGAAGATTGCTCTGTGCCTTCAAACCCCAGTGAACACAGCTGGAAGAAAATGTGCCACCTCTGCTTGCAGCTGTTTCTGCACCAAAGAAACAGCTATGCTTGCTGTTCCATAAATTCCAGGAATCCAGAACATGCTCTCCAGGTTTTAGAGTAGATGGACCAATTATTCTCCTTCTAAATCAGTACTGGTTTTGAAGCTAGCTGAAGATATATGAATAAGTGTGAAAAGACACATACTTCTGTTTTCAAAAAGTACCTTTTAGATGAGTTCTGCTAGGTGGAAGTGTGGCATTCAGCATTTAGTTTGCAGCTCATTGCAATAAATCTGGGAGGACAGTGAAGTCAGAGAACGAAAATGTGGTCACTGCTAATATCAGAGTTACTGTCCTCTCTTTTTATGGTGTCTGTCACAGAACAAATAAGCACACTGAGAAGCATTCACACTAGCTATCCCAAGCATATTGAATAATTCATAGAAGTAGTGTTAGGAATTGTGCTATAGGGACATTTCCAACATGGTATAATTTTTTTTTTTAATAAACCTCTTCCACAGCCCCAGTTAATCAAATTATTCCTTGCCATGGGTGTGCTGTTACAATAGTCTTGCCATAACAGATACAAATATATGTGCTCTTGGAGGGATAGTAAAATGACTGGATAGTTTCAATCTCAATAAACATAAAATTATGGAACTCTTCAGAATTTGTTTCTTCACAGTGTTTAATTGTAATTTTACTTACTGTTTAATGCTGAAAGCCTTGAAAATGTTTCAAAAGCAGTTTACAGTATTACAGGCTCACTAGACATTTAATAGATAGATTGATTGGTTCATCTTTATGTATGTAAAATTTCTCAAGGCTAAACAATTTGAGGATTCCTTGCTGAGAACAGCTAAAGGACTGTCAGTTTCAAAATTATGCAAAAAACATAATGTATCAGCTATTAATGGAATGAAATTAGGGACAAATTTTATTTTGTAACAGTACATTTTTATCAATTATTGTAAAAGCTTATTCTATTTTGTGAATTGGTTTATTGTTCTTTATTTTTTATTGTATTTGAACTGGTATAAAGTCTCTTTGGCATATCATCATAAAATTCATGAAATCAAAATGCACTAGGTCAAACAAACACTGAATTCATTCACCCAGCAATGCTTAACTTGCTGTTAGGACAGTATTATTTATGGTGATGTCTCTCTTGTTAGGGCCAGCAGCCCCATCTTTGGTTTGAGTTATTCACAAAGACAATCTTGAGGGGTTTTTTTTGAGCTCGTAGTTTGTAGTAAAAGCAGAGAGAGCTAAAATAGACCAGAAGCCATTTCATCTTTATACCCAAGGTTGTTTGCTTTCTGTTTTTTAGTTTGATCTTAGGTACCTGAGTTTCTCTGATTAAAATCCCCATTGGAAATAATGACTGTGTAACTTAACTGTATTTCTAAAAATTGTAGTTGACATATAAGCAGTTGACACCTGACTGGTTTTTTTCTGGAAACCATTTTCTGGTTGTGCCTGTAGGTGAGCATTGCTTGCATACAAGTCTGAAAAATGAATAATTTCCTACTTAAAATGCCATAAGAAGCAGAAAATGCAAAAGGAGTTTTAATGTAAATTACCCTCCAAAGATCTACTAGTTTAACTCCAGTCTGTTTGTGCTTTCCTGAAGCAGGACAGGGCTCGTAGACAGACAGGAGTTAGGGTTTTTTAAAGACAGGGAAGAACAAGGCACTCAGTGCACAGCAATTTCTGCTTCCTCTCTCACTCTGCTGCTGGAATTCATGTCCCACATTCCTCCTGCTCCTTCCATTCCTGAGCCCCACGTCACACACACTCATCCATTGCTCACCCTTAGTCATCCCCTGACTCCTGTGTGCTTCATCCATTAACACATGGCACTCTTGCCCTTCTTTGTGCGCTTCTCATTCAACATTTCTTAGAAGGAAGTTTATGGAGTGGCTGTCCCACTTCACAACATTTTTACAGGCTTTCCAAAGAGGAGGAAATTGTGCATATAATATGCTTGAGAGAACTTTTCCAGGAATCACCTTCAAAGACTATGGCCACCATCTCCAATGGGATGGGAGACTGCAACTGAATCTCAGTTTCTGATGGACACAGAAGCAATACACTCTCAGGACTGATGGTGCCACCTACTTTGTCAGGAGCAGGATACAAATATTGTGTGGAAGCAAATGAGT
Organism: Calcarius lapponicus; assembly: GCA_039654755.1. Lineage (NCBI taxonomy): Eukaryota > Metazoa > Chordata > Aves > Passeriformes > Fringillidae > Calcarius > Calcarius lapponicus. The sequence goes on from CM077463.1 coordinate 2,865,466, forward strand.
GGTAGCCTTCTGAGGAAAAGTTAGATACAATGATAATTTTGGGAAAGGCTTTTTAATTGCCATGGGATGATTCACGGGAACATTGGGAGATGGCAGACATAGTGTGAGGCTGCTTTTTCATGGTCTGAACAAATAGTCTGATGTGGCATCACAGTTATTCATAATAACACATTTTAATTTACTTTTCTTCATTAGCTAATTAAAAAATTAATAAAGATAGACATCCAGAAAATTAAGTCTTTGCTAAAGTTGTTCTCATACACAACAGGGTTAATGCCCCTGTATATATAAAATCTGAGATTTGACTACTGAACAGCAATTGATGTATCCATATTGCTGCCATCTGTGGCAAGTTCTGGAACCCAAACATTCAACTAAACCCCTAATTGCAATGGAAGACGATGGAGTATTTGCCCTGCAATGGTGTTGTAATTGGTTAAATATTTACTTGAGTGGTAATTAAGTTCCAGCAATATTGGGACTTTTCAGTCCTGTAAAACATACTAGAGCACCAAAAATTCTCTCTCGGAAACCAAAACACAAAATAGAGAAGGTGGATGAGACATAAAAGGAGGAAGAGTAGCTAGTGGGAGATTGGATAATCCTCATAAAAGGGGACTGTGATTCTTAGCCATAAAGCTGTAAGGCTAGAAAGTGACCTTTTCCTAACTATTATAAGGCTGGAGTTTTCTGTGTGTTATGAAGCAGTTTTAAAGGAAGAGCTTGGTGGGGCTTGTGTTAATGATTTTGCCTCCTTACAAAAGAAAATATTATGTAAGCTGAATTTTGTAGTTTATAGTGTAGTATTCAGAAATGAGCTGAAAGTGAAAGTATAATTACTCAGTGGTGAAGGTGTTAAATATTTTTGCAAAGAATAAAAATATATTGTCCTTGAAAATGAGTGCTTGGCAGTGCAAGAGGCTCTAGAGATATTAAGGCAACCAACATTTGCTTGGAAGGAAGGTCAGTTTGATAATACATTACCCTCTATTAACCTGGAAAAATACTGTAAAACCTTAGAGAACCTAAAGGAACTCCACTATTTATCTTTACCATGCAATTTTCAAGCAAGTATATTCATACATGCCTGAAAAACTATTGAGTTGATCTTTTGTTATAGAAATTATGTGAGAAGCTCTCTGAAGTTAAGGTAATTATTTTTGTAGATAATTTTACTATCAAAAAAGAAAGAAAATATACAGGTAATAGATAAGCCCATATAAACTAAAATTTGAATGACTCATAAAACTTATGAGTAGAAAAATAGTTATATATTAGCCATACATTTGTATAAGCATATGTTAATGAATCAGTAATCAAATATAGCTCCATTTCAAATGCAGTAAAGTATTTATATGTAGTAGAATATCAGTAAAAATACCTTTATTTAGATGGAAATATTTTGATACATTTAATTTCTGCTTGATAAAAATGCTTCCTGTCTTTAATTTTGATTAAAAGCATTAATCTATAGTGATCCAGACCTCTTTTGAAATATCTGCCACTGAAAGGTGCTGACCTTGTAAACCCAGTTGACTACTTTAAAGATAGAGCAAGATTTGAGGATTTATATTTATCTACAGCAAGGAGTGCATATATGTATTCTGTATTTCTGGTTTGCCATGACAGGAGAAGCTCCAATAACGAGGGTGAAGCAGTGAATGAGCACACATTTCATTACAACTAATGGCATGATTAAGATGTTAATCAGTCAGATTCTTCAGCATAAAGTTTGGTAGTGAATTTTTAGCGTAAAAAGTAGCATCAGGGACAACAGCAAGCATTTCTTTTGGGAAGAATATGGATGCATTTTATTATTATTGTAGATTTAAATTGCTAATCAATAATCAGAGCAGCACCTTCAGGTTTGGTACCTGGTGTTTGGCTCCACATCCATGGCTTGCATCTGAAATAAGGACACTGCTGGCAGCTCATGTTGATCTCAGTCAGCAGAATGTGGACTTGAGCAATGAATGCGCAAAGCATCCACAAATCAAGGCTGTAGTTCCTAGCCTTAAATGAAATTAATAACCTGACTGATAGTCAAATCAGATTTGTACTGGTCTCACAGAGTCAGCTGGGGAATTAGGCACCTGGATGGGCACTGTGTGAGTGTAGCAGGAAAAACAAAGTATCGATCAAACAATGATGAAAATCATAGTTTTACCAAATAGATATCAGTTATAAAACTGACCCACTTCTGGCAGTAATGCCCACTGCAGTTACAAGGAATCTCCTTGGAAACCATAATATCTCTAAAATAGAAATGAATTTTCAAGTTGTACCTCTATAGATTTTAAATAGAGATGAATCCTACTCATCTATCTTTGCACATATTTTTTAAGTGTCCAAAAAAGTGCTGATGCTTTCACAAATTACTTATTTAGTATGTGGCTAGTTATTCTTGTCCTCATGGTGCTAGCATTACTCAAAGAAATAAAATAGCTCTATTAACCATTTCAGTTCACATGACTGCCTATTACTAAAAATTCCCAGTAACATTTATATTTATATTTCAACATATGAAGGCATTTGTCACTGTGCTGCAGCATCTTTTTAAATGCTTCATCTAATTCCTGAGCTCATCCATCTCCCTTTTTGCTTCCTGGCAGTTTATGTCAGGAATCAGCAGTGGCAATGGTGTGCAGTTGACAGTGCTGCTGAAAATGTCTTCCACCAGGGATGGGTGGCACATGGCCAGGATTCCCAGTGGGGCACAGGGGCTGCTTGGTATTTACATCATGCTTTTCCATGCCCTTCTGCCTTTAGGCAGCTGGGAGGCTGGCTGGGCTACTTTCCTCCTCCTGGGAGCCATTACCTAGATAAATGTGATGCGCTGCCTACAGAAATAAAATGTGCGTACAAAAGCAAATGTGTTGTAAATTTTGACCTCCTTTTTCTGAAGAAAAAGAAGGGCTTCATTTCTTCATGAGCCTCTGCGCACAGTGACACCTTCCAAAGTGATCCCAAATAGCTATGCAAACGTGGCATACATTTTTTATCTCTCTCTTCAGATCCACTGACGCTCTGTCACGCAGTTCATTCACACCAGGCATTTCAGGATGCACAAGTAGTTCCTGCAAGCAAAGCTTAGACAGAACAAGCTTACATAATTTGTAAATAAAAGGCTACCTTGAGAATTGGACCTTTTTCTCTTTATGTGGTCTTGCCTCCAATATACTTACCGTCTTTTAAGTAATTACTTTTTTGTAAAGTGGCAGTTTTAACATCCATGCTATGCTTTCAGATGCTTGAAGAAGTGAAAACTGTTTCTAGGAAGAAAATTTGCCTACTCTTTACTGCTTTATGACCAGCATTCATTTAAGTATGCTTTTGCTGTTGCAATATTTACATTTTTTTAGTCTACAATGTTTCATGTTTACTAGATCAGCAAATAATCAAGGTCTTTAGATTTTTCTGGAATGTATTTTATTTCCCTCCCAAATAAATGCCTCTATTTAAATAGCTTTTACCACTATATGCAAAATACAAATAAAATGGAAATAGTTTTTTCTACTAATCCACATCTGCCTGAGTGTAATTACATGATACATGCTGGTTAAGCACAAAAATTTTGAATAGACAGCTTTTTAATTAGGCATATGCATTGGGTCACAGTAGAATTAAAACGGGTTCTAAAAAATTGATTGTATAAAAATGGCACCTGCTTACTCAACAGATCTGAGTCTTGGGTAAAGTTGCAGACAAGTGTCTGTGTCACATATTTGTGTTTGTCCCTGAAGCAAAGTTCAGAGCCAGTGCTCAGTCCTTCATGATAGGAATGATGAAGTTCAGTGATGGGAACAGATTTTAGCACAAGTTATCACCCCTACAGTGCTGTTTCGTACAAATACTTGCTCAAATCTGACAAGCAGATGACTTATATCTGTTGCTCAGGTTTCAGAAAGAGGAAAATCTAAGCCTATTTTATGCCAGTTTGACTGCCTGAATGCCTAGAAATATGTGTTTGCTTGACTTTTTGTCCTATGTAAAGAACTCATAAATTATAATAATCATCATTAATGATTGATTAAATAAATACTAACTTTTATTATTATCATATATTATTATCATTTTTCCCCCTGAACCTCAGTTCCCAGAGTTCAGTGAGTGAAAGAGGGAGCTGTGGAGTGTGGTTACCTGTCACACACAAGTAAAACTTTCTGTTTGTGATGAAGCCTGGGAAATGGGTCTTCCATGTCAGTATGAGCAGTGATATCTTAATGGACTATTTAGTGCTCTCACATACCAGCAAGTGGTCCTGAAACTATTTCTGAATGCAGAGGCAGCTGCCCATTATGTCTCCCAGCAGCTCTTTTCATTCCACTGTGGCTGCTGCAGTACTGTCTATCAGAGAAAGTTGTTTTAAAGCTGATAATAATGTGGTCAGTTTTAAATTTAGTTCTTTTCATCAGCAGCTGTAGTTATTGAGTTATTGAATGCATGTACTTCTCCCCAGGTTGCCTTTTTGATATATTTTAGCAGTTAATCTAATGTTCCTCTTTAGAAGAACTAAGTATTTTCTTGGCAGGTGTTTTAAGTATTTCAGTACTAATATGCAATAGTCATCTTACACTGCAATCTCCTTTAAGAAGTTGTTGTAATTCCAAATTTCTTATTTAAAAATCAGGGTAATTTTTTAGTTAGTATTAACAAAATTAGGGCCTTTTTCTTTTTTAAATTTTAAGACTAATCAGGCTACCATGAACTGCAGGACCCTAGGCTTTATCTTTTGCCCGTAAAAGTCAGGCCATCAGATCTCAGCAGCTAGAGCTAAATAGGTTTTACAGGGTTCTGTGGCAAGTCAGAATACAAGAAACCAGAGAATTTCTGGTTATGCAGAACTTTCTGAAATCTTTTACAGCCAAAAAACCACTTCTAGCCATTTGTAATGGAAATTATTTATTCACACACTGCATCAACATCTATGGCAAGTGGAGGGAAGTTGAGTTTCAAAGTTTCAGAATGTAGTTTGTCTGCTACTGTTTAACTAAAGGATCCCTCACACGCTAGTTCTCTGTACTGCTGCTTGTAAGGGTGTGTGTGAATGTGAAAATGGCTCATTTCTTACAAATCTTTGCTTCTTTCATGACCATCAATCACATGCTGTTGTTATTAAAATTACCCGCATGTTTCATATTTTGATACTGGGAACAGGCTCTGAATTTATGATTAACAGGCTCCAGTGCCAGCAATCTTGCAGCACTCTGCAGAAAGAGAAGACAAGGTCACTGCTGAGAAGTGACAGAAATATCTGGTAATGACAGTAGAGAGTGTGGGTGGGCAGGTGAAGGGAAAGCTTCAGCGATGAAGTAATCATGTACTGCTAGCTCTGAAACTGATGCAAAGTATGCATATGCAGCATTTAGATTATATGGGTGAGAAATGCAAGTGGGAATAAGTAATGCTGGAGAAGCTAGCAGAGTTTATGTGGGTTATAAATGCAGCAAAAAATTATGCTGCCCAAGTCCTGCAGAGCTGGTGTGTCCTGTGCTGACTTGCCAAACCATGAGCTGGTTTTAGCACTGTTGCTATTGGCTTGTGCTGGCTGCAGGGGGGTAGCAGAGCTGTCTCCACCCCAAATCACAGCATTCTGTCATATTTTAAGCACATAAACCTAGCACTAAGAGCATGATCAAAAACCTGTCAGAAAGAATGGAGACATTTCTACTAAATTTCAGTTGAAGATCTGATCTGCACTTTTTTCTCTGCATTCATACTTCAAAATTTTGTGAATTCTAATTAATAATGAGAATTACCGTCTAATAGGCAATTAAATTCGCTGAAGTACAACCAGAAACCTAAGTGTACAAGAAACATAACTAGAAGAAATAGGCAAAATGTTTGTATACAAATAGTGGGAACATAGGTAAGAAAATGGACAAACTTTACCTATGAGATGTTTACACAGAGAATCCAGGGGTAAAAAAAACCTATCAGAAACAATATCTGGAGTCAACTAAATAGTACAGGTTCTTCAGAAAGGAGGTAAATAGAGCTGGTAGCATTGCCTGAAAATATAAGAAGATTTGTGATGAAACAAGTTATGTCAATAAAACAAATTCTGTTTGGATCAAGCACTTCAAGCACAAAAAAGGTTGGGGTTTTTTTTCAGAATTAAAGCTTGTGGAAAATCCCCAGGGTGTCAGATTTAATTCTGAAACATTATTGTAGAGACAAATGTAAAACAGAATCTGTCATTAAAAGATGTTGAAGCTCAGAAATCTCTTCACCAGTTACTAATCCAACTAAAGATAATGACAGTACAGATCTGGTTTTTGCTTTGAAATACATAGCTAACAAAATGGAACCTCTAATCAAGCACTGAGTCAATTAACATTACATGACAATAAGTAATGATCAGCAGACTTTAATAAGCAAAACCAGCTAGTTAAATATATGAAATATTATGGGAGTTCATGGTTTTTTCTGTGAAAAAGACATCAAATTTCATCAAGTGTAACATACTGTGTTGTATCTGATAACAGAGGACTAGTTCAGACATCCAGGAAGTCCCTTCCAGACCCATTTTCCTAAATTTTTCATTTAAATGCAAGAACCTTAATTAAATCCAAGGTAACTTTAGGACAGTTTGACAAATTTGCTTGCTGTGTGTATTCTTTAAGATTCTTCAACTCAGTGCTGAATTTAGATATTGAAGATTCTGTTTTTGTGGCAGTGTAGATTTTTGAGAGGTAGGCCACGGTATCTGGGTGTCTATCAGACCTGCCAGTTTGTCTAGAGAGTCTGATTCAGATGCCTTCTCCACAGATCAGATCAGCCCTTCTGGGCTCCCTCATCCCTGAGCAGTCTCAAGTCAGATGAGGTTGGGGTGTCATGAGTACAGTTTGTACAGGCTAGTGAGGAAGATGAAACTGGAGAGCACCTGCCAGAGAGGATGTTCACCCTGGAGAAGAGAAGGCTCAGAGGGATTTTATCAATTCACAGAAATACCTGTACAAAGAAGCTGGAGCCAACTTCTTTCCAGTAGGAAGAAAGGCAATGGGCAAACGCTCAAACACAGAAGGTTCCCTTTGAACATCAGAAAATACTTTCCTGCTGGGAGGGTGATTGAGCACTGACACAGGTTGCCCAGAGATGTGAAGTCTACCCCCTTGGAGGTTTTCAAAAGCCTCCTGAACATGATCCTGGGCAATTGGTTCTAAGGGATTCTAATTGAGCAGGGTTTGGACCCTATGACCTCTAGAGATCCCTGCCTAGCTTGATCAGCAAGCTGTAAGCAAGCTCCAGTCATTTTAGCAAATTTAATTCTAAAAGTCAGGCAAAGTTTGATGCTTAATATAAATGTTCTGCATAACTTCAAAGATACCCACTCACTGTGAAACTGTGATTTCTGGAGGCAGACTATGGCTTGCTCAGAAAATCAGACAGGAGATATAAAGTGGATCACTATTATGCTTGTCCATATGCACCCATTATTATTAGAAGCAGCAGAAGAGAACAGGCAAAAAAGATGCTACAGGAACCTTTAAGGGAGGTTTCCTAAAGAAGACAGGTTTTGAACTTTGCATTAGCATGGCACTGGCTCTGTAATGCTCTTAACTTATCTCTCTCTTCCTACCAAACGCTGAGTACTTCTCTCTGTGTCAGCTATGAGGAACTCTCAGCATGGAAAAATGAGTTAGGTTTGGAGAAAGTATACAGCTGAGAGATTAATTTGAAGGATTTCTGAAATTAACCCCTTTTTTTTACTCCTTCCTGCCTCATGATCTGAAACTGTTTCTCCCCACTGCAGCCCCACTGTAACTTCTTTCTTGGAGCTGAATTTAGTAACTCATGCCCTTGTGTTTATCACACTGTCCATTCCCCATGTGACAATACAGCAGGTGGGATCCAAACAGCCCCACTGTGACTGAATTAGAGCTCCAGGATCTGCCCAGCCATGCTATCCATATCATACCTCAGAAAAAACAAAGAGCCTTCAAGTTATTGATTCCCAAAATGCTGAAGGATTTTCTGCTGGCCTGTGAGGGATAATGGAAGGTTCTTATTTGAAGAAGTTCTTACCCAAGATCTTCTAGTGCTCAGTTTTGCCTGTTTAGTGACTGGGGAAAGGGACTACTTGGCATGTATATTTCCTGACTGCACTCCTTCTGCAAAAGCTAATTTCTTTTCACTACAGCTCTATATAATGTCAACTAGTTTATGTAATTTTCTGATATATCGAAACCATATTGATTTAAGTTTTATATCATAGCTAATCCTATCCAAATACTTAAAGTGAGGGGCTGAAAACAGGCAATGATTTACTCACCCAACGCAAAAATTGCATTTTTCATTTTGCACTCTGCTAATGTATTGTAAGAGAGGATGAACAAACAGATTGGTCTCCTCCCACCACATAGCTGCATTGCCAGCACTCAGGGAAATAAAGACTGCATGGATTAAAAAGTCTCAAGGTTACTATTAAAGCATAGTTACTGAAACAGCAGCATGCACTGAAGAGCTCTCAGTTCAACAGAAGCAGTCCTGAGCAATGTCAGCCTCACTGCTAACGTGGGAGCCAGGGATGAGAATGCAGGTAAGATCTTTCTATACCAGGGCATGAGCAAATCATGATGAATTGCAGCCATTGCCACAGTAATTTGTCTGGTGCCTATTTTCTTTTAAATTCTGACTTCTGAAAACGGCTTTATTTTCAGCTTCTTGAGACAAAAGCATTGGAGTTTTTTCAGCACTGCCTATGAAGTGACATTACTGTTTGTGCTTGTTTTGGAATCTATTTATGGTGCACATTTAAGAAAGCATTTGCAGCTTCTAAGGTTTATGTGTGTAATGCTCACAATCATTTAAGCAAACTTTCTTAGCATTTTTCCCTAGGCAGCCTCTGAAGAAATCTTCCTCTGAATCACAGTTTGTGCATATGCAATTAATTACTGTCAGGCTGTTACACAGACTGATCATGTGGGAATTGACCATTTCATTTTCACTTAGAAACAGCCTTTGCCTTTTGCTCTCACTTAGAAACAGCCCTTGCATTGGCATCCTGATGATGCTCTTATCCTCTGTTTGCTGGATTAGATATTTTGATTGAAGTACTTGAAAGGCATAATTACATAAATACACTTCAAGCAATTCCACCCAAACCACCTCATTCTCCCTAAGTCATTCTCATTTTCTTGCTGAGTTTTCAAATACCTTTAAAAAGCTTTGTGTTGTGATGTGTAAATTTTTGAATTGTGTACCTTGTAGACATCTCATAGTATCCTGGTGATTAATAAAAGGATAATAAGACAGTCTTCACTTAGAAAAATACTTTAACTTCTAGAGTTCTCCAACCAAATATCCTTTTCTTTTTCTATAAAGATGTAAACTTTTTTATGAAAGTGAAAACTGACTGTGGGTCATCAAACTATTCTTAATATTTTTTGCACTGATAACTGATTTTTATTTTAATATGCACCTTAACAGTACATAAACAAAATTATTTATGGCTATAAATATATAGATCTATTCTAACACCAAGATGAATCTTGAACTTATTTCTGAGAATTTCAGTAACAGTAGATGGCTGGTGTATGGGCAGTGTGGAGACCCATAAATAGCCTGTTGACTTAAAGAGTTCTGCTTCCATATGCTCAGACTGGTAGGTCTGCTATACATGAGACAAGACTTGAAGATAAAGGTCATATCTTTAGCTGCTTAGGTGAAAATATTAAACTGATTTTCATATATTTGCCTAGACTTTTCTAATGTGAAGCTATTGAACCTACCAAAAAATGTGTTGTGTCATTGTCCTTGAGCCTTTTGGCTACAACAAAATGCCGTGAAACATCTCTATGTTATGTAAGATAGATAGTTCATGCCTAGAATAGGAAATGACAGTAGCAGCTCTGAATGGCTGATGGCAAGTAATCACATTTAACAGAAAATTGTGAATATCATGATCAGTGCAAAAACTGTTTCCTTATGCACATGCATTCACAATCTTGAATTGCTATTCATTGATTCTGAAGTCCGGAATACTTACATTTTTTTTGCTTTTACTCTTCACCAAACATTGGTATTTTTTGACAACACAGTCTCCAAATAATCATTCATTTTACCTTATTAAAAAAGTAATCTATAGAGACTGTACTGAAAGGAGTTGGAAAAATAGGGAGGAAATGTCAAGAAAAAGTGAATGTCTGGATCCATCTAAATTTTCCATCTGTGAGCTTACACAGAAAATAACTGGTATTGTCATTGTGTCTTTGTATTACATTTACTGCCAGATAAAATTTACTTTTTTGTCTCTCCTATATGAGTCAGTATGTTGATTGAATTTATCATATTTTTTTTTAGTAGACTTCTATCTCATTTTTAAAAAATGCACTGCATATACAGCAACTGAAGTTGTCTCATGTTGTCACTGTTTGTTCTTCTCGTTCTAGGTGATGTGATTGTCTATATTAATGAAGTTTGTGTCCTTGGACATACTCACGCAGATGTAGTCAAACTCTTCCAGTCTGTTCCTATTGGTCAGAGTGTCAACTTGGTGCTATGTCGTGGATACCCTTTGCCCTTTGATCCTGAAGATCCTGCCAACAGCATGGTGCCACCCCTTGCAGTAATGGAGAGGCCTCCGGTAGTGGTAAATGGAAGACATAACTATGAAACTTATTTGGAATACATTTCTAGGACTTCTCAGTCTGTTCCAGACGTAACAGATCGACCACCACACTCCTTGCACTCCATTCCAGCAGATAGTCAGCTTGATAGCACATTCCCACCACCTGCCCATGATGATAATGTATCAATGGCTTCTTCTGGGGCCACCCAAGCTGAACTCATGACCTTAACCATTGTGAAAGGGGCCCAGGGCTTTGGCTTCACTATAGCAGACAGTCCTACAGGACAGAGGGTGAAGCAAATTCTAGACATTCAGGGATGTCCTGGTTTGTGTGAAGGTGACCTCATTGTTGAGATCAACCAGCAGAATGTACAGAACCTGAGCCATGCAGAAGTAGTGGATATACTTAAAGAATGTCCTGTTGGAAGTGAAACTTCTTTGATTATCCATAGAGGAGGTAAGTTTGGAAAGTCTGTACAATTACAAAAATGTGTGTAAAAGGTTCTAAACCATAAAGACATACATATACTCACTACATCCTTGTTTGCTAGATTGGAAATTATTTTCCATGTTGTGGGAAGTAACACCATTGGTTCTGGAAAAGTGTGTCTGTAATTAAGTATCCTAGGCAAAATCTTACAGTTTGTTGTACATTTCTTTATGTGTTTTGAGTGTCAATGGTCCCATCTCTGTATAAGGGTAAAGCTAGGCCAGTTACAGAACTTTCACCCCATAATAGTTTGTGTGGTGTCTGCAGCAAACTCATGTAGTCCCAAAGCAGTGCTGCAAGCTTTAGATATAGTTGTATGTATTGACTCATTAATGTAGATCAAACTCAGAGCAATTTATTTGCCCTTTACAAGGTTACTGGTTTTCCTAAGCCATTTTACCTCCTTTTCACTCATTGTAAAAATTTTGTACAACGGTTGTTGGGGTTATTTTCTTTCCTGATAACAGAGATCCATGGTATATATTTCTCTGATTTAAAGAAAAAATAGCTTTTAGCAACTTGTTTTTTCTCACCAGCCTGATAAAGTAAGTTTGAATGTTCACCATTGGAAGGGGAAGAGTCAAGACATCCATAAAGAAGCAATAAGAACAGAAAAAGAGTTAAAAATTTGACAGGGATTTAATAGCTTTTATTATTTTAGCCAAACAAAATTTCTTTGGTGGTTTGAGGTGAGCATCCATCCTAACTTATTATTACCTGAAATAAATCATGATTGGATTTTTTTAATTAAAAATCTTTTTTTTTCTCTAAAGGCATTCATATGTCACTTAATGTACTGTACTTCAAAAGAAAAAGAAAAGGATTCTATGCACAAAGATGCAGAAATACTAACTACTTTCCTTCTGAAGAATAGAAATTGGGACATGAAGCTTTAGTGTTTGCATATGCCAAACGTTTATCATTACAATACCTAAAAATCCTTAGAATAAGGAATATGGTAACATTATATCAAATTGCAGAAGTAACAAACTTAAGGTGATTATAGATCTATAGTCACATAGTCAATAATGGCACATAGTCAAGAAAGTATTTTTCAGGTATATATATATATAAAAGAATGATTTACCAGAGACAGAATCTGATATTTCTTTGGAATGAAACCAAATTAGAATGATAATTAAATTAGAGTCACTATGGTATTTGGACTTGAAGAAAGTTAATTGTTGTATTCATTGGTGTTAAATCTGGTTCTCCTTAATGGCCATTAAGAATCTTGAACAACGGAGTAGGCAATATTTTTTTATTAAGTTGACAAATTAGGGAGCATTTCATAGCCAATAAAGAACATCAGGAGGATTAGAAGTGTTAGTGTAACCTCAAAAAGGTGGAATTTTATCTTGAAAAAGGCAGGATAATCACCCTCTAGAGGAAAACAATTTAGAACACCAGTCTTCAGAGAGAAGTGGAGTGTGAAATCCAGCATGCTGAACAAGTCTGAGTAATAACAGACAACAAAATAGATATTTCAGCAATCAGTGTAGGACAATAGCAAAAAAAAAACCTGAAGCAGCAACATACTCAAGCTCTAGAGGATAATTGCTCTCTCTGAGGAGAATTTCTTCGTAGATCATTGATTCACGATCAAAACATGATAGTTTAACATTGATCAACATGATAGTTTAACAAGTTCTGGTACATTAACTGAGCTGTGGTTATTTCCTGCACATGGCTGTGGCAGGTAGGAGATGCTGCTCTGAGCTCAACGCTCGATAAAGGCGCTGTGAGTTTGCAGCATCTGCTCTGTCTCAGGCCAAACACTGAGGCTCAGCTCGTTCCCCTGCCTCAGTGACACAACATCCTAGGTCCAAATGCAGTAACATTTAACCCTCTGCTGCTGGGGCAGGAAGTGGTTGGTTGCTTTAGAGAAAGCAAGGAAGAGAAAGAGAGCATGTTTTGTTCATGGTAGAACAATTACCAAGACTAAAGCAAATGTTTGGAAATACTGCAGTGTCATTAAACTTGATGGGATGGTACAGAACAAATGTGAGTTTACTATCATAAATTTTTGTACATCAGAAATAATGAGTATAACTCAAGATTGTGAGACTACAAAATTAAAATTTTTTAAAAGGTCACTTTTTTGCTTGATTCAAAATAACTGAAAAAAATGTATGACTCAAACCTACTCTACCTAAGAGATGGCTAAATCATATCTTAACACAAATATGAGAACTGTTTATGATGAAAACCAGGCTTTTTTTTTTATCTATTCATAGGAAAGGGAATTTATGTGACTAACTACACACCCAGAATGCAGGTTATTATGTCTATGTTGGTCATCATGTCTCCTTTTATAGTCCCTGTGCAGAAATGGACTTTTCTATGATGTAATTCATGGAATTCCACTGTAGATGTTTCAAATAAGTCAGGTGTATCTAAGTATATCTTAAAACTACATTTGCTGCTTGACTGATTATAAAGGGAGTAGAGGATGACTGATTCAGGTGTATGTGTCTATCCAACATGTTATGAATAATAAACAGGTGGTAAGATTTGGTCATGTGAGATAATCTAAATACAAAACCAAATACTTAAAGAAACTTTCTTTGACTCAAATATTTAGTCAGTGAAATCAGTAAAGCAAGGCATACTTTCTCATTGCTCATGGATCCAAGTTTTAGTTTATTATCTTTGATGTGTAATGACACTTGAATTATGCCATCCTTTTCCATCATTACCTATGCATCTTGTCTTTAATGTCTCATTTTTAAGATTAAGGCCAAAGGGCTGTTCCTGTCTGTGGAGGAAGGCTGTGTTTTGCATAGGTTTTTGTGTTGCCTTGTAATGTTTCTGTCTCTGATATGAATATGGTCTGACTGCACACCTAATTGTGGCATTAGGTAAGCCACAAATCCATTTCTGTAAGTGACTTAATTTCTCTCTCATCCAGCAGTCTTACCTACATTGCAGACAAGAAACAGATTGAAATTGGCTGAGATTTTTTCTTACTATAGGAAGTAATATCTCACACTGGAAAAAATACTCCCTTGGATGCACACTGGATGCACACATTATGCATGTTACAGCATTTTAAAAACCATTGTCCCACAAGCTTAAAAAGGTCAACAGCCAGAGTATGCAGGAGAAGAAAAGGTCTGCATGTTCCAAAACAGTACTCATATTTGAAGAGACCACTAAAATCTCTCTCACCATCACCAAACAGAGACTTCTCATGGGGTACAATCCAGCTGGATCAAGTCCCACAGCTCAGTCAACTCATTTTAAGATTTCTAAAGCAGAAGTAGCAATGTATCTGTTTGTTAAAAAACAATATGGTAATGGAAATACTGTATTTGTCTATCAAAGGAAAGAATCTCTCTAGCACTGGCTAGGCCTCTCACTGTCTTTTTCTTGTTTATTGGAAAAGTTCTTTGCTAAGTAGATGCACCATGATAGTTCAGTATCTTTACATCTGGTTTTGCTGAACAGCCATATTGTTTCCATTGATTACTATGAGCTGACAGAGGTGTTTGCACTGAAAAACAAAAACTAAAATTAACAGGAAAAGTTAGTGGAAAAGTGTTACAAAAAAAAAAAAAAGGAAAAATTATTATAAAAGAAAGAAAATAACACCCAAAGAGATGTACTCCTTTCCAGCTTTGCTTCAGGCTTTACACTTTATCCTCAGCTTCTGCAGAAGATTTTATTGAGTATAGGCTGATGAAATAGTGTGGATGAGCTCTTGAAAATCAGTCTTTCTGAATGTAGATCATAAATTCTGAATTAGTCCAGTGCTGCTGAAAAACAGCACTTATATAATGGTTAAAGTGGTATGTAGCAAATTTATGTAGAGCAAACATTCAGTAATAAGGACTTCAAAAACTGGGTTTGGTATGTTCTACTAATTGAACTATCCATGTATTTGACATATGCCATCTCATTTGGAAAGTACCTTTGAAATATATGGACCTATAGACAGCAGCCCAGCTCCAGAAGTGTTCCTGTCTAAAAAAGAACTGATAGATTCAAATCTAGATCCATCAAGACTATGTCTGAAATACTGTTGTTAAGGAAACCTGCAGACAAGCCAGGACTGATTCATGCAGTTATGGCAACTCACAACAGGTGCTGAGAGTGAAATATTCAATGCAAAAAGTAGGAGGCTGACAAAATTCCTACATCAGATGGCTATTTTATAATCATGGAATCAGAAAATGGTATAATCCAAACTGGCTCTGAGAAAGTGAGAATGTTGGTATGAAACTGAGCCAGAGAACTGACACACTGTGGTCACTGTTTAATTGTCAGCCCGGTCCTGGTGTGGGACTGGACTGTCAGCAGCCAGTGTCACCATGGCATGGCATGGGAAATAGTGCAATGCACAGCCAAGGTGAGGAGGGAGAATTTAACTACATGCTTGTCAGTTGTGTGAATAAAAGGAAGGAAAATTAACGCTCACATACTGTATACACCTTACTTGAAGTCTGTAACTCCTTAAAACCACTAACAGATACCAGTATATCACATGCAGCATCAGCAATTTCAAAAACAGGCAGAAATTTCACCAAAAAAAGTCTGAAAATTCTAGTGAAAAACACTGACCCCTCAAAATAAGCAGACTTCAGTGGAAGGAGCCCTCCATCCTTAATACCCTTTCCATGGACTTATTTCAAATTTTCCAATTTTGCCTTTCTCCCATAGAGGTTTGCTGGTTTTTTGGTTTTTGTGTTTTGGTTTGTTTGTTTTGGGTTGGGTTTTTTTGGCCATGATTGCTGTGTTTCAGTTCCTCTGGTCAGGAAAGCTCATGCTTCTTTATCTCCAGGTTGTTGCCTTTTGGGAAAGATGCACAAGCCAAGGCAGCACTAGTCTGGCCCAGGAAATTCTGATCTCTTTGTTCCATGACCTCAGCCCACTGCTGAGGTCTCCGTGGCTTTTGTTCTCATTCTGCAGTTCTTCATCCAAAATACTAAGAGTATCTGTTGCAAACTGGAGACCCTGTATCTCATGGCATGCTCATCCCCAGTTCAGGACTTTCTAGTCAATAGTCCTGAGGACTTAAAGAAATTCAATTCTTGGAAGTATGATGTAGGTTTTTGATTTTGGACTTACTTTTCCATCATCCTACTGTCTCTACTGTTCTACATCCCTCCGACAATGGCAAATTTTTCCTTTCTAGTCGCTTCTCAGAGGAACTCAATCTTGGTTTATTTGCATCCTGTGGGTACTCTAAATTATCAGTAGTCCATTCATAGTTGTCTTCTTCACAAAGTTCTGCTTCTTTTATTGTTTCTGAGAGGAGATTTTGGGACAGACAAGGTCGCACATCTCTTCCTGTTTCCTGATATACTTTCTCCACTCCAAACGCTTACTTCAACTTTATATCTGCTCCTGATCCATTTCCTCCTATTTCCTCAAAGCAGTCTAATGTTGAGAGGAATATTTAGCAATATCTGCATTTTTAGCCCTCCTGTGTTCTTAAATGTCACATGTATTTCTTGTTTGTGAGCTTAAGGGACATTTTATCACACAAAGGGAATGTGCACATGAACGTAACAGTGAACCACTGACCCATTGAAGTGAACCACGTGATCCATTGATACCTAGAAATTGGAGACATAAATGCCTTCTGTTGAACATGCTGCTGACAGCATCCTCTTACAATTTTCTCTTTACAATTTGCCACACCATTTTGCCTTGCCATCCCTCTAAGTGCTCTGTCGTTCCTGGACCCATCTGCTTTTAAAAGGATGGAAAACAAAGGTTCATAGCTGACCTTTTGCCTTTCCATC
Organism: Calcarius lapponicus; assembly: GCA_039654755.1. NCBI lineage: Eukaryota > Metazoa > Chordata > Aves > Passeriformes > Fringillidae > Calcarius > Calcarius lapponicus. The sequence goes on from CM077463.1 coordinate 2,882,279, forward strand.
TCAAAATTAGGAGTTTTTATGATATCATAAACTCAACAGTTCCCTCAGCATGATTTCTCTGTAAACATATTCTTCTCATGCTGGCTTTTGAGTTGTTTCCCTTTTTTTGTGCTCATTTTTGTTGCTATTTTAGCTAGTGAAGCCAAAAAACATTTAATGATCAAAAATACTGTGAGTCATGCTATATTGTCCACTTCACTGACTTTTCTGTTAGAGGTAATGTTGCCCTTTTCCCAGCCATGGACACTTGTCCCTTCCTACCTTCCCTACATAGAAATCAGAATTATGTGCAAATTATTTTCCTAACAGCTTTGTGAGAAGGACAGTTTTCTTTCCTTTGTTTCCTTAAAATTTCTGAAAGATTATTAGAAAATACCATTAACATGCAAAAAAAAAAAAAAAAAAAAACTGCTGTTAAATTATCAAAATTCTCGAAGCACTGCTTTCCTGACACATTTTTACAAGATATGTCTCACCTTGCAGAGTATCATATTTTTAACTGTGAGATATATACTCTCCTAGCAACCTTTCAATTGTTTGAATCCTTTTTGCCCTACACCTTGAGCCTGTTTTATACTTTATATTCACTTGAAATACTTTTTAACCACCTTGTTGCAATTATCCGGTATAAAATCTATTTCAATAAATATTACACGTTATGGCAGGTAAACAAAAATAAGTTACATATAGAGCCTTGTTTATGAAGGGATTCAATCTAAATATTTTTACTGAGAGAAATTGTAACCTTTCAGTAACACAGGAATGACAAATTTGAACAGGAGGAGATAGGGCAGGAGACCAGTTATCCTAAAATTTGCACTAATGAAACTTTCATATCTTTCCTTGTGTAGCTCTGATTAGCTGTGAAACAGTGTGCAGTGCTTCCATATTTCTGAATAAAAGATGAAGAAACCATAGATATCCTTAATGAGTATGGGTTCCTGGAAAAATAGACATTAATAATAGTTAGTAGCTGTTATACTGTATTACTAGAAGTAGTACTAATTGCATTGCATTTCAAAGTGGTAGTGCTATGGTTTTGTTGCTTCTTTCTTATTAATGTTTGTGCACTGTGTAGTACATTTGTGGATAATTTTGCAAAGCATTAGGTAAACCCTTTTTACATATATTACACAGAAGGTTTTTAATGACTCTTAGAAAGCATTTTGTTTCAAAAGTGCTTTTATCACTGGTGAAACTGTTTTCTAATGAAGGCTTATATGGCCTGGTGAAATTTAAACAGTGCTTCTATTAAAACTTGGGGACATTTCTCCTAGGGATATGTGTGCCTAACTCTTGCTGACATTGGGAGGAATTGGTTTGCACACTGGAGATATAAGTCCCTGTAGAAAACCTTTTAGCAAAAAGAAACACAAGTGTATAGGCATTTATTGTCATCATTGCATGCCACAAGAGGTAACTACCATTGCTCCAGTGGCTATTCTGCTGTTAAATTCTTATACCCAAGAGGCTGCAAACAGTGAGCAGTCAGACATTAGAGTTATTAGGACTACAAAGAGACTTACTGTGCACACAGGACTTGTGCAGAGCTGTAGGAACTCTGCCTTCAGGACAGGTAATTGCTCTTGAGGAGTACAGGGCATGTTATTGTCTGCTAGCTACAGCCCATGTCACTCTAGAACCCAAGAGCTCCACTGGCAGGACTGCAGACTGGTTTCAGTCTTACTGGTATTATTTAATGAATTTACACTAATTGAAGAACAGTTTTTATGAGAAAACAGACTTTTTGGCTTGCCTACCTTGGAATCTGGCCAGGCCAGAGAAGTTTCTCCTCTGCACTTGCAAGCAGTATTATGAGAAAACTTAATGGTATTATCTTGGACTGTGCATCTCAGTGAAAGATGACATCTTTTGAAGCCAAATCTCTCCCAAGCATGGTACATGTGAGAGCCTACTGCAATGCTGAGGGATGAAGAAACATGGGGTTTTTCCCCAGTCACCCCTAGTCTAGTTTCTAAGAGAATCTCACCTTCTTCAGAGGAGATTTGGGAGATTTCAGCCTAAGGATGGAGAACTACAGAGCTGGACTCTAAAAAAGTACCATACAACCTGTGCTTGTGTACTGAGGCATGTCTAAAGTTTAGTCTAAATGTGTTGAACAATGTTTTTGTTGGTTCAGTATAATGTAATGTCCTATTAAACAGCATTTGTTGGGCTTCCAAATCTGTTGTCAAAGTACATTGTGTAGATGTTGTGATGTGGTGATATGTAAAATAGTGCAATATTTTATAGTAATAAAGTAAGCTAATACACTATGAAACAAGTGACTACATTATCTATTGTGCTACATACTTGAGACACAGCACTGGGGATATGGGAAGGTGTGCTTTTCAGGCACTTCCTAAGCCACAAAACTCTCTTGGCCGGCCCCTATGGTTTGCATATCCAGTAAAAATGCAGAAACTAAATTAGTCTTCTAAATGAGGTATTAATCCCTGTACAATTCTTTGAGCAATTTTCATTTACATTCTTAAAAAGGGAAGGAAGGTTTTAACAATGGCTATGCTTGCCCTCTATGATTCACGCTCAACATTTTTTTTTAATTTTTTTATAAACCAAGATTATGACATTTAATAAATACAACACTGACTTCTCAGGAAGCCCTTGGCTCACTCATAATTCAAACTCAATCAAAACCAGCACCAAGATTCATACCCTTTCGTTGTGTCACCTTCAGTTTACAGTTTTAAAAAAGTACATGGAAGCCAAAGCTGCCAGGCACAAATTCTGAAAGTTGACTCCCAAGTATGTCCAAACAGAATTCTAAAGGAAATAAATTGCTTTCCAAAGCCAAATTTTTCATAAGTTGGAACAGTATTTCAGCACAGAGGAAACATACTGTGCAGTGTTCCTGTTTGGTAAATGAGAGAAATATTGACTTTTATTTCTTTGTAACCTTTTAATACCATAAATTAAAAGGCAAGCTTTCTTTACACATTCTCAGGGTCGCCTTCTTTTTAATGTGTATTTCACATTGATGCAAATTATAGTCAATGGACTTACTAGAATTTTTTTTCTCTAATTTACGCATTTTTAATTGCATTTCATGTGTTCTAGATCGAGCACTTCTAAAAGTTCTCAGATAACTAGAAAAATACTCTCTAGGCATGAATACAAGCACTGATACAAAATATTTGAATGAGAAAATATTTTCATCATCTTTACATCCATTCTATCAATTAATTTCCCTTTCTATGTTTAGGTTTTTTCATAGCAGAAAATTTGATAATGTTTTAATTTGATAAATGATGATGACGATAGTAATAGTGGTAGTAATAATATTAATAATAATGCCATTTTCATTAAAGAATTTTTAAAATTATTAAGTAATACTTCAGGGATTATTTGACATCATAGAAAAGGTTTGCTGGTTATGGCAATACTGCAGTACTATCTATATTTCAATAGTTTAACTGAATTCACTCATCAATATATAGCCATTATCTCTTTCTTACAAGCCCTGCCTAACTTCCGTATTTTAACTTGTTCTCCATAAATATGATTATTTTAAGCATCTGGGGCCAAGCAGTGCCTCTCTACTGCAATTTAAACACTATCATATCTCTGAAGTACAGCAAAAGACACCTTAAGCTGTTCCTTAAGGGGAAAAAAAAGTATGACCAGTTGAGGAACTGTAAACATGATCCTAGTGGAGGATGACTAGGATCATGTCATCAGAAGACCCAGGTTCTCTTTTGCATTGCACTTAAGCCTCACACAGTTTAACATCTCGTGTTCTCTGGAATAAGTATGAGGAAGTACTTAGTGAAAACAGAAAGATTCTGGCAGATGACTCAGTTGTTTAGCCAAAATGTAAGAAGATTGCATTGATGGAAGGCCCTAGAGCAGCCCAGAGAGAATTCTGGGAAAAATCCACAGGGTTTTGATCTGTGGCCAGTGAGAGCCAACAAATGTGGCAGAGTAAAAGATGGTCATCTCCATCCAGTTTCTCCCATTCCTCACTAGCTGTTTCCATGTTTTACCCATTCCTTCCTCAGTCTGCATGTTTACTGCTTGTCATTCTGGCTCCTTTTTCCCTTGTTTGGCAATTCAGAGAAGCTGCCATTCTTGAATGTCAGCCCAGGCTTTGAACTCAGCCTTGCTTTGAGCAAGAGGTTGGCCTAGCTGAACTCCAACTGTCCCTTCCAATATAAACACTTAGAATATTCCATGGCTCTCCATACTTCTCAGATTTAGGCCAAGGGTGCTAAAAGGGAGGGTCTCTGATTGAACAAATCATCATCTGGATAATTTTAAACTTCTTCCACAGTACTTCTCAGAGAGAAAGAGAAGCTTTTTAGTCTTGTCTCCTTATTACACCACACTGAAGATATATTTCTTTATATATGAGAGTTATTTAAAAGTCAATGCAAGCAGGAAGAACGGTGACATGCTTTTTGATTTCAGCTTGCCAGATGTGTTCCTTGAGATTAAATAAACAACAAATTATTCTCACACTGTAATTGAAAAATAATGCAGTGTTTATTTACTTTTTTGTAGCATCTCTGAGAGATCTCAGTGGCTTGTGGGGCTGGCTCTAAAATAGAAACATTTGGAGAGTCTGACGTAGCTAATATTCACTGCATGACCACCAACTGGAATGATTATTTCTACTAAAGTTAATCTTGAATAAGCAAGAGGTTTCTCTTGTAATTTGCTCATTGCATATCAGACTTTTAACTTTATCCCAGTAGCATCACATTAGGATGTGTCGTACTAAAAGAAGTACCATCTAAGTACAGCTTCAGTCAATACGGTCTTTTTTAAAGATTCATCTCACAGTGATTAATTGATTCCATGTTTTTTCACATGTCCCTAAAGGCAGATAAGCTGAAAATCTTTTACATGCAACATCCTTCAGCCGGTTTTCCCAGTCTTTCCTTGCAACCCACATTGCCACGTTCTCCTCAGCACTTGTTATCAGGGATCCTGTGTAGGCAGCTACCGTGAATCCTTCCTCATCTGCTCTGGGCAGCAAGCAGGAATTCTTTGTGGTGAGGGAAACAGGCATCTCTATGGTGCCACGCAGCTTCTGTAAACATCTAAAGTAGCAGAAATCAATAGTATTCTAAAAGAACCAATTCTTCCCTGCTGATTATTAAAGTTTTTAAAACTCATCTACCAATATTTCAGATTTAAATTTCTACTCACTTTTGGTCAGATGAATCCCAGTATAACTGTAAAACAGTTAAATTTCTAGTCTACATGAGTCAATATATTTACCCCTACAGCCAGTGGTGGAAAACAGGCAGTGGTGGAAGATGACTTAAATAATTTTATTCACTCACTGTCTAGGCAGCTTGTTCTCTGGCTTTGCCCATTATGCTCCACAGATTAGAGGGAAGTCTGGATGAGAACCTTAGGTTAACTGACAAGTTCATCTGACAAGCCAGATGAACAAGGGTGCATGGGATGAGTCCTGCCCACACAACAGAGGCAAGCATAGGTAATAATCAAAGTTATTCATACCCCCTGCATTATCACAAAAGCTGAAAGCTATCTCCTGAAGTAAGGCTAAATCTGGAATCCCATTTATGCTACTATAGAAAACAGTCTGGATTTCTCTATAAAAGTGAAGTTAGAAATGTAGAGTACATAAAATATTTTGTATTAAATATATATTAATATATTTATTAATACTTAAAGTTTTATTATAAGATTTAATTGCTCTTACATAATGGACTTTTGAAAGTCTTTACATGCAACTACTCCACTCCTTACCTAAAAATGGAAACAAGTAAAATTAGTATGGCTTACACTGGATTGGAAGATTGCTTCACTTATCAATCTTTCAACCTAATTATAAGTAAGAAATCAGTGACAGACTTTATTTTTAATGAACTATCTCTAGGAAAATTGCTTGGCTTCTGACTAAATGCACTTTCTTTGAAAGTCCTGTAGAAAACATAAAATCAATACTGGTAAACTTTGCAGCTGGCAGGGAGTTTGGTCCATGTCATTGAGTAGATAAGACCTTACTGATAGAGAGCAATGTGGAATGCTTAATAAACTAAGTATCAGCAAACAGGAAGTGTTTTTATCCAGTCATTGCAAATTAATTCCTGAAAGAGAGTAAGGAATGCAACCCAAACTTGTAAAAAGTGCTTTTGAATCATTATGTATAATCACCTGAGCACAACATCACAATGAAAAAAGGCAGATTCAGCAAAACTTCTTAAAACTAAAGGTTTTGTTTATATTTTTCTTAGTCAGATGCCATTGGTAAACTACTTTATTGCACTTATTTTTAATGTTAAGAAAATCAATGAGGGACTGTTCCAGAATCTTTCCCTGCTTCTTCATACTTGTCCTTCCATCTTATTTTTCCATTTTTTTCCTATTTGCTTCAAAGTTACTATGTGACACTTCCATATACTATGCAAAGCATCTTGTAGATGTCTTATCTTTTACTAAAGTTTTTGGGGTTGGTTTTTTGTTGTTTTTTTTTACCTGAAATATGGGATTTCTATAGGATTTTCCATGCAGTTCTCCATTAGAAAAAGTAATGGCTGATTCAGTTGTCCATGGCAAGGTAGATGGAAAGGTATTTCCTTACTACCTAACTCCTATAATAGATCTCTTTCCTGTGGAGACAACTAGGCATGTAATTTCAGGATTTATTCCCTGTGAGGAATCTTGCAAGGAGCTGTTCATTAAAAGCTTGTAAAATTAAAGAAAAGGACTTTGCTTGGGAAAAGCAGTCTAAAATAGAGCTGAAAGGATAGAAAACCAGCTAGTGAAGAGTTAGACATTCAGAAAAGATGTTTTGGATCACATAAAGAGTACTGGTAGAAGCTGTGTTGTCAGGGAATCCTTTTTTCAGCAGGTAGGAGGCAGCTGACCTTCAGCTCTCTGGGTATCAGACTCTCTTAGCTATAAAACTGCTTCAGAGACATTTCTGGTCACCACAAGTAAATATTTACCCAAAACAGCTGCAGCCATCTTCTGTACCAAATAGACAAGAGCAGTCTGATGGAGATACCTCTTTGGTTTTTTTGCAAGTCTGTAGGCTGTCTTTGTTCCTCTGAGAAGTGCCTGAGTTAGGCAGGTCCTTCCTGAGCTCCTGGTGGAGAGACATTTCCAGTGGCTGTGGCTTCTGAGCAAGTGGAAGAAGGGTCAGGGCAGAAAGCTGGAGATTACAGCCCAACCCAGCAAGCTGCTGAGCGAAGCAAAGCACAGATGGAATGGGATGAAAATCTGGGGACTAGCAGGGACTATACAGAGCTTTTTATAACTCAGAGAGTCATTGATTTCACTGGAAACAAGGACCCCTAATGTAGGGACATCGTGAGCAGGGCAAGCTGTTCCAAAGTTTCTTTGGTTTCTATGTTCTCCAGTCAATGATTTTACATTTTCCTTATTTGAAAACATACGTGGTTTAGTTCTATTATGATAAAGCTCAGTGTGGGTTTTTGTTTGGTTATATGTATAATCAAGCCTTTGGAGCTGTTATAAGAAGGAGTCTATGCAGGTCTAGATAAAATCTTTGGCCAGGCTGGGGTCACGCTTATGTGGGAAGAAAACACCAAATCAAAACCTGCTGTACTGCCACAAAATAGAAAGTAATTTCTTCACCTGTTTGGTAAATCCTTTACCTTGCAGATTAAAGTCTTGATTTCTGGAACTAAGAACTGAAGCTGCTTTTGCTTCTGAACTGATAATCATTTCTGTGGCTATTTAATTGTGAGTTAGTAATGAAGAAACAAAAATCACACATAAATTCTAGGGATTTCAGAGAGATTTACAGAGAAGGAAAGTTCTACTGCATAGAAGGAAAGTTCTACTGCATATTATTTTTGTCTTTGTCACTTTGGGGTGACAAAGACAAAAATAATATGCATTATTATAATTATGAAGTCAGAATAAAAGAGACTGAAACTGAAATATATTTCTATCACTTTCTCTTTTGCGACTTAAAGCTATGAAATTTATATTTGTCAAAAAACACAGATATCAAAGAAATAAAAAAGAAATAACAGTGGTTTAGAATGCAATATAATAAATAAGAAAATAATCATTTGTGTATTGAAAATAATGTTGCAAATTTAAAAAAGACAAAAAACAAATGTAGGAAAGAAAAATTAATGCCTCAAATTTTGGAGGTGGAGGATCAGGCCTAGTCTCTAGAGAGTGAGTATTAATTTAGAAGTACTCAATTTTTTTGCTTCTCTCTGTTGCCTGAAAGATAAAGAATTGCAGTGTAACAACATATATACTTTGGTCACTAAATTTGAATGCATTTGTTGCAGATAACTGGTGTAGAATTGCAACTGAGTTACATTTCTAACTTGCTTCTACTAGGAAAGGGAGAAATAAAATTCATGACTTGTGTTTCTACAGAGCTACCCATTTTTTATTCATTAATATGTGATAGCTACTTGCACACTGGTTTGGTTTTTTTCTATTTGCCTCAGCAGTAAATAAACTTTACCAGATTAAGGAGAATTATGGGTATTTTCCATGTGTCCCATTTGAGGTCTCTTTGTATGGCAGAACACGCAACTTTCAGAACATTCTTCAGAGAAAAAATTGTTCTGTGGAGAGGCTGAAAACAGCTGGGTTTTTTTGTTTTGTCTTGCATAATGCTTTTATTTTCAAACTGCAGCAATTATTTCTGAATTACTAACTTCTGAGTAGATAGAAACATTTTTTTTTAATTAGACTGGATTTGTAATTTGTTTCCTCTATCTTATGAGTCCTATAGTTTTTTTAAAAACTCACCAAAGAGAACATCACTGAGAAGTAGAGCAACTTAATCTAGAACTGTCAATTGCCTGATAGATCAAAAACTTTTTGATGGTATGGAAAGCAAAGGCTTGCTTATAACAGGGTAAATTACTTCAGGCTCCATGATATGAGGGACATCTAATATTTACTGCTTTCTAAATATTAAATGTTCCTGCTAAATATTAGATGGTCACTAGGTACTTTGTATAGAACCTGAATAGAAATTTCATCTGAGATCTGATTTATTCTGTTATTTTACCCATCAATACATTCTGGAAATGCAACTGCTTTTCACAGAAATGGTATTAGAGAACTACCATTAACTAATGAAAACTCCCTTTTATAAAAGGCTCTAATTTGAATTAATATTCTCCTTCCCTTTCCTCTGAAGTGGACCCTTTGTTGTTGATCCCTGTTTCATGAAATATACTCTTTAATTTAGCCTGTTAGAGTTAAAAATTATAATTTTTTTAAAAAAGAACACCAGGGGGAAATTTCCTCTACAAACTATTTCCTATTCTATCATATTGGGATTATACACCTGTAGGGTGGCTGGGTAAAGAGCATACAGATCTACCCTTAGTGTCATTTTATTTATCTGTTCTCTGAGGAAACCCAAGGAGAAATTATCATGACCATCACAGATTAATTTTGCTGTTCATCCAGATTCCTTCAGCCAGCTATAAATTCAGGCATAAATTCAGTTTTTGTCTTGTGATCAAATGGGGATACTGAGGTATGAGGGTAGGTTGAGGAAGAAGATGGTTTATGGATCCAAAGACTTCATCCAAGTTTGTTTTCTTACGCAGTAAGTTCTGATTTTAAATAAGGTGGGACATCCATGCAATGTACCCTAGCATGTCTTTCTAAAAATGCTAATTTTTAAGGTCTACAAAGTGCTTCACGGTTGTCAGCACCATAATCTCCTCTGTTTAACTTGTCATGTTTATGTACTGTTCCAATTTGCTCAGCGTTGAGGGGTTTATTTTCCATTATGTCGGACATGTCATCTAACTCAAGTCTGAAACCAATTTGTGTTCCTCTGAGAGACACAGCAATGTCACAGGCAAAAAAAAAATCAATTTATTCACAGTTTTTCTTCCTTTTCCTTGTAATACATTCATTTAATAGTTATCACTTCCCAACTATCTTGTCAGGATCCTTTTTAAGCATCATTTTTTAGTGTTCTGTTCATTAACTTTTCAAAGTCCTACGCAGGACTACATGTGACCAGCACATAATCTAAACATCATAAAATTCACATCAATACTGTTCCTCTCTCCTTAGACTTCAGGACACACTGTTCTTTATGTTAATTGCTCAACTCCAAACTTTCAGGAATTCATAAAAAATTGACATTTCCTAACGGGTTTTTTTGCAAGCCAGGTCATCTTGATCAATTTATCATGCTTTATACTTTTCAGCGTTCTATACTGCAATAATATCATGCCCATCAATCCTTATTACTCTCTCATTTTTTTTCTTTCAGGCTCCTGTGGTCTTATGCTAAACCACCTGAACTTCATGTCTTTTTAACCAGTATAATTTAAATCACTGAAATGATCAGAAAAGCTTTTACTAATTCAGTTTTGTTCTTCTCGATAAGTAAGTTGTATACTGAGAATTGCCTTCTGAGTGGGAATGTGAAAGCAAAGACATTTGTCTCTACTAGGTACGTGTCAGAGTGGACAGTATCAAATCTTCAGTAGTTCAAAGCAGTGTCTTACCTGGAGGTTCAGCCACAGAACTGCAAATTTAGAACTTCTCTGTTCTTTTCACAGTTTTGTTACCCTTTGTACATGGGCCTCCCATTAACATCCCTCGCCAAATATTCTGCATTTCAACACTAAATGTTGTATTTTCACATCTAAGAGTTAATGATGTAAACTTTGGTCTTCTGATAAGTTTTTCTTCTCCAGTTGCTCTTCTCTTTCACAGTCTCCAGCTGTTGTCAATCTTTCTGTTCTACCTTAATCCCTGTAGCCAGGAATAAGCTCATCTGTCAAGCTGGTGTGAAGGAGTGGGAAATTGGAAATTAGTTATTCCTTTGAATAACATCTGGATGCAAAGCATCAAATAATCATGCTATTGCTTATCCCCTGCTTTCACCACTGTGGCCAAGTGGCATGATTACCTTTTTATTATGTTGCCATTGGGTGTTTGTCATTCCACCATGTGGTATGAAAATGAGTCGATTATGGTTAACACACCTGAGCTCCTGACACTACCCATTTCCACTGAACAGATTTCAAAAGAAAATTAATAACATTTAGAACCATGCAGACAGCTTGATGCCTATTAAACACTAAATACTGAAGTTACTACTGTGTAATTTAATAATGACAAGCAGTCAGAGGAAACCAGGAGGCTCTCTAAGTCTCTGTAATTACACTTACTTGTTGCTTTATGGTGAACTTTTGTCCAGTGCTCCCAAATCTCAGAGAAATCAGGAGGAGGGAGACTCTGAGCTCATTAGCAACATCCAGGGCCATCTGAAATGCACTGGCACACCAAGAAATCTTCACTGGAATGGCAGAGTAAGGATGAGAACTGAAGCTCTGAAATCTTCCATAGATTCTGTGTCATATCTGCCAATCTAGGACAGATTTCTGAATAACATTAGGTATGGCACCCTCGATAGTAGACCTGTGTTAAGTTCCTAATTCACAGACTATGACATGAAAATTTGCCTGTCTGAATATAAATATCTAAATCTGGCATATGTGTTTGTGTGTCTAGTAAACTGATGGAGACTTAAATTAACTGCTGACATGTAGGCAACCTATTCTGTTGAGATGCCCATGGATATTCCATCTCACTTCCCACCAAAGGTCCTTTTGTCACAGTTGACAACACTAGGAGGTTACATATGCAAGCAAAAGAATGGATTTATCGTTGAATGTTTTTCCCCCACACTTGCTGAAGTCATTTTGTGTATTTATTTACATGAAGAGGACTTTAGGACGTTGTATTAAAACAACTTATGCACCATCTACATTTTAACAGAAAATATTTGGAACATGCCTTGATATTCATCAATGTGACATACTATAATTCACTGTGAGATTCCTTTATTGGGCTTAGGAAGTGTTAAAGCTTAAATGGGAGTAGAATCTAAACACATGAAAGAGCAGAGAGAGTGATATAGTTAGGCAGAGTTTCTGACTGTCAGAGAGCTCCAAAAATACGATGCAGTATTCCTGAAAAGTTTTTGAGGCTTAAAATAGCTTTAAAAAGCCAGGCTGAGTTGTCAGACGTTTTCTTAGCAAGCATACAAAGTCTTTATGGGTATGGCAGCACTTGCAGACCCTTCTAGAATCAACAGCCACCAGCTGTCAGGGTTCTGAAGTCTCAGTTTATATTCCAAATGATGTTGCTGGTTCTGTGTGTATGACACATACCAGGCTTTTCACCTTGCTGAGTTTGCTCTGCGCAGGGGGAGTGGCATTCAACAATATATTTTTTTGCCTGAGACAAGGCATTGCTTTCATTACCAGTTCTCGCAGCATTAGAGCAGCACAGCTAAGAGTGTAATTTCTAATCTGGAAAGAGAGCCAGTGACACTGTTTTTAGCAGCAGTCACTGGACAACAGACACGAGCAAACCTGGAGATTCTTCAGGGGAAATTTCCCTTCAGGCAAACAAAAGGTTCTCTTTCTTATCTGTAAAAAAAATTTACCCTTGACCTTTTCAAAATGTAGATAGAACCTGTGAGCAAACATCTGAGATGTCTTGCTCATCATGTATGAGTATCTATGCATGCAGACTTTTCCTAATTGAGTTAGTATTTAAATAAAAATACATATTCTTAGGCTTCAGAGAGGAAAATAACAGTTCATCCACTACCTGCACCTCCAAAACAAAAACTAGGATATGAACCTAAGGATTTGAACTTTTAGTAGAAGCTTCTGTCATAAAAAGAGACAAGGCTCTTCCTCTATTCCATAAGATAACTTCTTCTACTCCAGGTCAAGTTGTCCCAGTAAAATCTGTTCTGCAGCAGCATTTTCTCAGTTCCAAGATATGACCGTCCTTGAGATAATATAGTTTGCTCTCAGCAAGGAAATAAATCTGTAGCAGAGTAACACTGTTCTGGTAATCAGTGTCTGAAAAGAGAAGACAGTTTGTGTAAAAGTGAGACATTCTATTGGTGTTTAGTATCTAACTTTGTCCTTGGAAAATAATTTATTCTTGTTGACTACATAAAAAGCTTGTTCCAAAAATGTATTTTTCATTTCCACAAATTGAGATTTTTATTATGTTTTCAACCTTTAGTATATTTACACATCAGAAACTATCACTAACTGTTGCATTTGCCTCTGCACTATTTTAGATATGATGTAAAAATTCTCTGCCTCACATCCAGATTAATTAGAAGGACATGGTACTTGTTGGGTTTTTTTTCCTGGTTTCATAAATTATTTTAAATGTCTGACTGATAAGCAATTCACAGAGCTGTAGCAGCTAAGGAAAATAAATACCGGTGTGTCCATTAGAATGTAAATTAACTCATTACTATGCCTGCTCCTGACCTTTTCTGATGGCTGTATTCTTGCTAACAAAGACACTTTGCTATTCATGAAAGTGAAATTTAATGGTAGCTTGAGATTCTCTGGTGTATTTTAGATTACATTCTGATAGACTCAGGTAACCGGTGAGGGTTCCAGCTTGAGCAGCAATTACTTTTAGCATTCATGACTTTGAATAGCTATCCTTTTTCTAATTATTTGTGAAGATTTGAATATTGTTGAAAATTTGTTGCTTAAGGTCAGTGAAACTTCATGAACTGCACAAAAAGGGCTCCTATGTTTAAAAAGTTGAATATTGATAGTACCTGATCTCACAGTCATTTAAGGTCTTGTATCAGCACTATAAACATGGAAACTTAGAATCATAGAATCATAAAAAGGTTTAGATTGAAAATGCCTTAAGATCATCAAGGCCAACCATTAACCAAGCACTGCAAAGTCCATCACTAAACCATGTCCTGAAGTACCACATTTACACATCTTCTAAATACCTCCAGGGATAGTGACTCAACCAACTCCCTGGGCAGCATGTTCCACTGCTTGGCAATCCTTTAGGTGGAGAAATTTTTCCAAATACACAATCTAAATATGCCCTGTGCAAATTTAGGCCATTTTCTCTTGTCATAACTCTTGTAACTTAGGAAAAGAGATCAACCCCCACCTCACCACAACCTCCTTCCTGAAACGTGTGGAGCAAAAAGTTCCCCCCTGAGCCTCCCTGTCTCCAGGTTAAACACCCCCAGCTGCTTCAGCTGTTCCTCATCAGACTTGTGCTTCAGATCCTTCCCTGGCCCTGTGCAAGCCCTTCTCTGGACCGATTCCAGCATCTCAATGCCTTTCTTGACCTAAGAGGCCCAAAACTGATTAAAGGTGTGGCCTCACCATTGCTGAGTACAGAGGAACGATCACTGCCCTGGGCCTGCTGGCCACACAGCTGCTGATACAAGTCAGGATGCTAGCAATTGTAAAACTTCTCCCAGCTGCTTATAGAATATTTCATGAGCCTCTTCATCCTGGCTGGGTGGTCAACAAAAGATTCCCACCATGGTATCTGTCTAGCGGGCCTTTCTTAATTCTTAAACATTCAACCATGTCATCTCATCACTAAGCTCCAGACAGTCAAGACAGCCCCTAAGATACAGAGCCGTCTCCTTTTTTGCCTGTCTCTTCTGAAGAGTTTATTGTCTTCCATTGCAGCAGTCCAGGCACGTGAGTCATCCCGCCACATTTCTGTGGTGGCAACTGCATCATAGCTTTCCTTCAGTACCAAGACCTTTGCTTCCAGCTCTTCCTGTTTGTTACCTGTGCTGTGTGTAGGGGTGTAGACATTCTCCAGCTGGGCTATTGATTCTGCCACATTTTTGGGAGAAGCCCTAAATCGTTTGTGACCACTGTCAGCTGCTTCCATGGCTTCTAGCTCATTAATAACCCTCATGTCTCTGGTGCTGCATGGATCCATCTCCTGCTTCCACTGAGACAGCACACCAGAGGGCATTGCTAGCACACTGTCCCTCAGTGACATGCAGCTCCCAGGGTTAGCTCTAGCAAGCCTGGTTTTATCCCTTACCCCTTTCAAATCCAGTTTAAATCTCTTTCAATGAGCCCTGCTACCTCCTGTGCATAGATTCCCCACTATGAGACAATTGTACCCTATCTGTTCTCTGAAGTCCTGGTGTTCTCTAAACTAACCAATGATCAAAAATATAAAACCCACACTTTGCTGGTGGCACCAGGCTCAGAGCCAAGGATTGATCTGCTGGTTCTTCCTGTTTCTTCTGTAATAATCTTCTGCAACTGTAAAAATAGAGGAGAACACTACCTGTGCTTCTGATCCCTTAACCACTCATCCCAAGGCTCTGAGGTCTGTCTTGATTTCCTTCTAACCTCTTGTTGCAACTTCATCACTGCCTACCTGAGAAATGAATAATGAGGCTGTGTCAGGGTGGGAAGCTTTCTCTTCATATCCTTAACCAAGGCTGCAGGGAGGCAACAGGCTTCCATAAAAACTGGCTCTGGGCTGCATATTGGGCCTTCTGTTCCCTTCAGAAGGGAGTTTCCTGTGACAATGACCCATCTTTGTTTTGGAAGGCAGCTTTGGCACAGGGAGCAGCCCAACTTGATGACAGCATCATGCCCATGCTGGATGAAGCACCAGCCTTGTAATGTTTGTTTCCACTTGCAGAGTCTCATACATGCTATGCCTGGACAGCTGGGAGAGGTGAGGCAGTCACAGAGGAGACGTGCACTGGGCAGGCACTTGTCACCACTGCCACCAATCCCTTAAGTCCCTGTGTTCAGCTAGAGGGAGAGGGTAACAAATTCTCTCTCTCATTTGTCTTGTCTATCTGTGGAGCCTGTCCCTGGGAATACAGGGAGTGAAGGTTAGAACACAGTGCTGATAGCACCAAGGTCATGGGCTCAGTCCCTGGATGGGCCATTCACTTAGAGCTGGGCTGATGATCCCTGTGTGTCTGTTCCAACTCAGAATATTCTGAGACTCCAGTAGTCTGATACTCATACACTCCCTCTGATTCCTCAGCCTACTCACTTCCTCCCAGGGGTGTCACTGAGCACAGGAGCTCCTCACTCAGTGCCAGCAGTCCCGACACAAGGACAGTGCAAATCCTGGCTCTGGGGTGGCAGTATGATCCCACTGGAGTTCCACCTGGGCAGCTGTGCTCCTCATGCTGGGTGCAGAGTTAGAGAGGCCTTTCTTCCTGTAGCTGGCAGGGTTTCGGCGCCATTCCTGTGTGCCTTTCTGTGCCAGCTGCTGCCAGACTGTCACATCATGCCCTTGGTGCCACACCATGCCCATCAAGATGTGCCCATCTTGTTCCTGGCCCTCAGAGATCCCTACAGGTTTTTTTTATCCTGTGGAGGAAGGCCTGGCCTGGTGCTCCTGGTCCTGTCAGCTGTGGCATGAGCTGCAGGCTGCTATTGGCCCTCCTCTGAGCTTCCCAAATTCAGACAAATCCCCCATGCATCTCACTGGAGCACTCCATAGGCAATCATGTCAGCACCAGAGCCACTCGCCTCAGCTACTTCAGGAGGAAGAGATCAGGTACGTTTTCCTAAAGTACTCTTCTACCTCATTTCTGATAAACTTCTGTCTCACACTTTATGCTATGTGTCAAGTCTGAAACTCTGAAAGAGCTGAAATAAAGACTTGGACTCATGATGCCCCCAAGTCACCTGGAGCAGAGATAAGCCAGACAGGGTGGTACCCCACCCTGGGGTAGGTAAAGATCTAGCTGACCTTCCTTTGAACAGTACCTGCTTTTTGCCCATACCTTCATAGATTGTCTGTAGGCAGAAATGTATTTAGTCTTTGGGATTACTTTTCATAGGTGTAGTAGGCCAAAGAGTGGAAAACAGTGATGATTTTAACTGGAGCATTACTTCTGTTGCAGTTTCACTTGGGTTGAGAACATGAGCAATCAAGTAATGGAGCATAAAGCAAAATGCCAGCACAAGCCACTACTGAAAATCAGTTTATACCATTGTGAGTCTTTTTTCAGGAAAAACTGGGTTAATAACATCTGAGCATATGTATATAGCCATAAAGAAGACAGAGGTATTTCTCAGTTTTATTAATGTGAACCTGCATTTGATGCAGCCTATGACTGTAACCAACCTTCATGTTACTGCAACGCAGTGCAGTTACTTGCCATGGTCCTTGTATGTCACCTACTACAAGGGAAAAGGCGCTGGCTCTAAACACACGGAATGTTGTGGTCAAAGGCAGTGGGTCATTCATCTCACTCTGATGTGGGATGTGTTGATTTTTGGCCCATTGCATCAGGTGCCATCCCAGCTAAAGACCACATGGATCCTCCACAGTATGGCACCATCTCTCTGCAGGACAGCTGACAGCAGGAGTAGCTAACTATGCTTGAAGAGCTAGAGCTTGCAGTCTTCTTACACCTACCCTTTATTTCAAGGTAAATCAACTTTTTGTTGTTGCTAGAGTAAGATCTCAATATTTAGACCTATTTGAAAAAGATGGACCACTGAAAAAATATTGTGTAATAATGACTGAATTTATTAGAAATGGAACTACTAATTGCCATTCCCTGTACATTATCTGATATTTTAAATATGACATGATCAACTGAAACTTTTTATCAACTACTTGTTGTCATAAGTATTATTTCCATTTATTCTCATTCATTGTCTCCTTTTAGATTTTGTTTACTACAGTATATAAATTATTGAATGTACTACTTCTCATTGATCATACTTCTTTTCCTTAAAAGGAGAAAATATTTGAAGAGTAATTGAATCAATGGTATATATTGGTTCTGTATACACACAAAAAATTACCTCTCCCACAAGTATTTTGAGAATTTTAACTGTAGGATATTTTAAATCCTAATGAGTCAACTCAATGGTAGAATTAGCTCTGTGCACCCAATCTGACCACACATAACATAGCTCAACAAAAGGCAAACACACAGAGGGAGAAACCAGGTGTAATGTGAATGGTAAGAAACAGTTCCTGAACCTTCTAAAGGTGAACACCCAAGTCTGAACTCTCAGTGTTCTCACCGGTCACATCAATTTGAAGTTAATGAGTATTTGATACCTTTGTAAATCAGGCCCATATAGACAACTGATAGACATCTCAGGGATTCCAGTAAGAGAAAAAAGCACAGAAAATAAATCTAGTGTTACAGTAAATTTATCCAGTAACTTTTCTAGAAGGAAAAACTTTTGCTTGAAGTGTTGTCACATGGATGTTGACAAGATGCCCATGGAGTCAGTTAATGTTCTGGGAGTGCTCATCAGCCATCTGTTCAGTGACTTCCAAGCATCTTGGAAGGAGAAAGGTCTGTTCAGTGCTTAAGACAGCTTTGCTTAGGAAGCCATATGCAACAAGGACATTAAAGCACAGAAAAACTCCCAAGAAGCCCAGTGAAAGCTAGTGGGCTTTCACCCATTAAAAGTGAAAGTGTGACAAGTGATGTGGAGGGATGTTGACTTACCCTGAGCGTTGCTTTAGATTAAAAATCTTTGTTTTGGATGCTGTTGAGTTCCTCCCTGCAGCACACGCCGTCACTGCAGAAATCAAACTGTTCCCAGGTTTCAGTTTAATTATCCATACACATCTGCCAAAGAGGTGAACATCCTTAAAAGTCCTGTGTCTCAGCAATAGCAATGTGAGTTACTTATGACTCTACGAGGTGTGAAGAACTTCTCCAGGAAACAATGCAAAATAATGTGTGAATAATGAATAATGAGAATAATGAAGATGGAAATGGAGCAAAAATCATCCCTATGGGAGCAGACTAATAACCAAGGGCTGGTTTTGTACTACTGACATTACAGAATTTGCAAGAAAACCTGAAAAGGAAACTAATCAGATCTCTGTCTTGCAAATGCTCTAAGTCCTGCCTGATAAGCTGCTTTTAGAAAACTAAACTTTTCAACAGTAAATCCTTGCTGAAGTGTAAGGCACATGATATCTGTAAGAATATTTTACAACAAAAGCATACTTAAACTTGGCTATAAGAGGAAGTAGATACAATGAGTGTGATGTGATTTGTCTTTTGTTACAGGATATCTTCATCAAAAAGGAGAAGTACAATAAACTGAAGCTGGAATTTGCCTTGATATGAAAAAAAAAAAAGGAAAAAAGTTTTTTCCTCCTGCTACATTTGAACCCAAAATCTGTTTTCAGTTCACAGTGTTTTTTAGTTAAGTTACAACTTAGAAATCATCACAGCTCTGATTTCCAGGGATGCTCATTTTGGAAGGTGGTAAATACAACTTAAAAAGCAATCTCAAAAATAATTTTTGTAACACTGCTTTATGAGAAAATGTAAATCTGATTTTTAGAAGACATGGTTGTTACTGTACCTTGGCTTATTTTTTTGAAATCAAACAATTAAAATGTTCATATGTGTTGGCCACCAGCTGCTGTACCTTATTACAGTTTAAACAGCCAACCTGGAATAAGAAATCATTATATTCTAAAAACCAATTTTGCAGAAGCATATGAGGTTATGTATTTTTATTGTTGCATGCTTACACGTTGCCACAGTATTTTCCTGCCAGCACCAGGCTCAATGGTGGGGGCTTTTGTAACAAAAGCCAGTAACTCAACTCTTCTTTCCCAAACTGATGCAGACCTGTACTGGCTGTCTTTATGAGGAGTGTTAATAAAAAAGATACAGAAATCTTCAAGAAATGGGCTGCAGCTTGTGTGGTGAGGTTACCATGAGGAGGGGTGGCTGTCAGGCACATGGGTGAGCCAAAAGCCACTCATGGTAAGAACAGGCTGCATGAAGTGTTTTTAGGTGGATCTAAGTTGACTTTTGTTATTTCAAATTTTAAACGTGTGTGGATATGGAGGTGAGGGGTGTTCATATGTAAATGTATATAATATTTTCTGCTACTCAAGTTTTTATGAAGACATCCCAAGTTGGACAACAGGGGGCTGGGAATCTGGGGAGGGAGAAGCAGAAACCTGGAAGTGGAATGAGGTTGTCAGAGCTTATCCAGTATATGTTTCCAGTTGGATGCGAGTTGATCAGAAGGTTGGGCAGTATTAATATTGTATTAGTACTCAAAAGAAGGAGAAAGCTGCAATTTTTGGAGAACAAATTTCAGCCCTGTTAATAAATCAGCACCTCTATATGAACTGATGCCAGTCTGCTGGCAGCTGTCATGCAGGTGGGATCCTGCTCTCCCTGCTGGAGAGGGCTCACATGACATGTAAGGACCACCAGAAAGTCAAGGGATATGTGGTGTGAAGTGAGGTCAAACTAAATGAAAGTCCACTTCTCATTGCCTGCTCTACATGTGGCTGCAGATGGCCAACACTGCAGAGTGGACACTGAATATACATTATTAAGGTATATTCTTCTGGTGAGATTTTAAGCCTCAGTTTTCTACATGTAAAGGATTTGTTTCTTTTACTCTTGCAGTGTTCCACATATGCAATATTCTCTTGAATTGCAGCAATTGTTGCATGTGTTTAAATACCGGTGATAATTATTTTGGTACACAACAATTATCCATGATCAGTCTCACACTGAATGACTGATAATGTCATATATTCTATAAAAGTCAGTTTTGTTTAGGTTGGGAAAAGGATGTTTAGTTCAGCTGTGAGTGTAGATCTTTTGTGAGACAATATTAAAATTGTCAACAAATGGGTAAGAGATGTAATGTAAAGTTCCTTTATGGAACTAGGCCTTCACTCCTTTAGCCCAGCACCTAATCTTTGACAGAGGTGAGAGATTATCTCATTTTACATGAGGTCAAGGTGTAACAGATGGAATTAATCAGAAGAATGGCTTTTACTATAAGTCCCAAGGTTTGTTACCTTTAGCGATTGTTGCTTCTATAGCATCCGTTTGTACGCATATGGATCTTCAATGTTTTTTTTTTTAATTTTCCTTTGGATCCTTTACTTCTCTGGCATCCTATATCTGTTAGTTTTCTTAACATAATTTCATGCTGTGTGAATAAATATTGCTTTTTATTTTTTTTTGAGTGTAGATGTTGTCATTTGTATGTTGCAGTCTGTGCCCATAACCTCCAAGCTAAATATAAGTCTATATTCTCTTTGTTTAAATTAATACTTGGATTTTTTTTAATTGAGGGGCTTTAAAAAAATCTTGACTTGATGTACATGTCATTGTTTATTTGATTTTTAAACACTTACTATATTTTTAATTGATAGCAAATTTTTTATGATATCTCCAGCATAACTTATTTTTAGATAGAGACAGTAAATAAATAGGAGAAAAAAGACCTTTCAGTTTAATCAGGAGTAATTTTTCATGACAGTAAGTTATGGGAGGTGCACCAGTGTCAATGGGTAAGGAGTGTTACCTCTGCCAATATTTTCTGAACAACAAATCAGGGTAGTAAGTTGATTTGAGCAATTTTCTAGTCTCATCTTTAGCTCAGAGCAGAAAAGTACTTTTTAGTTTTCACTCTTATTAACAGTACAGAAGCATAGTGGGTAATAAAAAGGTAGCCATCTGCCATCCAATAAGTTATTTAATAAGTTTCTGCTGCAGAATCTTTAATACTGAAAGTGATGTACTAGCCAGATCTATCAAGGATGCCTGTTATCTCAGCTTGAGTTTGCAGATGGAAAGAAATCTGTCCACTTGTTAATAAAGCAGTTTTTATCCAGGCACTGTTGAGTCAGTAAGCATAAACCTTTCCAGGATTTCTTTTTCCAATAGACCTTTTTTTAAATAAAACACATCAGCATTACTAAATCGCCAGTGTTTCACTACAAATGGCTCAAGTGCTTTTACACTGCAAGATACTTTAGTCAAAATTAATTAAGTATCAGGGCAGAAAAGATTACCTCATGATCACAGAATTCTACAAACCTTAAATATATCTGCAAATATAATTCCTGTTGTGATTTTTCTGTAGAAAGATACTATTCTAATGCTCTCATAATTTTAATTTTCTCTTTAGACTCACTTTAGAATAAGAAATAATGAAGTCAGTACTACTCTTTAAGTTGAATTCATTTTTTTGAATGAAAGAGCAATCCTCCGATTAGATATCTCACTTTAAGCACCATTTCTGTTTCCAATGAAACAAATGAACTCTTTATTATTAGCTTTTAATTTTACCTAGGAATGTCCACAGACTTTTCTTTTACCTGCTGTTAAGCTGAGAATGAGTTTTTTAATGAAAGCTATGTTGAAAGCTGTTTTTTTTTTTTAAGTGATTTAATACCTTTTGTAAGCCTTTTTATATTATTTAATACTTTGTAAAGATTTTTAACATTGTAGTGCATAAGATAGGAACAGTGTTTTCAATGAGTGTTTCAAATCATTTCCTTATATGAAAAAGACATATCTGGAGTTTTAAACATTTTTAAGCTACAAGAGTTGAAATTTAGGAAAGTCACTGAAGCAAGTTATCAATCAGTCAGTAACAAAGGCAAAGGAGATAACTACTTGTGTAAAAGAGGTAGTCATGCATGACTTCTTGCTAACTAAGACCAAAACAAGGACAGTATCAAAATAAGCAATCCTCTTGAGACTTGGCCACCTTATCTAGACTAATGAAACCGTTATTTTTCTCCAGGCTTTTCTTCTAAAAAGATCTCTTGTATTATTAGGTTTTGTTGATGGGATGTTCTGAATGCTTCTTCCTAAAGGTGCGACTGCATTTGACACATCAATACCAGGTCATTTGGTGTCTTATCCAATGTCCACCAAGACATTTGGAAGTCCTTTTGATTAGTTCTTTTAATTTCAACCTAATCCCATGCTGTTTGTAAAGTATGGCAATGATCTCAATAGCTCCACTTGCATATATATATATGTATATGTGTGTGTATATATATATATATATATATTTCTATCTATTTTTTTCTTAGAAATTATCCCTCGTGTTTTGTGTTTTCACCCCTTGTGTGTAGAGAATTTTCATATCTATCAATATTATCTGCAGACCTGAATGAGAATGGGAGCATAGACACCACTTAGCCTCCATTCTTTGTGCATCAGAAAAAGCTGCTAACATTATTTTTTGTTTATTTCAGGTTTCTTTTCTCCATGGAAAACTCCAAAGCCTGTAAGTTTCCTTTCAAAATTGTACACATTGAGTTCATAAGATGGCTATCATGCAAAGCAAATTTCTGTAGACTTTCACCCACCCATCCTGTTCCCAGCTCATGGGACGCCTCTCAGCAGTGCCCCAGCTCCAAGTGACACAGCACCAGGGGTGGCCTCCCTGAAAAGCTCTGAGGGTCTGTTGGCTTGGAGTCTGCCAGAAGTGGAAAAAGGAAAACCCTCATGTTAAGATGGGTGGCAAGAACCAGAAATGTGGTGGCTTAAATATATGAGGTCTGGAGGAGAAAGCAGCAGAAATGAGTCCAGTCCTGTCTTCTAGTTGGCAAATTCTTTGGAATTAACAACATGCACTTTTTTTGGTTTAAAAGTGGCTTGAGCTTAACATCCTCAAAGAGATTGTTACTCTCTCTTGCATTAAGGGATCTAGAGCTGCAATAGTCACACTTCAAATAAGAGCTTGGGCTAGATAACTGACTGAGGTGCCTTTTAACCAACTTTTCTGTGTTTCTATGATTTTGACAGTAAAGCCCAAGGTGTAAAGACTTCCCACTGTAAGACTGTAAGCAATGACTGTGTTTACTCTGCTGACACCACATTATATAATTTTTTTAATTTGTGACAGCATTCACAGTATAAAAAGAATTCGTAGGCTACTATTTCTGGTTGTCTGGTTTGTTTTATTGTTGTAGGGAGTTGTTTGGCTTTTGGTTTTTTGTTTTTGTTTTTTTTAATTTGGCTCTTTAATTGAGATTTTACAGGCCTTAGAGCAATTCTTAATTCTCCACAAGGGTGTGTAGAGGAAATAGATCCTGAAGACTCCTAAGAGCAATGGGAACAATAGCAATACCTTTTAAAGGACTTAGAGCCTTCTTACTGGGGAGCAGGCAGGGGAAGTATATTAAATCTGAACAACTTTACATACTCTCATATTGGAACATGTCACACTTAAATTTTGCCAAAATAATTTTTGCACCCTGTGAAGTACAAATAGCAATTAATCAGCTGATACAACTTCATCAGACTGCATCAGCTTATGGTGGTTTGCTGTAAAAGGATAGAGTCTGTATACAATACATTGGAATAAGTATTGCATAAGTTGCTTTGTTCATCTGTGTATCAGGACATTTTTGAAACTAAATCAGATTATGAAAGGCTGGCTTTCTCTTACCAGTTTAAGACTCCTGAATGGCTGGGATTTTCAACTTTTAATCTCAGATAAAAAGTGAGGAACTAGATATCTTCCTGCTCTCTTGTTAAAGATCCACATTTGAAGACCACCTCCTGTCCATACTTTGCCCTTTTATGTACACATCAAATATATAAATATCAGTGTATTTATTGTTGATGATTTTCTGCAGCATCTCCTTATATAAACAGTATGGTAGTTCATGCTCAAGAAGCACTTGCCAATAATCAGGATCTAGAAAAACAACCTGAGCTGATGCCATTTTACATGCAATGGTGTGAGGAAAACCAGGGCTTGCAGAACAATGTAACACCATTGTGTGCTGTACCTGCCAGCAGACTGACTGCTCACAGCTGCTCTCTTTTGGGGTAATCTCAGCAAGAGATTTCACTAATGATTAACTGAATTAAGGTAGAAATACAGTGTGAATTCCTCTGTCTGGCACCACTCTTAACTAGAGAATTGGTCAGATACCAATTTATCATGTCCAAGGCCTGCAGACTGAAACCAAGTGCCTGCAGCACTGTGTGCAGACAAGTCTGAAGCAGTAAGGCCAGCACAGGAGGTTTAGAAAGCCTCCCCAACACCTCAGCACAGCCTGTATCTGTGTAACAGCAAAGGAAAACACAGTAACCTGGGGTAACAGATATTTCCAGTGATCCCTATGTATATCAGACACATCTTACATATGGATATCATGTATAATATTAGTGCAAAATGAGCAATGTCACCAAACCATTGGCTCAATTTGGATTTGATGTCTTTCACTCACTACTGTCCTTACTCACTTTCAAGAATGCCTTCTTTTCTGGTGTAGCATTATGATAACTTCCATTACTGAATGCTAGGTGACTGTTTAGTTAGTTGATACAGGTTTGGGAGATATAATTCCCCTTCTGTTTATCTGCTTATTCAGCTGGTTGAACTTCACACTTGAAGATTTAGAGCTAACCAGCAAGCAAGAGTTAGACATATGGGACCCAGTAGGGTTTTGCCAATTGATCTCCAGTTTCCTGTCCTTTCTCCAGGGTAAAGTTTGCTCATCAAAGATAATTATATTTTCCTTTCTTTTTTTAAACCTTTCTTTAAGTATTTTAATTTTGTCCAGTTTCGCGTTTTGAGAGGTAAGTGATCTATTTCCCATCACTTTCCAAGAAATTAGGAATCTTTCACTTCTAGGCAGACATGGCCCTGCATGTCTTTCATCTTCATAATGATAAGATAGTTTGGTTTCACTGGCTTGTGTTCTTCTTTTAGATTCCTAAAGGAAGGTAAAGCCTATACATATTTTTCTCTTAATTTCCTTTATCATAAGGAACTTGAATTGAGCTTAGTTCTTCTCTCCTCTTTAGACATAAGGGTCATAATCTAGAGACCTTTGAATTTACAATTCCATAATGCAATTATGTACTGTATATGTGTTTATAGCTACTGGAAGTAATTTCTTTAGGGCTGTCAGAAGTAGTACTGTGCTATCCATCTGACTTACCACACAGGCTAATTTACCCAAAGGACAATTATTTGCAGAGGATAAATTTATCTTGGTGTAAGGGGTACCTGAAGGTACTCAAGGTAAATTCCTAAGCTATTTCAATGGCAACTCAGGTCTTTCCATATGCCACTGCACAGAATGTACATACTTACAGTTTTGAATGAACCAGCCCTACTTACTGCTGAAATTCTGACAGAAACACGTCTTGAGTTATAATAGTACTTTGTAAAATAATTAGGTCCTCAACAACTAAAAATGGCCAATATCTATAATCCATTTGTTTTTAAGTATGAGCCTAAGAAGGTCAGATCAGCAGGGATATGCAGCAGAATAGTTATTCAGCATATTCACCAGGAGGACACTAAAACATCTATAGTTCACACATACTTGGTGAGAAAAAGGCCTGATGCAGTTAATCATCAGAACAGAGAGTAAAGCCTACCTGCTGACCCAAACACCTTCTGAAACCAAGGAACTAAAGACAAATGATAGTCACAGAATTTGTAGAGCAAGCCCACTGTAAACCTGCAATCATCTTTGATAAAGCTTTGCTGATACAACTATAGAAGTCAGTGGAATTTAATTACAGATGAGTTTGTTTCCAAGAGGCATTTTTTGTGTAATTACCATTGTTGGGTTATGTGTGAGAACGCACTGTTCTGGAGGCTTTACCACCCTTGTCCTCAGGAGGGGTTATAGGAATAGCTAAGTACTTATTTCCTGGGATAAACATTTGTGTTTTGTTTAATTTAGCCTCTTCAAAGAAATTTGCTAATGCAATTTGATTAGTAGCCAACTTCTTCAAGAAATAAAAAAGCAGATCCTCAAGCCATCTTTAGCACAGCCTATCATATTTTCAAGTTTGATGTACATGTAAGACTGCTAAAGAGAGTCTTGAAAAAAGTGTGAACTGAGGTGTCTTTCATGCATAGACAATAGGCTGTTGTAGGCTTTCCTGTAAATGGCCTGGAAGAGTTGAAAGCCTTATCCTGTGCTTGGTTGTATAATGCCACTTTAGTGAGTTTTTTGAACACTAGATGCCTGAATACGTGCTGTAATAATTTTCTCTTCAGTTTTGATTTGTTTTGATTTTCTTTTGGTTTTGATTTTGGTTTTTTAAATCTCCCATTGGAGCTGTAAATTCTGCTCCTAGTTACAGTTATCTCCTTCTCTCTGGGCAGCTAGTTATTTTCATGTATTCTCAGAAGATATGGCATTAAGATCATTCACTAACTACACAGTCTGTCCCTTCTTTGCTAAGCACTACCTTCATGTATGTCATGTATTTTGATGAATCTGATAATTGTGTCTTTACAAACTGACAGATTCCACCTTTAGCAAATAATTTCTACTGGCTCAGCATATTCTGTGAGAGGCAGTCCACATGCTTCAGAGGTAATGCTGGGCCTAATCTTACCTGAGAAAGGTCACACCTTGCCATGAGCAACAAACTAAGGAGTAAATTTAACCAGGTCATTTTATAAACAGCACAACTCACACCTTTCATTTCAAAAGGCAGCAAACAGATTTACTAATTTTACAAAACACATCCTCTACAGAAATCACTGGTTTTGGTCTCATTGTGGAAGAAACAGTTTTTGCAAAACTTCATTTTTATTCTCTGTATGTTTTTATTCCAGATGATGGAACGATGGGAGAATCAAGGCAGCCCTCAAACAAGTGTGTCTGCTCCAGCTATGCCACAGAATATTCCCTATCCACCCACTCTTCACAGGAGTTCTTTTCCTGATTCAACAGAGGCCTTTGATCCACGTAAACCTGACCCGTATGAGCTGTATGAGAAATCAAGAGCTATTTATGAAAGTAGGCGTAAGTGAAAGCTCTCTTGACCCTGCTGGCCATTTAGTATTTAAAATTTTGCCTTTGAATGTGTCACTGTTGACATGATTTTCTGTAATTATCTTCTGTAATGTAAAGAAACTACATTTCTTTCCAGTAAATAGAGGCCATTGTAAATGTTTCAAAAATTGTACACTTACATATTTTCTTAGATCTTACCTAGATTCCCATATTTGACTTTCATAGGTGTTTTTTCCTTATATTTTTGATCTCCCCATTTTGACTGTTAAGTCCTTGGTGAAGCACAGTATATGTCCCACCACATTTTACTGTATTTTTTTTTTATTTCATAGTCAACAAATAGGAA
Source organism: Calcarius lapponicus (assembly GCA_039654755.1). NCBI lineage: Eukaryota > Metazoa > Chordata > Aves > Passeriformes > Fringillidae > Calcarius > Calcarius lapponicus. Next base: position 2,909,961 of record CM077463.1, read on the forward strand.
GATGTGAATTTATCAACCAAAAAAAGAGTTTCACCTACTTTCACTTCCAAGTGACTTTTTTTAAAGAAATTTCAAATGTATTTGTTTTTATTAAAATGTCTTTGACAAGTTTTCACATTGTCCTGGGTTGTTAGAAAGTAACCCATAGCATAAAGTACTATTTGAAGACCTATACAAAACAGTACTGAGCCATTGAGATGCTAATTTTGATTTAATTTCTCATGGTTTTGGAAATACAGCCCATATTTTTGACAGCAAGAATAAAAGGGCTTAGACTTATTTGCTCTTCTTGTAAAGAACATTTTAGCTAAAAACATTGTTCTAAATTGTCTGCAGCCTTTGCACTTACTAAGATAAATTCTTAAAAATAGTTAAATTTTTTACGTAAAGCTTCCTCACCACTGCCATTACTTGCATATGCCACTTTTGAATTCATTTTGTAAAATACTTGAGCCTATAGACCAAAATATGCTGTAAATTACACATAAAATATTGGAGATGATTCAGACCAGCCCATTAATATTAGTTGGGCCCAGAGACCTGGAATGTTCAAATTTCTTCAGCATGCAAAGGGATAGTCTGAAGGAAATACATTATTGCCCCCAATACTGGCTTCATACCATTCTTACTTTCCTTGCCTAATACATGAATTACAGCATCAGCATCTCCTCTTTGGCTTTGGCATTCCCACAAGAATGGATATGATGGAGGAACACCAGAGCTCATTTCACATCAACTCCAAGTAAACCCTGATCTAGTCCCAAAGCTGAATGTCATATTCCTCAGTTCTTTGCCACTGTGGCCAGTGCCACCATCTTCTGCAACACTGATCCTATTACTGGAACACTTTTCAATACAGATTGTCACCCTAAAACTCACCTTCCATAATACAGATTTATTTTTATTTTGAGGGAGACAGTTGTTGATGTTTTATTCAACTCTATGTACTTAAATAAATTGCTGGATTTTTTGAGGGATACCAGTATCTTACCAGGGTATCTTACTCACCCTAAACATGGATTAGAGTACTTACTTACACCCCTGTAAAAAAAGTATTTAATCTTCAATTATAAACTGTTAGGCATAGAAACTAAACTTTCCAGTACATTTACAAACACCATGTAGTCCACTTTGGCTGGTGTTCCCAAGACAATGCGTAAAAAAGAGACTATAATTTTTGAAATTTAAAAACTCATTGAATTATGGATCAGGATACTATGTGGAGTAGGCCAAATAGATCTGAAAGAAGGAGGACTAGTTTTGAGCAAAGGTTGGAAATAGTTTTCAGATATCTCCCCTCTTTCACTTTCTCTTGTGCATTAAGGGCTAGACTAATATATAAGTAAAAAACATTTGCTGCAATGTTAACTCCTGAAGTGATAAAATTGGGTATATGATAAATTTAAAGGAAAATAATCCATTTTTAGAAATTAGAAATTATTTTATGTAGTTCAGCACCTCTACTGAAAAAACTCTTGGCTTTGTATAGAGCTCTAGCAAAAAGAAAACCCTTTGCAAATAATCATTTCCCATATCAGTAGATTTTAGAAGTACTGTAGTTTAACAAAAATCTTTCCACTCAACAATCAGAACCATCTTCTGTAGTTAAAGTCATCAGGCCAAGAATGCCAACTTCCTATACAGAAATAAATATCTCTGGGAGACAATTAAGAAAATAATATAAATACTATATGGATGTATGACATATGTATTTATATGGCATTTTCTTTTATCCTGATGCCCAATCTATGCTTGATCCATGTGTGCCCCTCATAAAACTGTGGGAATATAGATCTGATGTCAACCACAAAGATTCACTTACCCCCCAGAAGATTATATATTACATTACAAGATATACTACACCATGCAATATTCATGGGTGCTTTCTTCAAGTTTCCTGAGCACTTCTTTGACCATCATGAACTCTTATTTTTTACTTACATGATCTACTGTGTTAAGGAGTATATGCTTTACAATAGGAAGAGCATCTAACATGTGGGTTGGAGTTATGCTAAAGGCTGTGTTTTAACGGTATAATTGCATTTGAGTTCTGTCCAAAAGGCAACTGGAAACTGTATGTGAGACGTTTTCATCACCAGCTGCCTAGAAAACCAAATAATTAAAAATAGTGAAGCTGCTAAGTCCAAAACAAGAAAGTGAGAGATGAAAAGCAAGGCTGAGGTAACCTGATCCTAGATTTCAATCAGTGTCCCATTTTCCAGCTAATCTTGGAAACTTAAATCTCTTCTCTTCTTTCTCCGCTATCCCCTCAACATTTTCTCCAAGATTTGATTCCACCAGTTTCCAACCAGATCTTGTCTGCATTCATTCATATCCCTTATTTATAAATGGCTACCTCCAAAGATGTCTATTCTCCCTGACATCTTTGTTTCAGGAGTGCCATAAGCACACATTTTAGCAAATTTAATTTGTCAAGCCTTAGCACCACATAGTTGTCCTGTTTCCTGAAGATGGAAACAGCAGGAAGGAAATCCATTACTGCGTCAAGTAATTGTCATCTAATTTGAATATATAGGAGGGAGAGTTTCAAGACAACACTGTTTCCTACCATATGGCAGTGTCAGGTTGGTTATCTTTGGGAAGAACATACCCTAAAAGTGCACAGGAAAAGTTCAGCTACTTGGTTTTTTTAAGTACTTCTTATCTCAAAGCAAGTTTGTCTTATCTCCTGGCAAGACCTTCTTTTCATCTTCATCTTCTAAAAATAGGGCAGAGAAGGGAACAATCATGACCTGGAAAATCCAAAAAGAAAGAGATAGTGCAAAATTTTTGTTTCTCTCATTGTGAAACTCTGTTACTGAACAGCTCATTTTTGTACTTCTATAGCTCTGAATTTCTAGAGAGCCTTTTGTCATAGGGTTTGCCCACAGTCAGCACTCACCAGGGCCTCATAAAAGTCTCCTGCTTCCCAATCAGAGAGGGAGTGAAGCAAGTTATGAAAAACAGGGTAGTTCTGTGAGGAGCACAAGGAACATGACTCGAAGCAGAGCAAGAACTAAACCAATGTGCTGCCTCTAGCTCATGCCTGCCTAATGTTAGCAAGAATAGGGTTGCAAGCAGGAAGTCTCAATGAAAAAGTATGATTTTCATTCTACAGAAAATTTTTTTCCACCTAGGGAACATGAAGAACCTGCAAGACCCTGTGTGATGGGAAGATTTCAGTTTGTAATGGTTACATATGAATTGCAAAGCACCACCACTTCTGCATGGGAAATGGTTTCATAGAGGCAATCAAATGATGCATTAGTACAAAAACAGAGTGCAACTCATTTTGGAAGTTATAGTACCTTTGAAAATTGTTTGTCATGAGTTAGCTGTTACCTATCAGGTCTCTGCCAGGTCTTCCCTCTTAGCTGTCACCAGCCTCTGCTGTCACCTATCACCTATGCTCAAAGCTCCAAGTAGATAAAAAAGGAGCATGAGGGGTTTCCAAACACTGAGGAGGACTACCACATCATCTAAAACAACTCCTTACAAAAGATGGGAAATTGGCTTATGCTTTCTTTCTTTACTTTGTCTCTCTTGTTTGGGTTTTTTGGGGGTTTTTTTGGTTTGTTTTTTTTTTGTTTTTTTTGTTTTGTTTTTTGTCTTGGGTTTTGGTTTTTTTTTTTACTCTCTTCCCCTATCTCTTCTTGTTTCTTCTGCATGCTGAAGAATACCTACCTAACTTTCTGCTGTGACAGAATTTTCTCAACTGGATACATTTTTTCTGTTCTTCCATTAATTCAAAGCAAAACCTTTAACTCCTTTCTCCTTATGAAAACTGTTAGATTGTACATGACAGTGTGACTCTCCCCATAACCAGTTTAGGTACAGAAGGTAGAAAATGGAACATCAGATTAGGAATTTCCTATTAATGAAAAAATTATGACTTCATATGCACCAGATTATTACAGCTGTAACTGGAGCCCTTGAGTTATCATTAGGAGACCTCATTCACCTGAATTTTGAACTTTTGATTTTATAAACTCTCCTTATCATACCTTATATTTTATATTGAGCTCTGTTTATTGTAGATTCACAGTTTGTAAAAAACTTTGTTCAGACACCCCTGTAGGCATTCGTCAAGCAGGAGTCACAAAGCTGCTGGGAATCATAATTCCATAATATTTCTCTAGTTATAGTGGAAATTTGAGGTTATATTCCTCTAAGGAAAGAGGTAAAATAAAATATTTTTTACATTGATTTGGTTACATTTGTCCTTCAGTTAGTGTGGTAGCCAAGGCTGGTGATGTGACACAGAAATGCCAGTAGGAAGAATGAGATAAGCCAGTGATAAGCTCTCATTAAAAGTGAAATCTGAACAATTACAGTTCCACCTTTAGCTGGAAGGACAAAAGTTGCTTTCTTCAAAATCTCCCATGTTATTTTCTCCTCTGACCACAGTATTTTGAATTTCTTAAGTCCCTTTCAAATCTATCAGCTGTTTTATGCAATGCATTATTTTTTTATTGCCAGAGATTTTAACAAATTGGAAAGCAACCAAAAAACAAAGTTCGCCAACACCTGTGAAACATGTAAATGGCAAATGTATTTGCATAATTTGCCTCCACATAATAAGGTATATTCTTTGTCAGACTTATAAATACCTTTCTGTAAGGGTCACAGACAAGCACTTCAATTCATATTCACAGGCTACATTTCCTCCAGAGCATCACTCCAGGTTTTCAGCACAGATATGCATTAAAGTAGGAAAGATTTGTCAGACAGCATTATACTGATCCATAATGTGTAACTACAAAAACACCAGTCTTGCAGAAAAATACTAAGGCAATCAGGGTTTCCTAAATTTGATACTCATGGATATAAAAAAAAATTAGGTCTAGCACTGAATGCATGACCACCTGAGGGGTTTTATGGCATAGCTTACAGCTAAGCAGAATTTTCCTGACAGTGCTTGTTGGCTGAAGAACTACACTTAAAATTAAAGATTGACATTATTAAAAATTGAAGGAAATTTTCACATAATTGGTACTACCACTTTTTCCCAGATAATGTTTTCCTGACAAAAGAAAATTTGCCTCTAACATTTTTCCCCTTTTTGTTCATTTTTAGTCTAAAAAAATCAATTTTGGTGATGATGCTTTAACATATATGTATACACATCTGTGCACAGGTGCATATAAATGCAGAACTATGATAGCACTAAATATATAGTATTCTGAAGTATTGTAGAAAGGGAGTTTTTATTGGTAAGGAGTTTGAGACTGTAAAGTAGAAAATCAGGTTCTAGTTTCAAACTTTCCTTGCACTCATTTTACCATATCTTTCAATATTTCTATTCACCAGTTAGTGCCCTTTATGTCAGTAAGTCATGCCTGCCTTCATTTAGTAAATAAAAGTATTGGGAAATTGCTAAGTAAGGTCTATTATCATCAAACTACTCGTTGACCTAGAGCAGGAACAACTGAGGTATAGGAAGGGAATTTCTCAAAGCAATTTCCAAACAGTCCAAGTTGGTGTTTTCCTTCCATCTATTGCTACCCTAAGCAACAGCATGGAGATGGTCTAAGAACTGATATTATTAAACTAATATAACTCTTTTTAATAAGAGATGATATACAATAAAAGGAGAGGAAATTTAGCAGACTAATGTCAAATGGTTTTATATTGTTCATCACTGCAGAAAGAGTTACTCACCATGACAAAATGGATTTGTTGCTTATAAGAACTGACAGTGAAACCAAAAGCACTTTCAAATGGAATTATGAGTGTATAATCATCACAGTGCCATGGATGTAAAATGATTTTGATTGCTGGATTGCAAAGAGGGTCCCTAATGACCTCTGCTAATAGGAAGTGTCAGTTTTACATCTGATGGCAGTGTTAAAGATGCAGTATTTCTTTCTCTTCAGTAGTTTACACTTTACTAAAAGGTATACAAATAGATTTTGATCTGCAAAGGGACAGTGTGTACTTAAGAGTCAAAGCAAAAATTTAGGAGAACTGACTTGTAGGCATAGGGGAGTTGGAGCATGAGACAAGTGGGTGCTGCATTGCCTGTGAGCTGTGACAAACTGCTGCTGGCACAGCATTTTTGGACATTGCAGCATAATCACACTCATTCTTCTCACTTGTGAAACTCCTGTTTACCTGAAGCATGGCTAGTACTGAGATGCTGAAATACAGATGTTCCTTTGTGCTAGTTTTTTCCATGTATTTAGCATTCAACAAAGACTGATCCAGAAAATAGCAGAATAAGGAAAACAAATATTATCAAATATTGTCCCTACCTTTCATCAGCTAACTCTCCCTCCAGAGAATACCAGTGGCTCCACTGGTGTAAATAAAAATACCCTTGTGTCATGCTGTGGGCGAATTGTGCTCCTGTGGCTGTATCTTGGCAGCAAAGAATCCTTCTATTTTCACCATTGATTTCATATAAATCAGGATTATGTCCCAGGTCTTGTTTATTGCTTGCCTGTTTTCACAAATATTTTACAGTTTTCAGTTTAAAATGAATGAATGAAAATTAAATAAATCTATTAGAGTAATTTATTTTAGACTAAACCAGAAGGCAGGTATGCAAGATTTTTACTGTTCTATCTTCTAATAGCAAAATTAATCTTGGCTTTGCATTCATTTGATATGCAAAGAATTATAGAATGATTGCCATCGAATGGTTTGGATTGGAAGGGATCTATTTCAACCCCCAAATCTTGATGTATGGCAAGACTTCTCAAAATGCAGAGCTGCATCCCCATTATCCAGAGCACAGGGAGGCATCACCATGGTGGAGATTTATTTTAATATAGTTATATACAAACAACAATTCAGATGATTTCTTAGTTTTACTTTCCTGATTCTTGTTTCTAGGACAGGTTAGCTAAACTAAAAATTAAATCAGTGAATTTACCAAGTACTTTATTGTCCTTTCAAGCTCTACTTTGTAAAGACTTCATTCCTATTTCACATGAAAGACTACAACTACTCATGGCAATGCAGCTGCAGATGTTTAACCAAAAAGGCATCACAGGGAAAATACAGAAATTTTATGTCATCATTTTAAAACTTTCAGCACTTTGAGTGCCTCTTCATGGTGGCAGTGTTGACTAGAATTGTCTCTATGTCCTGACCTCTCCAAAATTTCATTCTTCTACCTCATTTCCTATGAGGTAGAGACAGGATATCTAACATATTAAAAAGAATCTATTAAAAGTTTAGGAAAATGTCAGAATTAATTTAATAATAAATAAATGGAAAGTTTCAAATTGCCTTGTGTAAAGTTAGTTTCCTATAAACCTAATTGACAGATTTCTATAAAACAAAGCTCACTAGAGTCTCTCAGTATTCTGGTTAAATTAGCAGCTCACTTTATCCTTAGCAGATAGAAGGCACCAGGATGTGCACAAATTTGTGCACAGCTGAGGACCAGGCCCAGCCATCCTTTCTCCTCTGTTGGAAGTTGCTTTTCTGTAGGGTCTCTGAGAACAGAATTAGGTGAGTTTTGAAAAAAACTACTTATCTCTGCATTTGACAGAGGGAGACAGGGCTAATTTAGTCCCTTCCTCTATGTTAAAGGTTCTTTGAAGTTTTCTACTATTTGCTAACAGTTTGCTTGTCACACAGGCACAGCTATTTAGAGTATATATTTTGTTTTCCAAAGTGTCAGTGACATTTTCACAATTATGTGTACTGCACAGAGACCCATACTGCTGACATCAGATTCTTCCTAATATGAACCTTGCTTTGCTATGGCTACCAAAACCACAAATCTGCACCTGGGTTTATCTTTCTGGTGACCAGACGTTTAAAAACTTTAGGGCTTGGTTCAGCATCTTCAGCACAGCACAGTTCCAATTTTCATGTGTGTGAATTCCTAAACTACGGTGAAAACACATGCTAGGTGCTGAATGGTTGATTACAATATAATAACTAGCACTGTGAGAATCTACATGAAGTTCTGCAAGGCAAAGGAACAAAAGCCATATCAGACTTCATGAGAATAGCTTTGAAGGTAACCACTGTTAGGCGCTTTTTCTTGACCACAAATAACAGTTCCCAAAAAAGGACACTGCTAACTTACTTAAAATATATAGCTGTCTGTCTTAATAGAGCAAGTTGTTCCCTAATTTGTCACAGTTTGAGAATTATGGTGATTCTTTCACTTTGCTGCTTGAGACCAGTTCTGGGTGATATTAGAGTGACTGCAAGCAGAAATGGAAGCAGAATGAACCGATCTTAGAGCAGCTCTGAAGAGCAATTCTAGCTGAGTGACCAAAAGAGCTTGTGTACCTTCAAACCTAAAAGCTTATTGAGACTATCAAGATGAAATTACTTTCTCTACATTAAAATCATTTTGTCTCTATTAAGAGCTCCATTAAAATCTTGAAATGCTGTGAATATAAAACAATCATTTCTCCAAGTTTGCAGTGGGGCAGCATCAGTTTCAAAGGTTTTTGTTTTCAGGAGCTGTGCTGGTGCAATATTTTACATTTAGATAGCACATCTCACTGGAAAGATCCCAAATCACTGTACAAAATCTGAAGTGCATGAAGGTATTCTTTAATCATCAAAGTAAAGACATGCAGCCACCTATAAAGTCAAACAGCATAGCCCACATGACACAACTCAACACAGACAGTAAACACAAATGCAACAGGAACACCAAATCCAAACTGATGTCTCCATTCAGTGAACCTGGATTTGGACAGGTCAAGGCTGTTACCTAAACATCCTTACCAAAAATTTTTAAGACACCTCCATTCTTGGGAGCTGTCTTTTGGAAAACGTCTTTGCCCTGCAACAACCATTTCAGTATTATCTCAAGAGAGCTCTGAATCACTCAGCTGCTGCCATTGCAGCCCGTGCTGCCTTTAGGAAGCAGTCCACCAGAAGGCAGGTGGCTTTAGTCTAAACTATTTCAAAGTGATACACACCTTCCCACAGAGGAAATGCTGTATTATGTCTCTCACCACACCCTTCTGTCTTAGGAAGATGGTATATACTCATAGGTTTCATCACTGTCCTGCAAATGCTGTTGTGAAAGACCTTACCTCCTTTAGAGCATGAAACATGCATGGTATGATATTCTTAGAATCATCTGATTTGCCCTTTTGTTGTGTGTAGGTCAATAGAAATCACCTCTGGTTTGGAATATTTTTCAATTCACTCTGGGTCTGCCAAAATAATAAAACAGAAATTCTTGTTCAGAACATTTCAAAATTAGCAAAGGAAGCATGACTAACTTCAGCTATGGACTCATCTAGCTTCCTCTAATGCAAGAAAAATAGTTTTATATGAAAACAAGACAGTTAATTGCTGCGCTTCACATAGTGAAATACAAATACTTTGAAACTACCTGCATAAAAAGTACATTAAAGGGATTTACCTGCATTTCCCTCCATCTACAGTCAGTTGTTCTTATTAGCAGCATTCATCCCTCTGGAAAAATCTTCCTCATCTTGATGATAAAAGACATTTTGCAATGGAGTTGTATGAAAGCAGGAGTCAAGGCATCTGAGGTCAAGTCATCCAAACACACCCATTAAACTTGCCCTTTTATTGCTGTGCTAGAATAAGCACAAATATTGTCACTATTTTTTAACAGTTTTAACCAAACGAAAATTTTCATCTTCAGCAGAACCTAATTGTGTTAAAGAAACATTACCAGCTCAACATCTTTTTCACTTTGGACAGAAATGGCCAGGGAGGTCTTAATCTAGCAGGAATATGTACATGTACCACATGGCAAGTAAAGAAGGAGGGGAGGAGAAAATAAAATCTCAAGAAAAAATAGAAAATGCATTTTAGTAATTCAAAACACAGCAGAGAAATTGATGCTGCATCTTTAAATAACTTGAGAAATGTATTTCACCTTTAATTCCCCATTTTCCTATTCAGAACAAGTGCTGCCCAGGACTGGTTTTCGAGCGGATTCCTCTGGCAAGTATTCTTCAGCCTTTGTTTTCTGTAAACTAGTTGTCCTTCATTTTATGTTTTAGCTATTCTTTTTTTAATCATTTCTCAAGATGATGGACAGTCTTGACTGCCCAGTCACCATTTTATTGTGTATGATCTTTGTTGGGGTTGTAGAATGCTTATGCCAAACCTTTTTATAATAGTTTTGCATTTTGAGTAAGGAAAGGTAATTCTTTTTCCTCAGCCAGTTTTTATGTTTTATTGTGTTTTATGTGTACTTTCATATTAGTGTTCACTCTTTAGCATAAAAGTGTATCTCTACAGCTCATGCCCAAATCTAAGCCAAAAATTTTTTTTATATCTGAATTTATTTCTGTCTTAACTTTATCACCAGTTCCTTGCTTTCATACTTATATCTTGTGCTGTAAAAGTATAAAAGAAAAAGCTTTCAAAATCAAGAGATTTTTTGGGTGTTTAAGTCAACACTGATCTTGTAAAATGGCGATGGACTTTTTTAAAAAACAGCAATATTTCATTTCCCAGTGTTACCATGCTAAGTGAACAGTTAAAACAGGCATCCCATACAAAAAAAAAGGCTGTTTTGACAATCCTATCAAAGTTTTTCTAGTCCCTCACAAGCTGGACAGAGATCCTAAATTAAATATAACATTGGACTGGTTTTGCATAAAACAGTAGGGTTCATACATTGAATTACTCTGTTAGCACACCAGTTCTTTTTTCTTTTCTTTGATGATTTTCATACTGAATTTTTTATTTGCCAGCTTTCCTCTCTATAAATATCAAGATGGAATATGTATGCTTTTTTAAAAAGCTACTTACATTGCAAAGCAGCAGATCCATGACTGTTTTTAAGCTTTTCACATCTTTCAAGAGCATCTGAAACTCAGATGAAGTTACTGTAGTTTTGTGTCAATCCCAATTCACAATTTATAATTATTTGCATGAAACAAAAATCTTCACCATCTTCAGCAAAGGAGTCCAAATTAGTTTTTCTTTTCAGTAGGTGGCTAAATACACGCAAAAGACTGTAAAATTATTACAGCAAAGCACTTCATCTTTCCTTTAACTGCAATATAGAAGAGATTTAATAAAAATTTTATACCAACATTAACAGGATCATCCCGAATACCAGGTTCATCACTGTAAAATCACATAGCCTTTGTTCAATTTGTCTCACACAGAAAAGTAATTAAGCATTTTCAGGTGTACATCTTCTCAACATTTAACAACTGCATGCATGCATCTCAGTGTGTTGTCCACCCAGAGATTCAGATGAATACAGTGCAGAAAGGTAGCTGGGAGTTGATAACCACATCTTCACCTATGAGATCTCACTATTGTTCAGTAACAATCTGTTCTGGTACCATTACATTTAAAGCAAATCCCCTACCATTCAGGAACCAGAAAGAATTTCCCAGTGCTCTTTACTGTCCTCACTGTGCAGTGATGATCAGATCACAGCTTGTCCAAAACCATTCTCAAATTCATGGGGGAGCCAGCTGGTTTTATAGCCTAGCAAAGTGAATTGGTGTGATTTTTTTTTCTTCCAGGTCAAATGAACTGTTAAGAAACTTTTCCTTTGCACAAAAAGAAGAAACAAAGTGGTATAACAATAAAAAAAAAGAGAGATTTAAGTTGCTAGCAGGAAAAGTTAAAGTTCTTCTTCTAATATAAATGTGTAGAGAGGCAAGGAAGGACAGGGAGCATTGTCATTCTGGCAGAGGGTACCCACATTACATGAGGAAAAATATTGAATTTAAGGTGAAACTCTCAGTAAAACTGGTAGGAGACAGGTCATTAAGGTACATTAAGCTGACTGGAAGGATAAGCAAACTGGAAAAGACAGTGTTAATTCAGTATTGGCTTGTCTGCAAGCCTATTCATACTTCTTACTTGGCATGAACCACAAGGTGCTAATCTAGGTTCGCAAGAGAAAACAAAAGGACACATTTTCCATAATGAAGTTATATTAACCAACAGTTTGTAGTATATTGAAAGGCTCAGGAGTCTCATTTTCTGTAAGTACAGGTAATTTTCTCTGTATGATCAACTGAAAATCTGCTCCAGTAAGAAAACACAAAATTTAGTCTATCTAAAAATCCTTTGTGAGGAACAAAAAAGTACCAGAATCCTGGAGAAGCAAGTACTAGAGGAATATCAGATGAAATGTAATCATTTAAATGGGAAAGAATACTTAATCAATGTATATTCAGGAATATTAAAACTGCTGCCACATAATCATAGGGGCTTTTAGTAAATCTATCAAACATGAGCTCCTGTGAAAAAGTACAAAGTAGTGAACAATTTACCTGTCTTTCAAACGCAAGAAAAAAGGATCTCAGCAGCAGCAAGGCTTTAGAATGTGTTTTTGATCAAAGACTAACAGCCAATGTGGAGATAAACCGAGAGCTATGCAAAGGGAGTTTAGCAAAAGTTGGTTGGTCTAACCAACCAACTAACCTGGCACTAACCTGGCAACTGATTTTTTTACACTGAACAAGTGATATATGCTTAATTAATCTACACTTTCCATTTTAAAAAATGCCAGTTATAATTGTAACACTTCCATGTTAGCCTGGAAAAGACAGTGCTTAGCATGAAATGTAAAAATGAATGGCTAGAAAGCAGCTAAGCAATTCTACTAGAAGAACCTGGACTGAAAGATTAATGTTATTGGAGAGCCTTTCAATAAGTCTTCTGTCTTATTTCATGAATCACTTAAGCACATAAACCATGGGTAGAAGTCAGGTCCACTTTCAGAGATGTAAGTTCAGGAATCTATGGTGTAGCTGTCTCCAGAGCCGTGGAAAGGTGATCAGTGCAGTCATATCATACCCAACATGAAAGCTGAAACACAACACAGGGTTGTGTACCAGTCAGTCACTGGAGATACTGTGATATTTTGATATTACTGCAAGGTGGGTGACCTAATGACAAAGGCCACAAACAAGCTCCGTTGCCAGTTGTCTTCTTTACCCTGTGTCTTCACTGGAAAGGTCTGTGTGCTGTTTGCTTGCAGAGGTTTGCAATAACAGGAAGCTAGATTTGATGACCCAGGGATCCTTTCCAGTGTTTTCTTCCTTAGTGGGACTGAAAAGAACACTATTTTTTCAAAGTAGTTTTCAGTGACCTGTTGGCAGACAATGGACTCCACAGAATTCCAAGTCTTGGGGAAGGAACATTGTTGCCCAGTCAATTGATCCAAAGGCTTCCAAACTGTGTTAGAGCTCATAGAAAAATATGCCCCTGTACAGCATTTTGTTAGCCTAAACTTTTTCATGGTCAAGCTGGCTTATCTATTCCAGTCTAAATGGGGTGGAAAACAGCATCTTTTAAAAAATAAATAATGCCCCTTATTTTAGAGTCTGTTGCCAGCACTGGTTTGGCTCAGCTTTGTCAATGTATGTGAGGGATATTTTCATCTCAGTTTGCCAGAGCAAGTATTCTTCACAACCTGACATTCTTATATTTTCTTATTGTATTCCCAGCTGTGCATATTAATTCACTTGTACACAATAAAGGCAGTGCTTGGGTTGTGACAGACTGCTGGAGACAGGGCCTTTGAGTGTTAAGCCTGGGTTTCAAATGCTGATCACACCGTGTCTATCTACAAAAACATCTCCCTAGTGCTAAGCCCCATCCTTGTAGGCACAGCAAAACAGATAAAATACTGCTTTCTTCTGATATTCCTTTGCCTCTCACAACTCTTAAATGATTTGCATTAAGCTAACCTACTGTACACACCCAGAATTCATTTGCTTCTTAGTGTTGAGACACATCAAATAAATGGGAAAAGTCAGTAGAATAAGCTGCTTGGTTTTGTTTGGGTTTGTCTTCTCAATATATGAGAAGGAAGTTGGTAGGGAAAGGTAATTCTTTTATTTTACCAATTGAAATATTTGTGATTCAGTCTCACTTTCACCAGTACAGATTGTTGAAATAATGCACTATGCTGCTGTTTACAGGGGATTTTTTATTGCACAGTCATAGTATAGAGCCAGTGCATGTCTTTCTGTATCTGTCTTTGCAATAATACCTGACTGAAACCAATCAGGCTTTAACCCCAGACTACACCTGGCACGTGCCAAATTCCACAGTTTATGAGGTGCCCACTGATGGCTCTGAGGGGAGATCTGTAAGTGAGAGCTGCTGAAGTATTTCAGCCATCTGTAGTCCTTCCCATCCTGAGGGAACAAGGCACAACTGGAGACACTTATGAGCAGTTTGCTGAAATAAACTTTGTCATCCCTTTTTTCTGTTGGGGTCAGAACCAACTGACACTGACCAAAAGCTTTTGTGTTCACAATGTATAGACCTGAGTGCAATCCATAGGAAAGACCATTCCTGTCAATCACCGCTTTAGATGGTGAGCCTAAAGCATCTCTGAACATGCAGGCAGCAATAGTCACAACAGACAACAGGCAATTTCTTAATCCTCTAAATGCTTACAGTTTCACTTATAATATCTGATATTATTATTATTACTATTATTATTATTATTATTATTATTATTGTTATTGTTATTATTATTATTATCCCAGAACACTGTGTCCTTTCAAGTGAAGCTAAAGACACTTTTATAAGAAACTGACTTTAAAAAGACTCTATATTCCCCAACTGATATATTACAGGACATAATGTATGTCTAAAGACAGGTTAGGCAGACATATGGAAATGCAACCGGATTGATTCACAAAGCTGTTGAGACTTTAATTGAGTAGCATTAAGGAGTTCAAGTTAATGATGTTAGCTTTCAATTTAAACTCTGAGTCTGAGAGGTTTATAATGATAATTTTCATCAAAACTCCTTATTGAGGGTACTACCTGGAAGTGGAATACTTAAAAGCTTCATTACATAAAAAGACATATATATATATATATATATATAAAAATATATATATATCTATATATATATATATGTGTGTGTGTGTTTGGAACTTAAATGGCCTGTAATGATTTTCATGTTTTGTGAGTTGGACTGATTTATCTCTGTCTCCCATTTCAGTTTATTCTTTGTAGGATTTAATGAACTGCAAGGAAAAGACAAATTAAAGACCAGAGGTGGATGAGCAGCAGTCCATTATACAGTCAGTTTTAGGAAGAAGACACATTTTTAACCTGTATTTTGGACAGACTTTTCCATACTGATCTTCCATGAATGTATTTTAGTTTGGTTTAGTGTATTCTACTGAACATAACCACCTTCCAAAAGACCTACATTTTCAATTTTCAAAACCTACATTTTCAATTCTCCTCCTTGTCTGTGGCCCATTTGTTTCCACCAGCTCCAACCAGGATGCCATTAGTCATGTGCAGTGAACACAAGGTGGGAGGGGTTGGTGCAAATTCTCAAGATAAGACCAAAATGCTTTGCTCAAGGGGATTTCTCTTTAAACCAGGTCCCGATTACAAGGAGCTGGATGTTCACCTTCGGAGAATGGAGTCTGGGTTTGGCTTCAGGATCCTGGGAGGAGATGAGCCTGGGCAGCCTGTGAGTTATTTCTTCTTGATTTCCCTTTTCCTTCCACATTCTATAATCTGTGTAAAGGTCAGAAAAATACTACTACATAACTGAACCCAAATGAACACCATGTTAAAGCTACAAGTAAAATTACTTTTAGTCATACATAAAAAAAACCCAGGACTCTCAGGTTTTTCACATCTGAGAATTAAGTTAGAATAAGAAGGCATTAAGGTGGAATCAGAGCATCACTCATCCCATTACTGCAGAGTGTGACCTGGCATCTCTTAATCTGGACTTTTCAAAATCAAGTTTAAGCAGAAGGTTCCAAAAATCCAATTATGTAAGACTATCCATAACCATGTTCAGAGTAGACAACTTGGATGCAAAATGTATGCATGTGGTTAAAAGACATGCTCAACAATGCAGTTTATTTCCAGAAACAGAAGACCTTACCATGGAGTGATAGTCAATGTTCCAGCATCATATGACAGCATCATATGAGGCAACAGGCATAAAAATTATAGCTTTATACCATTAGGAGGGAGGCACCCCTGTAGGCAAATAACAGGTAACAAAATGAACATAGATGGTTTGCTAATAAAATATAATATAAAATAAATCTTATGCACAATATTTAAAAGAAACAGTGTAGAAGCCCAGAAAATAAGGGTCAAATGTGCATGACATACCACAAATGTATAAATAATTTTATAAGTTACTGATCTATCTAAATACTATAATTTTGAGAGCAGGCAGAATTACTACTCTCAGAAAAAACTCAATGGTGTAACTATAATCTGACAGCTAGGTCTAATCTCAAGTCAATAATGATAGTGCTTTACTATCACAATTTTAAGCAGTCTGAATCTTGTGTTACTGAATTTCTGAGATAATGTATAATTAATTCTTAGATTTGTATATTCCCTAGTCAATAATTTATATATTCCATATTCAAATTAATACAGAATAGTATATTTTTCATTCAAGTCTTAAGGTTAACCAGCACATGGCTTTGAAAAACAAAGAAGCTCTTATATTTTAAAATTGTCAACATCTGTCAAAGTATTGATCTTAACAGTTTACTAATGTCTCCCATAATAAGAATGCAGTGTATTCCAAAAAAGATGCTTCAAGTGCTGTTTGAAAATCAGTCTTAGTTTAGAATAAGTGTTTTCAATGGTTTTTCAAATGCAAAGTATAGCTGCTCAGAAGGACTCCAAGACAGCACAGCTTCATCCTCCACACTTGCAGTGTGCCTGAAGCCCCTCTGATATGTAACTTCCTTCTGTGAAGCATGTCCCAGTGCACATCAAATGAGGCCACTGAGCCATCATCTGCACATTCTCCAACTGAGCATTTTTCCTCTCCCTTCTGGACAGGCCAGCCAGTATAAGTTCTCAAAGCACACGTACTCGGTGAAGCCAAAAGGAAATCTCTGAGGTGTTAGTGGAAATGTTCCATTTTATCTTTTTAGATTCTTAGGAAATGGCACTAGAAAGGCACTACCTTTAAAACCAGTCTGGTTGGAACTTTGAGCAACATGGTGTAGTGGAAGGTGTCCTTGCCCATGGCATGGCAGGGAGATTGGAGTTAGAGGAGTTTTAATGTCCTTTCCAACCCAAACCATTATATGTTCTAGGAAGATTTGGAAATCTCCTCCTACCTGCTCTGGACAGTAATGTCTAATGGCATTTCTATCTCCCAGGAAAGTGTCCCTGGCTACAGGGCTGCTCAATATTTTGTGATATTTGGTGACAGCAATATTTGGTGTCTCCTTTAGTGCTTTTTTCATTACAAATGGATAATTTAGCAGTCACTTGTTGGAGATTTATGACAATCTCATGGGGAAAAGTACAGCTCAAATGCCTTATCTAAAAGATGATTGTTTATATAAAACTGAATGATTTCAACCCAAAGGACTAAGAGAAAACTTGTGTAGAATATCTGTAATTCTGGTAGTTCATATCCATAACACTTGCTACAGTTGTGAGAGACTTGAGTCTCGTAGTCTGCTCAGCAGTCCAGTAGAAAAGAAATTTTTAAGCAAGCTTTTTGCCCTGCAGCTACATGCATTATGCACTGAAGTATTACAGAGGATCAGCTCTTTCTAGTGTCTCTTCAGCAAAGGACTGACCTGACTTCACTGTCTGAAGTCAAAGAGCCATAGCTGGATATCAAGGGCAGAGATAAGCACCTTGCTATTTTTGGAGAGCAGAACCAAAACCACTGCCCCCTGTGAACCACCCTCTAACACATTTCACTGTCCTGTTGAACAACTGCTCTCAGCCTGCCCTTAGCCTCAAGGTTGCTATCTCTGTTCCATGGTTTGCACATACAAAGGCATTTTTCCCCAAGACTTATCAATCCAATGGGCTTTACGTGTCTTTGCAAACATTTCTCAAAGTCCCCAGGAGTTAAGAAGAGCCTAACTTGAAGCTGAGGATTGTGCAAGGCAAAAGGAACCCTCTTAGAATTAAGTGTTGCAGCGCTGAGGTTTTCAATTCTCACTCCCTCGTGGTTGTCCATCTTGTTTTCACTGCTCAAATTTAACACCAATAAACACAACAGATGTACTCTTTTTAGTGTCCCTCTATTTCGTATTCAAAGTACAAGACTTCTTAATTCTGTTCTCTCTCCTCCAATGCTTCCCTGCCCCCCTATGGACAGCCCACCTGCAGCCTCCCATTCCTTTCACCTCCAGAAAAGCAGAAGCAGTTTTTGCCTGTTCTCCAAACCCCTGCCTTTCCTATGAAACAAGAACTGAGACGCTTTGAAATTTTTATTTCAGCTCTCCTGCTGTGCCGTCAGGTAACACGGAACAAAAGGAAGCTTTTGTCTTTGTGGTTTGATATCTAAAAAGAAATATGGATTCTTCAGCATAAGGCAATAACTTTTTCAAAGAAGCAGAATACAAATAACATAATTTTAGAAGGATAATACTGACACTATAGAAGGACTGTAGCTTAGTTTCCTCCTAGTTATATCAGATACCTGGCACCTTAGAAGGAGAAAATGCTGCTGTACTACTCCACTTTCCATATTTGTGAGCATAAAAATACTTTTGAAAGGAAATACTTAATTTTTTTGAGAAATTTCAAATATCAAGACTGTGAGTTTTGCTCTCAAATCTTATAATATTGTGCATGACAGCTATTTATCACATCTCCCAGTAACTTGAGGATTTAGAGATAATCTCTGTTATGGCGAATTATAATATTACTGAAAGATTGCCAAACTACATAAGTTGGAACTTTACTGAAGTTGCAAATTGCTGTCCCAAAGGGGAGATGTATTTTGCATACATTTGTGCAGCTCAAACTCAGAATCACAGGAACTTATGTATAACTTCTCTAAGAGTTTTACCTTTTCAACATGGACAAACTGGGGTTTTTCTCAAAAATTTCCTTAAAATATATATTGTATTCTTTTTATTGTCAATGTCAAGATATATTCTAAGTATCTTTCTACATTTCTAAGACACAGAGCAAAATGTTAGGATAAGGCCATGCCTTGGGAAGTCCTGTTCACTTAAAATTAGGTGAATCACCCTTTATACTTAAATTTTTGTATAGACTTAAATTTTGCTGTGTGCCTGTGAAGCTGCTGTATTATGTTCAGAAAAACTAAAATATAAATTCAATTACCAAGAATCACAAAGAAAGTCAGTATGAAAGCAGATTAACCTGTATAAATTAATAGACACAGGCTTTAATTTCAGATTAGGCTCTGCCACAATCATCCTAATCCCAGAATTTGTCCTGTTTAATCTCAGACAATAGGAGAAACTTTTCTTTTTCTCTGCAACACACTCTTTATTGCTACATGCCATCATACTTCTCCTCATGCATTAAAAGCCATCTCATGCTAGTATGAAACTGCATTTCAGAGGTAATATAATCCTGATATATATTTTTCCAATTTGTGCTTTACATGTAGAATTGATAACTATTATGGCAGCTTCTCAGCCGTGAGACAAGATCAGATAATGCGTAAGAGACAAATTCAGACACAGAAAATGACAAAGTTAGGAAAATTAAGTTATTCTTGCTATTAAATATCCCAAAGAATAGATATGGTAGCCATCATCTTGACAAACACACCAAGCTGAAATGTTTAAAATCTGACTCTGTGCTTATGTTAGGAATCCAACACTGAGATGAGTAACACAATCACATTACATGGTGGACATGTGAAATATCAGCAATAATTACTTAGTCAGATCTAGAAAGAGTTTTTCTAGTTTGCTTTGTATACCGATAACCTACCATGCTATGGTCTGCATTTTGTTTTTACAAAGGTTAAAGATGCTCAAATTGTTTATTATTTTGTCAGAAAATTATGAAAAAAACTGCAAATGTTCAACAAAGGAGGAAGCTAATCCCTACAATCTCCCAAGCTGTTGAGGGTTATCATCCATCTCGTCTCAAAATAACTAGGAAGAAATTCTTACTCATGTGAGATGCCTAATTCTCAAATGTTTTGAGAATACTTTGTGGATATCTAGCTAAAAGTATCCTTGGAGAGCTTTTCTTCTGTCTGGTAAAGGAGCATAAATTCATATTTCATGGTTGAATTTTGCACAAAGTATTTTCCAAAGCTTTGAGGTATACTTTTTCACCATTTGAAGAACAGGATGGAGAACCTGAAACAGCCTCTCTAGCCACTCAGCCTAGCACTGCATAACAGGATCCCAGGAACACCAGAAAGCAGGGAAAAGCTGCATCATGTTCTCTCTTTGCTAAGTTTTGAAAGCAAAAGTAAGCCAAAGGGAGATGAAAAACTGGGGAAAATTCTCCAGGCTCTACAGGGGATTTAATTTAAACACTATGCTGAGATACTTGCAACTCTGCAGCTAAGACCACAAAAAACCACAGGCTCACCTGTGTGATTACCACATCTGGCCTTTGCAATTCATCATGAAAAGCAATGCTTCATAGCTTTTATCTTTTATTATTAAAAGCAGATCGTCACATGGCATGTCATATCCATCATTTTATGCTCACTCTCAGACTGAAAAAGAGAAGAGAAAATTTGAAACGCACTCTGTGAATTCTTTAATATTCTTTCAAAGAAAGCAGGTTTTGTTTGAATCAATCTTAACTGTTCTACCAGCTATTCCACAGGGAAAATATATACATCTTCTTCTAAGAAATTATGTGAAATTATCTGCACGGAAGGTGGAGAAAGTCATTACAAGGTTTTGGACAGATTTTTTACTAGTTTATATGTCCCATACAAACTACATTTAAATGTCGATTTGGGAAAACAACATCTGCCCAGAACAAGCTGACATTTTTTCCTTTTTTTTCCATTTTAACCAAGCACTGCCTGAGCAATCATTCATTAAGAGTAATAACATTAAATACAGTTCTTCTTTTCCCCTTAAGAGTCCCAAAGCCAATTCTGTGTAGTAGGGTCACTTCCACTGCTGACCTCAGGTATATGACTCCAGGTGCTTAAATCACACAGCAGTGAAGAACCTTTGATAAGAAATACACAGACCTGATAATTTTAAATAAGAAGACCCTTACATGGAATTAATCTTTTTAAGTCTTTGTTATAATGTAGTCTGTAGAAACTCAACACTCCTTAGAGGCAGATTATCTTGATTTGAACATATCAAGCAGAACTCAGATTAGGATTCTCTGGTGTATCTCTACTGTGCAGGTAGGAAACTGTGGTATTTTTGGGGTCCCCCGGATGGAGGAGGAATTGATGAATTTGACTCTATGTTCTTAGAAGGTTAATTTATTATTTTATGATATGATATTATATTTATTATATTATATTAAGAATGCTATACTAAAACTATACTAAAGAATAGAGAAAGGATGCAGACAGAAGGCTAGAAGATAATAATTAAAAACCTGTGACTGTCTCTTCAGAGTCCGACACAGCCGGACTGTGATTGGTAATTAAGTAAAAACAATTCACATGTTGGATAAACAATCTCCAACCACATTCTAAAGCAGCAAAACACAAGAGAAGCAAATGACATAATGTTGTTTTCCTTCTTCTCTGAGGCTTCTCAACTTCACAGGAGAGAAATCCTGGGCAAAGGGGATTTTTCAGAAAATATAATGGTGATAGGAAACACGTTACCTTCTTACCAAAGACGGGGAAGCATCTTCAGTCATACCCACAAGAGGACAAGCACAGCTTTCAGACACACACAGAGCTCTTCACCTGTGCTAAATCACTAGCTTAATTTCACAAGAAAGAGAAAATCACTGCAATATTCATGTCACTAAATTAGAAGCTCAGTGCAATATATGACAGGATTTTGTTTCTTGCCTAGATTCTCATTGGAGCAGTGATTGCCATGGGCTCAGCAGACCGAGATGGCCGTCTCCACCCTGGTGATGAGCTGGTGTACGTGGATGGGATTCCAGTGGCCGGCAAAACCCACCGATACGTGATTGATCTGATGCACAACGCCGCCCGGAACGGGCAGGTGAATCTTACTGTGAGGAGAAAGGTGCTACCCACGGGTGAGTGAAGGCTGGGAAAGGTGAAAGGAAAAACAGATCCCAACGCTGGCAGCACAAACCGGTGCTGTTTTAAAATAATAGAGGAAATCAATGTGAATGTTTGTGTCATTTTGAGGAAAGAATTATTGTAAATATGTGTCCCTTGTTCCTCTGACAAAAACAACTGAGTGTTGTTTCCTTCAGAAGTGGAAACATACTGGCAACCCTGGTGTGGTGATCATAAGTGCTCTGGGTTCGTTCCATGCTGTCTTGGTCTGTGCTGTCTCCTTTTGTCCTCTTTTGGGACTAAACATTCACCTAAGTTAAAGCCATTTGAGCTGACTGTGCCAATAAGAGAAAGGCTCAAAGACTGTTAACTGTTTTAGGGCAAGAACTCATTTCACTCTTATGTGTTAAAAGCCCATTTCTGGTCTCACTGATGTCATCTGGAATTTCCCACTGAACTGCAATGCAAGCTGGCTGAAAATCTTCTGTAGGGCACAAGGGCCGGATTCTTCTGTCAAGCAGATATATTCAGAAAATGAACCTAAACCACTATGAAGTATTTGTAGTAAATTAGATGTTTAGACTAACTCAGTCTCAATTGCTGAAAAACATCAGAACCTTGAAAAATGCATGTGGCAGCATCTATTAAAGTTTTAATGGGAGAATTTGATGACCTTCCGTTAGAACCATTGCTTACTTGAGGAAAGAAGTTCATTTAAGAACTTATAAAACATTTTTGGTGAGTACACCCGTCTGAGGTACCAGAAATGAGCAAAAACCACATTCCCAGCCTGTCCTGTCTCCCGCCTGCCCGTGCCCTAGATCCACTGTCACTGCCTGCGCCGTTCCCCTTCGCTCCTGTGCCAAAAAAGCCGCCCTCCCACTCACCTTCGTCTTCGCAGTCCCCCTCCCACTGCGGCACCGCAGCTCCCTGCCAGCCGTGCTCCTGCAGGACTGACTTTCTTCTGTTACTGACTCCAGACTCCTCCAGCCAGAAAGGTGCCCCCGCGCCTGGTGCGACGCCCCCTCGCAGCTCCCCCAGCGCGAGGAAAATGGCCAATAACCAAGGTAATGACGCCGAGCCCTCGCCGCCAGCGCCGCACGCACCTGTGCAGGCAGGGCTGCCACAGAGCCGTGCCGGCCTTCCCTGGTGCTCCTTAAATATTAAAGCTCTACCAGCCACTCTGGGCTCCCGTGCGGACAGTAAGCAAGCTGGTAAAACACCTGAAGTTATTCTTGGGCCTTGAGAGTGCCACACCGGGGAATGTGGCGTGTAGCTCATTAATGTTTGAGCATTTCAGGAGCTGAACAGGGTTTTAATGTGGTGTGTTACAACATAAGCTTTGTGGAAGAATTTAAAACAACTGGTGTTGGGCGTGACTGAAAAATGCTATGCTAATACATCAGGGCAATTGATTTCATGGGAATTTCTCACTAGCATGAATGTATACAACAGAGGTATCTGGGGTTTTCCTTACCTGTCTGTAGCTGATACACGTATCTTAGCCCTCACCTGGAATTACCATTTTGTACATATACTTACCCAAATCTGGAACAGAAAATCACAATTCACAAGATCTGGAAAATAATTTTATTAGGAAAATGTGATTTTTGGATTGAAATGCCATTTTTTCACAGGCAGGAGCAAAATGTAATTTTTCTGATGAGTATCTATTGCACAGTTGACAGTCAAATAGCCATTTAAGCCTTTCCTCCTTTATTATTATTTTCCTATATTTAATGTCATTCAATCGCATTCTTTCATGGCCAAGCCAGCTCTTGGTCATTCTACAGGGGAAGAGAATTTCCTTTCTGTTGCAGCCATACTGACATAAACAATATTCAGCTTTCTGAAACATGACAGCCAGAAAATGAGAACTCTCTTGTCACTGACTATGGCATTTAGTTGCAGATTTGGTTCAATAACTCTTAGAGATTTTCAGGAGTATAATAATTGTTTGTTTTCCTTCCTCTTTATACTCTCTAATTACTTTATTTCAAAGTTGCAGAAGGACTATTAAAGGACACACCTGACTGAGAAAACAACAGCTTGTCCTTGGATGTTGTTTATTTTATTAATATATACACACACTGAAGATCTAATTTGCAAATTCTCTACCTAGGATGTATGTGTATATGTGGGAGCTCCTCACATGTTCAGTAAAATTACTCTGCCACTCTTGTTGTTCCAAACAGAAAACATAATACTTACATTTATCTGAAATTTCTGTATTAAAACTGTCAATAAATGCTGATTTGTGTAAACAACTTAGATCTGCACAGAATATAAATCTTTTTGCTCCCATCTGGAAGTGTAAATTTACTGTTTTCAATTGCCAAAATGCTCACACTAAAAAATGTGTAACCCCACAAGTTTTAACTTGTTTCGTGTTCTTGTTACTGTAAAGCAATACTAAAGTGCACATGAATTCCATTTTCATTTCTGCCCTTTTGAAGTTGCCAGACAAGAGCATCTCCAAACATTTAAATGACCACTCTTTCTGCCATGACACCCACAGAAAAACTAGTTGTGGTGATTTTGCATTGTATAACAGCTCTGCTCTTTGAACATTTTTTGAACAAGCTAATCAACTTGTAAGAAGAACATTATGCAGCTAATCCTAATTACTCTGTTAGCTCTCTGCTTAATTCTTGTAATCCAAACACAAATAATTTTTATTGGATTAGACGGCCACATTTTCCTCTTGATGACAGATCTACCAGCAGACAAGGGAATAGCGCTTGGTAATGGTTTTTTTTTGCAATCCAGATAGACACCGTTTCATACTTTCCTCTCTTGTAGCTAGTGTAGCAGTCAGTGTTCATGCTTGCTTTATCTGATTGCCCTTGAATGCTCTGCATAATTGTGTAGATTCCTGTCTGTCTGCATCTATTACAGCTCCCACTTTAACACTTGGGGTAGTCTGCTCTGTAGACAGTCAGCTGTACTCACGTTGCATTAGCAAATGTACTGTAAGTCACAGAGCCGCACAGCAAGTCAGGCTGTGACACTGGTGTGATTTATGTTGCAGGAGAACCCTGCCCAGAGAATGGCAGAAGCCCAGGCTCTGTGTCTACGCACCACAGCTCTCCAAGAAGTGACTACACGACTTATGCCAACAGCAATCACGCTGTCTCCAGCAGCACGGCCACGCCGCCCGAGGGCTGCGCGTCGCACAGCCTGCAGAGCAGCGACGTGGTCATCCACCGCAAGGAGAACGAGGGCTTCGGCTTCGTCATCATCAGCTCCCTCAACAGGCCCGAGTCTGGCTCCACAATAAGTGAGTAAATCAGTTTTTCAGTTCATATTTCTCTAGCTTTGCCACAGTTAAAAAAAAAAAAAAAACACTGTCGTTATAGGACACGAAACAGCACGAGCGCACGCACTGCTGCTTGCAAGGTGAAGAAAAGGGAAGTTTATTTTCTGACTCTAACATTTATAGTTTTCTAAAAGTGACAGTGAAAGTCTCTTCACCTCTCCAATGACATTGAACAAACTAGCAGTCTATCAATTTTCTCTTCCTCTATGAAAGAATGCAAAACAATAAGCTGTTTACAGAAAGTGTGTGAGAAAGTTCATTACAAGAATGTAAATATCAGAAGGCTTAGAAAGTCTTAAAAAATCAGGGCAGCACCCCACACAAATAGTTAATTTAAACCTATCTGCTATTAATTTATCAGAGCAGAGATTTAAACTGAAGATACTCTCAATGTTTATTCAGAGGCACTGTTTGTCTGTTTTTTCTTGGACAAAACCAAAGGTTGTTCTGGCCTCTGGAGCCCTGCACTTCCCACACTTCTTTGACTATCAGAGTAATAGAGGATTCACTCACAAAGCAGATTTTTGTCTGTTACTATGTCTCAAAGAGACACTGTAAGTAACAAGTAGGTTTATGTGATTAGTCTCCTACGTGCAACTGAATTAGACTTTTTTTAAAATAAATCAAGATGAAGTTCAGTGAGTTAAGAAAAAGATTAGATCACAGCAAACCCTATGAAAACAGCTGTCCAATTATGGGACTGCAGAAGCAACTAGAACTTGGAAGAACTTCTTAAATGCAGGTGATGAGAGGCTGATTTAACTGGGTGGAGTATAGACAGCATAAAAATTACAGCTGAGTATAGGGGATAGGTGTATATCTCTGTACTCTGTAGTACTCCAGTGGCAAGATCTGCCCTTAATAATTATACCTCACTTTCTGTTCAGAAGACTAATTTTCTCTGTGGGTCAGATTTATTGCTTTAATATAGACGTCTGGTGCCCCTTGGGCTGTCCTGGGTACATCTAGGGAGAGGTCAGACAGGTGTGACATAGCACCTACAGAAGATGCCAACTCAGGTAGTGGCAGCTGGAGGCACAGGGGCACCTTTGGGTCTTTCCAATGACTTTTAACCCAATGAGAGCTGAGCCCTCTGGAAGAAGAAGCAAAAAAGGCTTTCTGTTGAGAGACATCCACATGACCCACCAAATAATGTTAACCACAGCTGAAAAACCAAAAGAAGTGAGAAGCTTTATCGTTTTGCAAGTTGAAGCCTAATACAATGCTTTCCCTACACTAAGATATGTTTTGAAGGAACCATTGTTTTGCCTGAAACCAGTTCCTGACAAAATAAAATCACAATTTCAACTTCAGGGCCAAACACCGCTCTTCTAAATTCATACCTGAAAAGCAGCCAAGAGAATACTGGGAAAACCTTATTCACAATAGCAAGTTACCTCAGAAAACTTTTTTGCAGTATTTCATGATCAGGCAGTTATTAAAAGAGTTGCTTTTCATGCTGCCTCAGCTGAATTTTAAAACTCCATGATTGCTGGAATTAATATTGTAACAAAACCATAGCTAATTAGCCTCTTGGGACTCCCGAGTTTTCACATTACTGAATATAATAGCCAAAGAACTGGAAGTTCTTTTGCAGAAGATCAGAAAAGAAAAAAAAAATCAATTGTGGTACATACATGTTAATCAGTTAAGTCAGTCATTATTTTTTTCAAGAAAATTATTTTATAGAGAGAATTTGTGGTTGGGGCAGATGGAGAGGGAAAGGGGAGAAAAAGGGAAAATGCTCAAGCAACCAAAAATTCTGTGACTGGAATAGTCTCTTGAAGACTACAGACCCAGGTTCAAGATCCTGCTTTGCCTCCTACCCTCCAACATGTTCTTTCAGTACTTTTCTCTCTCCACAAGCAACTGTGTAAGCAGTCATTTTTGACGCTCAGCTGAACACCTCCAATAGTAAAGGGAAATGACAGCCTGCTGTGGAAGTGACAAGAGAATTTAATCAAATAACAACTGCATTGAATTTCAGTGATCCCCAAACGTACCAAATCCTAAGTTTACAAGAACAGTGAACAAAAAAATTACATTTGCTGTAGACAGTGACAGAAAAGAGAAGAAAATACCCTTCCTATATAAATTCTGTTACAAAACTGTAATAGGAAAAATATCCTGAAAATTCCGTCACCTGTCATCAGTAATGAAAACAATCTAAAAATTACTGACTCTTTCTAGAGCAAGAGAGGTTATTTTCTCTGCTTAATATTTACTTGGGTGAAGTCATTTAAGCTTTATTAACAGGAGTGTAGCCAGTAGATTGAGGGAAATTACGTCCCCTTTTACTCAGCACTCACTGGCATCCATTCAGAATACAGCAACTAAGTTTTGGGCCCTTTGGTAGAAGAGAGAAACTCTCCTGAGGTACCTTCTATCTTGAAATAACACAAAATCCTTTTATTGAAATGCACTGACAGAGGTAGAAAGCATACCAACAGTAGGAAAATATCAAATGGATATAGGAAGTGCAGTGTCCAAAACATGTGATACATCACTATCAAAATGCGGACCTGCATGGCACCATGCTAGGCGCTCCTTCTGATAGCAGCAATATGTGTATTGGGTGAAATACTGTGCTCTGGTTCCAGTGTCCCTTGTTTCAGAGGCAGTGCACTTGTTGCCAGCTCCTGTGTCCCCATGTGGAACAGAATGATGTTATGCAGACATGCATGCACAGAGTAATGTTAATGTTGTAATTGCAAAGCAGTTCTGAAAAATTCAGAATTGGCAAAATAGATCAAAAAAGGGAGCATCATATAGTGCCAGACGCCATTAGGAGGAGCAGCACCCAGGAAATTGTCTCACTGGGAGCATCCTCAGGGCAAAGTGAGAAAGGGTTCCTTTGATTTAATAATGTTTATTTCAATAACTCTATTCTCTCCTCTACTTTCTTGCAAAAGCAAAAGACTTGAGGTCTTGGAAGAACAAGTATCATCACCACTATTACTGAGGAAGGCAATTAATTATGTACTGAAAGCATTTTCCTTGTTGTTGAAATCCCACTACAAACTGTGTTTCACAGTCCAACAGATTACAACAGCTCTTGTGGAGTACAGGAGCAGGCACTTTGTGTCACCAGGTGCTTCAAGCCCTGCAAAAATCGAAGCAGTCATTCCAGCAAGGCTGCTCCTGGCTACAGAGCTGCAAGTTCATTCGTTTGCTGCTTTGCAATTGGGCTGAAGCTGGAGGGGTTGCACAAAGCTGTCCTGCTTGCCACGAGAGTTTGCTCTATCTGTGCAGCTGCAGGACCACCCCATGAAGTCACAGTGTTCCAGCTGACTCTCAAATCCCTTTTCCACCCTCTGGTGGGGTGTGGGCTGCATTGCTCCCTCACAGCCTCCTCTTAGGAGTGCTTCATGCTCCTTCTGACCTGAGAATGAGCCATGAAAGGATCAGCAGCTCCCAGAACTAGAGATGAAACTCTTTTTCCAAGAGGTTTAGGGTCCTGGTCAGCTTTTCTCTCAATATGGCTTGCAAGGGGTTTGTTGTTACACTTGGTTTATGGGCCTGCCTTTGCTGTGCAGAAATTTTCAAACTACTAAATGCTGCTTTTTTACTATTGATAGACACATAGTGAGGGCAGACTACACCCATAATTAGGAAACACACTATTTTTTCACATTTTGTGATGGGCAGCACTGCAATAGCTGTCAGTTTGGTAAATTAACATTAAGTACTTTGGAGCCAGCCTTTAGAGATGAATGTCATTTTTCCTTACTGGTACTTGCTTAAACATCCAATTCTTGTGGTACACTTATTTTCCTGTGTCTATAATGGTAGAAATTTTGTTTCCCATTTGTCAAAGCATTGCTTGGGATATTCTCTAATCCAGCACAGGGGATTATCTTGCACCGAACTACAGTTCTGATGTGGGAAGATCAGGAGTTGAAAACGAATGACAAGGATTGAATGAAGAGATTTTACAGGGCAAAGCAGGGGCATAGAAAAGGTCAACCATGCTTCAAAACTGTATCAGTAAAAAGAGATAAAGTGGATAAATAAAGAGCTGTGCTGGAGTGGTATATCCAGGAGCAAGTCATTTTGCCTAGTGCAGCACGCAGAGGATCCTAGAGTGCTAAGAGATTAAGAAAAGAAAATACACCTGTCCAGGCTCCTGACCTATTTCTAACGAAAGGATTAACTTCCACTGCCTCTTAAATATAGTATTGTGCCTTCCCCCAGATCCTGTTCCAACATTAAAGTGGAATGTGGCTCTCATCCCTTCTCCACACATGAGAAATTACAGCTAAAATACTTAAATTTAAGTAATTAATCTACACTTTGCATTAAATTTAGGGGAGTATTTTTAGGATATCAAGATCATTTCACTATCTGCAACCTATGGAAAAGCACTTGCAGACTTGTGGAGGTGACCAGAATAATTTCTGAGATTTCTGTCCCAGAGTTTTGTGGAGCAAACTTGTCCCTGCCTACTTCATATATTCTTGATACTTTTTATGTTTGGGATGCAGCTTCATCTAAAATAAGTTCTTATGATCCCCTGTAAATCTCTTTGCATTGTAATTTTTTTAGAGAGAAAGCATGTGTTGTAAGCTTGTTAACTTGCAACTTCCAATGAAGTTGGAAAATTGGCAATGTTTCCAGGAATTTTACTGTAGCAGGTACTGTCAATTAGCACAGTTATAAAGTGTAAACAAACTGAAAATACAGGCCTAATCAATAAAAAATTTTCAAAAAATTAAAGACTGTACATACCTGTTATGATCTTCCTCCTGCTTTGCAAAAGAGGAGTTGTAGATTTAATTTGGCCCTACACTGCATGTGCCAGTGCCTGCTGGATTTTGAAAACAGGATAAAACAGAGTCTAATGAAAGAAGTTTCTTTCATTTCTCAAAACATGAAGTCTTAACTAAAAACATAAATCCAAGATAAGCCTCTGCTGACTGCAGAAAACAGCATTCTGAGTAAGTCCCATTCAGCCCAGAGTTTCTTTAAACTCCTAACAGTTTAGAGATAAAAACCAGTTTATAGATCAGTGATAGCTGTGTGATCTGTGTTTGTGCAGCAATTTCACCTCTGCTTTTCCTGGGTAAAATGGTGGTTAGGGACATAATTTTATGTAACCAATCTTCAAATTCTAAAGGATACAGAGCTTTGGAAATTAGGATGTCTGTCTACCCCACCTAGGACATTTTTGGAGAATAGCAGTGAAAACCCACCCACAGTGTGCATCCCCCATGGAAGATATTTGCAGTTTGTGGGCAAGGAATCTGGATTCTCATTTCTGTGCAGCTGTGATACTCAGGTTTGAGCTGTTCTGCCTCTTCAGCTACAAAAACACACTTTCTAAGTATGTTTAAGAGATAGTAAAACTTGCAGCTGAAAGAAATTTCTATGTGATTTAGTTTCTCAAATCAACATAAGCAATTATCATAGTGAAACAACCTTAAGGAGGCAAAGAGGTTTTTAACATCATCAAAATACATTGCTGCAGTTTGCAGGCATGAAATATTCAATTGTCTATTTGATATTTTTTTTGGAGATAAATAATGGAGGATCTAAACTGCATTACTCCCCTCTCTAGATGATTTATGTCCTCCACTGTATTTCTGAATACATTATTTGGACCTACAGGTGCTGCTCATGTGTTTTCAAAGAAAAAACATTGTGAGTTTTCTTAGCAAAACCCACCAAGAGAACAAAGGTTTTTCTAGGAATTCCACAGGGCTCACTTTACTTTCATTAGAAGCATTAATTAAAGTCTATAAGTTCCATTATTTTTTCTTAGATCTTCATCTTTCTAAGGTATGTGCACTCCTTCCCACTTAGCTTTCTTAGGCTCCATATGCTCCATATCAGCACAAAATGGGATGCTTCCATTCATAGATTCATTAATCTTATAAAGAAAGGGATTATTTTCTCATTCAAGTATGCAGAATGCATACTATTTCTATTTTCCAAATAAGTATCACATAAAATATTCTATCAATATCTGGAAAATATTTTTAGCCCTGATGGTAAGTCCACCATACTCAAGTTTTCAGAAATTTAGATTTTTCTATAGCAATGAAATTACAGGTGTTTATATTTAATAAATTCTTCCAATTAAAATCTGATATGCTGGAGCCTGCCAGTTGAATGAAAACCTTTGCATGTTTAGAGAATTGAAAATATAATAAATATTCATTTGCTCACTGTGTAACATTGAAAGGGACAGCTGGCTCAGGAAGGCTCATTTGCTTGGCTTACTGTCTATATCTGTTAACATTAGAAAACATTGCAAGAATTTATCTGCCAGAGGGTTTTAATAGATAAAGTAAATGTTTGATTTTTTTTCCCCTTAACTGATACTTTTTGACATTTAGCTACTATATAGAGGGGAAAAACTGGAGAGTTGCTGTCTAAAAAACATAGTCTCAACAGTTGTGTCTAGGACTAAATAGATGTAAAAAAAATACTGATGTAAATCAGAAAAGCCTTATCTATGGTAATGTTTTCTTAGAATCCACTCTTTTGAGCTTGTGAGTCTTTCAAATGAGGAGAAATTATTTTCATATTCAAAAAGCAAGAGGCTGATAGATATATCAGTCTTGTTGAACTTATTCATCAATGGTCTGTGTGAAAGGACAGAGTGTACCCTCAGCACATTAGCTGATGTTACAAAACTGGGAGAAGAGGTTGATACACCTGAAAGCTCTGCCGGCCAGACCTGGGCAGCCTGGAGAGTTGTAGGGACAGGAGCTTAATGAAGTTCAAACAGGCAAATGCAAGGTCCTGCATTAAGGAAAGAATAAACCCAGGCACCAGCACAGGCTGGGGCTGACTTGTGGAAAGCAGCTGTGTGGAGATGGACCTGGGGGTCCTGCTGGACAGCAAGTGTCCATGAGCTGGCACTGTGTCCTTGTGGCCAAAAAGCCCAGTGGTGTCCTGGGGAGCAGTGGGGAGAGCATTGCCAGCAGGTAGAGGGAGGTGGTCCTGTCCCTCTACTCAGCCGTGGTGAGGCCACCTCTGGGGGGCTGTGTCCAGTCCTGGGCTCCTCAGTCATGAAAGTCAAGAAATGGCTGGGGAGGGCCCAGTGAAGTGCTAAGGTGCAGGGCACACCCAACAGGGTCATAATTAGCGTTGACTCCGTGATTGCAGAAGGCTGATCAATTGCTTTATTCTCTGTCCTATATTATACTATAATATACTATAATCCTATATTATACTATACTAATTAAGAAGCTTGTAACCCTTACAGACAGTCCCATACAGGTTTGACCACATTGGTCAATGAATCCAATCACCATCACCAGTGTCCAATTAAGAAATCACCCTTTGGAGAGCAAATCTCCATAACACATTCCACATGTGCACAACAACGGGTGCAGCAAGTGGACATAAGAATTGTTTCTCATTCTTTTCTCTGAACTTTCTCACAGCTTCCCAGAAAAATCCTGGGAAAGTTTTGTTTCTCTCTGTTTAGAGGATATGTGATTACCACTCTAAGGGGGTGATTAGGGAACAGGAACATCTCAGAGGAAAGGCTGAGAGAGCTGGGCCTGTTCCACCTTGAGAAGAGGCGGCTGACAGGGGCTCTTACCATTGCATACAAATATCTTAAAGGTGGGTGTCAAGAGAGTAGAGCCAAACAATGGGCATTTGGGGCAAACTGAAACACAGAAAGTTCATTCTGAAAATCTTCTTTCCTTTGAGGGTGACTGTGCACTGGAGCAGGCCCCTGAAAGGTGGTGAAATCTCCTTCTCTGGAGATATTCAAAACCCATGTGACTCAACCCTGTGCTATTTGCTCTGACTGAACCTGCTCTAGCAGGAGGTTAAGCTATGTGATCTCCAGAGGTCCCTCCAAACACCCTTCTGTGTTTCTGTGATATATGGTGTTAGAAGCAGTATCTGTATTCAGCAACTGCTCTGGGTTTGTGTACAGCTGACCCAAGCATATGGACACTCAGGTGTAATGACACAAAATTTGTCCTCTGTTCTGTGACATGCAGGTGTGGTAAGGATATTAATTTAAATAATGGAGAGCAAAAATGAGTGATTTTTATCAAATAAAAATATAGAGAAAAATGTAAGTTTCTGAAAGCAGATATTATCCACTTTCTAAATGCAAAGATTTCCTTTAAATAATTTTGTATTTACATTTTTAAATTTAATTTCTCTTCAATGAGCTGAGAGCTGATGATTGCACAGTTAAATACATTCAGGGAAAGCCTCAGCTGCTACATGCCAGCTCTGTGTCAGTTTATGTTGTAATGCTGCAAATACCTGAGCAAGATTTAGGAGGTGAGATTAATGACTTCAAACATCAGAGAAACTTTGGTGCTCTCAGGATTCAAATCTTCCCCAAGTCGTGAAATTTTGAAAAATACACTGCGGAAAAGTAACATTCCATTGAAAGATCTTTGGTTAGATAAGGTTTCTGCAGCATTGCTACTCTCTGCTAGATTATTTTGGGTGTAGGATTATGCCTTCTCTCTTGGAAGGATGTTTTTTTATCTTAAGGTAGATATCCAACTATATCACTCCGGACTATCACATTTTGCATTACTTAATAGTGCTAGAGAAAAAGACCCTCTATAACTGTTTTGAAGGGCTGTGTGGTTTGTATACATATAAACTCATTCTTACTAATTTCCCATATTTTCAACAGTTAAAAAATATGTATTAATCCTTGTTTGCAGTAATTTTTCCCTAGCAGTCTCATTCATTGTGCAGTCTGAGAGAACCTAGAAATTAATTGTTCTGCAAAGCAGCTTGTTTTCTACATTCACTTTTAGCAAAATTTGTGACATTTTTTTAAAAAAGAGGCATAAATGCAAGTCTTTCTGTATAGCCTGCTAATATTAAATGCTGCTCAGGTAACACAGTGTTTTGAAATAAGTGGATCAGATTCTGTGCAAAGTCTCATCCAGGCACAGGCTGCTGCTCTTTAATATATACATATGTTTGGAGAATAGCTTGTGGTGAATTGTTAAAAGAGGTATGAATAGTTTAGTAAAAAAAATTTGAAGGGTGATAGGAAACATTTACCACTAGTTAGGAGATTTGGGACTTCCTTTAAAAGGTTACATCATTAAATGCTCTGCTCGGATAAAAATAAGACTCCAAAGATGCAATTTAAGAAAGAAAAAGTATTGTATGTTAACAAAACCCTAATTAAATGCCAGAAATTGGAGGTTTCTTTCCAAGAAGAGACCTGCCATGCTGGGAGAGACCAAGCAGCCACACAGCTCCTGGCTGTCCCTTTGCTGTGATCAGCAGCAGAGAGGACAGCACATACAGCAGACAAGACCTTCCCCAGGCATTGTGTCAGCTTTTACAGCCAAGGTTTTCTGATTTAATCAGCAGTGTGTCCACCCTCATAAATTGGTCTAATTCCTTTTTTAATCCTTTTATTCTTCTGCCCCTCCAGAAGGTTGCCCCAAATTCTCTTTTGCAAGGTATAGACAGCCAGTTCATGGACAACTCCTTTGAGCAGAGGCTGTTTTCTGCTTCTGACTTCCATGCTTCCCTTCTCTGAATCTTTGTGAGTTCATTGCTATGATTTTTGAGATGAGGATACTGAAACAATTAGCAATACCAGGACTTTAGGTGCTCAGTATTAACTAGCAATAGTTTGTTTCACTTGTTACTCTTTTACAACTCTTAGTGTCATATTGACTGTTTTAATGAGTTTATATTTTTAGACAAGTAGGCACACATTTCAAGGTCTCTTGAGTGATAATAATTAATTTAGGGCTCATATCTGCTTAATCTTAGGCAGGGTTATTTTTTCCTTACTTGCATCATCTTGCATTTCTTTTCATGAGATCCTGTCTGCCACTTCTTTCAACCCACTCCCTACTGACAGTTTACAGCTCTTCCACACTTGTTTTAGACGTGACCATTCCGAACAATAAAAATTCTCCATTACGGAAATTCACAGTTCATTTCCACCTTTGCTCCTTAGCTTTTACCTCATTAATTCCCTATGAGAGTAGTTCCTTCTTATCCCTTTGAAGTAAGCATTTCACCACCAAAGGCTCTCTCTAAAAATTGAAAGTTTTCTAACATATTTTAACATGGGTTTTTTTTGTGGACAACCTACACATCAGATAATCTGTGTCCCTTAGAAGAATTCATGCTTGTAAAAAAAAGCCCTAAATAAATCCTCCCTTCCCTAGGAAGCATTTGGGACCATGGCAGCCAGGATACTGGGGCTTAGGAGGGCTCTCGGGCAGAGTTCCACTGGGAAAAGAAGCAAAGAACAGAAACTCCTCAGGATAATATTATCCTGAGAGGGAAGGAGCCAGGAGATAAATGTCTCCTCATATTATCTAGAAATGTGTATGAGCCAGTTTCTGCTGCGTGGCCATGAGCTCCTCTAGTAAGTCCCTAGATTTGCCCATAAAACCCTATAGACCATAGCAGTGTAACCTTGAATCCAACAGAGATTCTGATTCCTTCTGCACAATTTTCCCCCACCCTACTTTGCAGCAAGATCAAATGGCAACATATGGCACCAAAACAGCCTGAGAAGAGGAACATTAAATCCCCAAATAGCAAAGTGGAGTAGAAAAGGTACCTTGACAGACACAAGCTTTTATCTGAGGGTCACCTACTGTTGATCCTCTCATAATGCAACAGAATGAAGGGAGTTCAGGGGTACCAAAACATTTAGAGAAGGAACCTTTATCAGGAAGGTGAGGACCATTAGGCTTAAAGGGAAGAACACCAAGTTCCTCCTCTTTCTCCCTCCCTTCCTTTGTGTCCAGATTTGGATCTGAGCTGGAGTCTCGTGGCTCTCCCACCTCCAGCTTCAGTTTCAGCAGACATCTCAAACATGCAGACATCTGCTCTATTCACTTGGCAGGTACAAGAAGTCCAACAAAAAAATTTTCTGCCAAATTAATAGGACTTGCCACCCCCCACCCTCCCACACCCCTTACTACTGAAATGATGTATCTACTTAAATATTTAGGCTAGCAGAAACATCTTTAGGTATAGAAATGGCAAGCATGGAAATTTTAGTTGTGGCATCTCTACCATATTTCCCCTTCTTTCTTACTACCAAAATTCTTACTTTTTTACATAAGACAGTCTCATTTTCAGATCTCCACTAATATACAGTCAATACATGACAATTTCAGACAGATCTTTTATTACATTTGCCAGAAACAGGCAGACTTTAGTATTAGTTTAAGTCATTCTTGCTGATGCTTTAAGAATAGATTTGATGAAAAAAGCTCTTTGTAAACAAAAACTGTTTAGGAGTCCAGTTACAGTTTTATTTGTTTGGTCACTGATATGTATGTATGGCAGTTATATGTCTTCATTAAGGGCAAAATAAACATAATTTTTTTGTAGAAAGTGAAGCTATACATATTTAATCTATTTTAAAACACAGAAATGTTTAGACATTGTAACATAAATTCAGTGCTTATTTCCTAAGCAACAATGCATTTCTGAAGTCCATTTGTTGTGTCTGTGTTATTAAAGTTGTGTTTTAATTTATATTCATACCTGAACCATAGAGGTAAAGAAGCATGCACTTTGATTATGGCTTGCACTTCAAGTACTGTAAGTACTCACTTATATTTTCAGTGTTCCAAAAATTAATTTTTAACACTGTAAACACATCCATACTAGAAACAAAAGTCATTTTGAGGTATGTCTATTGTGATTTTATATCAGATGTGTTAGTCACCAAAACCTTCAGTAAAAGTTTATAAGGGTGCTGAGAAATTTCTTCTGTAGCAATGTATTCTGAACACATCTCCTGTTAGAGCTGTGGTTTATATGAGCAGTGATAGCCTAGATTTTTCCCAAAAATGTATTTGAACCATTTTTCTTTCATTTTTCCAAGTTCTCTGTAGATAATTAAATGTTAAGGTTATATTATTTTGAAAAAAGAAGCACACACTGGTTTTAACACCAATTTAAAGGTGGATAGGGAGGCTGAGCTGCTTTGTGCTGTTTTCCAGGACTCAAGTGTGGGACTGCAGAGGAATACTCAAACACCATTGGGTTATTAATAGACTATATAGTCATTTAATTGTGATAAGCATATTTATGAGTACTTGGGAGCCTAGAGAAAATACTCAGCTATAGCATATGCATTTAGTTAAAAAACAGAAGATAATGGAGTAGAAACAGTGGTCAAAAAATCAAGAACAATATTTAGAAAATTTAATGGACAATGAGAGAGGAGAAAAACCAAGAGCATGGATGGAGTAAACAGAAAGGTGAAGAACCACAGAGAAGAGCAAAAGGAGAAGCTTTGTTCTGTAATGTTTTGAGAAGAGAGCTGAGATGTTTTGATGTAGTACATGTCTATGTACTCATAGCTAACTGTCAATTAAATTCTATTCATTTATTATTAATACCTAATTAGAGAGCTGCACATCTCAATAAACCTTCAGTATTATTTCTACTTTTCAATAAACACATTTGAATGGAGGAGAGCAATTTCATGTACCCTGGGAATTTTCAGTAAGAATTTTTTGTATCTGAAATTAATAATATTTTTGGTGCCTCTCTTGCAACATAAGAAATTCTGTAAAACAGGAGGTAGGAGACAATTTATGGCTGCTACTTATTGTATAAATTTATACTCTTTCCCTGTTTTAATGCCTTATTGTTTCCCTGATCTGCTTATTAGGTTGTTTCATGCCAGGTTTGCAAAATAGCTGAATTATAAACTTTGGACTTCATATGTATATGCCATGTGTATATATTCATCTGGATTCTGAATTTTTAGTGAAAAACACAGTACTGTGTTACTGCAAATGACATTGCATAGGAATTTATATTCTTACATGCTTTTACACAAGCTGCTTTTTAATTCATATAAAGCTTCCTTCTAAAATGAACTCATTTTCTTTCATTTGTGAACATCACCACTTGTTTCAGCATATGTTAACTGTGTCTATTGTCTCTTGTCTAGCTGTACCCCACAAAATAGGGCGGATAATTGATGGAAGCCCTGCGGATCGCTGTGCAAAACTTAAAGTTGGAGACCGGATCTTAGCTGTGAATGGCCAGTCTATTATTAACATGCCTCATGCAGATATTGTGAAGCTAATTAAAGATGCAGGTCTCAGTGTAACTCTTCGCATCATTCCTCAGGAGGGTAAGTCAATGGCCCTTAAAGACAGGAAGAAAATTTTAAGTAGCCTTCAATTAGCTTAAATTATGTCACCACTTGAAAGAGCATCTTTTGTTCTCCTTCCTCCGCTGTAACGTGCAGCACACCAGAATTATGAGCTTAGAGCTAGCTCAGATAGGATCTGAATTCTTGAAAAGATTTCCAGTTATGAAAGGGGTATTTAAAGCAAACCTGGAGAAACCTGACAGAGAGAGAGAAAGAGGATGTTAAGGTCTTTTGCAAGAATTGTCTTCTACATGGAAAAGCACTCTACAAGAGAGCCAAGTTTTGAGTTCATTCCCTTATATCTTGCTATAAGACAAGCCAAAGTTTGACAAAGTGATTCACAAGAAACTGCAATGGTTGTCACCAGGCGTGTTCAGCTACCAGCTATGTGTGACAAAAAGTGATGTGAAGGAAGAGTTCAGATTGGGCAGTTTCCTCCATCACTATCACATAGTGATACATCACTGTAAATGCACAAGGCAGGAAAGAACTGAACCCTAAATTATCTCCTTTTTAGGGTGAGAATAAGGGGATAGAATCATTATTCTGGTCATTGCTCCACATCTAATCAGTGAAGATCTTTTGATGTTGGTTCCTTGAGGTTTGGGGTCGATTTCAGGGCTTTTTTTAGTTTAACAATGTGCTGCACTGCTGCATGAATTGTACCACATTAATGAGACCATGTCTTTACATCTCAGGAACAAATACCAGTAGAGCTGGGAATGACACACAGAAAGTAATGGAATTACTTAATGATCCATGGCCCAGTTAGATGACCTTTACCTTATGCTGCTGCATCCAGCAAGGGGACAGGGAAATTGTCTGACCCTGGTCACAGACTGCAACTGAGGGAACCCATCTACTTTGTTAAATGAATTCAGTGAAGGGAAAAACACAAATGTACACACATTTAGAATTCACATCAATTAGCACCCTTGTAATTACTGGAGGTCAGCTTTGCAGGCATCTAAAACAAGTGTGATACTTCATACAGTCCATGAAGTTTGTTTAAGCCTCTCTGGTATCCTGGTTAAATAACATCATTAATAGTTTAGTGTTAGAGATACATTAAATTAGAAAGAAAGCAGAGGTGCAGCTGAGTTGCAGTACTACAAGATGTTCTCAGGTGTTAGTGGTGAGAAATTATCTGTGCCAAGGCACAGCTTCCCTGTGCGACTGTGTGACGTTGGACACCTCATTTGCCTTCTGATATCAGCTTCTTAGCTTAGAAAAATTGGTAAAAAATCTAATACCTCTGTAATATGCTTTCAGGTAAAAAATACCATATAAATGCAAAGCAGTTATAGAAGTAGCTCATGATTTGACCAGTTCATCCATAGTTATGAGAGTAATGTAGAAATGAGGGACAATATTTCCAACCTTCCTCTCTAAAACTTGCAATACAAAAGAGACTCACAGGTGCAAAATGGGCAATTACAGCCTTAAGCATAGTAATTACACAGACAAGTATTGCTTATGCCTGCATGAGGAGTGTTTTAAGTGCAAATATACAAGCTTTTTTGACAATTAATCCTAAATTGAAAATATTTTCAATAAAGTAGCCAAAATTTTTATAATAATTGCAGGCATAAATTAGGTAAGTAGAGAATATGCACCCATAGGGAAAAACTCACATGTTAAAAGTTTAAAAATAAACCACATGAAAATTAAAACTAGATTCAAATGTAAAACTAAGCAAGATCTGTATTGTGTGTAGCTATTGCTGTTAGGGATGCTCAGCCATATGTGTGTGTCCATTTTGTTTGTTTTGCACCATGCCACACTGGCCTCACTCCTTCTGTTGCAAGGAGGAATAGAAAAAATATTTGCCTTTGCTGTTGATAATGCAGGAACTTCTGCAGTGTTCTGTCCTCCTGTGGGCAGAATCCTTCTCATTTATGCATCTTAACAAGTAAATGGTGAACAGGACTGTGCTAATGTGTTGGAAGAAATACATTTGATATGAGCTCACTACCAAATAGGTCTCCCCCCAAGTCCATCAGGAAGCCTGAATGAAGATTGGCATCTTTTATTTATAGCAAAGCAACAAAACCTTATTTCCTATGCCAATCTCTCTGTCTTTTTGAATTTCGTGTTGTTTGGAAAGAATGATTCTGTTTTTCTGCACTGTTCCTATGTGAAACTTTAGTCATTTGACATTACACAGTGAAATAAAACATCGGTTTAAATGGTTAGTCAGAATTTTTTGAGATTGGGTTTACTGTCTTACTGTTCACAGTCCCCAAAAATTTA
Source organism: Calcarius lapponicus (assembly GCA_039654755.1). NCBI lineage: Eukaryota > Metazoa > Chordata > Aves > Passeriformes > Fringillidae > Calcarius > Calcarius lapponicus. The sequence continues at coordinate 2,950,485 of CM077463.1, forward strand.
AAGACAGGAAACTCTTGATGAGCTCAAAGACAGCAGGACCTAATATGCTCCTAACACTAAACACCAGTGTTTTAGCTTTTGTGACAGGTCTATCATCCCAAACAGTAGAGAAAGCAGTAAAATGTTCATTCTCTCAAAATGAATTTTTTTTCTAAATGGAAAGAATTTCAAATATCTTGTAGCTGTGCTAAGGCACATGAAGGACAGGGAGGTCATTCAGGACAGCCAGCACAGCTTTACCAAGAGTAAGTCCTGCCTGACCAACCAAGTGGCCTTCTGCAATGGAGGAAGTACACCAGTGGACAACAATGGACAAGGGAGGAGTTATAGATCTCATCTGTCTGGACCTCTGCAAGGCCTTTGACATAGTACCCCACAGCATCCTTCTCTCTAAAGTGGAGAGAGATTAATTTGATGAGGGGACTGTTCAATGGATGAGCAGGTTGAGGGAGGTGATTCTGCCCCTCTACTCCGCTCTCATGAGACCTGACCTGGAGTTCTGAAGCCAGCTGTGGGATCCTCTGGGCCTGTTGGAAGCAGTCCAAAGGAGGCCATGGAGGTGATCAGAGGGCTGGAGCATCTCTCCTATGAGGTGAGGCTGAGCAAATTGGTGTTGTTAAGCCTGGAGAAGACAAGGCTCCAAGGAGACCTTATTCTGACCTTGCAGTACTTAAAAGAGGCTTATAAGAAATATGGGCATAGACTTTTTAGCAGGGCCTGTTGTGATAGGACAAGTGATCTTACAGCTTTGAACTAAAAAGGGGCAGATTCAGACAGATATATATATATATATATATATATATATATATATATATATATATATATATATATTTTTTTTTTTTTTTTTTTTTTTTTTTTTTTTTTTTTTTTTTTTATGATGAGGGTAACCAAACACTGGTAACAAACCTGGAACAGGTTGCCCAGAGAGTTGGTAGATGCCCCATCCTGGCATTCCTGTCAAAATTCAAGACCAAGTTGGACAGGGGTCTGAGCAGCTTGGTCTTGTTGAAGATGTGCCTGTTCCTTGCAGGGAGGTTGGACTAAACAATCTTTAAGTGTCATTCTAACCCAAGCTCTTCTGTGACTCTATGATTCTATCATTCCATCATTCTGTGATCTGTAATTCTGTGCTTTAAAAAAATATGTGAAACATGGAAGCAATTTCCCTTGTTCAATTGTGTTTTAAATTATGACAGTGTCAACCAGAATTATAGAAGTCACCAAGATTTCGGATCCCACAGACTATCAAAAGGAGACCATTAGGTTCAAATGTCTTAAAATCTAATTATAACCTGAGAGAGTAAAAGCGACAAAGCATAAATTTGCCGACGTAGCGTGTGACCAAAAATTATCATTGTGTACCTTTGCCCTTTATTAAATGCTGCACTGTGACAGGTCTTTAATCTCCATCTCCCCATGAAGCAGAGCTGAACAGCCCAGCCTCGGCGCCCAGCTCGGAGAAGCAGAGCCCCCTGGCCCAGCAGCACAGCCCCATGGCCCAGCAGAGCCCCCTGGCGCAGCAGAGCCCCATCGCCCAGCACAGCCCCGTGGCACAGCCGCCGCCGCCGCAGCCCCTCCAGCCGCAGGGACACGAAAACAGGTCTTGCATCTTCTCATTTCTTCTTTTTTTTTTTTTTTTTGCCCCTTGTATGTTAGTCTGGAGTCAGGAAGATGTTTTTTGTGGTGGGTTTAATCTCTGGTGTATCATTTACCAGCCAATTTCTCGTGTGTAATTTATGCGTGTACGTTAGCAAATTTATCTATAATGGAAATCAAATGGTAGGGGGGCAGAAATTTTGTGGCCAGCTGTATTAAATGCTGTTTATAGAAAAAGCACACACAGGCTGTGGGATGATACAAGTTTCTGTGACCTCCAATCAACACTATTTAGTCTTTGTATTATTTTTTAGCATGTTAAACAAGGCTGATTACACTGACTGTCTTTATGCTAATCTTCTGTAACCAACACATATCATCAAGATCCTCTTCCCTAAATGATGCTAGCTACAGGATTGCAACTTTTCTCTTCTGAAAATACTTGAGTTCACTTGTGATTCACACACTACACCCTCTAATTCTCCTTGCTTAACAGATTGAGTACTTTCACTTGCCCAGAATTATTTTCTTTCAATTAGTCATACAAGGAAAATTACTTTGCCTTATATTTTATTGAGTACTTTCTCCAAAAGTGATCACCTCCTAGAAGACATAAGTTTCTGACAAAATTCAATACAAAGTTTTCACAAAAGTCATTTCGCACTATTGGAAGTCACTATTAAATATCTGTTAAACTGGGAATTTTCAGATAGGAGCAGCAAATTATATTAATTAAAGTTCCAGAAAGAAATTCTATAATAATTTTACTGAAAAGTGTAAGCTCTAATTGCTCATGTCACCATTTACATATTCAGCAAAAATTACAGTGCCTCCATCTGGGAATAAAAACATCATCTTCTGATATGCAGCTGTGGCCTGCCTAGAGATGACTCTTATTTCAGAAAAAGGTCAACTCTTGCTAGTTCACACAGTATTATTTTTCATTAGATTTCATAAGCTAGATTACAGCTTGTTTGTATAGCCACATATATTGTTTCTTTACCAAAATAAAATTTCAAAACTCTTAGGAATATTAACTAGGTTTTTTTTTAGTTCCAGTATTAAGGCTCAGTATCACAGGATGCCTCACATTAAGTTTGTCCTCTATCTTCTTTTTACAGGATCATGATACTGAGTAGAGAAAGTAAGAGGCTTGCATATATGCATGCAGGTCTTACTAATCATAGCATCAGTCTATTTTAATCTTATCAGAAAGTCAAAGGGAAATAGTTCTAATTTTTTGTGTCTGGTTAGACATTCTGATTATTAAAACTACTGTGTAGGAAGATTAGCTATGTAACTACATTAATAAATTAATGCAGTTTTGAAACATATCAGACAATTTGAAAAATTTTAGTTCAGATTACCTTTTTATATATAAATCAACAAAATCAAAAACAATGCTGCCATTTTTTTCAGAGTGTAATTTTTGTAATTTTTTAATTTTTGTAATTATTGTACAATAAGTACATTTCAAAATGACTTTCAAAGTCTATATGTCTATATGTGTCTCTGTGTCTGTATGTGTCCGTGGACAGACACGGTCACTTGGTTGACTCAAAGCTTCCAGTCCATTATTAAAGCAGGATTTGAAATGTCTATTTCCTGTACAGGAAATAAATATTTCCTTTGGCACCTAGGGAAGAGTGTAAGAACATCCACTCTGTGAACATTTTTGTTAAAATATAACCTAAACCATTATTACACAATTATCTCGCTAAAAGTGTTCAGGACTTTTTTTGTGCCTCTTTGGCACACCACATGGCTGAGGTAGGAAAGTTTGCCATAAGGAATGTTCTTTACTTCACCCTGAAGTGCCATTATGTGCTGATTTCCATGTGCTAAGACAAATTCCCATCTGAATAAAGTAAATAACTAGGCACTGTATCTCAGAAAGTCACATTTTCTTTCAAATTTTAGGACCCATCTCCCTGTAACCATTTACCAGCTAAAGCGATATTTTACTTGTTATTAATTCCTTATAACCAAATTTATTTTCTTTTCACCTTGTGTTATTTCTGTGCATAACTACTGACATTAATTTACTGACATAGTTTTTAGCCAGATAGCATCATAGGGAGTGTATAATAAAAACAAGACACACTATAATAATAGATGTTATATCAAAGAATACCTTTTATTAAAAAGGTAACAGCTAAGACAAATAATTTATCCTTTTTTAACCTTAAGAAGCTCACAATAATACTTTATGTTGATAAAGGGGATATAAACTGCACTGACATTCCACTTATATCCACAATATTCTATAGAAATATTAATTTTGGAAAAAAAAAACCACTTTATAAAGTCAGTGAATTATTTTGTAGTGAGTATAATGGCTGTTTTCACATGCAGTTTTATCTTCAAAATAGGCAAAGTGGGAATCAAGATGCTTTTCCTATTCCTGTCCCTTTGAGTCCAATCCTGATCTCACTGATACAAGCTGGAAAATCGCGCAGTATGACCTGAGGGGAAATTGCTTATGCCCATGTTTCAAAAGTGCTCACTGTTTTCATCTGCCTCAACTATTTCCCCCTGGGAGTTTTGCTTCCCCGTGAAAATCTGTTCCATGCAGTTTTGCAGCCGGGCAGCTGGCTCTCACTCCTCACTCACTGTTGCATACAATGCATATTCCCAATGGCCTGCTGCTCTCTGAAGCTGAACCACTGTTGCCTTCCTCAGCTACAGGTCAGAAGTAAAAGCCAGGCAGGATGTGAAGCCCGACATCCGGCAGCCCCCGTTCACGGACTACAGGCAATCCTCCACGGACTACCGGCAGCCCCCGCTGGACTACCGGCACCCGCCGGTGATGGATTACCAGCAGCCCCCGCCGCTGGACTACAGGCAGCCCCCGCTGATGGACTACAGGCAGCACTCCCCCGACACCAGGCAGTACCCCCTGGCCGAGTACAGGCAGCCCCAGGTACAGGCAGAGGTTGGGAAGGATGAAAGTTCGACAAGTCTCACGGATGCGTGTGGGTGGCAGAAAGATTTTTGAACGTAGAATGTGAAGAAGGAATAGAAATGAAAGCAGGTTTTAATATAGAAGGAAAGAATTCCTGAGCCAGTTTTACTGGATCATTTTCCATCCGGTAATATTGGAGACCTCACACTGCAGCACTGGATAACCAAGGAGGTAAAGGGTATGTTAGTTAGAAGGGGTTTTTATGACTTGGAGCAAAGGATAAACCCACCTCAAACAAGAAGATGTTTTTACCAAGCAGAAAGACAGCACAGGCAAACAAGCCTGCCAATGTTGCGAGTAGAAAAAAGGTCTCAGAATTTTCCCCTGCAAGAAAACTGAAAAACAACTTTTAGCTTAAACTGTAATTTACTAACTTTTAGTGTTTGGAGAATAGTAACATGGATTTGATATTTATAGTTGTTATGATAGTCTATAGGTAAAAGGTACAGATTGGTTCTGCTGTATTAAGATGCTCAGCAAGGAAAAGTACATAATGCATTTGTAACCTAAACAGGGTCTCCAGGCCTGCCTGCAGCTGGAGCTGACAGCTGCGGGCACAGGCTCTGTCACCCACAACCCTGGACTGCTGTAACCTCTTGGATTGAGTAAACTGCATTGTGAAGAGCTGCCTGGAGCCCCACATCCCTCATTTTGGCCCTTACAGGCAGACACACTCAGAGCACCCCTACCCACACAGAAGGCAGCAGGGTCTGTAGGGACAGGTTGTAGATGCTGGTAAGGAAGATGCCACTATGGAAGGAAAAGACACATTAAAGGGTTTTACTCTGAGTTACTACTTCTCTGTAGAGGAAATTACTTCCAAACCATTAATATTAATGTATTAATGTGTGTGAGCTGTAAATTAACATTACATTTATAATTGCATGACTGTAATGTTAAATAAATGCCATTTTTAAGGTACTGGAGTGTTGAAATAAAAATTCTAACATAAAAAGCCTTTTCATCAGCAGAGGAATTTTTTCATTCTCGGCATGTATTCATTCATCAGACAGTGGGTGTTCTTAGGTCAGACTGCCTTTCTACAGCATTCTTGAAAATTAAGATTTTTATCTAATCGGAATAAATAAATAAAGGAATGAAATTCTGACTGATAAAATTAAATTTCTGTTGGTAATAGTCTGGATGAGTAGAAACTAGCCCATGCAACTAGTTTCTTTGACATCAAGCATGATCTGACAAATTCAAAGTGATGATGAGTTAGATGAAGAGTTATGGTACCTTGGACAAGACTCCTCTGATGACAGATATTTACTGACAGTTTTGAAGGTTAAGGATTTAGCTGAAAGTTCAGACTTTAAAAAAGACCTTCCTTTCTCCTTACATAAAGTCAGGAAAAACAGAGGTCAAAAAGTATTAAACAGAAGACCGCAAACTTCTGGACACTATATGCTGGAACCATGTATAGGTGGTTTGTATGTCCATATTTTCAAAAGCAGACACATAAACCATATCAAGAAAAATACTGAAATTCCTAAATGGAATCCAGAGAAACCTATGAAAATATTATGCATTTCAGTATCTAAAAAGCAAATATCTATCCCCATGTGCATACCTTATAAGATGCTTCTTAGCATCCACAGAGATGCTTGGGTTGGCTCTTTCCCTGCATCTCCAGTTTAATTCTCTAATCAGTAGACTGTACAACCCAAGCTTACTCTTTATTTTCTGCTGCTCCCATGGATCTTGCACTCTTGGCTGACAATGGATCAGAAGCTACATCACAATTTCCCTCCCAGACCTCTCTATGGACCTTTGCTTATGTCAAGTGGATCAATACACTTTTGAAGAGATCAGTTTTAAAGTTTTCTTGAATGCATACCACACAATGCCCATATAGTTAATTCTCTTTCATTTTGTATTTGTCTGTACAGGACTTTGATTATTTCACCGTTGATTTGGAGAAAGGAGCCAAAGGATTTGGGTTTAGTATTCGAGGAGGAAGGGAGTACAAAATGGATTTGTATGTGTTGAGGTTAGCAGAAGATGGACCAGCAGTAAGAAATGGAAGGATGAGGGTGAGTAAAATACATTGTGACTTTTTTTTTTTTTTACATTTACAGATATGTATGGTGATGGGGTCAAAGGGAAAGCACTTTTTTCACTTCTGATCAGCTTTTAAAAAATAATGCCAAATGCCTCTTATAAAATAAGCTCATTCTGTAGGGGTTCAAGCAAATAGTTGATACATATAGTAGATCCCTGTCATTTCTTTGCAAATAAATGTATCACTTCTGACTGATGATACTTTCTACCATGTTATAAATTTTTATCATTATTATTTTCACTCTTATCTTAAGCAACTTAAAAATCTCAGGCAAAGTTTGGTGTTTCTTAGATAATAATAACATAATTAACATTTGGGTCTCTAATCACAAAAGAAAAGTGATCACTATATGATATGTATTAAATAACTATGGAACCTAAGACCTCATCTGTGCTGTTTTACTGATTTAAGCAAGTCACCTTTTGTGTTGTTTGCTAAATTTGTTTATTGATATTAATCATGTTTGTAGGGATCATGACCTTAAAAAAAAGCAAACACATGGTCTATATAGGAAAAAAAACCTAATCAAAAATAGAGACATTTGATCTGTCCAGTTGTGATAAAAACAAGGTATAACTTCATCCAGGCCTGCTGATACTTTGCAGAACTGTGAGTACACAAAAAGGAGAAGGAAAGAACATAGCCGAGACTACCAAGACTCAACATAAAAAGTTGTTTATGTACCTAATTAGTGCAGTCATGTCCAACCAGTGTTTAATTTCAAAGATGGGCAATGAAAATTGTGTTCTGTACAGTGGTAAGAACAGATTTTACAAATGTCATGGTTGTTACTCTGTTTCACAGTCTAAACAATCTGATCAAATTTGATGTCTTACTGAAAGAGCACTGTCTGTATATAGCTCAGGAGTTTTGCTGTGCTTCAAATGACTCGGTAGAATTGCAAAATTCAGCTAGTCCTCAGTTGTATGATGGAGTGCAAGCCCCTGGCACTGGCAGCAGCAGCAGCAAAAGCAGTCCCTGTGTCAGGAAAACCAGTGGGGCAGGCAGGCAGGCAGCTGGTAATGGAGATACACTCCCACTGCATTTTTTTGTGTGAAATACAGGTGATTTCGTGCTGCAGCTGGAAATTTAGCTTCAGAATATCTTCTCTGGTGTTCATTCTTTCCTTTATTTTAGTTTTATCATTGTCTGTTGCTCTTAATGAGAAGCCATATGGAAGGTGTACATTAGTAGCTATAATGTGATTAAAGACAGAGAAAAAGCTGTGCTTTTAATAAGCTCTGGAATCACATGTTTGGAAACATATGGCTAAGAATACAGAAAAAAATAAAAGAACACCTTTGAAGAGGGTTCATTTCAAATAATAATCTGTATTAGGTAGAAAATGAACATTAAAATCTGTGCATCATTTAAAGAAACTAGTACTAAGGAATTAAGTTAGATTATTCACTTTGTGAATAGCCAAAATATAGAAAGTATTTAAAATGAATAGGAGCTGTTGTATTTTTTAATTGTATTAGGAAAAGTTCTGCATGCTTTAAGGAATAGTGCTAATGTAGTTTCTAAAACATCTTGGTTTAAAATGTTTTCGTTGTAGTGGCCACAACAGATAGCCTAACATAAGAAGTGTTATTCTGACCAGATAGGTGTAATTGGGGGTTTTTCTCCCTTTTAAAAGCATCATTCTTTGGAACCAGTTCTACCATGCATCCTTGTCACTAAGTGTTCTCTTTTATTCTCCTGCCTCACAGACATTTTAACCTGACAAATGGGTTTGGAATGTGAAAGATTCTTATATTCAGTGACCTGTGACTGATAGACAGCAGAAGTTCAAGAAACAGCTTCAAAACAAAAATAGAAGCAAACAAAAAATAATGTTAAAAGAAATATGTTACATAGGAAGGTGGGCAAAGGAAGCAGAGTTCTGTACCCACATCTCCTTTCCTAAGTTTACATCAGCTGTTAACAATGCAGGTTCATTCACACTTCTTGGCTGGTTGCATCTCTGTATCTCTCTGTTTGACAGGTGCATCTCTACAGCAAAACATGCAAAAATCAGGGCAGTGCTTCTTGCTTTAGGTGCCATTGACCTTAAAGACGATTCTCTGATCCTTGGCTTTCAGCAGTGAGGATAGCAAGCCATGCTTTTGTGAAGGATCTTACCAGAAAACTTTCCAGCTAAGAATCATTCTGATAACCTACTTGTCTCCATTATTGTTTTGCTTGCAGTTTCCTCCTCCTTGAACAGCCTTCTTTAATTTAACTAAATCTTTACAGAGAAACATTGAAGCAGATAGCACAAGGTGCAGGTTGTGCTTATAAAAAAATAGCATACACAACTCCAGCCCTATTCCCACTCACAAAACCAAGAAAAGAGAAATAAAACCAGGTACGTTGTTGTAAAAAATAGATCACATAATGAAACATGTTACCTGTAGGACACTTAGATGTAACAAGCAAACATATTCCACAAAAATAATATTTTGTTTTTAATCTACATATAGCCAGCAAAAGCCCTGATAGAGACTCAACCATTTTGATACAAAGCTCCCTATTTTACAGAAATAAATAAAATAATTACCTTAAAGTAATAGAGCTGAAGCTGTACTAGTTGTTTTATAAAACTGTATAATTGAAGAAATGAAATCTCAAACTGAAAACAGCTCTGGGTTGGGAAGTCAAAGTCTGTATGCTTACTCTATTAGTGGGCACTGCAAAACCACAATGTTGGAATGAGTCCCTACAGCAATATTCTACTTGGACATGTGTAAAAAAAAATCTGGGAGTCCACCACCTCACATTCAAAAGATTCTAAGGTCTAAATACATGTAAAAGTATTAGGCATTACAGATTCAGAGGATATTAGAGTAAAACCTATGATTATAGGTAAACAGATGTAAATAAAGAACTGGAATAGAGCTATCTCTTGTAAAAGAAAAAAAGGTAGATCCATTACTGAGGAAGGTAAGTATGGAAGGAGTACAATATGCCAATAATAACAAAGAGAAATTGAACGAGAAAGCAATGATAAAACAAGATGAAGAAAGTGACATCAAAATCAGGACATCCTTATGAAAATTTCCGTTTGATCTTCAGGCTTTTATGAACTTCAGTGAGACTTGTGAGCAGACAGAGAACAGACTCACAGAACAAGCCCAAGAAGCCCATCTTCCAGTGGCCCTGCCAAAGCTGTCTGGATGTGTAAATATTGATGTAAGAAGGAAAAAGATTTTATGAAGTTCATTATCACATCACCATTTCCAATCATAATTGGATTATTATTCTGGTCTCCCTCCCTACTGGGGATGGCATGCTAGGCATGTTGTGTTTTTATTGGAAACAAATTCACCAAGGAACACCCCATTTTAGTATTACAAATCTAAAATAGTCTTTAATTGCACTTAAGGACAGATGAAGCTTTCTACTTCGATTTTCTTCAGAATTGTTCTGGGAATTGGAAAGGTATAAGAGCACTGAGTTGATGTCATACAGAGTTCATCAGTTCTCCAATCCTATTTCTCTTTGACTCAGGGATCCCTTTCTGCCAGCCTAGATAGACACAGCATTAACTCTTGAGGTTCAACAAATTATTCCCTTAAAAGCAGGTTTAAACTTTCATGGTCTTGTTGCACTTAGTCATGGCACCTTCACATGCACTGAGACTTTTATTTGAGCCCGTAGACTCTGCAGAAAGCCCGAGCATTTATCTTAATTTAACCTGGATTCATCTATCACTAGATATGGGAAGGAAATGCCCATCAAAGGACTTAGAGGTCTACAGGAGCTGCATGCATCCTCTGCCTATGTGGCTGTTAAACTATTCTCAGCCAGTGTTGGAGACCCACAGCCATAAGTGCAGCTTCATATAAAATCAGATGTCAGATCACACACCACAATTAACTGTGGCAAAACTTTACTGCCATTTATGGATAAGATTTATGGCAGCTCCTCACAAGAGAATGCTGTAAGGGAGAACCTCATCACTACACTGGAATTAAATACTAATGGTATATTTTATATAGATATATAAAATGTATGTAGTGTATGTAAATACTGACTTAATTCTGACAGCAGAACAGTCAGCAAGTTACAATGGCAAATTCTGAAAAACCTACATATGTCTGTGCTCCATAAGACAAGAATGTATTAAAATAACCATGAAAAAAGTTTGGAGAACTATTAGTGCCTTTGTTATCTTTCCCCACACTGGCAGAGGTCTCAGCACATCAGGATTACATTTCTCAAGCAATCCTAATATCAGGGAGAACCACTGAAACTGGTTGGTGATGGCAATATTAAAAATAAAGCTGCAAGGCCCAGTCTCAGAGCAGGACAAGAACATGGCACACACTGTCAGTGACAGTCATATTGAGTTCAATCTGTCACCAGAGACAAGGGACATAACACAAACAATGTGGAGCACAGTCCCCACAGCCTTTGAAGATTCAGACACTACTGGAAACAATTTTACAGGTCTATTTCGTAAGGTTCATGCTAACTTATATTTTATTCTTGCCTCATGCTGAGGACAAGGATTGGCAGAGCTCTGCTTGCAGATCTCTATCCCTTGCTGTCTTAGAAGGAAGGGACAAGTTCCTTACTGCTCTCAGGGGGATTGTTAAGCATGGTTGTAGTGTTTGCTAGACATGAGATAGGATCAACAGATCTCTTATTGCCTTGAATGGTATCTCCAGCAGCCAGCATGTTTATTGAAACCAATGTCAAACAAAGAGACTGTGGCTGAGGGCTGCAAAGGTAGAGAATAACATTAAATTCTTGAAGAATGAGGGTGAAATGTTCTTTTTTATAGACAGCGTACATCTGTGTCATTTTGTCACTTTGTGATCCTTTTTTTACATCTTCCACAAGACCCATACATCTCACCTCTGACATCTCTAGTTTCATTGTCTTGTCAACTCATTTTTCTCAGTCCTCATGCACCATTTAGCCCTGTCTCCAGCTTCCTCATATCTCCTTATGCTACATTATTTTTCTCATTTTATTGCATATTTTTCTAATATTTTGGCAGGACAGACATCTGAAATCCAGGCACAGCAGAATTCTGTATCTTTCACGCTCTGCAATTCTGCTTTGACTCTTCAGTCTTTTTTCCTATTTGTTGCATTTCTGTGGGTTTTTTGTTTCAGTTGTACACAGCTGGAGATAAAACCAGGCACAATGGACAGGAGGCTCCTGTAGTGTCAATTATGAGCTTCTGTGTTGTTGCATAAGAGTCTGCGTGGCCTTGCTTTGTTGTTCCAGCTTGCTGAGTGATCATTGCAGTGATGCTCACACCAGTAACTAATTTATGCTGTGGTCAGGTTCATGGCATTCTGTAAACCAGCACAGTTTGTGTATTTAATAATTTCCCATAATAATAAAGTTCACACCAACCTTATTTTGATTCATCCACCCACACCAAGAATTAATCGTAGCAGAAGGGGAGAGCTGGGTATCCAAGAGCCAAGGGTCAAAAAAGAAAGGCAGAAAGAGGGAGTCTGTCTCTTATTCGGAAGGAACAGAACTAAAGTTTCAAATCATGGAGGACATAAATATTAAATTTAAAACTGCTGTCAAAACCCATGTATGAGCATTTGGCAACATTCAAAACTGACATTTTCTTCTTTGTTTGCAAAAGAGTTACAGAGCTCCTATCAAACTCATAATCTGATATTTAAGCCCTCTCTTGAGCCATAAGAGAAGTCCTCTCTTTAGGTCCCCTTTCAAAAGTCTGGAGTCCAGGCTTCTGAGCAGTAGGGTGGGATATAATAGTTGGCTATAGCTAACTGTGTCTCACAGAATTAATTTGTTACTATTAAGATTCTTCAGGCTTCTCAAAGGAGCAGGTGGTATGTAAGCATGTGGGCTCTCTAAATGCTGTACAACTGTGGAGTTTAACAAGGTAACATAAACCTGTCTCTCTGCAATATGACATTTCCAAACATCTCAAGTCACGGCACCCTGAAATCACTTAAATTGTTCAGGGTTCAGTGAATAGATAGTCAGAGATGAGTTTATTAGGGTCCTACAGTACTTGGAAAGTCTTTTATACCATGCAAATCAGAAGTCTCTCTCTTGTTTCATCATGGTGTTTTTTCCATTTCGCATTTCTTTATTCCTAGAAGTTGCACACATTTAGCTTGGTGCTCATGTAGTCACTTAATCACTGTATCCCTTTTTTGCAGCCCTTGATTTTTAGGTTCTTAGCTCAGTCATCTGTTTCCACCAAATAAGGAATCCTTCCCTTTCTGAGGCTTGGATGTAATATAACTTCCATAGATACTTTTTATAAGTCCATATTAACATGTGCAAAATATCCCCCTTCTTTCTTAAATTATTTTTCAGTTGCTGTTGTCTTGCATCTCAGAGATGACAAAATCCAACAGAAATGCCCAGACTACCACATTCCATTTTGTTAGATTCCTGCTCCACAACCAAATTTTGTACCAGAAACCACATGCAGTTCCTATAGTTTCATACACAGGAACCTTCTAACATTTGTGATCCTGGTTTCCATACATTATTATTGTATTTCTTCAGTCCTTCCAGAACAAAGTCTTTGCAGGGTTATCTCAGCTGTCTGTAGTCCTGTTGCTAAAGGAATATGGAAAATGGGAAAATATGAAAAAGCCCTGATCATCAACAGGACTGATTGTTTCCTGTCAGCGACCATCAAATCTAATCAAAGCTTAAAAGGAAGAATGAACAATGTCCTACTCTACAGTAAATGGAAATCCTTGAAATCACTTTGCCATGCAGACACCACGATCTGCACTGACTCCTCACTTGTGTAGAGCCTCTCTGAGATTTCTTGTTAAGAACAGAGCATCTATTTGGGATGCTCCATCAGTGATTGGCCCCACTTTAAAGGATGATTTCCTACAGTCTGCAGTGGAAAACACATAAAGTTGCAATCAGTAAGTACAGTTAGCAAGAAGTAGCTCAGCTCAGCTTGAGAGTGATTAGAGCAAAAAGCATTAAAAATAGAGAGAAACATTTGTCACACAGTAAAGAGGGTAGGTGACAGATACAGACATTTCTTTATCCAATCAAGAAAGTTGCAGCAAGGAAACAGGAAGAATGAAGGAATAGCTTGATCAGGCATGAGTTTTTACAAACATTTAAGGCAATCCCAGCATCCCAAAATGAATGAAGGATTTACCAGTTTAATCTTTAATTTCTGATATAGCATACTTTGGAATCCTATTTTATATTGAAAAAAAAGAACAAGACTGACATACTGCTGAGTGACTCATGAAAATCTTCAGGTTCTCCAGGTCCTAAAAAGCAGTGAAGTCTTATGTTCATAATACTGGAGGAAAGTGGATATTGTTGCTCAGAAGCCTCTTTGCAAGTTTACTCTAATCACAGGAAGCACAAATGTAGGAGGAGTAGTGATAGATCCTAAGAGCCAGAAAGGTCTTCTCCACATAGTGTGCTGGCACAGTAGGGACTCAGCTGCTGAACCCTTGACATGAGTGAGGGCATGAGAAGGCTGCCGGAAACCCCACTGAAAATTTGGAATATATATAATACTAATATTTGGAATAATCCCACACATCAGTGTAGCCATATGCTGTAGTCTCAATTGTAGTCATTATTAATTGTAGTCAATATTTTTCTAAACTCCCATATCTTCTTAGGGGTTTTCTTGTGGCCCGTTCTTCACCACACTGACTCCTTCCTCTACAGGCTGTTCCTGCTTCTTCAGGACTCCTTCAGGGTTCTCCCTAATTGGGAAACCCAGCCCCCTTTTATCCCAGTTATCCCTGCTGGCCACAGCTGTGCCCAATTAAGGACATTGCAGCTGCAAGCCATTTAGAACAACTGGGACTTATTGGGGCAAGGCCCATATACAGATATTCAAATATAATACATATATTTTACTCAAAGGCCATCTCTACTACACATCAGGGGCAGAAGTACACCCCAGGAAAATACAGTGCAGCAGCTTGACTAAGGTTTTGTGCACACATCTGGAAGACAAATGCCCACAGAGTGATTCATGCCAGTTAAGCAGCCCATCTTTTCTACATAAGTAGCACTTACTCTTAAAACCTGCAGCATACCTGGCTTGCTTTATGCAGTAATATAAATCTTCCCTTCATAATAAGCATTCAGTGAATGTCAACACTGTCATTTAATGGAACAAAAAGACAAAGATATTCCTCGGCCCATCCATTTATTCTGTGATTTGTGATCCACCGGAACAGTACAGGAAGATGTTAGCTATGCTTTCCCACCAAACTGCATGTCCCTTTGGGGTAATCTAACTCACACTCCAATTCCCTACTACATACATCACTGTCCAACCTCACTTGTGGAGAGACTAGATGTGATTGATCTGAACTCAGAGAATTCAGCTGGGATACTCAAGCGCATGAGCTGGATGCCAGCCTGTGGCAAGAGGAGCTCAATGCTGGGTTAGTGTAATTGGCAGAACTCAAGGAAGAATATATTGACATGCAGACATACAGCTGATCAAAATTCTACTGTCTGCACAACAAAGAAATGCAAACTGAGGCCCTCGAGGATCCTGACTATATTTTGGCAGTATAAAAGCTTAATAAATCAAGAGCAAATTAACTGTAGGTGAACTGTTATTCAGCATTTCTCCAAAAATCTGTGTGTATTTTTAAGAATTTGTTTGCAGAAAGGTAAGGATAGGAGTATTCCTCTCACACACTTAATTAAAATCCTTCTTACAAAAATGTATCCAGTTTGGAACATTCAAAACATCCTTCTAACTCTATGCCTAGTAGCAAAATCTTTCAGGCCAGCGGTGAAAAAAAAAATACAAGTTAATAATTGTGATAAAAATAGTTAAGTATTAAATTTTAAGATTAAGATACTTAGCTGGCAGGCAGGCATCTTATTTAAATCCAGGGTTTATGGAATATTTATGAAGGTTTTCAGGTCTAAAAAATTAATTAACCCTAACTTAAAAATTAAGAATCAAGTGTTAGAAAACAAATGAGCACACCACATGATGCTGCTCTGATAATTAAAGCAATTTCTCCAACAAGAGTGACATGGGCATCAACTTCTCTTCTGTGTTTTCCCGAATCATGACAAGTGGAAACTGGGAGAGGTCATCTCTAAAGGTAAAAGGATGGATATGAGGCCCATTGCTATGGCCCCAGCCCAGTATCCTCATTCCACCAAGGACAAGTAGAGGATGCTTAGAAAAGGAATGTAGGACAAGTATGAGATGACTCTTCACTGCATATGCTGTAAGTCAAGAGTTTATATACTTTTCTATGCTAGGACCCAGTGTTAGGACTATTGTTAACCACTTATTTGAATGTATTCATGCTGTTGACATTCCAGATATAATGTGCCAATGAATTCCAAGTCAAAGTGCCTGCATTGTTTGGGAAAAAAACTCCTTTTTTTGTTTGTAGTTACAATATAATAACCTTACTTCATCATTCTCCATATCATTCTTTCTTCTATTGATCTATATCATGTACTGAACCTGACCAGTCTATTTCACTTTGCATCAAAAGGGAGCTGTTCTTTACCCCTGACCAGCCTAATTGGCCTCCTCCAAACCATTTCTCAGTGTATCACATTCATTTGGAGATGGAAGCACCAGAACAATTGCAGTTTTCAGGATATTGGGGCTCCTAAATGGTACAGTGATGGCTTCTCCTTTATTCTCCACTTTCCCTCTAGCAGCTGGTATTCTGTTTGGGTTTTGGCTTGCTGACATTTTCAGCTTAGTGAGCTAAGCACAAGGACAGCAGGATCTGTGTTTTCAGGGGTGATGGCTGATTCAGAGTGATGGACTATGTAGTTTTCCACATGTGCTATACTTGCTGCTTAGCACTCAGCACCACTGGATTTCACGTGCTGCTTTAGCACACAGGATTGTGCTATCTTTTTTTTAGAGCTTTAAGTTTAGATATGACAATACTACATGGTAATGTGCTGTCTGCAAATCCTATCACCTCTTCCCCACACCATTTGCAAGTATGCTGAGCAGAATAATCACTGTGGTAAAGTCTTTTGATTGTGAAAATTGACCACTTATTTAAAGCATTTTTTTCCTAGAATTTAATCTCCTGCTTAGAAGAACCTATTCTTTTTCATCCCACAGCAGAGCCTCTATTGAAGACTTTACTATTAGAAGCTTTCTGAAAATGTCAGTATACTAACCAGATCACATTAATCTATATAGTCATTGAGAGCTCCAGTGACCTGCAATAGATCTGTGAGGAATGGCTTCCCTCTACAATAGCCACACTGACCCTTTCCCACTATATCATCATTATCCATGTGCCAGCTAAGCCTCACCATCCTTATTGCTTCCTTCCATCTGCTCAATTGAACATGAGACTCACTTGGTTACTTTCTAAGACCGTTCTTAAAGACTGGTGTCACACTTGCCACTTCCCATTCCTTTGAAATCCAGCAATTTACTGATTTAGGCAGTAGATTATATCCTATAGCTTCTAGTAGAACAGCTTCATACCCAAATTCCTTTAGAACTGAGGATAAAAGTCATCTGCTTCTGGTGGTGTCTCACTATCCGTTTCATCAGTCTGCTATAAAATCTTTGCCACAGACCCTGCTGTTGGAGTCAGTTCCTCACTCAGCCCTGCAGTGAGCAGACCCTCTGCAGGAGTTTTTCTGCCCTCCTCTTCAGTGAAAATTGATGAAAAGAATTAATCTGTTTTCTGCAGTCTTTTCTACCTTGTGCCCAAACTATCTTTTGAGATCTGACAGACTCCATGCCTATGGTATGTTTGAAATATCTTCTTAGATCTTACATTTCAGCATTTTTCCTCCTCAAAATCTTTTTGTGGCTTTGTCTTTATCTTGTTGGAGTTTATGTTCTTTTTTCTTTTGCTGTGTGGATGCAACTTTGGATGAAGGAATCTCCATTCTCAGGTTTCTCTGTAGGATCTATAAAAGCAGCTTGTCAGACCTTGAAGCTGCTTTGCTTTTGCCTGATAAGAACTGCCTGAGACCATCAAGAAGATAGCAGAAAATTTTCTTCTTCCTTTTCATAGTCTCTATTGGAACCCATCCCTGATTTTAATGGTGAAGTAGATGTTATTAATATAACATTATGCTACAATGAGTTATCCTACCTCTGTTTTAAAAAAGTAATAGTGTATCAAATACAGTAGGGCAGTGCAATTTCCTTTTATCTTTGACAGCTTTATTTCACATATACATGGATTATTTTGCAGCAATGTTGTGAAAGGCATCAAGGATGCTGTAGTACCAGAAATCCACTTTGCTGTCTTTTCAGCCCTCCATTTTTCTCTCTTGTACTCCCCACTCTTTGCAAACAATCAGGCATGCACATTCTCCTCTTTCCAAGATCTCTTTCCCAAATAGCACTACCATTTCTCTCTCTCAGAAAAAGGTGAAAAAGTAAAAAGAAAAAAGCTGGAGCTCCTGCTGAGGAGTGGTGGGAAGGCCTTTTCTTGTTCTGCACCATGTCCTATGGCCTCTCTCTCCCCCTTCTTTTGGGCAGGAGTCAAGGCCATCTCTCTGTGGGAACAAAGAGCCTGGCATTTTCAGGGGTAAGAAGCTGCAGCTGCTTAAGTAGTTGGCCACAGAAAAAAATACTTTTTCACTTCAAACTTTTGTGTGGTTGGTTCAAAAGGAGCGTGGGACATGTTATTGTAATTCCCCCAAAGAGAAATATACCATGTCTTCTGCTGGGACATCAAGCTCACATACCTGAAATGCACTGGAGGGAGTTCAAGATTACTAAAACCCCAGAGCTTTGCTCAGGCTGTGTGTTATACCTGGGATGTCCAGGCAGCACACATCCTCTGCTGTGAGGAGATTTGCACAGCACATATCCAGCCTGTGCCTAACTCCAGGCAATGATACTTGAGCTTGACAGTACTTGGAAATTGACCAAAATAGATACTCTGGAATTGCCTTTTGGTCTCCAAGTACAGACGATTTCTCAGCCTTTTGGGCCAATTGATAATAACAACCTCAACAAATAACACATTAAAGTGTTTCAGTTATAAAAATAGAATGCCCACATAAAAAATAATTAAATGGGATTTGTCTCTTTCCTGAGGTTTAATTATAAAATGCATTAATAAAATGACAGATAGCAATGCCCTCCACACAAATCATTTGAGGCTGCTTTTATCATTAGATTTAACATGGACTGAAAATGTGCATACACAATTAATTTAATTTCATGCAGCTGGGAACCATACACCTGCTTAGAGACTGTTCCTTATGCACCAACGGAGGCAAACGTGCACAAGGCTCTCATCCCTGGTTTAAAAGGACACTCAAGCAAGGAAAAACCTCTTTACTACATTAAAGCTATATGTGTTTCCCTTCTGGTTCACCCTGTTTCTGAAACCCTGTTTGTGTTGGCTTTTTTTAACAAGACCAGTAATAATTGCTTTAAAATATGGCCAGAGCCAAACAAAGGCTCTGCAGATAAACCCACATGTACTTGAGGCACTTTATTCTAATGATTTTGAGAAGCTTTACAATTTTCTTTCTAATTAACCTATCAATAGCGATGTTACTTAAACATTCCTTAGGAATATTATCTTCTCATTATTGCCAGAAAACATGTTGCCCAATTTTATAGCTCAGTTGTTCTTACACATGGATGGAGCATCTGAATTAAGTTGAACTGAAACAGATTTTGTAAAGAAACACTTTCCATACACACAAACTACTTTCATAATTGCATTTAAATCATTAATATTCAAATTTCAAAGCATGAAGGGGGTGAAGCATTCAGTGTTTACTTTGTGCTTGCACATTGTAAGAATATAATAGAGGAGCGTTCTGCTTACCAAGTGGCATTGGGTTAGGAGGGGAACCAGTGGGTTTGGGTAGGTATTTATCCCAAACAGCATGGAAAGTCAGCAAGAGTCATATTCTTCAGGAAGAAAGAAACACAACACAAAGTCTATGTGAATAAAATTTCCAGATTCACAGCTGCAAAGAACATGTTTCTTCAGAATAAATTCAGCTTGGGCAGCAGCCAGGCAAGCTTCCCAGGCTGTGTTGCCAGCACACTTCGCCCTTCAGCTGCTGAGAACAACTGGAGAACATAGAGGTAGATCACTCCTGCTGTGTAATCTTTGCTGAGGACCACCAGGAAGGTTAAAAAGCAGAGCTGATGCCAGCCTGGGGAGTGTTCCACATGCAGGGCTTGCCTGTTGGGACTGGGAAAGGGTACATGTGTCTGTTTCACATGTTTAAGGAAACATCGAGGACTGGAAAAAAAGAGGTCTACTGCCTGAAGAGAATGTGGAGATGGCTGAAATATTCAGTGTGTTCTTTGTATCAGCCTCCATTGAGATGTTCACAAAAACATCAACAAAGAAATTAGTATAAATCAGAATAAAGAGAAAACTGCTGAAAGCATACTTAGATTCAAGTTTGCAGAACTTGCTGATGTTCATGTATGCTCAATGACTAAGGTAAGTAAATTTATAGACTATTAGTAATTATGTCTAAAAATTCATGGAGGACAAGAAAGTTAGACTAGAGGAACCAACCATATACCCTATTTTTAAAGCCAAATAAAAAAAAATCCTTTGATTTTTTTGCTCAGAAATAATCTGTGACAAGTTACCAAAAAGTTGAGAAAGTTCACTGGCATGTGAATTGTGGAAAGCAAATCTTGTCACCAGTCTAATTTTCCTTTCTTATGTCTGATTTTCATTCTTATTTCTAAATAAGAAAAAGGAAAAAAGGGGAGGAGAATGTACAATCTTCCTTTCACTTTTCAATACTACCTTCTATGAAATTCACATGAAAAGGTTGAGGCCCTAGGTGGAATCTCTTTTAACATGGTTACTGTCAATAATTCCTCTCAAAGGCTGCTCTGAATGATTTGTTCCTTAATAGTAATTACAAGTGTAGTTCTGGGTGTCTGGGATGAAACCAACTCAGTTCAATATTGCATTAATAATTGGAGACCTACTGATAAAGAATAAAATAAAATTTGCTGATGCCAGTATGTCACTATTCATGGGGAGTAAAAAAAGACTTTGAGAAGCAGGCAGTTGCAAAATAAAAATTTTGTACTAAAGCAGTCAATCTGATAAAAGTCATAGAGGTGCACAGTGCTCAGTTTAGGGCAGAAAAACCAGATGCACAATGATAAGTGTGAGATAACTGCTCAGAATCCAAACTGACCATGGGTTGCAAATCTGATGTGTTACAAAAAGGCAAAAGAATTTGTTCTGTGAACATTATTAGTAAATGTGGAAAGAATGTTATCATTTTGATCTGTTCTACCTACCCTTCCACGTTCATAATATCCTCAGTCTGGACACTGTGAACAGGCATGGAAGGCTCCAGAAGAGAAGTGTAGAGAAATGCTGTGTGGTGTAAACTGCAGGAATCATCTTTTCATCCTGAAAAGAGAAATCAGGATCCCATGTTACAGACACCGATTTTATGTTTCAAATCCCCTCTGGCCTCACCTTGTTGTATCTTCAATATGTGGGTATATCTAAGATACTCTTTAAAAATCACTGGATTTAGAAAATAGCTCCACAAATCTAAAAATTTATTCCAGAATAGAAAAGTTGAGGGAGAAAGCATATTTGAATGCCTGGACAAAGAGAGCACATACAGCAGGGTTACATCCTATATCAGCCATAAGACAATCTACATCATGGAGGGAAAGGAAGGGAAGGTTATCAAGGTTTAACTGTAGGAGAAAAACAAGAATTGTTCCTTACTGACACATGGGGAGCAGCTCCTCAGCCAAGGTTTTCTCTTTTACGTGAATTTCCAGATATGAGTGCAAAGTCTAATTGAAGCTTTTCTCAAGGTAAGGGTGCTGACAACTTTTCCTTGTTGTTTTCTCATCTAATCAGAGCTGGGCTTGTGCTGCAAAGACAGAATAATTCAGCTGTACATCAGTCAGCCACAAGACACAAAAGCAAGGAGCACAATTAACCCACTGCTCCTGCAACTATTCATTATAGCTCTGGTCTCACCCTTTCTGATGTAGATTTCAGAGCACCTAATTTTTGCCATCTTGTTTCTCTCCCCTTCTTCAGTCACATAACCAAGATGCTCACTTTTTTTTTTTTTTAAGCTTTCTCAAGTTATTTGCACATAATATTTCAGAAGAAAAGGAAATATCAAATCAAGTACAATATTTTATAATGAAAGAAAATACCAAATGAGCCACGTGCTGCCTACAGAGAGAAAAATTGTGAATTCACAGAAATACAGAAAAGGTTACATTAATACAAGATAGTTCCTGCATAGTGACCAGTGAAAACAGAAGGAAGGCAAACAACAAGGGAAAAATGTGACATTAACTTAACCTTTTTACATATTAAACTGTATTCAAATCTTTCTGTCTGTCTGCTCTGGAGTGCAGAGGATTTTATTTGAAGGACTGTACATTCCCAAGCAGTTTTCAGTACTAATTTTAAAAGCTATTCATCAAGGAGTGTTAAAAACACCTCTTTCATTTGATCTAATCTGGCACTTCTCTCAAGACATGCTAACAAGAACATTTTAAATACCTTCTGCAAAATATGGTCTACCCAGGCAATGTTCCACAAAAGAAAAAAGAACTGTCCTCAAGCATTCTGAAAATCTGACTTTACTTTTGCAGGATTTCTATGGGGTTTAATTGTTTCATGACATTTAGAAACAGGTTTTCCAAAAATCATTGAATTTTGTCTGTATTTGGCCTGACTGATATCCTTGTGGGGATGCTACAAATCCATCTTCTGTCTGTGTTACAAGAGTGGTAACACCGATTTTTCTCTTTTTGCTCCAAGTGTGTGAACCAACAGCATTCTCCAAAAGTCTGGGGGATGCAGAGAGCCCTGTGGGGCCAGACCTGGGGCACATGTCACCAGAATCCAGAGAACACCTGTGTTGTGTGTCAGTGTGGCCTGAAGGCTGCCAGAAATATTTTAAATTTTGCACTGCATGGTACAACCAAATGAATTCTTTTTTTAGAGAGAAAATCAGCTGAGGAAGAAATTTGCACTGCAAAAATAATCCTACACAACATAATTCTGATTCCCCCCCCCCCCCCCCCACTGTTAATACTGCAGCATTTACAAAGTGTAATAGCAAAGCTAATAGGTTTCATTTGGATCAATGGCTATTTAGTTACACAAAGTATCAAATGGCTATTTAGTTACACAAAATATCAGCATAGATTGCATACAGGATCCTGGGACGATGCAACTCCTATTGACAAAGCATTAATTCTATGAATTCCTGTTAAGAAACACTGTCATAGTACTTCTATTAGCATTCTTTCTGCCTCTGAGCAAAAGTAAGGACTAGATAACTTCTTGACGTCCTTTCCAGTTTTCTTTGATGCTAGGAGTTGTAGTGACATTTCATATTGTGCACATTTATTTGGTAAATATTGTATTTCAAACTCAGGAAAGAAGGAAAACCTCTGAAGGATTACACTTTGAGCTGACAGAAGTACAATTGTAGCAAAGAAAACATACAAAATAGAAGGTATTTCAATGTCCAAGGCCAGCTAAGAGCTGGTTTTGTTAAGACAGTCTTGTAAGAGGGAAAGAAAGTGTGCATCACCTTGAAGTCTGTATCATCTCTTGTCACAGGCACATTTTATGAAAAATCCTTTCCTTAGGATTTTTTCCTCCTGAGAAGCTGAGAGGCCTCAGGAACAAAATGTAAACAATGGTTATCTGCTGCTGTGGAATGCAACAGGTGCATCTGTGATTGGTCTCATGTGGTTGTTTCTAATTAATGGCCAATCACAGTCTGCTGTCCAGACTGTCTCGGTCAGTCACAAGCCTTTGTTATCATTCCTTTTCTATTCTTAGCTAGCCTTCTGATGAAATCCTTTCTTCTATTCTTTTAGTATAGTTTTAATATAATATATATCATAAAATAATAAATCAAGCCTTCTGAAATATGGAGTCAGATCCTCGTCTCTTCCCTCATCCTGAGACCCCTGCGAACACCGTCACAATCTCTTGTCTGTGATGTGTTGTCACTGTTGTTTTAGTGTGGTGAAAACACTGTGAGGAAGCTGGAGGTGCACAGTGAGGCAGATGAGATCCTGCTGAGCAAATGTGTTCCTCTGGCACTGACAAATGAATGTGCTGACCCACTCACTGAGACCCTCCTGCCCTGCTCTTGGCTGCCATCACCCGGAGCTGCACCTCCACCAGCCCCAGGAGATCATCCCTGCTCCTGGGTTTCACTCAGGCTGCCCTTCCAAGGGGGCTGGGAGCCTTCTGCAAGGCACAGATTCCAAAGCTGTGGTGCTGCCAACAGGAGGCCCATGTGTCACCTCTCCGTGTGCTGGTTCCAGGCTCTCACCAAGGGGTATCACAGCACTGCAGGATGTGCAGTGCTGCTCCCTACACTGCTCTGAGCTGTGCTGACCAGGCACAGCAGAAAGCAACTGCTCCCCTGCTGAAGGAGAAGGCTTCCAGCATGGAAAGCCAGCCAAAACCAAAACATGCAGGCTGGAGGCAAAGCCAAGCAAGTTGGGGTGGATGGGATGTGCAGACATCAGTGCCACATTTAACTGCTGTAGAAATAGAGCAGAAAAATAATAATGAAGCCAGCTCTAACTGGAAATCTGGCCAGGAGATGAGTGGCAGAAATCCATAATCAGAACCCTGGAGTCAGTTGCTCTAACTAGACAGTTCAGCCACAGGCTGTGCTTACTTCCAGCAAGAAGCTCCTGTGGTAAACGGTTCAAAGCATGCTCTTTGAACCCCAACAAACCTGCTTGTCCTGTGTCATAGCACTAACCTTTCTTTGTTTAACAGCGTGCTGCATAACTACTCTTAATTTGGTGTGAAACTTTACTACCGAGGTTTGGAAATTCAAATTATGGAAGTTTCTATTTGTGCTTTGAACCTCTCTTTTTTCTCTATGAAAACAGCAAGTGCAACAAAGTTCTTCTCAGGTTCATCCAACACTGCATGTTACAGAATAGCAGGGATAATGTTCCAGTGATTCCGCCGCGTCAAGCAATTCAACAAAGCCTCTTAGGGTGCAGAAGATGTGAGCAAGTTACAAAGGCATTACCCCGATTTCAGCAGAAGACAAGCAGCATTTGATATACCATATTCAGAACCCACTTTGGAGGTTATTTGATCTGCCAGTAATATTCCTCAGATAGACAGGAACAAATTTTCCTTGATGTGTCTGTCTGTCATTCAAGTAACCTGTGATCCATTGAATATGTCTCTTCCTGAAACACTCATTTTACTGCAATTCTGTCTGACTCAATATTCTTCTTACCTGACAGGTAGGAGATCAAATAATTGAAATCAATGGAGAAAGCACAAGGGACATGACACATGCCAGAGCAATAGAGCTAATCAAGTCTGGTGGCAGGAGAGTGCGACTGCTGTTGAAACGTGGAACAGGCCAGGTCCCAGAATATGGTGGGTTTTCATCTTTACATTTTCATACCTGCATGACTCTATACAAATAAACTATAATGCTTTTGAATTAAGTAGCAGTTGCAGATATTTTTATATTGTAATTTCTTGGAGCACATTAAGTATTGCCTTAAGTGCTTACCTGTGATGGGGTGGACTTACTCACATGTGTGTACATCACTGTCATCTGCTGCCCTCCCAACACAGGCAGTGGTTTCTAAGATGTGCATTGGAGGAAGCACTACAAACCTCCTAGGGGACATCTCTGAGTGTGCTGGGAGTTGCTGATTTGCCCATAAACTCTCCTTTTCTTCCTTTATTGGAATTTCTTCCTTATTGGTACTTCTCTGCACATTTTGAGGCACAGCAGATGATATTGTTGCTGTGCAATTGAGTGGCTCAGGTTGGGACTCTAAGCATTGTCAAGAATGTACTCCTTTCTTTGACAACTTCACCCATTGTATTCTCTCTGACAAAATACATAGATGATCAATTAGAAGTCAGTTATGAATTTAAAACGTGAGATTTTGCTCATTGTGGTGAGAAAACAGGATCCATTCTTCTTATATTTTGTTTCAGAGAGATTTCTGGGACTTTTTAAATATTTCAAAAGTATGAGTCATTTAGACAATATAGAAACCTTATTTCATAACTGAAATGACAAAAATTAAAAAGAAATTATCCAAAGGTAATTTCAAAGATGAAGAGTTAAAAAAAAAAAAAACTGAAATCAGAGCTTACTGTATAGTATGGTGTAACAATTTCATATATTTACATAAGTTCTATGATGTGCACCTCTGAGCCTTAAATCTCTCAGGAAAAGGACTACTTTTTAATGAAAATTCCTTAACTTCTTTATGCTATGAGGTCCAAAACTCTATTAAACTTTTTTAGCTTTCCTTTTAAAGTTCCAGAAAGCTTTGCCATTAGAATAAGAAATTACAGTCACATAAAAATTCAAATACTTAGGCTTAACTATAGGTTCAGGTGAGCCTTTGTTGCCAACATAAATTCAATACCTCTGTTAAAGTCAGCTGCACTGAAAGTCAATTCTTTCCCAGCTGTCAATACACAAGGTAATTGCACTATTTTCTTCTCTAAACAAGAGCTAATTCTATGGCTAAACCAATACTCAGGACACTGTGTGCTGCATTTTTACGACTTTCAAGAGCTTCTGAATAAAGGCAGAAAAGATGGGCCATAGCCCACCCATCTGGTAATAAAGTTAGAGATTTATACTTTTGTTGAGTAGAATCAAAGCCAAAATGGCTTTCAGGGGCTCTGATAAAATCACACTAAGACATTCAATATCAATTTTAACTAGTGTGCAATCCTTTCAGAGACCTCAAACAGAAATTCAGGTCACCTCCAAAACTGTTTTATGGGACAGGTGCATCATTCTTAATGAAAGAACAAACAAATGGCCAGGATTGATGCAGTGGCAGTAATCCTTCTCAAACAGCAGAACCCCATATCAGCAGTCCTCTGCTTCCTCAGAAAACAATTTCATCTAAGGTAGGCCCAGGAGGCTACAATGAACAAAGAATCAGTTGCAGTTCAGACCCATTCCAAATCTGAATTTCTTAAGTCCCAGTTCCAAATGGCACTTAAATCCAAAATAAATTTCCATTATTTATATAATCTTATAAAATCGTACATTATTCCAGTTTAAAAAAAATTAAAAGTTTAAAAATAATAATTTAAAAAACCCACAAACACAAAAAAAAACTTCTGTGTAAGTATCATTGATTTAGGAAAACAAATCTTCCAAAATGTCCAAAGAAGATGATGAGTAGAAAATACATATAAACCACTAGAAATCCAGACACAGCTTTTAGTGCTAAGAGAAAGCAACAAGGTGACTTAAAGCCAAGCTTGCCATTTGGGAAGGCATTTGGAATACTTAGCATTAGTTGTTTAAAAATGCAGATTACTGAGAAATAAAACTTGCTACAAAGAAAATTCATCAAAGAAATGCTTTTTAGCCAGCCCATTTTTCATTCTGCATCTGCAGCTTACAGCTTTAGACAGGAGGAGAACTAAGTAGCTGAGCTTGAAAGGCCATTTTTCCTACTACCCTGAAAAAGGAGTAAAAGTGTTCAGGAGTTACTTCATAGTGTACAAACAACCTGCAAAAAGCATCACAGCAAAGGAAAACATCTGCACATCTGCAGTTCTTAATCTGTGAATTGTATCAGGTCTGGAGGGGCAATGGAAGCAAAATAAGAAGATGCCTGTTGAAATTAACTGAGATAATTAAAGTCCTCTCTAGGTCATTTCCCAAAGGTGTGAGAAGTGGTCTAAGAGCAAACAGAAGGTGAACCTAAATTCCAACAGCAGCCTGTCCAGGAAGTTAAAAACAGAAATTAACAAGCAGAACCAATTAAAATGGAAGGCAATGTCTCAAGCAGGCCACTTCTCAAGGTTAAGTCACCATGATGCAAAGAACATCTGTCAGAGACCCCCAGAAACATCTTTTCCAAATGTAAAACTGAATGCAGAGAAGATTGTGACAGTAGGCTTGAGGACAGTAGTATCCTGAGGACAGCAGATAGTCAATATTTATTAACTCCCTCTCCCTTCAATCAGAATTTCACAACTGAGATGTAACAAGACTAATTGGAGCTCTTTTTACTGAAATAGTCAGGGTTTTTTTAGGCAAGTACATGTCAGAAATATTTCTTATATTTATCAGGGTCCAGCTGTAGAGAGCATCATGGGAAATAAGACATAGTTGAGTATAAAAATGCAAGGCTGGAGGAGAGAGCTGGTATTAGGACTGCAATGGTGGTGTGCAGCAGAAGCCTAGGGATAAATATAACAACACAAGTGTACCAGGGTCCTCTCTTGGATATTCTCTCTCAGTCCCTGACAGGCTGAATGGTCTGGGACTTCCTAAGCCGGGTAAATGGTCAGTAATGCTGTGGTAAAGACCTTTCCAACAGCAGCAACACTGATTCCAGCACTAAAAAGGATAAAACTCATCTAGAGCTACCTAAGCCAGCCAGCCAAGACTGTCACATTATTGTTTTCAGCCTTCAATTTCTTGATTTTCCTTGTGTTTTAAACTCCAGTGCAATGTTTCTGTTAGTACAAAATAAGGTGGTATGTACTTATGTGCAAAAATGTCAGTGTTTGAATGATTCTGTGATTGACATCTGTAAAAGCAGTGTTAAGGAAAATTCATCAATAAGAAGAAAGTGATTTGTGAAAGAAAAGGATGTGTGCTGAAGAGAAGAAAGCACTTAGTGCAGAAACAAAGAATGAGCTGCTGAGAGGGTGTAAATCTCCTGAATGAGTTATGTCAGTTTATACTGCCTGGAAATCTGTCCATTTCCAATCTTTAAAAATTCTGGCTGAGCTGAAGCACTCTTCAAACCTCGGGTAAGAAATAAAGTGTGCTGGGAATGCATCATTTACCTCCATTCCAGCTGCTGATTTTGCTTGAAAACAAATGCCAGAGATCCCAGTCCATTTCAGAGGCAGCAATCCCCTTGTAGCAGGCACAGAATGTAAGCGGAGGAGCTCAGATATGATTAATGCTCCAAAACTACAGCTGATTTCACAGCAGGGTGCAACAAAAGAAGTGTTGAAAACAGGTGTTTTATCACCCAGCATCTCAGAACATGTTTGCTGAGGATAAGAATAGCCAGAGGAGCCTTGCTTCCATGGGAAGTGAATTATCACAGCTCATCCAAACCCGAAGAGCATCAGCATCATGCTTCATAGGAAATAGTCTGCCAGCTGAGTGCTCCAGAGAACCAAGTCATAGCAAGAAATCATATTAATGTGCAAGAAAGACTAGAAGTACTGCTGGGAATCCTGATCCCAAAAAGCACTTAATGCCTGGGAAGTCTGGCTGCAGGGAGTGTGAGGTTTCATTCATGTCACAGGACACAAAACCCAGAGCCATCACTGCAGAACTGAGCACTTCTCCCACCAGCATTAAAAACAATTTGAATAAAGTGATGGATCAAGACATTTCTTGAAGTGGCTGCCTAATTTCCCATGTGTGCACCTACCTAAGGGGTCACTGACTTCAGCAGGAGCTGCTGGGTGTGCAGCAGCTCTAAAAATCTGGCTGTTCACACTGTGGGAGCCTCATTACAGATGGTTAAGTGTTTCAGGCCTTAGCCATTGCTATAGAAACATCATGAGAAGATGCACAGCCAAACACTGGGACAAAGCATCATCCTCAAAGGCAAAATGCAGGAAAACTGTTCACAAAATCCCAAAATGGGAACGTTCAAGAGGAAGTAAAGCTGACAAATCCATGTCTCTATCCAGCTGTGAGTTCTGCAAGAAGCAAGTTACATCTAATGATTGATCAGCACCAGAAAACTATAGTTTTTGTGGGAGCACCTAGTCCTTCCTCTAGATGTCTTTGTAGGAAGTTTCCTAGGAAAGCCTGTGGTGTTTCTCTCTCAGTCTCAGCAGTCCTGGCAGCTTGTTTTTTTCTGGCTTACTGCTCCTGGCTTTTCCTGACTGGAGATTTTATTACTCACAGTACATTAAAATATGTAAGTTCCTAGAAGTTCCTGAAAGCAATGAGTCTTATAATCAAATGTAAAGGTGGAGAAGGCTGAGGCAGATTAGCACCTGTAGGTGGATTCCATCCCTCCAGCAAGGCATAAACCCCTGCCCCAGTTGCTTTCTGTCTGGTAGTGCAGAGGGAGCAAAAACACTGTATTTCACCTGTAAGGAATATCTTAACTAATAATAAATAAACTAATTTGTTTCCATTCCTACTGCTAGGACTACAAAATCAGGTTTGATATAAGGTTTCTATTAAGTTTCACTTTGTTTAAGTTGCTTAAGAGCTCCTGCAGGAAGTTATAAATTTTAGAGTCTCCTGCCCATTTACAAGACACTGAGATTTTGGAAAATTTTGCCATTGCCTTATCTTGGACATCTGGATCTGGCCCTGAGCATTCTAGGTCACACTGTGACACTAACAGACACACAGAGCTGTGGGAACTGGAATCACTGAGGTTTGGAGAACAAGGAATCTGCATTGTGTGCTGATAGTTGGTGCTTTATGGATCTGCACAATGATTGTCCCTTTCCCTCCCTTCCCCTGCTTTGTTTGGCTTTCTTAGAAGACATGTCCTGGGGGTGCATTGTGTAATTTTGGAATCTCTGTTTCTTCACACAGTGCCAGATTATGTACACAGCTCACCCCATGGGTTTGTTACACACAGGTGCTTTTACAGAACTAGAGTTTAGATTTACTTTGGGGCTGTTTAAGGGAGGAAGACTAAAGTGTCAGTATATGCAAATTGCTGGTTAAGAGATAAAAGCCACAAGCTATTTAGCAATAAGCCATTTTAAAGGCCTTGAAGAAACTCTCATTTCCTGCTTCAGCACCACCCCAGAAAAAACAAAAATGTCAGAGTTGATACCAATACAAGGATTTTTCATACAAGTAAATTGGCACAGTTCTTAAATGCATTAAACCCTTTGCTTTTGATTTGTTATGACTCCTTCAGGAAGCACCTCAAGATGTACTCCATATCCATAGACCAGGTGAATCTATGTCCTGAATATATATGTACAGTAGTTTCAATAATCCACTAATATTTAGACTTACAGCATGCCTGTTTGTCTTAGCTTTACAGAAATACTTCTTTCCTGTTACATATAAGCTTTTCTCTCAGTTGTTCTAAACTTACTAAGAATTCTCTGCTCTAACAATAGTAAAAATGTCTGTATGTCACTGGTTCTGTTAATTCTAATGATTGGTCCTAGGCTGTTCCTCCCCTTCCTTTAGGAATGGTACCTTCCAGTCTCTCCATGTGCATGAAAAGTGACAAGCATGGGTCCCCATATTTCTACTTATTGGGCCACCCTAAAGACACGGTTTGTAAACTCTGCATGTATATTATCTTTCTAATACATTTTGTTTCTCACAACTGTTTAGAGAGTATTTTCCAGCTTCTTCTTACATGCTAGCTCACTTAATAGTTTGTACAGTATTATACTTTTCTTTCATAACTGGTTATCTAAGACATCACAGCAGCTGTGCATTCTACAAATGTATTTTAATATCTTAAATAATGAGTTTTGCATGTTATACTGCTGCTAGTGCATAGGTCTGCTGTATTTCCATTTTTTTCTCATGACAAAAATTTATCTACTGAATATGACTTTTCAGGTAGAAAATCTTGAACTTCTGAGTTTAACCTGTAGTTTTCCTCATTTTTATGGCACTTGACTTGCAAAAATGTTAACAATATGAAGGTGGAAGTTAGCTGCTGATCTCAAACAATATTTATATGCAGCCTCTTAAAGAAATAACAAATGTAAAATTGAACACATTTTGAAATCTGCTGTAAGGCAATAGTCATTTATTAAACCCTGTGGTTATGCTGAATTTACACAAAGCTCTTTGCTGTCAATTTCCAGCAATTTTCTTTAGAGAATCTGATCCAACTTCACAGATTGTTCAGATGCATCCAATTTGTAATATAGAGTCAGGGCCCAGATATGATACCTGGAAAGCAATGGAAAAGAAAAACTTATTTTTTCTATTTTCCTATTGATTGCTGTCATCACAGCAAACTCAGCAGTGTCCAGATGCACCCAGCTCTGCCTGCTGCTGACTTTGCGCAGTGCAGAACATTTGCCACAATTGCAAGAACAGTCTCACCCATTGAAACAGATAGATTGGAAATAGAAAGGGAGCAATATCCAGAGATGTTCTTCCAGCCTTTGAGCTTCAAGCAGCTCCTCCAGTGTGATGCTCACAGAATTTCTGCCCCTAGCAGAACTAAACTGGGCTTAAGTTACCAGTCCTGTGCATGCAGCTCCAGGTAATCTAACCAGTGTGTTTCCAGTTGGAGTTTATATCCAGTCTCTATTGATAAATAAGATTTTTTTGAACACAGACACATCCATATGCTTTGCTGCTGCAGAGCTGGACACATCTAGAGGCTATTTGGAAATGTTCCCATGTATTTCAAGTGTGTATGTCACCATCAGAGACCTCCTAGCTGCAAAGTTCCTGCGTCATACAGAAATGTTAATTCCATCCTTCCTTGTATTCTCACCTTGCCTCTGTTTAGTTCTTCACTGAACATAGCTCAGAGAGGTTAGCTAGAGGTTAGAGGTTAGATATCCAGGCTGGCATTAAGGCCATTTTACAAGTCCCAGTGTTCAGCTCAATGAAATGCAATTCCAACACAAATTATACATATTTATACCCTCAGCTTTCTGGGCATCATCTTTATTTTTCCTCCTACAGAAAAACATACACAGGAAATAAGTATTTTTCCTGAAATAAGAAGAAATGTAAATACTCTATAAATATAGCTAAAGTTAGTTTTGCAGTCACCCAGCTGTGAATGGCTCTCATTTATTTGGCAGGAAGTGTTGAAACAGAATTTTTTTTCTCAGTATAATGTATCCAGAAAATCAAAAGAACTTCAGTTCTGGTCAACACCAAAACTAAATACTTGCTTGATAAAAAAGCAATGTCATGTCAAATGAAAATACATTTGTTATGAAATGTCTCCATTTCAGGTATTTCTAATGAAAGAGTTTGGAGGGGAAGAATTTTCCTAAAGAGCCCATTTTGATGGGGCTTATCCCAACCAAAAATGTGGTTGTGCTACCATTCCTTAGATCACTGAGCAAGGAGTCAAATTTCCTGAAGCAGAACAGATAAATTGACCATTCTAGTATGCCTTAGGAGAGGCCCTACCATAACATCATGGAGCAGTCTGTTATAAGACCTCATCTCACACAAAGGATTTTTTCCCTTTTGTATAAATAAACACTTCTGGAAGATGATCAGCAGCCTGACTGGAACTTAGACACAGCACAGGGGAGATGCAGATGGATTGAAAGGTTCCTCCAGATCAAGTGATACCTGCCTGTTCTTCCTTGCATCACAGGTTTGGTGGCCCTTTCTAGTGACCACTGCATTCATATTTGCAAAAAATAGATTAAAAATTGGGAGCTTATACTATGGGGTGATTGTTTGAATATAGAATATAGTTATATCCTTCAGAAGATGCCAGTTTGCAGTCTGCTACAAACTGATTTTTCTAGTTCTATTAGAATGTCTGAAGCTTTTACATTTATCTAATAAATGGCTAAAGCACCTTGGCCTATACTTTGAAGCCAGATACTTTTATCTGTTCAGAGTACTGATCAGATAATCCAGTTCATCTCATTTTTAGTGCTCATTTTATAAGTCTCCAGAGCTGAGGTTGGGTGTTATTTGAAACTTGAACTGCCTCATATATCATTTATCTGATGTGAGTGCAAAAATCAATAGTCATTTTGGAAAAGTGCCCTTTCTGCCTGTGACCACCTTGGTGGAACTGCAAACATTCATTCATATTCCTGCTGCATTTCCAATACCACCTTCTTATTTCTAGCAATACCAACTTAATTTCAGGAACCTGTGGTGTGTAAAAAAAAAAAAAAAAAGACTAACCAAATGAATCAACATACTGGTTAATAAAATTGGTCTAAAACCATCAGGCAATTTGAATATGGGCTCCCAAAGGTTCTAGAATGTTTTATTGCTATGGGTAAAAAACTACTCAACTACTCAAAAATTAATACTAAAACCTGCTTTACAAACATGTCTTTAGTATTTGATAAATATGTAGCAGCTGGCAGAAAAGTAGAACATTGCTCTATTAAATAACAGTGGATGTGTATGTGTAAGTGGGTGCATAGTTATTTCTGCCTTATAGAAAATTTCTGTTTCAAAAGATGTGCAGACCTTTATCCCTTGATATAGAAATAGAAAACACAGTCTTGAAAGAAAGAGGGAAACAGTTCTTTCCATTTTCTGGCAATGACTTTGAGCTTCCAGGAAGGCAATACCTCACTTTTTAAATGCAAAAATACTGAATCCTAAACATTGCTTTGGCAATTACACTCCCAGTGGATTCAGACCAGTCTAGCTGAATAGTCTAACCCAGGCTTCCCCCATCTGTGTAACAGGGATAGTAATATTTACTTACCTATCTCATGGGAGTGTTATGGGGATTAATTATTTAATGCTTGAGAAGCACTTTAAAGATTAAAATTCCTGGTTGACTACTCAGTATTATTACTAAAGCAGAACCCTTGCTAATCCACACCAAAATTGGCAGTGTCCCCCCATATCTGAGCAAAAATTTATTAATAAGGTTGTTGAGCAAGTTCTCTTATAATTAAAGCTTCATTATTATAATATAATAAGTTGGAGTAGATATACTAATACAGTGTAAAGTGTAAATAATTACAGCTAAACTCCAGTGAATAAAACAAGATGAACAAGCATTATCCTGGGTTTGGTTCTCATAAACTGGCAAGCAGACTTCCCAAAGAAGGGCAAAGTTCCACCCACAAATCTTTTCCTAACACTTATTTGTGGTGGTTTTGAGGTCCCCGGGACAAGGTGAGAGATGAGAATGTGACTCCATGTTCTCAGAAGGCTGATTCATTATTATATTATATTATATTATATTATATTATATTATATTATATTATATTATATTATATTTATTATATTTATTATATTATATTATATTTATTATATTATAGAATGCTATACTAAAACTATACTAAAGAAAGAGAAGGATGCAGACAGAAGTTTTAATGAGAATGAATAATAAAAACTTGTGACTGACACCTCAGAGTCTGACCCAGCTGATAGTGATTGGTCATTAAGTCAAAACAATTCACAAACATGCACCTGTTGGTAAACAATGTCCAGACCACATTCCAAAGCAGCCAAACACAGGAGAAGCAATCAGACAGTAATTATTTATATTTTTCTCTGAAGCTTCTCAACTTCCCAGGAGAAGAAATCCTGGTGAAGGGATTTTTCAGAAAATATCACGGTGACACTTATTTTCATGGCTCCCTGTATTTCCATGCAGTTGATGATGCTGGAAGATCAGTACCCAAAATAGAGAATCTGAGAGAGCACAGCCATACCTCTGTCTCCTCAGCATCAGTTTTTCCTTTCCTCATGTAGTCCAGATAAGTAGATAAAATAGCAATTCAGTAACTCTTCATGTGTCTCTGCAGTTTGCCACAGGACTACGTCCAGTCCTCGGCTGTTGCAGCACAATATCCCAGAAATCCCTCTCCTGCTGCTCCTCTCACATCTCTTCCATTTGCCACAGGCCCCCAATTATTAACAAGACTGCATCACTGCCACTTGTCCTTACTCAGAGCTATCTTCCCCTTGTATCTGTGATGGTATTTTTGCCACAGGGAGCTGGGGACCAAAGGGAGCAGTGTGGAGGCACGCAGGAATATTCCTGTATCCTGCATCCTGTGTCAAAGAGCCTTGCCACTGGCCTGACTCTGTGATGTTCAGGACTAAATTAAGCTAACAGGGCTCCTCATGGTCTTTCCTCATTGACATCAGGAATATGATGAGTCTAAGTGCTCACACAGAGAGTGACACAAAGAATTGTTATTCCAAGCATTAGGGAGGCAAAGGCAAGCTCTGTCCATGGAGGGACTTGCAGATCCTGCCTCTGTCCTCACTCCACCATCCCATGGTGCAACTCCTGGCTGATGCTTTGTGGCCTGGCCACAGGGTAAGGTTAGCAGAGATGTCATGGCTTCTGTCAGATTTCTTAGAGCTCCTTATTCCTAGCTTGGGTAAAAAAAAAAAAAAGAAAAAACCACAGAAAATGAAATGTGTTTTTTTTTACTTTGACAGTATGAGGTAACTGTGACTCTCCAACCAATGCTTAGCAAACGTGACCAGAGAATGTTGAATTTTGTTGAGCAAGAGCAACACAGAAATGCAACCCAGAATTTTGAACATCTGGATTTTCTATCAACATGTAATTTGTGTTTACTTATTAGGAGCTGAATATTACAGTGTAAAATTCATTTATTCATGCACTTCCATCTCATCATAGAGTTTTCAGGTAAATTTGTCTCAGCATTCCAAAGATATCAGATATTACAACAATTATCAGATATTACAGATGTCTTAGCTCTGAGACCCTAATTGTCTAAAAACCCCCAGGCTGAAGAGTTTGCTGAAGAGACACTAAACTGCTTCTGCAGAGCAGGACTGCTTATTCATGAGCTTTGGGACTGAGTTCAAACCAAGTGTTTTGCTTAAGATCCTGCTCTCACTGAATGAGAACCTCAGTGCCCACCAGAAACAACTTTCTAGGAGTATTTCATACACAGTCAAAGTGCTCCTCACTTATTAAGTAAATTTTATTTATTATCTACATGCTTTTAATAATAACAGCTATTTGTTGACCTGACTGAATGTGATGCCTACTGTTAACACCCATTTTAGCTGTGATAATTCATAATTTTAATATTTAACTTTAATTAAGTGTGTAATATCCAACTCTTAAATTATTCAGTCTCTGCAGAATGTTTTTCATTAATACCACACATTTTATTAACATATTTATGAACACCTTTTATGACTTAATGTGGCTTAATTCTATTAATAAAAACTAATTTGAAAGTCATTATCTTTTTTAATTATACAGTAACTTCCAATGTAGTTTTTCCAGCTCCAGCATAGCTCTGGGAGAGAACTGCTGAGGTATCTCCAGTTCTACTCTGCTGCCTGCCCACACAGGGAAAAATAAAACCTTCTTTATTGACTGGTTGAGTATTGCCTGAGTAGCTCTGATCTGGTAAATATGTGAGATGCTCAGCACTTGAAAAAGGGCACCAAACCACCTGGAGGACCTATTGAATAATAATGTGTGGTCAGAGCAGCATCACTCAAGACTGGCACTTAAGCTGTCCACACACTTAATATTGACACCACAGAGAGGAGCTTCCTGTGGAGGGTAAAAGCCCCATGCAGGCTGCTGCTCTTCACTTGGGCTCTTCCAGTATTAGTAATCCTGCAACATTTCTGCAGATGGATTAAGCTGATTCAAGGAAAAATCTAATTTACCAAGGGTTACAACCTGTCCCTGGAGGCGAGGGTGACTGCAGTTCTTGTTAATAGATCCCTTGGGGGGGATTAGAGTGAAGGAACACGGAATGAATGGTGTTTATATATATATGGTTTATTTTAGAACAATTTGGTTGAAATGGAAAGTAGGTATGTAGCCATTTTGGTTATTATTACCTACAGTAATATAACAATATAAAAGCATATTATTATTAAGAATAGGGAAGGGAAGGGAAGGGAAGGGAAGGGAAGGGAAGGGAAAAGGAAAAGGAAAAGGAAAAGGAAAAGGAAAAGGAAAAGGAAAAGGAAAAGGAAAAGGAAAAGGAAAAGGAAAGAAATCTTCTAAGACATGACAGCCACCTCTCATGTCATTGTAGCTGAGCCAGTTATGCCCCATCAGAAGGGCTGAATAAGGTGAATGTCCTGGTACCTTCCCCAGAGGGGTTTTACAGCTGAGCCAGTTGTGTAAGGGAGGACATTGACATGATAAAAAGCATTATCCCACCTCACAGGTTCTGCTTCTTATCAGCCTCCTCTCCTGTCTGGCTCAAAACCCAGCTTGTCCCTAAACAAAAGTTTGTGCTCACCTGCTTGGCTCCTGGGCTGTGACCTTGCACATCCTCAGCAAAGCACCAGCTGCTTTTGGAAATGGACAATTGTTTGTCATTGACCATTAACCTTTCAGTCTCTCAAACCAAGTTCACTCTGATTGGTGATCACAATGACTTAAATATTTAATTAATAGGACTCTTTATTAGAATCATATCTACAGAATAAACTAAACTGGGTCTTGGAATCAGAAGTAAACAGTGTACCCATTATATTTGGCCTTAAGATATACAGCCTATTACAGTAAATTAGTAAACTTATTTACCACATTAATTTATCTGTTTCTGAAATACAACCTGCTTGTAGATGTGGATCCTTATTTTTTCCCCTCTCCCATCCTGTGCTTTGGAAAGCTTTTTTCTGCATAGAAAAATGATCTTTTTTTATTCTTGCTATTGTAAGGGCAGTGTCAAAGTCTCAACCCTGTTGTAAGGTGTGAGTGATGTTGGAGAGAGCCAAATGATGCAAATAGAGCTTAGGCACTCTTACAAAATCACAATGAATTGTTTATGGATGTGATTTATATTTAAGGGGTGAACAATGGCAGAGTAACCAGGAAAGGGCTAAAGCAGCACCCCAAGATATCCAAGACAATCCAGGCCACCTGCTCTTCATGGCAGAAAGTCTGAGTGTTTCTGAATTCATTAGTTATCTCCTGTGCCAGCCTGAAGGGTCTCAGGCCACTTTCTTGCAGTGGCCTGTGTTTTCTAAAAGGACCTGATGTGTGGGGTGCCGGGTGTAGATCTCAGTATTCATCCTCTCAGCTTTGATCCACAGCCCCCAAAAGGGTTTCCATAAGGAACTCCCCAGCTTTGGTTGTGTACATGTTCAACAGAAGAGCAGACATCTATTTCCAGAGGTCTTTTGAGACACCTCTCTCTCTGACTATGTGAGGCAATTAAATTATTATCTCAAGTGGTAAGAACAGTAAAATGCTGGTGAAACAGTGCCATAATTAAAGAACTAACTCAGGGAAAGGGATTTACTGATGATGCCCTGGGTATAATAATGTAGGATCAAAACCAGTGCAGAATAATAATAGGAACCCTCCAAGTCAGATCAGTCGCTTCCCATGTTTCTTTGTTGATCATATTTAAAGACTAAATTACATAATAAACTGAAAAGTGGTTTCATACATCTTGCTACAGATTAAAGCCCACACAAATCAATGTGTGTGGCTTTCTTGTTTCAAGAAAACATGCAGCATTTTTCTAAAGAATTTTTAAACTTTTTTCCTTGCAATATACAGTTTTCCTCTATTACTGAAGTTTAAATTTTCCTTTTCTGTCTGTTCCCTTAGCTCCAACACCAAGTAAGATCATCTCCTGAGCTTCTGTAGATTTGGTCTTCCAAGCATAACTAACAATCTGCTCTTTCTGAAGTGTTGCAATAATTCTAAAATTAGATCTCTGAACATGAAAGCACTTCTCTAACAAACCTCTAAGCAGAGTACAGAAAAGGTGATGAAAGTGAATTTTACCTGAGATTAAATCATTCAAAGTCTCATTAAATGGCCCTTGCAAGAACTTCATGAACACTGTGTCTGCTGCAAAAATATTTAGGGCATCTTCCATTTAATATCTAGGTAAATTATACAGTGGAAGATGGATATACTGAGCCCATTGCTCATCAGTAATGACCAGGAACATGAAAAGAAGTAGGGCATCAATGGTGCTAGGAGCTGAGCCAAGCAGGATGTAGAGCTGTGCTTCCCAGCATTGGAATTGGTCAGTGGCTGAATTTTCTGGATGTAAAATTAAACTTTTCAAGTTTACACAGGAGATTGAGGTGTTCATCACTTACACTACACTCACATTCATATCTCTTCAGTTCTTGTGAACATCTGCAGGAGCCATGACAACAATAGCTCCATGTAATAGGAATAGTGGTCACCTTTTCCAGTATTAGACCGATGACAAAAACTAAAATGCACAATGACTTCGGGGACAGAAAAACTAGGGCAGGCATTGTTTCATACCACAAATATCAGTCTTTCCTAATGAATCATTCTGCTCTTTTGAAAATACCAAGCGCAAAATTTAGGAGTGAAAGATGTCAGGATTCAGATGCATGTTTGTTTCCCTGTAATCTTTTGTGACTTGTAAAATAACTCTGATTACCCTGAGCAACCATCCTCAAACTTTGGAAAAACAAAAGTAGGAAGCCAAAAGAACTAATTACTAAAAAGTAGAAAGATTCCGTTCTTGAGCAAAGCAACATTTAAAGTTATTTTTATAAGGTACTCTAAACATTCAGAGTCACCATGACATTGTTGAGTACAAACAGGAAAGTGATACAACAAATATGACTACATTAAGATAGAAAATTAGAGTAGGTTTTCATTGTATCAGAAACAAGACTTCAAAATACTAAGCTGATCATTCAATTGCATGTTTGAGAAAGAAGTAGTTCATGTACTAAAATAACCAAGCATAACCTGGGTTTATTTTAATAAATGTATATGGCATGTATCTAATTCCTATACGTAGAATTAATATCTTGCACCCATGGCACGCTGCCATCATACCTTTGTGAAGTGTGAGAGCAGTGCTAATGATGGAAAGGCTATCCCACCTGGGTGTGCCCACAGTGACTGACCAAAGGAAGTGCCATATCCCAGCAGAGGACACCTCAGCTCATTGGTGTTTGCTTCCAGGGCTGCTGGTGCTCAGGGATCTGAATGTGGATAAATTCAGTGGAAGGGGAGACAAGGGAAGTGTAATTTTAAGCCAAGAAAAGTGCAATTTGTGAGAAAACATTTGCATAGCATACTGAATAATTAACAGGAAATACACTTTATGGCTAGAAGTACAGGCAAGATGTAGGGTGGGGGCAGAGCCCATGGCCACTCACTGTCTGAGAGAGGCTGGGGGAAAGGGTGGCACATTGTGTCACATTTCCATAAGGCTCATAGCTGAACACAAAGTACCAAGGGCTTTTCTAGCCATGAAATCTTCAGAGAGTCATTTATTTCAGGAGACAAAGGGTGCTGTGTGTTTGGGTTGTGGAAGTGTCAGGATAAAAGATTAAAGATTCTTTATATATTCTGAAATATCCCTCCTTAGAGAGCGTTAAAGAAAAGCTTCAGGAGACCAATGCAATCAGGAACATCAAAGACATGTCAGGCTATAATGAGAAAGACCCAAATGCCCTCCTGGTGCAGCACTGCCAGCATTAGTGGGTACTCACCAGGGGACAATTTGTCCCATTTTTGTTATTAGCAGCATCTGTAAGAACTGCTTGCCACCTCCTGGCAATACATAATTGCAGACAAAAAAAATGGGGTGGAAAAAATAAAGCACCAAATTTTTTATTCAGTCAAACCCTTTTTGATTCCCTAGGAAAATAATTCTGGGAAGATATGAGAACAGCTGCTTAGACATTTCAGAAGACACTTCATCCAGACTAATGAAAGTGTTCAAAGCTTTAATATATTGTACATTATTCATATAATTTGAAAATTAAAAAGGCTTTGAGATTTTATTACTTAAGTAATAAAATGTGATGTAATTTCTACCCTTACCACTAAATATTCAATAAATTATATTAGTACTTTATGGATAATTATATCTGATGAAAAAACACACATCCTTGATAGATTACTAAATGATTATCTAAAATATTTTGATGCTAAGGGAGAACCTAGCCACAAATCAGAAGTCCATGGGCAGAGCTCTCCTCTCTTTTAGGACTAAAGCCAGAGTTCTTTTTCTCATGGCTCAGCCATCAGCAAGCACTGCATCCACGTAGAACAGTAAAGACAAGAGCAATAGACCCATGAGAGCAGTACCCTCATTTCCACTCCATTGAATGTGTGAGAGCTGACAGAGCAAAACAAACAATTCATGTATGTGGCAGCTCTTCCTCAAATCAAAAAAAACCCTTTAGACAGAAAACTTCTGTTCCTGATGTTTTCCCTGTGTCACTCTTGCCCCAGGATGGCTGTGTTCATCTCCCACTTGTCCTCCCCCACGCTCAATCTTGTGTCTGTGGTGGCTCTTACTCAGTTAGCAATTTGCTCCTTTGCCTGGGAGTTATGCGAAGCCGCTCGTAGGTGAGTCATTCTTACACATCCCGTGGAGAAGTGCCACCAACTTGTGTTACAGTAGCTTGTAGAAACTAAAAGCCACCCAGCAAACACCCACTAAATTACAGCAAATGAAATGCCATCACAGTGACAGATTATAGTGCTGCTCCCAGCTCATTTGTCTTGTCCAAATTAGTAGGTCAAGGGAGATTTTCTCCCTTCAAAGAAAGAAGACAGGCATCTATTAGCCTTCAGTGAGAGGTATACTTTTGAAAACCAATTTCTCTCACAGTAAGAATGTTATCAATGGTGACAAAGTCAGAAACAAGTTCAAAACTATGTTGGTCCTAAATCTCTCCAGCAGTTGCAACTGAATGCAATATTCTACTAATCTGCTTGCAAGTTGTTTGGGCATTAGTAGTTATTGCTCTGTTAAACAAATATTGTTTTCAGTTCCTCACAGAGGTGAAGGAAGAACAAAGTAAAATCAGTGCTCTGTCTCTGGTTTAGAATGTTTATGAAATGCTTTGAGATATATTGAAATGACAGTAAAAGTAAGTTATGTTCCCAATTAACTCAAAGGTTTTATAAAAGGCCTTAGACTAACAGAATAAAAATTATTCAGAAATATTAACTCTCTCAAAAATGTAGCTAGAAATTGTGTATAATCATGAAAATAAATTACTTGTTTAACTGCTCTGCAGGATAAAATTTCACATTTTTCTCCTGTTTATATTTGCTATGGAGAAGCAATCATTTTAGTGCTGGTTGAACAAGTTCAATTGAACCCCCATGGCTTGAACACAACTCTTTAAAAGGTGGGGTTTTTTTTCTGAGCAACAAATTGCTTACATTTCTGCACTTTGCTCTACTCTAGTAATTTTTACACTTTTCCACAATGTTCAAACATTAGAGGGAAGTTGGCTACAACACCCTGACATGAGTATTCTTCTCACAATATATTGCAACGATGGCTTGTTGACATTAATGTCTTCCAAGGCTGAGGATGACTTTCTATATAATGTCATTTCATTTGAAAGAAAACCAGGTTAGGTTGGGTTTTGCTTCTCAGACTGATGGTACTTAAACCTTAAAAAAAATAATTTTCTTCTTACTTGCAAATGCTATATTGCTAAAGAATATAAATGATAGTTTTATTCCATGGCAGCATTGTTCCATAACCACTGGAAATACAACCTATATATAGGTGCCTTCCCAGCAAGTATTTTAAACATAGTACAGCCAGTGACTCACCTGGGGTTGTCCCACAGCCAAACCAAAAAAGCTGTGGCTACAAGTTTTCTTACTTGGTTGGCCAAGTTGTCTTTTACTTAGGGTTTCCTAGGGGAGAGATAAAATTCAGTAATGCATACAATATGGCACGTCCCAGTTTATAGACACCCATACTTGTATATCAGTATATGTAGGAGATATGCTGATTCACTTTTGTTGAAGCACATTCTATCCCACTATGATTTTTCATCCCCTTTAAAAAAGAAAACAGAAGAAATTCTGTAATCTCCAGGCAATAAAGCAGTAGGCCACTAACCTCCAGGTGGTCTTCTCCAGAGCATCCTACAAATAACTGGTACCATATTATCCTTTGTGCCTCAGAGGAGCCACAACATGTTAGCCACCTTGATTTTGAATGGTGTGCCCCTGGTTTGTCCCCCAGATGGAGAAGCAGGTGATTTGAGTCATAGTGGTACTTTTTCCACAGAGGCAGTCTTGTTACCCCAAAGTGTCTTGCTGCTCCAGTCTATTTGGTGTTTTCACTGGTGTGTAGCTGATACTACCCAAAGGAACCAGCTATTTCTGTAATCAGAAGCTCTCACAGCCTAACATGAGATTGGATAATGGCCCACTGCTCTTCATTGACACTGAAAAACTGTGAAAAACAACATCTCATGGACAGCTA
Source organism: Calcarius lapponicus (assembly GCA_039654755.1). Lineage (NCBI taxonomy): Eukaryota > Metazoa > Chordata > Aves > Passeriformes > Fringillidae > Calcarius > Calcarius lapponicus. The sequence goes on from CM077463.1 coordinate 2,993,911, forward strand.
GGAAAGAAGATTGTAGTTCAGACAAATACGTTGGTCCAACCCATTGGCACTCCTGGGTAGGAGTGACAATGCCACAAAAAGTATAAACTTAATTTTCCTCAGGGTGGCTTCTTCAGTTTGCTCTGGTACCTTGCTGGTGCATGTAGGCAGCCTCATGCTGAGTCCCAGGATAGTTTTGGTGATTTGGACCCTGTGCATAGTCCCTGGCTCGAGTATTATATAAAATTACATCCCCTGGATTTCAGATTTAAGAAGAGCCAGAGTGGGGTCTCTGCTTCCTCCATCAGGCACAGGCTGTGGTCCTGCAGCAGGCTGGTGGTGCAGAAGAAAAGTAAAGAACAAGCCCATCAAAGTCAATACTTTTTGTAGGCAAACTCCTAGGAGCTGATCATTCTACATGCACGAGTCTTCCTCTTATTTTTTCTTGCTTGAGTGCCAAGCTGGGAGCAGATGGTACATTAGTCACCCTTAACTGGAGGGTAAGAAAGTGTGATTTTTTTTTTTCTAAATTCAGTTGAGACCCTCATCCCATTTAGATTCCCAGCTCAATGTTTATTTGTCTTACACAGAACTTGTACTTTCTACCCCTCTCAAATGCTAATCCTCTCCACACATATGCTCATTATGCAAAAGCATATGACAAACACCATCTGGGAAAATAAATAGCTCCTCAGCTAACTGTGCTGCTCCCTCCCTTTACGTCACCCACCTCACTATTGTCTCTCCTATTTTTATCTGCAAGACAGCAATCACTCAATCCAGCTATTAACTTAAAAGTGCTGTTTTAGTCAAGCAAGCTGCAGATCCCAGGCTGGGCAGTAGAATCTATTCCATTTTTCGAGACGATGTGCATCCCCGTGATAATTTGAAAGCAGGCATAGCACTGAGAAAAATGCATGTTACTCTTTTAAAGGGCAGTTGATAGCACTGACAGATACTAGTCCTGACCTTAAGAAGTCCACGCTTGTTTTTTAGCTAGAAGGTTACATTTTCTCCCCCATAAAATATGCAGCTCTTGCCATAAGTTCTACCTCGTTTCCATGGATTCCTGAGACAGTCCTTCATCTTTGACAGATTATTCCTCATACTGTTCAAAGCCTAACTAAAATGCTGCTAAATAGGGAATGACATTAGCCAAGTTCAGTGATTTCTCTAACCTCTAAGTAGATGGTTAAGAATGGGAGCCATGCTGTCATTAATCATGGTTGATTTGTTTTGTGCCAGAAAGTTAATCAAAGGAAATGAGGATATATACACAAGTGAAAGGCATCCCAGAATATTATGGTTTGGATTAGGAAAATCATCGTGATTCAGCAAAGGAGACATTTATTTGGCTAAATTAAACAGGATCTGCACAAACCAACCATATTGTGTTGAGGCTAAGTAACCAAGAGAAATTCAAAATGCACAACCAGGAGACTCAGCAGCTGACACTGTGATATAAAGGCAGAGCTGTAAACGTACCCTGTAAGAATTGTGGGGCCATAAACACCACAATGCTATATCTGTTTAGAAAAAATATGAGACAGAATTCAATGATGACCTTATCTGAGCTACAAATTCTTGTCAATTATTATATGCTTGTAGGGACATGTTTAATAGATGGCAGAAAGTCCTTCTCATTTGTCCTCAGAGACAGCGCTGATATTGCCCAGCTAAGAAATCCATTATACAGCTACAAAGGAGGCTATTTGATTTCATGAGCACGTGCCTTTATTATTTTAAGAATAATTTAACATAGGTAGAGGAAAGCAGAATCTGTATGAAAAAAAGACCAAGGTTTCCAGCATTTGCAGTTACCAGCTTTGAGGTTCTTGTGTTTCCTGTACTTTTTTTTTTCTTTTGGCAAGATTATTTTCAGTTTTCTCCCTATTGGTTCCACAATTGAGGGAGTTTCACCTCAGCTGAAGCAGAGGGGTTTAAGGCTGGTACATGGTTTGGGAGTTAGTGTTGCTCAGAATACATGTGCCTATGCAATAAATACATTCTGTGCTGCTGGATACACCCTTAACTCTCTTCTCTTTGTTGTTAAAACAGACGAACCAAACTCCTGGAGTGCTCCCTCTGCCACCTCCCCAGGTCTGCCGGAAGTAGCTCTTTCCCTCGACGACATAATCTCACCATTATCTTCATCACACATAGCCCCACCCTCTGACCCTTCTCACCAGATAAGCCCAGAGCCAACATGGGATATCAAGAGGGAACACGATGTAAGGAAACCAAAGGAGCTTTCGGTGAACGGTCACAAAAAGAAAAGGTTAGGAGAACAAAGAGAAAGGTCAGCAAGTCCTAAAAAGGTAGACAGGTCAAAGCACGAAGAGGCTTCTTGGAAAGGCTATTCAGGAGGCAAAAATCAGACCACTGATGGTGGCAGGCCCACCTCAGAAAGCAAAGCGGTGGGACACGGTGTTTTGATCGAGGCTAGCACAAGAGAGCACATGCGTGCTGGAAGCAGTGATGAGCAGTTTGGGAGGCTGAGGAAGCCAGAAAGCAAGAGAGGAGGATCTCTTAGCAAAAGAGACCACAGATCCACAAACACCAGTGAGAAGTCAGCTGCAGCACCCGACCACGTCAAGACCGATACAGGAGCTACCAAGACCTACAGTAGCAACCGCTGCAGCTCGCCTGGAAGCGATATGGACCACAGCCAGAGGGACCCTGATGGGAAACCCAGCGAGTTCCCCAGGAAGGGACATCTCCACTCCATTAGCACTCGCAGCACCAACACCACAGTTCGAAAGGCAACGGTCTCTCCAGGGCCGTGGAAAATCCCTGGCTCAGATAAGCTACCAAGCGTCCTGAAGTCTGGTACTTCTGCCATGAGCAGATAAGCAAGGGACTGTTGCCCTCTAACTGTCTCAAACTGACGCAGAACATTCTTCTTAGTTTTTGTCTCACATTGGTTTGTTTTAATTTATTTTAACTATCACACATATACACAAAGCATTGAGGAATGAAAACATTAGTGTGTAATTCCATGACAATGTGCACAGTATCTAATAAGTTCAAAAGCATATAGTCAACACAGAGATTTAAAATCGACCCTAAAGTCCCAGTTCCATTTTAGGGACTTTGGCAGCTATGGAAGAAACCAAAACAATATGAAGGACAGTACATCAGAGAAGGATAGTGCAGTGTAGCTTTAGCATTTTTTTCCCACTGCATGAAGGACTTGGATTTCATTCAAACTTTATATCAAGAAACTGGAACAAGTTAGAGCAATCACAAACTGGAACATCGCCTTAAATAAAACTGCACGGAGCAAGCTGAAACGGAGAGAGGATCTTTTCATGGAGCTAAAATGTTGTAAATAAATTGTTCTCGACATATCTAGACAGGGGTTAAAGGGTTTCTTTAAAGCATCGTTCGGAACTGTACACCCATGACACGTCTCCACTGTTAACGCTTTGGGATAGTCCACGTGGTACCCCGTAGAATAGTTCACCGGGTGCTGCGGGAGGAATGGGGAATCCAGTGGATTAGTTTCTGTGATACCATTTCTACTGCCATTTTTGTGAACAAACCATGTTTCTGTACATTGGAAAGGAGTTAAGGTGGAGTTGTATTTGCAAATTATTCTCAAAAGTGATTTATTACAGGTTCCCCAAGTCCTGCGAGGTAGCACACAAACCAATTGGTCAGGCTCAAACCCCAGGCATCTGCAAGGCCCTTGCAATGAAAGGAAGAGTGCTACAGAGAAAAAGCTGCAGTTTCCTTAAGGAAAGGCCTTTCCTTCCTGCAGAAGATGATAGCATCACTTATCAACAGTGCTATGTTTCATACCCATCCGCATTTACTTAGGACACTCTCACCTCTCATCCCCTCAGTTTGGCAGAGCAGGTGCCTTTCAGGCACACGTCAACAATAATTAGACTGGTTTCTGAAATACAGTTGTCGGTGTCCTCATTCAGTAAATTCAGTATTTTTCCATTTTTAAAATGGTTTCCATTTTACCATTTTTTCCCTATCTCCATTTTTTTCTTCTTTTTCTTTTTTATCTTTCTTGCTTGTCTGTTTTGAATTTTAAGCCTTAAGTGCCAGGTAAACATTCCAGTCTGCCTTCACAGGAAATAACTCCGAGTTCAGTCAATCAGTCATTATCTTGTTTCAAACAGATGTGTGTGTGTCTGTGTAAGTGTGCGTATGCTTATTCGTCTGTCAAAATTAAAACAAAATCCTGGGCAATAATACATTGGTAATTAAAAAAAAATTGTAAAGCTAAGTACTGTCAAAAATTCATATTTAAAAATTATTGTTCACTAGCAATCTTAGTTCCTCACACGCTCTGCTGAAAAACTAGATTGAGATTGGCTTTGTTCCAAGAAATTAGCACATTACTGTATGTCTCAAACATTGCACTGGACTGCGAAATTTATAGACATGTTTCTTCCTGTCCAATTATTTGAAAAGCCTCAAGTCAAGGATTTTGCAGCTTTCAAACATTTTTTTTAAGAAAGAAAAATCCATTTATAATTTTTAAAAAAGCACAAATCCATGTAGCTGTTTATAAAACTCTTATTTAATGGGAAAAAAAAATCTTTATCCCCTGAACTAGAATCCAGTATAATTTGCCATTAATTTATTGAATCTGATTTTGGACAATGCTTCTGTAGTGTAGATGCACGTCCTGGTATCTTATTTTTATGTATAAAGAAAGCAAACAATGAAATCTGAAAACCAGTTGAGATTATGCTTGCATAAACTCTAATTTGCACAGTTCACAGCTACTCCTTGTGCAGTAATTGCTTTATGCGGCTGTAATCGATAACCTGTGAAGACAGCACATCATCTAAACCCCATTCCAAATAATATTTCTGTGTAGTGTTAGCTGTGAATTTACCTTGTACAGCTCTATCTCTATAAATATAATTCCATGTATTAATAGTCACAGAAAGGCTGTAAGTGAGCAACTATTTTTATGAAACGCACCACTATGGATAAATTAACTTTTACAGAAATCTTGTTTACTGTATGATATTCTAAACCACTGTCAAATAAAATATATATCCAAAAATCTTTCATTTTTTTCAATTGTATATAGTTTGTGGTAATTTTGAGTAACATGCTTCAGTGTTACCTGACAAACAACCATTTTCTTGCATATGAGTAGAGTTAATTAGCTACTGCCTTATAAAAAAGGGAATAGATCATTTCTTACTGCAATATATGAATAAACATGTAAGTGACCAAACAAATTTTATAATGGCAATCAAGGCTTATGAGGCAACACAGACGCAGAATAACCTCATCATTGATGGAGAAGCCTAAAGCCTTATTCTGCTTCCAGTCCAGGAGACAAAGGACCAGGGTGATCAGACTCCAGCAGTGAGAGACAACTTCTGAGACTATATCACATATACAGAATTAACCTGAGCACAAACCATATTTGCCTCAGAAATCAGGTAGTTCTAACTGGCCCTAGAAAGGTTTTGTTGACAAGCTCTGTGAAGGGGGAACAATTACATTTTCAATTTATTTTATAGAAAAAAATGTCCCAAAAAGCATCAAAATGGTGTAAAAATATTGGTAATGAGCCAGCCTCTTTTGGGAAAAAATCCATCCCTCATTAAATGTTCCTTACCTTCAGTTAGGCAAAATAAATCATCAGTTTAGAGATTCTAGACACTGTAAGATGTCTATCTGGAAAACAAGCAATATTTTTCACACAAATATGACATTTTAAAAAATAAGTATTTCCTGTTTCCTTAGAATATAATTTAAAAAAATAATAATAATTTTCTTCATACAGCCTGAGTCAACTTCTGCAGAACTTTGTTTTTTCACATTAATGTTCCCCATAGAAAATGTCAACTAGCTGAACTAATAATATAATTTTGCATTACAATAAACACATAGAAAATATGAACCACATTTAATACTCAAAAATAATTTGCTGCTGTTTAAATAGCCACTATTTTCATGGTTGGAAATCTGGGTGTTTGCCTGGTTCAGACCCGGAGGTATCACAGGGAAGTGTTCTGAAGACAAATGGTTTCATCCAGTCTAACTTTTCCTGTTAATAACATGTCCTTTGTCTCTTAAACATAGTAGTACAGCATTTGCATTGCTCTGCTGTTATTATGACACCTTTTAACATCTCTTTTTCATACCTATGCAACTAGACAAGGCAATAGATGCCTTCTTTGATGCAGATTCTCTGCTCCAAACTGCAGTGTCACAGTGTAAGTAAGCCTGCCAGCCTGTGATCACCAGTGCACATTTGGGCAGGAGTTTTGACCAGAAAAACACCACAGACAGATGTCAGTGCAGCCCTTTTCTTAACCAGTGGCAAACGTGGGCTCTGAAGCTCACCCCTTCTCCAAGTACTTCACTGCTTCAGGCCATTCCCACAAACTGCAGAGCCTGGAAGAGCAGACCTTCAAACAAATTTAATAAAAAACCAGGAAATTCAATAGCTCCCACAAGATCTCGCCAAAGCTGTCATCTTTTCTTCCAGAAAGCTGCTGGACAGACAGCACTCTTTGTTTAGTCACAATAGAGCATAAGTTGCACTGGTTTCACTCCACTGTGCTCCCCTAAACAGGAGGGACATTTGTAGCCCATATATCCACTTATTCCACGGCCTCAGTGATTAGACTGCCAACAGTTTAGCCCAGGGTGGATAGCTGCCTGCTAGGAATTGATGCTGAAGTTCAAACATGGAGCCATTTCTTCCCTGATACTTTTCATCTGAACATACAGCCAGCCTCCATTGCCAAAACCTTCTCATCCCCATCAAAGGTGAGATTCCATCTGATCTGTGCCATCTCTGCTGAACACAAACATCTCATGCTTAGCACTCTCTACATCCCATGTGCTCTCATCACCACCAGATTTATTCTGAATCTCTTCCTCCTCAGCTCCCCGCTGGTTATTAATCCTACCTCTGAGATAAGTGCTGCTGCCACTCAGCAAATCAAATCTTCCACTCTCCACTTTCTCCTTCTGTCCCTCAGAACTTGTCTTCCTTTTTTCCCTTGTTCTTTTGGCCCTCTGTCACCATCTGGCATCTCTCAGCCTCCACCTGATGTGTATCAGCAGCTCAACATGGGATACCTCTTTAAGATATGCCATGACCAGTTACACACCAAGTCTCTAACCCACTCCTGGCTGTCATACAAATGTAAAGACACGCCCAACACCTTGCACTGAAGCCCAAATCACCTCCCTTGTCCTCCAGAAACCACCAGTGTTGCTTATTAGACATACCAAGTCTACATGCAACCAGTAACTACGTTTGCAAGTACAAATAATATTTTATCTTCTTTGCTGAATGTCTGTACTGATAATGATTCAAGCATTCAGGCCAGGGTTTGTGGATGCAACATACCATGATCTCTACTGGAAGTTTCCAGATTCATTTTACAAAGTCAGGGACAGGCAAAGCTGCAGGCACATTCCTGTCTTATCCTCTGTGCTCTTTCTGTACATCACTGCTGCCATGGAAACCTGGGGCCAGAACTGCAGAGGCAAAACTGGAAGAGCACACCTCACTCAGCAAATGAGGATGTCACCCTGCAGGTTTTTCCTTGCTTGGAAGGAAGCCTTGCTGTGAAGTGGAAAGGTTTCTCCATACTCTGCCATGGAGCTCAAAGCTGGAGAAGGCTTTGGACTTGCCCAGGGATGTCTGATCGCATTAGGGACTGATTTCACATGAGTCTCCAAAAGAGCCCTTTCCCTCTTCTGTCTCCTAGAAGCAAGGATATTTTCTCTAATTGCTGCTAAAAAGGCCACAAAGCATGGCAGGCTGCCCACCCTCCTGACTGCTGAGGGCTGGCAGGGAATTGCCATGGCTGTGTCCTGCAGGACTCCCACCCTCTACAGCTGCCAGACTGCAGGACCCTCAGGGGTCTCTGTGTCACTGGAGGGGCCAGAGAAGGGGGGACACAGAACCAAACACTTTCACCTTCACAGCTGTCATCCAAGCAGTCTGTGACTTTAACTGGCCATCACTCCCAAAGGGAAATCTGGTGCATTGTCTGGACAGAAACAGCTCTGGGCCAGGATTCACACATCTCTGTGGGGATACCAGTTGTGGGTTTCTCTGGGTCTGCATTGAAGGCACTTGAGACAGTAATTCATGTTTAGACTCAGGTGTTTATTATTTCTGATCAGTGAAACAGTCTCACTACTGCGAGTTGGGCAGCTTTTCATTAGAAGGCACAAAATGGCCAACAATCTCTTGTTCCAAGGGCTTTTAAGACTAAACTGTCCAATTAAGAACTCTCACCTGGATAATTTTCCCTTTTAACCCAATAACTGATCCCAAAGAGCCCATAACACATATTTTCTGCCCAATCACAAAATGCCACCCAAACCAAAGAAGGAAGAAGCATAAAGAAGAAACCCAGGATGGCACCCTGTGCTCACCATCATGCTTCCATCCATAACACACTAAAAATCCCAAAACCTAAATTTCTTACCTGATACACCTATGCTACTCTCTATAATCTATTTCACACTTTTGTGGATTCCAGTCTATCTTGAAGTCTAGGAAACTTTTTCCAGGGATAAGGCTCAAAGTCAGTGCTCCCCTGGGGTCAGGACACCCCAGAGCAGACAGAGAAATATTCCCAGTGCCTTGGGTTTCCACAATCACCAGTTCTCCAAGCCTCTCACAAGTCTCCTGCTCAGCACTCAGAACCGTCCTCTCCCTTGGAGAGAGACACCCAGAACAGCCCCTGCCCAGCACCCAAATAAGTACTGTAGGGTCTGCATAGCCACCAGCCTCCTGGAGCCAAGGCACACATGTTCAGTCCAGCCTTGAGCACTCTGGAATATTTTTCTCAATATTTCTAACAGCAATGATGTGATCACACATTTATCTCCATAGCTGGCACCTCAGCTTAGAGCAATCTTTTTTAAAATGTCTTGTCAAGACACAGTAACATAAGCATTATCTCTGAATTATAGCCAATCTAAAACCTATGTTGTGTCCTTCCTGTCTTTAGTGCCTCTGAGGCAATAAGTCACTCTGCCAGTTCAATTAATCCATAAGGAGAGTTTTTCTTGCAAGGTACAAATATATATCCTTCAAACAGCTGGGGAAACACCAGTGCACAAAGACCCACTCCCAGTCCCATACAGGGGCCTGGAACACCATCTTCCATTCCCACTCAGGAAGTGCCCAAATTCCCATCTCTGAGTTGCATGGCTGCTGCTCTCAGAGAAAAAAAAAAAAAAAAAAAAAACACACACAACCAAAAAAAACAAAAGCACATAGGAATGCAGACTAATCCAGGGAGCTATTGTCCATCCACAGATCAACTCCTGTAAGTGTAAAGACATTTAAACTGAAAAACATAATAAATAAACAAGAAATGGTGCAGGGAGAAAGAGGAGTGGTGAGCTTTTCTGTGACGGGGCCACCTGCTAACCTGCTTTAACTTCAACTTCTTCAAGCTTAAAAACTAAAAAGATGAACTCTCAGACATGACAAATGCTGCAACAAAGCTCTGCAAGTCTTGGGGACAGCAAGAAAGAATATGCAGCGATTACACTCCTGAAGAGAATTATTTTATTTCAGTAAAAATGCCTGGGCTGGTGCCTGGGAGAGGAGAGCACACCATCCCCTGCCCTCCAGTGGGGACTCCGGGGTGTGGATGGGCTCTTCCCACACAGATGAATCCCTCGGTTTGCCCAGGGGCTGCAGCCACACTGAGCAGCCTCAGCAGTGGGCTGGCGCTGCCAAGGTGGGCCAGCACCAGCACCACTGGGACACAGGAAGGTGGAGAATTCAAGCCCTGGAATACTTCCCTTCATCTCTGCACCCCAGGAGTGGTGCATAGCACCAGTGGACCTGTTGTCCACCCAAAGATGTTGTGGGCGTGGAAGCAGTGGAAGGAGCAACTAAAATAAGAAAGCAAATCCCAATCACAATGAGAGCCCCAGTGCAGCTGCAAGCAGGAATAAAGGTTCTGAGGAACCACAAATCCACAGCTACAGCAGGAGTGAGACCAGGGCCCTGGCATTGTTCTATACTTCCCCTCTCAGTAAATTGGGACATTGCTGTCACTGAAGCCACCTGACTGTTTACACTTCTTTACTAACACTCTGAATGAAATGCAGATTTTCTTCCTGAAGTGCCCTTTGCTCAAAAGTAGTGAGCAATGACAAACCAAACCTCTCCTGTCACCACTAAGCAGCAGGGCTGCCCATGGCTCTGAAGTTTCTATTCATGCGTATATATGAAATTATAGAATTTTGTTGCTAGTACTTTTCCAAGAGGATTAAAAACTACGCCAAGAGCTTTAGCTAAAGTACTTAAATAATTGCAGTCCATAAACCAGAAAATTGTTCATCCTGTCTCTAAACCAGCAAGTACAAAAAGCTAGACTTAAGTACCTATTAAGTTCAGGAAGAAAATCAGACCTTTCCCAGCACAGTCACCATGTGTGAAACACCTATTCTAATTAGCACTTCATTCACTCCAGAAAGTTTTAGAAAATAAGCCCAGCAGGCAACACAGAACACTGCAATCTGTTAGTACAGAATATTTCAGAGTACTTCTCAAACCTTGAACATCACAAACAATACTAATTGATTGCTTCTTACATTGCTCCAGGAAAGATGAATGCCAGCACACGCCTCCTGTCTCCAATATCCCTGGTCCTGCCCAGCTTTTCAGGTTGGTTTCTGGTGTCCCCATGCCATGGACAGCTGCAGGAGGTCACAAAGCCCTTTGGAGGCACCTTCCCACCTAACTTGCACAGCAGCACCAGAGCATGCCCCTGCAGCCAGGAGCACAGAGAAGCACCCTGTGTGACATCCAGCTGGGAAGGGGTCCCAGCTCTGCATCATCAGCACATGGCACCATGTTGTCGTTAGAGTACAAGAGTTCCGTTGTCATTACATTGCAAGGGTTCCACATTGCCAGAATTTCATACCTCCTTGATGTTCCTCATAAGCAGCTCCTCTGGGCACTGACTCTTTCTTGTCCTCACAGCAGCCAACTGACTCCAGTTCTCCCCTCAGCCAGCCAATCCACTCTTTTATAACACTCTTATTATTGGCTACAGCTGCGGCCTGTTAAAATCAGGCCTGCTCCTAATCCTCAATAATTGGCTCAGCTGCAGCTCTTTAGGGGATAAGATTACATTCTATACCATCTTCATTCACCCATACTGTATCCCCCTACAGCACCAAGTCCTGCATTGTGATACCTCCCAACAACCAGCACACAGCACCATAATCCTACAAATGAGCCTCATGTCAAGAGCAAAAGCTCTTTCCCTAATGCCACAGTTCGTTCTGAGGGTTTGTTCTGGGGTGTACAAGCCCCTTAACCTGGCTGTTTATGCCTTTGCCATACTAATTTATAGGGATATTCTTCCTGAAAGAGGGCAGCTCCTTCAATGCTTCTGCCCTGACTTCACATCTCAACACAAGGTAAGCTTTACATCTGACAAAAGAAAGATCACAGCCCCAGGCTCTGGTCATGAAGCAACTCTGGAGGATAGGCAGCCTCACTCCCTGTGGGAGCACACCTCAAGCAGCCTCTGCCCAATTCCCTGCTCTCATCCCTCATCCTGCTCTTTATACTGAGCATATTTCACACTGGCCTACAAATTGCAAGTGCAGCCCAAATTGATCCCCTCCATACCTTCAGTCCCCTGAGGTTAACAAGCAGGTCTCTACCTCATAGTTTTATAGCTCCATTATGTTCTTTGATTAGCAGCTCTGTCCCAGACTCCATGGCTTTGGAATAAATTCAGGACATTTGATAGCTAGTGTTTTTAAAACTGATTGTTACAGTATTTTCCAAATTACCTAGAAGTTACTCATATTTCAGTCCCACTTATATGCCCCAGTATCCCTGGTCTTCATCAGCTGCAGTGAGCACCCCAGCAATGGGAGTGGAGGTGACAAGGTCACTGGAGGTGATGCCACCAGAGCTCTTCACTTTTTGTCAGACCTTCCTCCTCAGATATCCCTGCTCTGATGTGCAGGGCCCGGCAATTCCCATTGCTTATGCAGCTGATGAAGTCCAAATGGAACATTTATTTATTTATTTAATATTTATCCAAATGGAACATACATTTATTCCAAATAGAATAAATGACGGACCAACACAATGACAAATTCCCCCTAATTTCCCCATTCCTTTCAGGCATTTCCCTCACAGCAGGAGGACACAGTAATCAATGTGTACAGCAGCTCTGCCATCATCAGCCCAAGGCTGGCCTGGAGCAAACTACCCTGCAGCGTCTGATGCTGATTTTCCCCATCCAGGTCTGGATTGCCTCCTGGTGACCCAGCCAACACAGAAAAGTGATTGGGGACCACTGGTCCAGGACTGGCCATGTAAACATTGCAGGCTCAGGTGGAACAAATGGGCCCCACGAGGCAAAGCAGGGTACTGTGAGCTGTCACTGAACAACAGCAACAATCACTCTCACATCAAGATGCCAAGCCCAGGAAACCTCAGCCAGCATAGCCTGAGGGACAGTAAGGAACTGTTACATGTTTCTTTATAAAAGACCATATTGAAGTCATAGATTAAAAGGCACAAAGGCAGTTGTAGCATAGTGAAATACAAAGTATGAATTGACCCATTCATTTAATAACACCTCTTACTCCTTTTTCTTGTGTTTGTATGTCAAAAAGCTGTCCACGGCCAGTTTTTATTTGATACAGGAGTGGTGAGAGCTTGTGGTATTTTCTGGGGTCCCCATTGTTGGGAGGGATAAATCTGACTCCATGTTCTTAGAAGGCTAATATATTATATTATATTATATTATATTATATTATATTATATTATATTATATTATATTATATTATATTATATTATATTATATTATATTATATTATATTATATTATACTATATTATATTATATTATATTATGCTATACTAAAACTATACTAAAGAATAGAGAAAGGATACTTACAAAAGGCTTAACAAGATACTAATGAAAAACTCGTGACTCTCTCCAGAGCCTCGACACAGCTGGCTGTGATTTGTCATTAAGTTAAAGCAATTCACATGAAACCAGCGAAACAACGACCAGTTGATAAACAATGTCCAAACCACATTCCAAAGCAGCAAAACACAGGAGAAGCAAATGAGATAATCATTGTTTTCATTTTTCTCTGAGGCTTTTCAGCTTCCCAGGAGAAGAATCCTGGGCAAAGAGATTTTTCAGAAAATATGACAGTGACAGGAGCTGCCCTGGGGGGAAAGGGGGATGAAGTCAGCCCAAGTGGGATGCTGCTGCTGCCCTTTGCTCAGTGCCCTGGAGCACAGTGCATGCCTGCACAGACACGTGTCCAGAGCAGGGAGCTGGGAGAGGGCAGCTCAGATCTCTGTGGCCACTGCAGCCCACAGCAGGCTGGCTGCCCATGGGGTCGTGCCCCTGGCATGCAGGGTGTGCCAGCCACGCAGGCATGGCCCTGCTAAAGCTCTTCTGCTCTGTATACAGAGTTATTTATAGGCAAGAGAAAATAGACTCTGCAACCCAGTGCTGATCTTCTGAACTTTAGCAAAAAAGCGTTAGGGAAAAATGCAAGCAGCGTATTTTTCACTAAGGTCTTTCAGTAGAAAGGTCATTCACCCGCAAAATAAAAATACTTTACCAAATACCAAAATACTTTAAAAAAACCCACAATTTTATCCTCCAAATCATAAATAATACACATAGTTGCAAAATTCTTATTATTGGCTAATGCTGCACCACTTAAAAAATATTTTAAATTACCATGTATGTGACCTTAGGGAACTACCAGATATTTTATGGTGTCTGATGGAATCAGGGCATAAAAAGATGGAACAAAATGGACACAGGAAAAACTACCAAGTCATAAGATCTCAAATCACAGCAACACAGTTACACAGACTGACCTACAGCTTAAGTAAGACAATCAATATAACCCATAAAAAGTAAAGAAAGCTAGAACTACATAAACTTATAAAAGTAGGATGAGAAAATAAATTAATTTTAAAAACAGTCACATTTGAGTCTTTGGCAGAGAGGAAATAACCTCCCCAGGCTAGCATCCACAAGATGTCTGGTGAGCTTAACACCAACCAGTCATCCTCTCAAGAATAAGTCTTCTCTGTGAGTTTATTATGGAATGTCTTTTAAATTAGTTTTCCCCTTTGAAACAAACTTTTTAGGGTTTTCCCATTGCTTCTAGCATGACAAGTGTTGTGCAGTGTGTCATTGTCAAAAACTCAAAGGACATGTAGCTTTATCAATACAGGAATTGGTAGTCAATAGATAAGACTGTGTTGTACAGCAAGGAGCTCTGTAGGCACAGACATCCCAAATGATGTGTTAAGGAACAGGACAACACCAGGATCCCAAGGTGACAAACACAAAGCACAAATCATCAATCAGTGTTCCCAAGAGCTGCAAAGAACCTGTTTAAGGCACAGCTAAAAACATAACGTGAATATCCTGCATAGGGTGACAGTGCAAGAAAGGCAGCAAGGGGGTACAAAAGGCAGCTGTGGGCCCTTCAAGACCAGGACCAAGGGACAAAGAGAGAAAATAATTGCTCCAGCACCATCCTCCTTGCTGCTCTTACATGAGCAGCATTGCTGTGCACCTGCAGCAGCTCCTCCATCACCTCTGGCAGAGACAGAGCTCTGCCCTTGTGTTTGCCATTGACACATTCTGTCACTGCAGCTCAAGCAGCCACTTCTGGGATGTTACCTTCCACCATGTGACTGGGCAGGGAAAACCAGGATTTTTAGAGCAATGTTTGTGTGTGTGTCTCTGTGTGTGTGTGTGTGTGTGTGTGTGTGTGTGCAAACACGGTCTCTGCTCCAGCTTTCCTCCTCCAAAGCTCCATGCTGCTGCAGTGCTCTGAGGCACAGCTGGTTATTATAGATTAAAGGCTAGTCAGCAGCCCCTGTAAACATTTATACAATATAGAGCAAATGAGACAGAGAATATCCAGTAGCCCAAATGTTGGAAGGATGAATTTCAGTATCCCAAGTTCAGTTCCTGTTTCAGACTAATGGGATACAAATACAGAGCAGGATTAATCTAATCCAAGTTTAGACATCCACATTACCATTCCTCATTCCAAGCTTTTTGTACAGGACATCAATGGGCACTTTCAGAGAACTATTTGTCTGACACCTTTAATAATGAATTAGTTATTCTACAGAAGCATCTAAAAATTTCCACTGACTGGAAAAAGTGTGCAAGGTCACGAACTCCAAGTCATGTCCATCATCTCAATTTCTGAAGACAGGATAGTTAAATCCCTACTAAAATATTCCCAGATGCCTTTAATTTGAGACATGTCCAGATCAGTCTGCATGAAGGAGTTTAGCCGGTAAACCCTGAGGTTTCAGCCAGAGTTATTTGTTATATTACTTGTGTGCAACATCTCCCCTCAGTCACCCACAGCTGGGGCAGAGGCTCAGCCCCACAGGCAGTCAGGAGGCAGCTCTGTCACTGTGGACAACCCAGAGAATTGCTACCAGCACCAACAGGGAAAGTGACCAAGCCCTTCTGAGAACTGGAGCCTTCCACCCAAGGAGTCCTGCTGAGACCAAAACTCCCAGTGCCTGTTTCTGTCCTGCCTGCGCTGCTGGCACAGCCACTGCCCACTGCAGCCCCAGAACACACGTGCAGTGCTCAGAAAGTAACAAAAGAGTAACTGTGGGTGTCACAGGTTTATTAGAAGGAGTTTTTCACAGTGCATCTAACTAGCAGGTAATTACTAATGTGTTTGCAAAGGTGTCACGTTGGTAACTCACATTCTCTCTTCCCAAAGTTCACATTTGCATGGCAGATCCTGGGTCCTCCTCTGAGGAGCTGATACTGCTCTTCACTGTGATGTGCATTCAGAGCCTGGAGAGCACAGCTCAGGGTTTGGTGTGGAGCTGTTAGAGAGAGGTGTGTGTATCTAACACACCATGCACAGTTCGCCTCAGAGTGCAATTCATCACAGGTCCCTTCTTCCAGGTGCTTCTGCCTGAATCCTGTCAGTGCATCTGTCCCTGACCCAGAGCCCACCATCCCAACTCCAATTCCTCACACTTGTTTACCTTTCCTTCTTGCAGACCTCCCAGATAATTTTATTTTTGGGTCTGGCTGTTTTTTTTCCCATAAATTGTACCTATGGGGTTTTTTTTCCTCTCTTTTAAAAGTATTCCAGATATTTTCAAAATGTTAGCCTGAGTCTCTCAGAAATCGGACCAGGTCCTCACAGAATATGGAAGAAATCAATGCCTGGGTTCTAACTTCTTCCTTTGGGGGCACAGAAGCAGAATTATGTTCTACTTCTTTGCACACATGATAGGATTGATGCAGAAGAGAAAATGAAATGGAACTTCCCTGCCTAAAGAGGGCACAGCAAAGAGGAGCTACACACGCATGGACGGACACACAGGTTCACAAAACCACATCCCAACAGTGGTACAAGCAACCCCTGCTCAGATTTTCACCAATAAAGTCTGTGTAGGTACATTCAGGCCTGACCTTCTCTTGTACTGGGATTATTTTGGCTTTCTGTCGTGAAACCTGAATTTTGTGTTGTTTTTCTTATGGTAGTCATGACCTTGTAGTTATGTGTATCAAATGATTGTTCTACTCTCCAGGAAATAAAAGGTGACTCATATGACAACAGTGAAGTGAGCACTGTCTGTACCATGCCTGAATCCCAAAATACTCTTTAACTCCCTTGGCTTTCTGAAAAATGGTTAGGGGCTGGTATAGAAGCCCAGAAGATAAGGGGATAATGTGCATGTCTCAAATACCAATAGCTGGATGGCTGTGGGGGCAAGCAAGGACTGCTGGGAATAACATGCTGTGGAAAAGAACAAGATGTGTCCAGAGAAGGGGAAGATACTGAGGTAGGGCAGTATTTTCTGTGACAAACATCCTTTTTCTGGCTGCTGAAGCATAGCACAGTTCAGTGCAAGCATGAAATGAAGCTGAGAAGTGAGCATGGAACGTAGGGGGGATCAAGACCACCCAAGACCCATCAAGCCCTCTGACTCAGTTCCAGAAAGGTCAGAAAGAATGGACTCTGCATGATCACTAATTCACATGGAAAGAGAGGAAATGGTCGTCAGGGCAGGGAAAAGTATCTACAGAAAGATACCCCCAGCAAGCCTGGGCATCCTTCCTTTAATTCTTTCTTTCTCTCTCTCCTTCATTCATCTCTTTCTTCTCTCTTCTTTTTCATCTTACCTCTTTATCCAAAACCCACTGTCATGTGCTTATATAGCAGATCAGGGACTAACATACCAATTTCCATGCCAAGTGGGTAATTTACTAACAAAACTTCATGTTTTTGTGGCCCCTCTGAGTTTTGTGATTCCTTTCAACCATGAGCATTTACAAACCTTGAGGGCTCCCTCTGCCTTAAGGGTGGGACAACACAGCTGTTTTACCAAGTGATTAGAACTCTTATCCCCCTGTACCACACTGTGACACTGGTGGAAAAGTAGGATATTATGGTCATGATATCCAGACTTAGCCCATCCAGGATTTTTCATACCTTAAGAATAAGGAGACTACCAAGAAATGACTGTGGTTACAATGTACCTGCCCCACTCACAGCTCACATTGACACTACCTTGCTACCAAGTGACATGAAAGGTACAATGCAAGTTGGGAAACTGGTGGCAATATTTTATTTCTTACCTAGGTGGTACATTAATCAGTTGTGTTTGCAGCATTGGGATTTTGAGAATGGGAATTCAAAAGCACTTCTTTTTTCCCTAATCCCTTTTAATGACTACAGCACTTTTGTTTCCTTCTAGTATTTCCTCCAAGGAAGTAAAAAGCCTTTGAATTAAACTAATGTTAGTGGTCTATTACTGGATAGCACAAAGAGAGACTGAAATTAAGTACTAACAATGTTCTGAAACTAGCATGACCTTAAATTACAGCAGGTTAATAAATCACTTCAAATGTAAATCTCTCTCTGCTCTCACCTTGAGATCTGAATACCTTTAATCAAGTTGCATAATAGAAATTTTAATGATCAAAGCCTGCAACTGCTGGTAGAGTGAGACTACAAGTTGGAGAGACAGCTGGGACTTAAAGTTTGTGCTGTTCAACAAAAAATGCTTTGGAAATTCAGTCTCTCAGGAACCTGTAAAACATAACAAGGTGCTGCAAAAGGTTTCAACATTTAACAAAAGCGATTGTAATTCTTTTGAAGCCCAGCATGGGACCTCAGGGGGACCAAGGAGACAGAAAGAGATCAAAGAGTCTTTGGGGCAAGTCACAAGATTGATGTTCACCAGCACAAGTGTGGGATGAGTTGTGGCAGCCTGTGTCCCAGCAGGGCTCTCCAGGGATGCCCTTCCCCTGGGACAAGGACAGCTGACACCACCAGAGCCTGGGGACCTGCACCTTGCAGCACAAGCACAGGGGATGCAGAGTCAAGCCAAGACTCATAAACCTGAGAGAGCCAAGGATAAATGTAGGGGTTCAGTCCTGCTAAGGAACTGGAGGGTGGCTGCAGCACCAGCACCTTGACACTGCTGTCCTTCAGCAGCTCTTCGTGGGAGCTGAGGCAAAGATCCAGTGTCACTTGTTCTGTGGTCTTCTTCTTCTCTACATACCAAAATTCTGCAAGTATGAACAGGCAGTGTTCCCAAGCCTTCAGTGTGGAAATCTGGGAGGAGGAAGACAAAAGGACAAATGGAAGACAGTAGAAAACACAGAGTGGCATTAACCTCCTTGACAGGCTTCCCTCTCTACCCTGTACCAGGCTGCCAAATTTAAAGTGTTTGTGATTTTCTGAGAATGTTCCTGTTCAAGCATTTGCTCCCTGTGATCTTCCTGCTGGGGTGCAAGGCAGCATAAGGCTGTCATGGTTTTCTTCCTGTTTATCAATATTATTGCTCACAGGCACAAAAACAGCCTCATTTTAGAGATGTAATTTATGGGGGTGTCTGTCCCTCCACACTTCTAAAAGGGGGAAAAGAGAATAATTACAGGAGAATAATTACAAGATTAACAAGTTTTATAAAACTCTTAATCATATAAATCAAACCAAGCTCCCTGTGAAATAAAAATGAAAGCTTGGCTCCACTGGAATAAAACATAAACCTCTGATTTCAAGGTGGACAGGATTTCACATAAACCTAGAAGAGAAATGAGCAGTAATGCCTGGTTTATTTCAGTGCAGGGGAAACATCCCCAGCGGAGCACCAGGCTACTTGAGCTCTTCAAGCCTTTTACAAGGAACATAAAAGCCAGAGATCTGGTGCCAAATCCCCTGGTCGGCTCTCTCCAAAACAAGGAGTAATTCTTGCACACTCTGGAGGATTTCAGCACGTGCTCAAAAGCAAATACCTGGATTTGCCTCATCCAAAGTGAAGCAGTGCCTGCAGGTGTGCAAAGTGCTGCAGTGCCCTTCTACCCCTATGTACTCTGCAAAGCTGAGCTGGCCTGGAAACGTGGACAACCACAGTCCCAGGGCACTCCCCCTCAGCTTAGGAGCATGATTCACAGCAGCCATCTCAGATTATCAGTGTAACAACTGCTAGCTGGATCATCTACAGTCCAAATCACCCTTCACAGAGAAGCAAAGCCAGGCCTGTCAAGATGCCCTTCCCTGCTGCTTTGTGCCCCAGAACAGGCAACATTAAAAACATTTTGGCCATGGGGTTTTTTATACAGCATTTTCTATTTGATATGTAAACCAAAGCATATTAAAAGCATGGACATGTGTACTTATTTGTATGCAGTCCACATATTTCAGCCCATTTCTTATAGAAGTCTGCACTAATAGATTGCATCCACCACAGGTCCTCAGGTTCCTTCTGTTTCTCAGCAGAGGACCTGGGAAGGCAGCTCAAGGGGAAAGGCTGCTGCTCTTTAAATGCTGCATCCCCCCTTCATGAAATGCTGGTCTCAGGAGGAGGCAGAGCCCAGCTTGCAGCAGAAGAGTAATTGCCTTGTGGAAGTGAGCAGCAGCACTCAGAGCATCTGTGCCTTCCAAATGCAGCTTTCAGTCCCCATCTGCAGGCAGGATGGAGCAGGGCAGCTCAACACCCCAGCCAGGCTGGGGGGCATTGGGCTCAGCTGGGCCCAGGGCTGGGGGACACTGAGTTGAGCTGGGTAGACCATGGCCCTGCAGGGGAGGATGAAGAACAGCCATTCTGTCCAAATCACAGCAGGGATCTGCAGGTAAAATTTTGTCTACCCTTCTTCACCTAATCACCAGCCAGAGCTTTAAGGGTCTGGTCTGTACAAGTGGCTGTAAAGGGGCAGCTGCTGGGCAGTGCTGGCAGGGTCAGGCTGGGGTAGGTACAGGTGTGCAATATGTACACACACCTATTTTTGATGAGACAGAAAGGTGGGAACAGGCAGACGCATCTATGTGTGCAGCTGGGGCAGAGCAGGTCCATGCCTGGCTGTGCTCGTGCTTTGGGAAGCAGCAGGGATGCAGAGAAGAGCAGCACAAACCCTGCAGAAACGGGGGGTGTGCATCCAGTGCTCAGGCCGGTGCCTTGCTCTGGTTTGCCAGCCCAAACCACAGCAGCTTCCCCAGACAGCTGAAAGAAGAAAGACAGCTACCCTCTCAGAGAGCAAGACTGATCAATTACAAGAGAAAAACCAATGGACTCCCAGATTTCCAGCTCAATGAAACGGCTGGACAGGACAAATTTGGGGAGAGAAGTGTGTGCAGCTGAGCTGTGAGCCCCACAGCACCTGCATGGTGGCTCACTGCTTCCTCAAACACCAACAAACACCAAACTCCTGCTTATACCCAAGATTTTGTCTGCTTGACAAGTTGATGCCCAAACCCTAAGGCAGTAAAATCCTTAAGGCAAATTTTTCCTTAGTGCTCACACTGGAAAATAAAGATTAAGAGCAACATGTCAAGCTTCAGCCCAAGGCAAAAGAAAAGAACAACCTAATCAATACTTTCAGGTGAGATAGTCTTCCCTTTAGCTGAGGAAGCAGGAGGAAGGTGTTGATTAAAGTCCACCTCCCAGCCCTTTCCCATTTTATGAGGTTTCACCATTATCTAAGCACTCTCCTCACCTGCTCACAAACAGGTTGCTAATACAGGCAATGTTACTCAAATTCGTCAAAAGATATTTAAAATCCCATCAATATCAGAAAACTGTAAAGAAAAATTAACCCCTAAGTCCAGCAAGTCAAGAACGGCATTTCCACTAGTTTCTAATGAAAATTACTCTGCAGTAAGTTTGTCTTCATTTTCTGTTGTGACACAATCCTCTAATTAATACATTTTTACAACCAAAATAAGTTTTGAGTTTTCTATATTATATCTGTCTAATAACGTATCTTCCAAGAAAACTGAGATTAATCATTATTTTAAAACACTGACTTTATGGGGTTTTTATTTCCTTTATGAGATCTGCACAGATAAATCAAAAAAGCCACTGTTTCCATCACCCTCCCAGAATAGGATTAATTTACCGTAAGGAAAATGGATGGGAGCATCAGAAGTGCTCACTCCAAATATGCTCACAGTGACTAATACCATGAATATGAAAAACTATCTTAACTGATATCTAGGTTGCAGATAGATCTTGGCAGAAAGGAAGACAGAGGAAATGAATGCAATCACTGCAAAATATGTAAAAATGACAGAGAGAGGAAAGTCTAGACAATGTGAGATGATTGCCACGCTCTCCAGCTTGGAATGCAAAGCCTATCTTCCGATTGTTCTGAGGTTTAAACTGCCGAACAAACACTGCTCTTCAAACCCATATGGGCAAGCAATTTGCCATATGTTTTAGAACATGGCACAAGTACCCAGAGATGCACCACTGCTAATGCTGCAAATAGAAAAAAGACAGAAATGCCATCCCTGTCGCTCTGATACATTAACAAGGGAGTGGAGTGCTCCAGGCTTGTTTTTAAAAATAAATACCAACCCTCTGCTTGGTAACTTCTCCTCCTCCGTGCTCGTACCCAGGTGAGCTTGCCCTGGCTCCCAGAGCCCTGGCATTAAAGAATTGATCTGGGGCTCTGGGTTGATGGTAAATTGTGAGCAGTGTGCGCAGGCAGATGAAACGGCCAACCTTATCCTGGGGTGCATCAATCCCAGTACTGCTGGCCAGTCCAGGGAGGTGATTGTCCTGCTGCACACTGCCCTGGCATGCACTCTGTGCACTTTTGGGCACCTCAGTTTGAGGAGGATACAGAACTATTAGAGAGCATCCAGAGGAAAGGGACTAAGGTGGTGAAATCTCTTGAGGACAAAATTCACAAGGAGTGGCTGAAGCCACTTAGCTTGTTCAGTCTAGAGAAGGGAAGGCTGATGGCTGATGTCATGGCAGCCTAAAACTTCTTCAAGGGGCAAGAAAAGAGGCGCTGATCTCTTCTCTCTGGCATCCAGTGACATGACAATATAACAAAGCTGCATCAGGGGAAGTTTAGATCTGACATTAGAAAAAGGTTTTTCACAGAGAGGTTGGTCATCTCTGAACAGGCCCCTGGAGCAAGCAGTGATGGCACCAACCCCAGAGGAGTTCAAAGAGCACCTGAATGATGTTCTTAGTAATATGGTTCAATTTTAAGTTGTCCTGAAAGAAGCCGGGATTTGGACTTGATGATCTTTATGGGGTCCCTTCCAACTTGAAATATTCTAAGATTCCAAGCCATCCAGGTCCAGCATTGCACTGTATCCACCTAAATCTTGTATGGAGAAAAGATCCAGGGAGAACTGTCTCCATGTCCTCCCATCCCCTCTGAAGCATGGGCAGAAATCCTGGGCACCAGGACTTGAAGGAAACCACATGTGCTCCATTCAGCTTGACATCTTCCCTCTGCTATCCCTCAGCCTCCCTACACCACGAAGAGGTTGCAGAGGCAAAACTGTGCTTTTGTGAGACCTTACTCCCAATTTCTACCATTAATTTAAACATCAACATTCCATGCACTCAGCCTTAAACTAACGAGGCAATGCCTTCTTTCTGTAGGGAAAACGTGCTCTCCTCAAGATCCCAGCTGGGGATTCTTGGTCTGGAATCTTCTCCTAAATGTTTCTTCTACCCCCATGCACACACTGCTCTCCTTCTCCAGGTCTCAGTGATCCATTTGTCTGCTCCTCCCAAACACATCACACACGAACAGAACACCACTCCATCATAAAACCAACATTTCCTGCAAATATTAAAAGAAACCGTCAGCTAATGATGGCTCATTCAGAGGAGAGCGTGCAAAATTTCCAAATATATTGAAAAAAATCTCTTATTATTGAATGGAGCATGTAAACAGCCTGTACAACCTCATTTACTTACCAGAGTTACATGCTGCTGGTACACCATTCACCTGAACAGTTGTCAACATCAGGGCAGGCTGTGGACACTTGCACACAGGATATCTCTGGTCTTTTGAGTCTGATTATATTGATGCTGGTTATAACTATTTACAGATCATAGTTTTAGGACACTAACAGTGTTTGCTTGTAGTCAAATAGTAAGTAACTTTCTCCTGCTTAAGTCTGACATCTTAAGCCAAAAAGGTAGGACTTCAATTTACCTTCAAATAAAAATTTGCAACCTGATTTCAATACTACTATTTCTTCCCTCTGCCATATCAATTAGAAACCAGATAATCCTGCTGCTGGTATTAAATAAAGTGCATTAGTAAGCACAGAAATAAAAATAGGAATATTCTTAGTAGAGTAATGTCAAGAAATGGTACTCACAGCTGGTAATTCTGTGGTTGCCCCAGTCAGAGGAACACGCTGTCAGGGCTGATCCTCACAACTCTATCCCAAAGGCTCTGGAAATGTTTTCTTAAATAATAACTGCATTTAAGAAGGAGTATTGCAGGGAATTTATAGTCCTGCTGTCTTTCTTGTTGGGTTTTGTCTTTTGGTTTTGTGCTGTGATACTATGAAAGCCTTTGCATTTTTAGAATGCAGAACTGCATTTGTAAGGAAACCTGTGGCTGAAATAGACAATTTGTACCCATTGCCCCCTGTGAAGAGAGAGCCTCCATTCTCTTTGTAGCTGTCTCTAAAGCACTGTAATACCATGATGAGGCACTCCTGAGCCTTCTCTGCCCCAGGGAGGAGACCAGACTGCTTTAGTCTTTCCATCACAGGGCAGGTGTAGATGGTGGCTTGATCATCTCCAGCCTGTCTCCATCTCCATCTAAGGTCAGTAGAAGTTCTTCAGTGTTTGATACCACAACCACTACTCAACATGGTTTTGTATACATGGTTTTCTTGTACTGCAGTCATAAGTTTTATAGAGCTGGGCTGGTGTCTTGATGAGTTGAAGTCACAGCTGCTGTTAGAAGGAGCTGATTTAAAGGCTGAGATCTGGAGAAAAGAGAATTGGTGTTCTCAGTACATTCCCCACCTGTGAGCTCCAGGTATAGCACTGATAATATCTGTATTATCAGTAGTAACTTCAACAAGGCACCAACCTAATCTTCAATGAGACCCCCACTTATCTTCATGGGTTGGTTTAAATGTTATTTTTAAACATTAATAAATCTATTTTGCCTTTTATTTCAAACAGCCCAGTTGAGAGAATTAGAAAGAAACTAAATATAAAGGTAGTGGCAAAAGCTGCTCCACTAGTCCCAGTAGTGCATTCCTTGGCTGTGCATTATTAAGCCAACACAAAGAACATTTCCAGGAATACCATTATGCTGCTGCATAGAGAAAAATGCTTCTGATTAGCATGTACTCGATATGCTTGGAAAATTAGTTCTCCTTCAGAGAATTCCAGCAACAAGTGAAACATCTGTTGTTTCCTCCAAGTTATAACAATTATTTTACAATTACTCCTTTGCATACTTTGAATTTCTAATTTTTTATTTTTATCGAGAAAGCCAAGATTTGTGGTGCAATTGGAATTCACAATGTGCACATGTGTGTGGGAAAGAATAGGAAATAATGGCAGTCCCTCACTGCAGCGTTATGTCACCCCAAGGCTAAAATTGTTGGCCATCTACATTATTTGCATTCACTGTATTAATTCCCCTCTATACACAATGGGAATTAATCCCATTTCAATAAATTCAATGGCTCCTATTTATTCCAAGGTTGACGGCAGTGATCCCTATTGTTTGTAGCCACACAATATGCTTTCTGCAGCCAAAAATCCAGCTCCCACCCCCTTCCAGCAGCACATTGCTTGTGCAGCTGTGGCAGCACCAGCGCTCGGGGTACGAACAACACCGAAAGAAACGATGTTAAAAGAAAACCCTGAGTGGGTTGGAGAAGCAGCAGCATGGCAGCAGAAATGTGCAGGGGCACTCGGGAGAGGCTGGAATTGCTTCAGCCAGCTTCACAAGTGGTGAAAACAGGTCATAGCATGGGCAAAAAAGAGCTGTGAAGAGTCAGAGCCCTGGACAGCACAGAAGTCAGAAGCCCGGTAATATTCACATCTATAACACTGGAGATAGACTCACCTCATTATATTCAGGGCAGTTTATCTGCTCTCAAGAGCTATTGCTTCAAAAGATGATGCACAAAGGAGAGGTGAGAAATGCAGGTTAAATACGGTACTTTGCTCTTCCTGCCGTGTTTGCCTGCACAATGACAGCACAAGAGCCAGGGGCAATGGCCTGTTTCCAGCATCAGCCTCCGAGGGTCATTGTAAGTTATTTCTGTCATCCACATAGGCTGGATGAATAAATAACTCACCAAATACACTTAGAAACAGTCAGATTTAGCCCGGGTTTACAAAAGACTGGAACCAGAACACCTTGCTGAAAGACAGGGGTAAAATGACAGTGGTTCCTCCTCTGCAAGCTGGAGACTTTTTTCTGCTATTTTTATCCGCCCTGCAAACACTTTCAGGGCAGCCAGCAAAGGCCTTTGAGGAGTATCTTTGACTCAGCTGCAAATCTACAGCCTGAAGATAACAGAGGAGACATAAGGCAAAGCCTTGTTTGTGTCAGCCCTGCTCCCTCTGGGCAGAGAGTACCCTTGATTCCAGCTGCTGGGAGGACACACATCACAGGGACTGCTCTGCACAGAGATCTTGGCCAAGCAGGGAGAGCTCTTTGTTTCTAGATGGGTTTTGCACCTCAGTGACATCACACCTTTACACCTGGCAGCAGCATGGCCACAAGTGATTTCCAATGTAACAGGGAAAGGATGGCGGCATAACCCCTGCAACTCTGCCAAAACAGGAACAGCATTTCCCCATGTGTGAGGTCAAGGCCAGAGCCCATCTTACCCATCCTTCAAGTTACTCATTTTAGGAATAAAGACACTTCAAGTTACTCATTTTAGGAATAAAGACACAGATCTCTCCAGGTACACCCGTGTGTCAACCTGGCACAGGCTGGGCCTGTTTTGGGTGCTGCTGCTGTGCCTGCACAGTGCTGCCTGCAGGCTTTGGATGTACAGATGTGGGCAGCTCACCAGCTGCCATTCCACAGTGCAGGGAGAGATCCGAGTGCTGGGGCAGGACTGTGGAATACTTGTTTGGAAATCTTTTCTATGAGAAAACAATAAAATTTAAAAAGAAAAGAAGAAAACAATTGTCTTCCTTTCCAATAGCAGTCAAACTAATTACACAGCTGCAAACACTGTTGAAGTTTCACTGCAGAACAAAACAGTAAAGCTGGATTATCTGACCTAATTTAAGTGGCTAGAAATTTTGCATCTGATTCTAAATTCCCACGTACTTCTTTTCCTTTTACACTCAAGAGAGAAGTATCCCAGACGATCACTAAAAGGAAGGTCAAAGATCAACTGAATGAATTCCCCTCTAAAGGTAAATGTGACTTTTTAATGATTGCCAAGGAAGCCCTGGGTCAATCTGGCATCTAAAATTCAGACATCTCAGGACAAAGAACCCTACACAAAGTAGAAGACCGCAGCCCTGGGTACAGTAAACGGAGCATGCAGAGCTGTTGGAAAGTGACTTTTCATCGAGGTCAAACCTTTATCCCTAGGCTGGTTGTCTTTGACCCCAATCAGCACCATTGTAGAGATGGTTTAATGAAATTATGGAGTACTCCAAACAACTATTTCACCAAAACTCACTGGTTTGGTGACAACTTCCACTTAGGTTCCATTTGTTTAACTGTGATTTTCAATTAGTCAAGTAATTCACTTCCCATTCATTTACATGCATGAGACAGAGCAAAAGCAAAAGATTTCATTTGATGCATACTCACATACCCAGAGACTCAGGCTTGGATTGTGATATGGGCAGAAAGCAGCCAGCTAATTCCTGACAAATTTCATTACCAATAAGGCCATGCTCAAGGAGCAGGAGCTGTTTATGAGGGCTAGAAGTGAAGAGTTGGTTGGTGTTTAGGAATGCAAGCGTGCCTAAACATAAAGTATTGTGTCATTATTAAACAAAAGACTGAAGTAATAAATTAAATAGCTAGAAATTGAATATTTTGGGGAGTTTGTCCCTAAAGTGAATGTACTTTCCTTTCCTTGAAATGATTAATCAAACATAGGGGAAAAAAAGAAATAAAATGGACAAATCTTCCTGCAGCACGACCTTATTTCCTACTCTGGATTGTGAACTTATACAAGCTTGTATTGGAAAAATTGAATCTGACCAGCCATCAGTGCTGTTTATTTTATCAGAGGTGCTTGTGTCCATACTGAATGTTGTAGCTTCATCTCTGAAGAGCCAGAAAGGAAATCTCTCTTGATTTCTCTCTCCAGAGAATTCTGTTACTGACAGCAGGAGACATGGCATTGCTTACAGCCCAGAGAATTGACTTCTTATCACAAAACCAAATCCACAGCAACTTCAGATTTCTGAAAGTTTGTTTAGGGATGGCAGTGTCCACTCAAGCGTAAAATGATTAAAGAGCGGGAAGAAATAGGGAAGATATAGGTAAAAACATAAACTTAAAAAAATATTTTATCTTATTTAGTAACACTTTTGGAAAGTTATTTGTAAGATATTGAGGTAAATACTGACTCTCCAGTGCCTAAGCTAAACTAACTAATCTGAAATAACGCTCCATAGATATTTTACACTTGCATAATTCAGACATTCCATATGGACCTACACGCACCAAAGGTATCTGGGGGAAGCTCTCAAAAGGCAGCCTGACAGACAATCCAGATGGCATCAACCAGACTGGTTTCTTTCCCCTTTCCCATTTATTCCTACAGCCACACTTCAAACTTTCCCTGATGAAACCAAGATGGTACTTACAATTTAACCTGAGCTTCTACGTTAACATCCCATTAAAATCCAAGGTCTTACATACCTGTATTAATTATAGTTAAAACTCCAGCGTGTCTTGGGCATGACAGCACTAAAACAAAATCTGCTGAGACCTCTTTGCCAGCAAGCCCAACCTGCCCTAAATGTGACATAAGACCAGCTGAAGTGCTGCCCAGCTGCCCAAGACTCCTGGCTGCTGTGGCAGGAGCCACGTGCTCCAACACCAGCCCCAAGCAGAGCCTGCTGCAAGGCACTGCTCCTGGGCTGGAGAAGCAGATCCAGCTCCTGGAACAGCAGGCTGGCAAATTCTCCTTCACATGAACCTCCCCTGTACCAAACACCTCACACTGAGCAATACAGCATCCTCCAGAATACTATGGCTGCCCGTGCATATTAAACTGCATGGGGTGTAGCATTTGAGGATCAAAATGACCAAAGAGGACAGACATCTGGTGGCAGCAGCTGATCAGCTCTGAGACACAGGGCATGGGGATTCTCTACATTTAGAACCAACCTCTTCACATGCTTTGGCCTCCCCAAGATGATTTGGGCAAGCTGCAGTGTTCCACAGCCACGGGTTGACAAAATCTTCAGCCTGCAATATGACCATCCACAGCAAGACCAAGTACCAAGGGACAAGACTTACAGCTTCAGCCTCCTCTGATTTCTGTTATTGTCCCTAAACCATCCATTACAAGTTCTGTCCTGTCCCAGTCTAATCAGGGGAAGTAGCAACACACTGTGGGGAAGACCTTGGTGTTCCTTTCCCAAAAGGCTTCACGTGAAGCCCCTTCTCAAGGCTGCCTGTGTGTCTAGGGAATGTACAGGACATGCCAGACTGCAGCAGTGATTGACTGCTTGAGACAGTAAGGAGGAAATCTTATCTCCACCTAGCCCCAGGCAATGGGCTGAGGGGCTAGGGGTTATATTTCACAGTGCAGACATCTAACTCTGACAGCAGAACTGTCACCACAAGTGGGTCATCAGTTCCAGGTATCAGAGGTATCACACTCCCTTTCTTTCCTGAGTTATCCCTTTCAAAAAGTGTCCACAGCAGCCTTGGACATTTTCCCCTTCCCAAGACAGCTGCTTGAGCTGCTTGGTTGCTGCCACCAGTGGGTGTATTTGCTCAGTCAGGAAGACAACAGGCAAAGGAGCAGATAAAATGAGCAGAGCTGACAGATACTAGCACAAACACCTCTATCTGCCCAGTCAGGAACACTGGCAATGCAAGCATCTCCTGGTGGTTTGTGGTCAGACACTCCCTGAGGCCCAGAAGAATTGCCAAGAGCACCTTCTGTCTGAACACGCCCCAGACAGGGACTTAAAGGACATTTGCAGGCTCTGTCCATCACCAATGACCAGATGATGGTGATTCTGAGGAAAAAGAAGCATCAGCAAAGCAGGATCCTAACAACCCACCTGAGAGTCACTACTTTTCCTAAGACTGACAAGGTACAAAAGCAGTATCCGTGAGGAAAGCCACAGTGAAGTGGTGAACTGTGTGAAGACTGTTGTGGAGGTTGTTTAATGAAACAAACAACATGGGCACCTTCTCAAGATGAGTTCCTCTGTTGTCTTTCAAGAATTACATTGGAAAAGATGACTGCTTTTCCCACTGGAAAAGATGACTGTGTCAGCTGCTATTTATTACTAAAAGATTTCCTTCCCCAGCTCCTGCATCAATACAGATATGTTTTGTGCAGTCATGCAATAAAAGCCTGATTGCTTTATGGACTGAGAACAAACAATCAGGTATTCCTCCTTCAAAGTCTTCTCTTACATTCCTACTGAGGGAAATTCACTACTGAGAAACTCATAACAAAAGCCAGCCTAAGGAGGCAGCAGTGGGCAGATCAACAACACCAACAACCTTTCTCCTCCTCTTCCCCTGACAGACACCTTGGGTGCCTTGGAGTTTGAAGTACCCAGAAAACAAAACAGCAGCAGCCCACCACCACCATCTGTAAAAAAGATAATTCTCTCTACTGTTTCCTGCTGGGTGCCAAAGAAATCTGAACCAGTGATATCCTTAAGCATTACCTGGAGTCAAATAAGCTTGCAATCCAGAGAAGTTTTTGGAAGCTACTAAATTTGGTAGCTACCCAAAGGGTTTTAAATGTCCCATTCCTAGAAGATAACATGGAAAACTAATCAAATTATTAAAGTATCTTTCTGCATTTCACCTGTACTTCAACTTGGGTTGTTCTACATGATATTCTCTATCATTTGCATTCTGTGTGCGTGTTTCTTTCCCAAACGTGCTTTAATTTAAATAGAATATATGGATTTAAATCAAAACAGGCAGACACAGAAATATGCTGGACATTACTAAAGACATAGCGCACTGCATTTTTTTTTCTTTTTTACCATCAGCCATAGAAAGCTTTATTCCAAGCCTGATCACACTTTCAGTTACAAAACACGTGGCAAAAAATAACAGTTAACAACGCAAGATCTGCCATATTTCTACTTGCCTCTATTCTTATACTGGACTTTCCACATTGAGGGATGGAGAATAAACCTCTCTCATCTTTAACATAATGAATATACCTAAGGGTAGCAAATAAAGGTTTTTATTATTTTTAATTTCATTTCACAAGTGTTTTACTTTCCCCAAGCCACCATTTGTTAGTGCAACAAACCGCACAGTGCTAG
This sequence comes from Calcarius lapponicus, assembly GCA_039654755.1. Classification (NCBI taxonomy): domain Eukaryota; kingdom Metazoa; phylum Chordata; class Aves; order Passeriformes; family Fringillidae; genus Calcarius; species Calcarius lapponicus. The sequence continues at coordinate 3,024,645 of CM077463.1, forward strand.
TTGCTGAGGTATACATGGTTCAACTAATTTCACCTTCAACCCAAATTGCTGTTTTCTCTCACCCTTTTTTTTTTAAAGTAATGAAAGCCATAAAGTCACTATTTCACATTTCTAAAAATAATTTCACTCTAGACTAAAGAATGGTTTTCTTCTCGGTGTTAATAATGACAGGCTGTAAAAAGCATCAGCTTTATCTTTTATCACCCATAGAACTCCTGATGTTCTTTTTTTTTTTTTTAATATATTTTGTGCAAAATTAAGTCCTGTGTAGGTCTGTACCATAATTTGGAAAAAACTGTGTATAAAATGTACTTACTTTTAAAAACAATCCCAACGTCAAACAACAGAGAAAGGAGAAACAGATCAGAGGCAGCTGAAGTTTTCACATGAGAAACTAAATATAGTATGTTCTTAAAGCTCCAGTAATACATTCTTCCAAAAACCAGAATGCACTTTGGTCATTATTAAACATTAGTACAGAGGCAAATAAAATACAAAATGCTTGTTTGTGTTGCTTTATATATAAAAATATTTTTATACCACATAAGTTTAAGACTCAATACTTCAAATCTTTCAAGATTCTGAACATTAGCAAACATAGGGCAATATCCAGACTCTTGTCAACAATTATTTGTCATTTTTCAGTATGAAGCCAGTATTTTAGAAACAAAATATAAGAATACTTGTGCCTCGTGGTATTAATCCTCCCAGAATAATTTCCTTGTAGAAGGAAAGTTTGTTACAAGTAACTTAATTTCACAGGGATGGACACATTATTTTTGTCACACTGAAGAACCACGAGTCAATATGACTGGTCCTTGTGGGAGGCAGAGGGAGAGGTGTTAGAAAACCCAGCAGAAAGCACATGGCAATGACACCTGCTGGGGAGGAATGGCAGTTATTTCAAGACACAAACCTGCCAAACACCAGGCTTTGCAGCTCTGCTGCCCACCAGAGCAACTTGTTCTTTGTGTTTAATTGTTCTTAAACTTCAATGTGGTATGAATGGTATATACTATAGTGTACAAGAGGAGAGCATCTATCTATCTTTTGCTCAGTCATTCAAAGCATTCCTTTCACCAGTAAATAATTTGCTTGTTTAAATATTCAGCTTCAACATATAATACATACTGCTCCATAGTTCACCATAATATATCCCAATTAATATACATTTATATGTATAAAGTTTCTCATCAAAAGTAACAATAAAAAGTGCACATGCACAGTCAGAGCTGCACAGAACAGCCCAGTATTTCAAATAAATACAATATTTAATTTTTATCAAAATATCATACAGCATGGTAACCATTTACAATTATTGCTCTAATAAATGTGTTATCAAAGAACACTTGCTGACTTCTTATATAATACCTTTTTAATATCCCAGGATATTTAAACTGCAGCCTATATGAGTTTAGATCCTGGAATTACTCAAAATATTAGAAATTGTTTCTAATAGTAATACAAAACATTTTTGCTACCTGTCATACTGTATTGTCAGTACTCTATTTTTTGAGTATGTCTCACTTTTCTATTGCAACCAAACATCTATTGACATTGTCCTCATAAATGACTGGTGCAAATGAAATATCCTAAGCAATTTTACCACACTATCAAAAATCAAATGACTTCCACATAGTGTTACTGGTAACTAAAAATGTTCAGCATTGGCTTAGCTTTAACAACAGATAGAGCAATTTAGTGTGATCGTATTTCAGGATTTCAACTCTCAGACACACAGTTTTTGACTCTTCCTAAATTTGACCCTTTCCAGAACAGAACAAGTAATTTGAAAATAAAACATAAATGTCAACTAAAACAAACATAAACCAGTGAGAAGATGAAATAAATACAAAGATTGCACGAGACAGATGTAAACACTTCCATTTTCCAAATTACTTCCTTGAAGAGGTTGTAGCTTCTGAAATACAGGTTCAGTGGCTGCTGTGAGGCAGTTTTGTCCATCAATGACCTTTTCTGTAACACTGTGTTATTTCATCTTCTTTCTAAACTGTCAAGACTTGATCTTCCAGAGCTGAAAAAATTAGAGCAGTACATCAACTTATTTCTCAAATTCTTTCTGTTACCAGAACTGCAATACCACCATGTTTTTTTCCTACTGCATTTGCTACATATTCTAATGACACACAGAATACATTTTACATCCATTTATTTCTAACAAGAAAAAGATAGCAGATGTAAGCAAACTTAATGGCCAATAAAGGGCTTTGTGACAACTACAAGCTTGTGCCTCATAACCTGACTCTTGAAATAGTTTCCAGAATTTGCAGTTCAGGGTGGGCCTGAGAGAAGGATTTAAGGAGACAGCCCTACAGCAGTGACAAACCAACACTGTAGGACTGGTCACAGCAATACCATTCCTACTGCAATGCTTCACTGCAGTGCAAGACAAGGATAGCCTGCTCTGCCTGCCTCCCCTGAAGAGCTGCAGAGTCAACAGTGAGGAATAAAGCGAGAAATCAAATCTGGGATACGAAGAAAAGTTAAGGAAGGTCTTGTATTTATGTGTACAAATGTCTCTGTATTTATATCTAAGAATTCTTGTAATTAAGTGTCCTAAATTAAATTACAAAGCCACAAAATGAAAAATAAAAAGTTTTAAGGGCTGCTCTGACAAATACACCATTATTCTTCTGATATAAATTTAATTTAATAATTTAGTAACAGCTTTCAAACAACAAATCTTCCAGTTGCCCTGGTTAAGAATTAACTATGCTTCAATATGTGTTCCATCTATGGTGAAAAAAAGGATGCTTCTCAAGTATTTACCTTTAGATTAAATCCAAGCAAGTCACTGATGACACCAGAAACAGCCGACAGGATGACAACCTGGGTGATGTTATAAAGCAGTGGATTCATTGTAAGCCCATATAACCTAAAGGGACTGTCCAGTTCCTAATAAGGCAAAACAACAGCAACATTACCAACCAAAAATGACACAAAGGGGGTTTTGTTCACATATGTATTGAGCCGTATTACTTTAGGAAGTCTTCAAGTCCCAGTGGAGCAAAACATTCTCCTACTATTCTGCATATCAAACACAATGTGCAGGAAAATATCCATCACAGTAACTGTTAATTGCTGTTGTCTAAATAACTCTTCAAAAAACTGGAGGCTACCCATGTACAGTACCTACCAATCTGCTCATGAAGCCAAGAAAATAAAGAGCTAGGTGACACCACCTCCAAATTCCTTACAATTTTTCAGAAATTACCTTCAATGTTAAAAGAACTGACAGGCAGCAGAACCACAAAAAATAGAAAGATTTTTCATAATGACAGAAGACTACCTCACAACTATGAAAATTAACAAAAATATCTTTCCTATTGTAATTTCCTTCTTTTTCCATTGATTTTGAAACTAACAACTGATTGAAACAGCCAGAAAAGGATGATAAAGGAAAAAAAAGTCCTAACCATCATTAGACTGCCAACACTTTTAATAAATTGAAAGGAACAAAACTTTAGCCCAAATTAATCTGTAACAAAACTCTAAAAAAGAAGCTATTTCACTGATTTTCAATTATTGGTATGTGAATATAGTCACCCAAACTTTTCTGGCCTAGAAATATGTCAAATAAAGGAAATAAAAAGAAATTTTAAAATATAAGAGTGGAATATATAAAGTCTACCAACTATCACTGCTTTGGTCATTTATATTTTCTAGCTTTAAATTCGTCTTCATCCTTCTCCTGCATTACATCCTGGGCCTTGAAAATGCCCTTATAAACCCTTTCTTAAACATGAAGAATTTCAAAGGTATGATTCTTCTTTCAAAAATGTGAAATAACAATGAACAACCTTTTCATTTGGATGTAATGTTGTATAAAACTCTGCTGCAAATACAAAAGATACAAAAGACATGATTCTGAGAAGGACAGCAGAGAAATTCTGTAAGGAAAAAGGTTTTAGATTCTGGATTCATCTTACAAATTTGTGAGTAAGAAAACAGTAAGACTATTCAACAGAATCTAGTCTTTATAAAGTTTAAAGACCAAAACCACCCAAAATCAAATTTAAAAACCCCTAAGCCCATTTAGCTACTGGACATGAAGTATTGCACGAATCACTAACCAGCAAGAATTTATTTAAAGCTCCTAGTAGGTGGCTTGAAAATCTCACTTTTTGGTATCTTCTCACAGTAACTAAATGATGGCCTGGGTCTGGGATTTGTGCCACAAAAGCTAAGTTCCCCATTGGAAAAGGCTGTGACTTTTGACAAGAGTAAAACATGAAAGCTTTTTTTGAAACACCAAGAAGAGCATGAAAAAAATGGAAGCCATTTAGACCAAGCCTTGATCAGCATGGAGCCTACCCACATTCTCACAGCACACAAACACTTCAGCTCATGATGAACTCATGAGAGCTCATCCTAAACCTGTTGGGCTTTGTCTGTTCTTGTCCAGTCCCTCCTTCAATCCAGATAACCCTTCTGTATCCACCCTTCCTGACCACCTGATGCACTGAGAAGACTTCCTTCCATTTGCTCCACAAATGGAAGGGTCCTGAAAGCCCTGCAGTCCCTTATTCTTACACCAGGAGACAGTCACTGATGTAGTCAGGCTCTCCTTATTGCTGCAGCACAGCTCTCAAGCAGTTGCTCTGTCAGCTCTGAGTCCTTGCTGACTCCATCAGTCCTCTCAGGAAAAGTTCTCGGCATCTTTTTAGAGAGGAGAGGACCAACACACACCTTGCTCAAGGTGAGCTGGTGGGAGGAATTACTCATCTAACTAGAAGAAATACTCTGATCTCAGCTGCTGACTGGCTAAATTAAACAAAGTTTTAACTGCATTTTATGGGTTGCTCCCTGGCATGTGGGAATCAACAGCTTCAGTGTGTGGTAGAGTGAGATCACAAGGTCTTAAATCATCACTGTATTGACACTCAGACAGACAATAAAATTTCATCATTTATTTCCCAAGCATTCATCATCCTGACCACCCTGAAGTACCTTTTTTCACATTGCTAATACACAGCTAAAGAATAAAACTTCCTGGATGTAATAATACTTTGCAATCCAGAATGATGGCAACATAACAGACTGCAGTGTATGAGCAAGCAGCATCCCTGTGAAGAGGTACAGGGCAAATTTAAACCAAACCACACCCTACTGCCTGCAGAAGTCACACAAGTGACTCTTTAACCAATCTATTCTACTTCTTTTTTACAATATGGGAATACCATTTGAATTCTTACCTTCAACAACTTAGTAGCAAGTTTTAAAACATTGTTCACTAGTGTCAGTTCCTCCTTCTTATTAGGCTTTTTCTCCATTTTCAAGTACAAGTTTATCTGATTTAAAACAAAAGCACAAGAATCATCAGCTACTCAGAATTTAAAGGAATTAATTTTGAACTATTTAATATCTCAACAATGTGATTGCTCAGCAGCCATATGACAAAACTGCAACGAATTTCTGCAAGCAAGCAAGCTTTTTGTTTCCTTTTTAATATTCAAGAACAATTACTGGCTCAGCACCATAGGAAAATACAATGCTAATTTATAATGTAACAAATTAATTCCATTTGACATTATTATAGCACCAACTTTATTCTGGCCTATAAATTAGGCACAAAAAACCAACACAGGTAGGGTATGCATAATTTTTTTGCCTCATTCAAGGGTTGCCTGAGGTTTGACAATTCATCCCAGAAGGTTTTTATACCAGTGGGCAGACCTGACAAGACTTAACATCCTGAAAAGCTATTGAACAGAATGGAATGCTAAACCATAACTCTGCTAAAGTGCAATTTCTTTTAAAAGATTCTAGTGTAATTTAGTACTTCATGAGCACCTTGAGAGCAGAAAAATCAATCTTTCCAGTGCCTTGAAATATTTGAAAAATTATTAAACTTTTCATTGCTGTAGGAGAACAGTATATTGAACATTCAAATGCTTCTGTGAAGTAGACTTTTTTAGGTCATTATTTCTGAGAAAGTTAAGAGTTCAAACTAGCTCTCTTTTGTCCTTTTAGCAATTTTGAAACATCAGCTTTGGTTCTCAAACAACTTGTCTTTGCTATCCTAGATCAGACAAAGGCTAGGATTTTTTCTTTTCTATTGCATAACAAAAGCAAATCAAAGCAAAAAATGTCTTGAAAAACCACTAACTTTTTATTTTAGGATGACAACCTGCAAAATAGAAAATGAACAATTTAGAAATGTGCTGAAGTAGTCCTTCAGATGACACTTACCTGACTATGCTATGATATATTTCACCACCTCATTGTATGGTGGTTATTGAAATAAAGGCCATACACATCTAAAACAAGTAATGGATTATCAGATCTCCCTAAAAAAAACACTGTAAATTTCTTACACAGGTTAAAAAAAAATTCTATGCCTAATATATTCCAAGGTATATTAAGCTCCTGAACTATTATTATTGCATTATACATTAAAATTATGCTTTCAGAGCAAAAGTGATTCCAATTTTTAAAGATAAAACCATTGATTTCAACAATGCAAGATTTATAAGTGGGACTAAACAAAAAATAAGGGCTCTAATTAGCAACTCTGAAAACCCTAGGAAGATTCAAAGATCTCTTTTAAGAGCTATTATGATTTCCTTCATTTCAATAACAAACTTGCCATCAGGAGGAGTGTGTCTGCACAGCCATCTACCACACCTACTTTGAGATTCAAAACTGGCAAAATGACACCTATGGTCTGACCATACATTTTATTTTGCTCACAGATTTACAAGACCAATTAAAAACACTTTCTGAAGGACCTGAAAAACTACAACCAAATAGCATAAAATCAAAAAAATCCCTTTTAGCTTTCCATCATGACTCCTAATCATGAAATTCATAGGTTGAATATAAAGCAAAAAGAAATGCCTGGAACTTTGCTGGCAAAAGTAGAATTTTCAACTTCATCTTATCTGTGGAGCATTTAAATCACATCAGAGAGTGGAGACTCATTTGGTGTTTTCTTTGTTATTATTGTTGTACTTTTCTGTTTGTCTTCAGCTTTGTTCTCTTCTCACTAAGCCTAATAACTGCAGTGTGCCATTTTCCAGGACACTTGATCAGATGTGCTTTTTTAGATAATGTGAGTATCAGTCAATATTTCAAAAGGCTTGACCTTCCTTGAAAAGCCAAAATATTAGACTTCCATGAGTCTGTCTCAAGAACACTAATTATGCTGTAGTACCCAGCTTAAGCAATTAAACCAGTCTAAAATGAGTCCTACCCAGAGTGAAGTGTATCCTTTTCATTTTCTGAGAAAAAATTGTAAATCCTATTTTTGTTTTCATTTCATAAAGCTCTCAAGCATTTTTGAGGAAAAATACTTGTAACAAGATAAGCTGCATTCAATGCAAAGGTAAGTGTCTGATAACACTTCTTTAAGTTCTGAGGACATACAGAAAGTGTTTCTTTCAATATCCATGCTAGATTAAAATGCTCAAACATTGACTGCCAGGAAGACCATAGTATAGAAACCCATGAAAGCAAAATAAAGGCTTGAAAATCTCTCTCCCCTTGCTCTTTGCATTTTTTTTTTTTTTTTGCAATCCTTATCACAAACACTACCCCTCATTTTCATTCCAGAAACAGCAGACAAACTTCACTGGGACATTCAGCTCCGAGGATCAACAGAACAATGAAAAACTCTCCAGGCTCAGGAACTCAGAGTTTTCAGACTGGTGCAAAATATCTCATTCAGGACAAGGGAGAGGGGCAGTCAGGCTTCTCAGTGTCCAACCTTATCCTTAGTAAAGGCAGAAGGAGTCATTTATATCATCTGTCACAGGCCTCACATCCTGACTTTGGGACACACAGTGTGGAAGATTTTATTCTTCTACTTTAACACATTTCTGTAGGAAACCTGTGAAGGTTTCTGGAACTGCTTTTTGCCTTGCCCTGAAAGGGTTGCTTTGTACCAGTGTGAAACTTCAGAAGAAAAGATTTCTTTCTAACCTAACACTAACTGAACATGCTTAGCTTGGAAAACTATCAGCAGCGCCAGGCAGAGCAGAGAGGGAAGTTTGAGGTACAAACACCAACCAGAACATTCCTGAGAAGAAACACACATAGACCCAAAGACAAGCTTGAAAAATTACTAAAAAAAGAGATTTCCAAGGAGTCTAGAAGAGGCTACATGTAACCCATGCAACCTAGCAGTCCTAAGCTATTGGACTGGAAACAGCAACTCACTTCATAGAGGGTTAAATTTGTCTTCAGACCTTTTACTCATCCATCCAACACTGAGATTCCAGGATTTTTTTCATATTTAAAAACTATTTTTTATGTTTGTGTTCTGTTAGTTGTTAAATTATATCAAAGGAGATGGTACCTCTAAGCCCACTCACTTAAACAGAAGTTGGGATAAAGTCAAACATTTATCTCAGAAATTGAACTTTGGGTTGCAAAGTTGCTTCACTTCCCCATAATTAACTCTCTAATCCAAACTATTTTAATAAATCTACGAGGCCTGAGACCTACCAGATGAATTAGTTATTTAAGTATGAAAATACACCTATAAAATTCTCACCTGCTCAGTAAGTAATATTGAGGTATTGCTGTACTTTTTACTTGTTTCAGATCCAAGTGTAACAAATCTTAAGAGAAAAACAGTTAGAGAAATGCACCAAATTACAAGTTCCCAGTTGTAGTGACAACCAAGGAAAATCTCATGCATGTGAAGTAGCTGAAAAAAAAAACGAAAAAAGAAATCAAAATTTAATTAGAAATAATAATTACATTACGATACAAGAAAATAGTAACATATCTCCACAACTTCAAGAAATCCCAGTAATAAATATATGGAAGGTTTTTAGGCCTATAAAATTTGACTCATAATTTTAAACCAACACTGTATCAGAGATATGAGGTCTGAGAAAAGATAGATAAATAAAAAAATACATTCTAAGACAATTTTTAACTCCTCTTCAGACTTGCAAAGGTGCTATGTGGGATAAAAAAATACACCCTCAATGTACTAAGTTTTACGTAAATTACATTCTTAATAAAATACTTACAGCTACCTAGCAGGCAAACACAATAGAGTTAGAAATTGTTAGAAAACACAACCAGAAGTCATTCAGAAGGTCCTCTATATTTGGAAACAGAAGTTCAAAGACAATTCTTAAGCAACAGAAAGCTTCTTTAAACATAGATTTGCTTACTAAGATTTTCCACTAGAGGGCAGGCCAATATAGCCAACAAACCTGTTTCTCACAAAAAGCATCAACCAAGGTGAGTATCAACTGTCTTTGTAGAAGTATATTTTGATGCAAAATGAAGGGGAAAAAAAGTTCCAAAAACCACAATGAAAAATGAAGGAGGACACAGACTTAAAATATAACAGTGATATTATAGAATATCCTGAGCTGGCAGAGATACACAAGGATCACTGATTGAGCCAACTCCTGGTCCTGCACAGGACAACCCCCAAGAATCACCTTGTCCCAGGTGCAGAATCCACCACTTCCTCTCATTAGACTCCACACCACTGGTGATGGCCTAGCCCTCTAATTTGCTGCAACAGAACTTTCTTTTGCTATTACAGAAAAGTATTCTAAAGTAGATGAAATGACAATACAAAATAGAGCTCTGTTCCAAAAAGCTCTAACAGCTTTTATTGATTTTTCACTGGGGTCTTTTAACTTACTAGACATCACCATGTAAAAGCCACTCAAAACTGTTTTTAAAACTATTTAAGCCATGGCTGTTTCTCTACAAGTAAAGTTTCCTCACCTGTGCACAACAGATAAACACAACTGAGATAGTCAGTAGGAAGGCAGATGAAACTATCACATCCACCGAGCGCTGAGGACCTCGACGCTGAAAACAGAGGAAATGCACACATGAGTGAAACCCACCCAACCAGCACTGGGATTCAGCACAACTAGTTAGAATCACACTGTTCTCCACTGGCCATTTCTCAGTTCCCTACACATTTGACTCTGATCACTTTTTTATTAGCCACATTATTATACAAATGTTCTCAGTGGCACAGGTAAAGGTGCAATACACATGTTGTGGTTCCAAGGAAAGAAAGGAAGACATTCCACAACAGTGCTACCATATGTAGAAATTTAAAACACCCCAACTACATTGGAGTTGTATATTATTTATATTATCTAAGTGATGTTATCCTCCTTTCATCCCACCAGCACCACACTAAATTTTGTTTGCTTATATAAGCTCCTGTTTTCCACCCTCTCCGGCCTCCATAATTCCTTCATGTTTTCACTAATCTTTTTCTGCTTGTAAATACTAGTGATAGGAGATTTCAGGGACCCAAATGTCTTACATATAATACTTGGGCATCATTTCTAGCTTCACCTGGCACCCATACACTCACAGCACAAATGCACAATAATGTCTTGCTTTATAAATTCCTTGTGTTAATGATGCCAACTGATGAGACTCTTAAGATATTGTCAGTATTAGACTACATGTGATCACTTTTTACCCAACATACTCACACAACTTTTCAGCTGGCATTACTAAGACAAGACTCCAACTCTGAACACACTTTAAAAAAAGGTAAAAGCCACACATTAACTTTCTCAAAATCTGTCTGCCTGCAGGCACTGGTGGCCCAGAGTCACAAAAACGAAGCATATATGGGACATATGAACCAATATTAAGTGTACAGGAGGAAACAGCCTGCAACACCAACCTTCCATCAGCAGCATGGGAGATATTTTATGTTAGAACATAAACAAGATATTTAAAATGTATTGTGTTAAAATCTTATTAAAAGCAAAAATATAAATAATTTTACCTTTAGATAGGACCTGAGAGAAAGCCACATTTTTATATTCTGCACTTTCTTCAAGCGAAAGTGAGGTACCTCCGATTTTCTTGCCCTTCTGGCAGATGTTAGATGACCAAAAAGTTTAGCAAAAAGTAGCCTCTGCAGAGAAGAAGAAAAAATTACCTTAGCTGTTAAATGATTTTCAGAGGTACTAAAAAAATAAGAGAACAGGCTTCATTAAATATTCAACATAATGTACAATGTACCAGTGTAAATCAAAATATGCTAATATAAACCAGAAGCAAGTGCAGCATATTATTAAAGAGAGGAAATACACAAAAACATTTTAGAAGTCTCCACATTCTAACGATTAAAAAAAATTCAGCTACACTTTGAGTTCCTTTCTTCAAATTTTATACAACAGATCTGCTATGTTGCTAAAATCTGGGAAAAAATAAACCAAACCTGTCAATCATTTGCATTAGAGAGCACCTGTACCACAGAAGTTCCTTTCAATGGAAATCATTATTAGAAGCAGGTTAATTTCATTCTACTGTATTACATCACATATTTTGACTATAATTTGAGAACAGAAAGTATAAAAATGTTTCTTTTGCAGACCAATAAGTATTTATATGCTGCAGCTAGTAAGGTAGCTCTCTGAAGTTTCAATTGCAGTAACAAGCAATGGAATAGTACTTCAGAGAGCAGCTCTCACCATCTCCAGCTACAGAACTGATCTAACAGCAAAGCCTTGGTCAGGGATGGACAGAACTGTTTTCAATGTCCCATCCCTGGAAGTGTCCAAGGCAAGGCTGAATGGGGCTCTGAGCAACCTGGTCTAATGGAAAGTATCCCTGTCTATGGCAGAGGGGTTGGAACTGGGTGATCTTTAAGGTCCCTTCCAACCCAAAACATTCTATGATTCCATTAATTAAATTGAAGGTTTTGAATGAAACACACTGGAAATTTATAGAGCTCTTTTCCTGAAACTACTTCTCCTTGTGGAAACCTGAAACAAACTGGGACATGACTAAGCATTGGGTTAATGCATTGAACCAGATTTCCCCAGAAATTCTCTGAGGAAAAAAATAAAACACCAACTAAAAACCCTTTAAGCTTCAGAGACTTCAGTCCACTGGAACTGAGTCATCTCCTGAACTGCAAGCCCACTGAAGTGTTTGTCATCACTGATCTATGACTCACAGCGCGCTGAAGAAAACAAGTTTAAAATAGCCACAAAGTCACAAAACGCAAACATTAAACCTTGGTTTGCTTTAGATGAAGTCTCTTGGTTTGATGTTCATACCTGTTTATATGTTCTCTCTGCTACACAGAGCAGAAAAAAGAAAATCCACACGAGAGACACCCGGACCACGAAACTTATAATAACCATAGAGAGAACCAGAACATCTCCATCTGACCCAAATGCAGTCATGCAGAGCTCAGTGGCAGAATGTGCGGCGAGTTGTTCTAAATCTTTAGCTTGGAAAAGTCGAAAGACAAAGGGCATTAAACCCAAGATTAAAGATATGACATTTCCAAAAATCTGATAGCCAATTCCTGGTATATGGCTGTTCACCTAGAAACAAAAAAAAACCAAGGAATGTATTTAATTTTTGAATGATTTTGTCATTAATTCAATAAACAAAATATTAATATTTTTTTTTATCACAAAGAACACTTTATAATCTGGTAAATTGTATGAAAACTTCAACCAATCATCATCCCATTTTATTATTTAAAAACCAGGAAGTCCTCAAAGAGCACTTAATGCACAGGAACCAAGTAATTTAAAAACCCAACAATAAAACACTGCAGTTAAACTCCAGTGCATATTCCTGCATTAAAAATTCACTGAATGCTGAATTAGCCAAGTGGGCCAATCAGACTGGGCTGCTTAGATCCTGTATGTTGCTCCTATTTCTGTTTGGTTTATGTTGTATCCTTTTTAGTGGAATCAAGGTGTTTACAGGGCAGACAGGTCTGGAGTTCTGTTCTGCTGGCTATGGCTTGCTGAGTTTGTCTCTGCTGTGTCTTCCATCCAAACCTGTAAAGCCTCTGAGTCAGGCAGAGATCAGAACTAGGTTTGTGAATAAGTTGCTTTTTAACAAGTGGGAGAGAGTGAGTATCAACTTGTCAGAACTAGTGAGAGTTTTCTTTGGCTATGCTTGGTTTTATGAGCAACTCTACAAAATACTCATGTTGTCTATTTTGAAAAGAGCACATCAATTAAGTGCATTTCCAACTGTTTCCCCAAGAGGAGTACTAGGAAAAAGGACGGAGGACTAGTGAGAACATCCCACTCATCCTCTTAGAGGTTTGCTTCCCAAAGAGGAAAGCTTTCTTTTCCAATCCTAACTTTAGCATCCAGATACTCAGATCTGTATATTCCTAACCCAATAAATTACTTTTCATTAAAATCAAGGAGATAAACTTGATTATTCACAACATGTATCAATAAAACTGAGGTTGGCTGCGAGCAAGCACCTAACAATGCAAACACCTCTTATCGTCTCAAAACTAAAGACCTGGTCGCTCTTTAATCTAGCAGTAACAAGTAAATCAGAGTGATGTAAGCCATAGAACAATAATGTGAATAACAGAGACTTAAACCATAACATGAACAACAGAACAAACAAATCAAAAAACCCACAACCAACCAAACAAAAAAACACCAAAAAACCCACCACAACACCAACCAACCAAAAAAAAACCACCCACACAAACCAAGGTTGGTAGTGCTTACACTTCTAAACGCAATATTTGCATAAAATAAAACAAATACTCACTCTGTTCATTATCATACCACTGATTTCAAGCACAGACATATCTGCTTTCTTGCAGTCATTACCCTCCCATACAATTGCACTTATTTTTTCTAGTCCTGGATTCAAACTGTGGATCCAAGGCAAGTGACTCTGGGAAAGACAAAGAATATATTCCATCAGAATTAAGAATCTATTTTCATGTCAATATGCCTTTGTCAGAAGTATACTAACAAACCCCATACCCCAAAAAAACAAAGCAAAAAAACAACAAAAAAACCAACCACACAAACAGAAAACCAAAAACCTCAAATGGAAAAAAAACACCAAAAAAACCAAACCAAAACACTTTAGACTGACACAAACATTGCTATATAGCATTTACTTCTATTATATGTTAAACTTATTCCTTAAAATCCTCCCCTTCTTTTCCTAGAAATAGCTGTGAGAACAGAAATCTCCCCTTCTCTATACACCATTTTCTAATAGGAATGAGTTAATGGGATTAAGGATTTATTGGCTTCTTTTTCACTCAACTGTATCACAGAAGAGAGAAATGCAAAAACAAAGTTCTACTTATAAGTCATTCTTAATTCTGACATATTTAATGAATTAATTTTATTTATTTACCCCTACCATCCTGAAAAGCACTCTTCTCAGGTTTTTTCAGGAAAACAGTTTTTTATTATTTGCTCCTAATGACTTCAAAATCCTTGTTATGCACAAAGACCCCCTTGTGCACACTGTATCTGGCCAGACTCAGAGCAGTAGGTGTCTAATCAATACAGGCAGCTCCTAGAGCCAAGCAATCCCAGGTTAATCTTCTGAATGCACTTAGGGCTCAGGGATCTTTCTTTCAAACCAAGAGCCAAGTGAGAACTTAAGGATATGGAAAAAATGTTGAGGTGACAAATACTGCTGTGGCCATTTCTTGATTTTCCTCAGCCCTGTGTCCCTCCTCTCCCATTAAGGAGATGAAAATTGCTTTCAGCTTTAGCCACCTGGCACTATGTGCATCACACTGCTGGAAGTGCTGGTGCTGGCAGGGGCAAGGGCATGCTATTATTTCTAGATTTTAATTATCATTGATTGCAAGTAAAGCTTTATTTTCATTTTATTGCTTGCTTTGTAAGTATTGATCTGAAGTATTTGTAATCTGCTGAGTACTCAATTATCTCCCTTATTTCTACCAGGTGAAGAAGAAATTATTTATAATATTAAAATAGCATAAATATTTATTGCAGGTTTTTCTTAACAGTTTTTCAAGCTCTCCCTCTAGAGGGAGTATCAGCACCAGGAGCTGAAACTCAAAAATTTTCAATCTGCAATCAAGTAGAAAAATTCTCAAGTGGTTAAATCACTATAAATCCTTAAGTCAATATATGTTCTGTAATTCAGCTCATTACTGCAAGGTTTAGTGTTTTATTGAATGCAAGCAGGAAGAACTAAAAATAAAAATAGAAAACACTTCATTAAATAATCCAAATTGCTATTATTAATTTTAAGGTAAAAAAATTATAATCAAATAGAACTTAGGCATGTAAAATGATGATATCATGATACCATATATATATGCATATACATAAGGCATATGTTATCCTTCTGTTTGCTTTTCTTATATATACATTTCCAAATAAGCACACAGAAAGCTGTCTGATAAATGCTTATAAAAAGCAATTCCAGTAGAGAAAAACAAAAGGGAGGAAAACTCACCAAAATCCAAACAACAAAAAATTAAACAAAACAAACAAACACAAAAAATAGGAAAACCCAAAACAGAAAAATAAACAACCAAACAGAACCACCCCACCTATCACAGAGGAAACTTAAATCAATCAGTACTTGCCCTACATTAGAACTAAGATTCAAACACTCAAATGTTCTATAAGCTATTTTGATATATCTTCACACTCTTCTTTTGAAAAATGAATGACTGAGTAGCAGAAATCAGGTTTTACTTGTCTTAATTCTATTAAATCACTTTGGCTTTGTTACCTCCATCTCATATACCTCTTTCTCACAAGCTTTCTGTGAAGTATGAAAGGTAACACCGACCATGTGTGTAGTGTAAAAAACCAGAACTGGTGGATACCAACCTGATGAAATGGGTCATCTCTGAATTCTTTCTTCACACATGGATTCACCTGAGGGCTTTCCACATCTGTCTCACTGGTGCAGGACGAGTGGCACTCAGCACAGTGCAGGAGGTCCTCCCACAGCACATCTTCTGTTTCTGACTCTGGCCTTGTACTCTCAGAGTCCTGTCTGGAGCTGGAGCACCGGGAACTGCAGCTGGTACCTGATTTAGGTGTATCCTGAAAGCCAAACATCCACTGGAATTAATGCTGACGTTTTATTCTACATCATTTCCTGGCAGAGATGTTTTGAAGTTCAGGTTAGCGAATCTGTGTTCATCTGGATTTTTAGGTTCTAACCCATTACCCTTGTCATCAGTTTATTGCAAGTGTGTCTAAGATATTGCATATTTTAAGATACTGTACCAAAAAGCAAGCAACATTCCATGGCCCCTGCTTTTTAGGGAAGGGGTCACATAAGGAAGAATCTAATCATACTCATTATTAAAAGGAAATAACTACTTCACAGATTTATAACTCATTAGTTTAGAATTTAACAGCAATTATCAAGCCACAGACTCCAGCTATATCTCCAGCTTCTGAGGAATTGAACCTAAAGTCACCTAAAGTCACACTGCTACTACTAACATACCTTCTCAAAGACAGAGTGGGCTTGAAGACAGTAATGCATCAGGTATAGAGGGGAAAAAACCGCAAGGGTACACATAGGTAATGCCAGGTCTATGTGTAATTTGCACAATTAGACATAAAAATTTAATTATTTTAAACAAACTGCACTTGACAAACAAGTATGCCTTTGTAAACTCCAGTTTTACCTAGCTCTTGGATAAAGAAAGAAAAATCTGAAGTTTAGGACATTCAAATCTCCCAATGCATACACATGAAACAATCTACTGCTGTCTTCAGAAAAACAATGTAGAGTTTAAACTACTTTCTACAATAAACAGAATCCATTTCCAGCAAGACACGGGTATAGTATTAAAGCAGCATCAGCCTACTCACTGCCATCCTCTGACAATTTCTATTCCCTCTTAACACCAAGTTTATTTCTACTAATTTCTCTTGAGAACACACAATTTTCTACACTGAAAAAAAATTAAGCACTGTTTCAGCAGACATAATAACTTAGTGTGATTCATAATCCCTTACTATCTGAAGAAATGTTCTTCATTCTTTCTGAAAACCATATTTAATGTATTTTATGCAAATCATTTTGTAAAGAAATGTTTAGAAAAAATTTGGTCTGAACTCTTTCTCCACCTTTTACAAAGAGAGGGATAACATCAATGCAGAAAGAGTCTGAAGAATTTTTTTAAAGCAAAAAATAAGATATTTATAGAAGGCAGTCACTACTGTGTACCACTGAGGCTGAAAGTTAATAAAGAACATGAAAAATATCTTGCTGAAACAACAATTAAGTAGACACATAAACATGAAGATAAAAGAAAATGCAGGACAGAATTTGAGAGTATATCCACTGACTTCACAAATATTTTTTTTTACACAAAGAAAGCTTTCACTGGTTTGAAAACTATTGTTTCATTTTCTTTGTAATGGTGTGGGGGAGGCGAGTTGGGAGCAAGAAAGAAAAGCTTCCTCTTTCATTGCATCAGTCAGATCCGTGAACAGGGAGTAAGTGTACAACAGCACTGCCACAGCTAAACATGGATTACATTCTGTCTCTAGCTTCTGAAGGTATCTACAAAGTCTTCCCTGGCTTTGAAGCACTCTACGCTAGAGAAAAATATATCTAAGCTGAAAAGCAAAAGAAAGCAACAGTAATGGTGTGTTTCTGCTTCCTCCTGTGAAGCACCATGACTGCACAAGCACACAGTGAAGGGACACCTCTAACATGAAACAACAGTGCCATTATCGCAAACCACACATGGCAAAAGGCATTAAATGCTGAGATCAATCAAATTCTGGATCTTTCTAACCAAAGTCTGCAAGAAATGAGTGAAAGAATAGCTTATTTAATGTTTTTTATGCAAAGCATCAACTTCAAGGCCTTGCAATTGTGATCAGAGCAAGCAGTACCTGAACACTTCCAATACACTTTTTCTGTATCAGGTAGAGAGTTTACTTATGAGACTGCCTATCAAGCCCATGTGTCAGTGGACTTTTGCCAGTGTTGATTTTACTTTTTGCTTTCTGCGTTCAACCTTTGAGAAAAAATAGCAATACAGCCTTTAAAAAGTGTTCCATATCTGTGAAGTTGCATACCATTAGCAAAACAGCATAATTTTTTAAAATAATGAATAAATAAACAAAACCACATTAAGATATCCCATTCTCTTTCAATGTCTGAGTCCTTACAATTAAGAATTCTGCTCACATGAAATCTGTGAAATCCCGTATTATAAGGTGTAATGTCATAAAGTCTCTTAAAATTTTGGTATTTTTTTATACATTGACAATTTTGGTAAAATTTCATTACGAGATTTAATATTATTGTTTCAAGGAAGACAAGGAAATGAAAATTCAGAGTCAATCAGACGCTTCTGCAAGAAAGCGGGTGAATCCAAAATACTAAATGGAGAGAAACAGGAGCAGAACCATGCTGAAAATTTGCATATTCCCAATTACTACTGTTTCTGTAACAAAGCAAATTTCCAGAGGAGATAACTGGTGTCAAAGGACAGCAACAGAGTTACCATAATCCTGCAAAATCTACCAAACATATTTTAATTCTCCTTACAACAAATTGAAAAATAGGATGAAACTCAAAAAAGCTAGATTACAACCTTTTACTTTCAAAACACCATCATTAGACAAAAGCAAAGGAAAAAAATTCTGTTCCTCACTAGCATGACTTCCAACTTACAGACTCCTAAAATCCAAGATAGAAAAAAAAGCTGTGGAAATGTCATAGTTTAACTCCAGCCAGCAACCAAGCACATGCAAGCAGCTTGCTCTATATACCTCACTCAATAAGAAGTCAATTTGTTTTCAGAATTTCCAGGCAAGAAGCAATAGAAATGAACCTACCTCCAGAGGATAGTGTTTCTTGTAATGGTGAGATTTCCTGTTCCGAAGGGTACAGTCGCTCGAGGTGCGTTCTACATTGCGGCGTAAGGAATAGCCAGTCTCAGGCCCCTCCTCACTAGAAACTTCATCTGATAAATTTGTCACAGTCCTGGGAGTATCCTAGGGCAAGAAATACAGCAGTAGTAAGACACAGAGTCATAGTTAGTAAGTCTTGTTCTCAACTAGTGAAATCAAATTTCTTTCTACAACTTTGGTATCTACACTCAGTTAAACCAGATATTAATGCATTTTCAAGACTTAAAATTGGCAGAGCAGGAATTATGGGATTGAAATTGTAGCATCAAAAATACGTTTTCAAAGGAAAGCCTAGTTCACATTAGCCTCAAGAAAGATTATGATGCTCTTATTTCAAACATGATTTTTTATAAACTGAACATGCCAAGATAGGCATAGAGAAAACGTATCTGCTGCTGAAAAGAGAATAAACCAAACCAAAAAATCCAAACCAACCAAAAAGTCAAAAGTAACAGTATAAGACTGAATTATCAACATATTCAGTACAAAGTTGACATTTACCATCTCTTACAAGGATGAAGGCTTAGAGGATGTACATTGAATACTGAGGTCACCAATGTGCGTTACTTTGAATACAGGATATCCAGGAGATAATAAGACCCAGACAAATTAAAAGTTCTGTTTTCTTCTATGATCATCTCCTATAATTCTGTAATAATTCTATTATTCCCTCTCATTCCTGTTCCTCACTACCGAGAATCCTGCCTATTTCACTTGGAGGGAAAACCTGCTTTCCTCATCTTTCACACAGATCAATTAAAAACAAAACAAAACAAACAAAAAAACCCCATAAAAAAATCGCCAAACAAAAAAAAAAAAAAAAGGAAAAGGAAGCCAATTCACAGGCAAAGAAATGCTCAGAATGACCTTAAAATTACAAATTGTCAGTAAACCAAAATCTGTTCCATTTTATCACAGAGACAGACCATAGATGCTCAAACTCTCAGAGAAGGCACAGAAGGTTTACCTGGTCAGGAAATACCCACAGATAAAGGACAGCACACAAATTTGTGCATTGAAATAAAGAATACCAAAAAATGTTTAAATACCATTAAACATGAAAAAGGAAAGGCCAGGAATACAATGAAGTAAGACAACTCACTACAATTTTTGGCTCCAGGACCCTAAGCCTAATTTCATTTTTAAAATATTTTTAAGAATAAAGCAGATAAAAATGCATCAAAAGCATCACAAAAAGCAACAAACACACTTACTTTGTGGTGACTGTGGTTGCTCAGGGCATCTCTCCCTGTGGAAGGGCTCCATCCTGTCTCCTCTGGCCTGATCACCTCACAGCGACGTTCATGGCCCTGCACTCCTTCTTCACCGCCTCTGCCTGGCTTCTTCCCATCAAGGGACATGTAGCCATTATCAGTTTCAGTGGATTTGTCTATTGAGTTTTTTGCTTTCTTAGATCTATATTTAAAACAAATACATTTATTAAATTAATTATTCTCTGAATTATTTCCCAGTCTAAATCCTGCTTATTCCTATCAACCAATGTTTTAGCTTTACTAAGATGTCCACAAAATAACAATATTAACATTTGATTTTGATGCCATATTTGGAACTATTTAATCTTCTAAATAATACCCATTATCCTCTCCTAAAATTGTTATAAAATAAACTGTCAGGGTGTCAAAGAAATGTGTATCATTAGCTACTGAAAGAAGAGAAAAAGAAACCTGGTTTAAAAATAAAACTTCACAGCAGCTTTGCTAATAGAAGAATCACAAGCGTCAAAAGTGAAAGAGAAATCCCTCTATTCAATCTTAACAAATAAAAGAGGTATGCTGGAAGTTGCTTTAATAATTATTAATTCAAAGCAAGCATGCAATTTCCTGAAGCTGCAAACAAACATGCTGTTTAGTACTCTGTACACTGATATTTGGTGTTGTTTTGAATATACTCTGCTTACTGACACTCCTACTAAACAGAAGGGGATCTACTCTTTTCTGCATTATCCAGTAACACCCCAGGCAACATTTTCCCCTATCTCTTACAAACATACCAACTAAGCTGCTTTTTAAAGGACAAAATCTCCAGGATTTTAAAGGACAAATCTCCCACTGAATAGTCTCCCATAACATCCTCTAGAATCAAGGCCCTTTCCTAGACAATAAATATACCAGCAAGACTACCTCATGCAAGGAGAAGACTCTCTCAAAGCAAACATTTGGATGATTACACTCCCAAACTACAAAGTGCAGTGGATGAAGGAATGAAGAGGAATAGCAACTTGCTACCTTACTGACAGGGACTTTTAGTCTTAAGCTTCTCTATTGTCAAAGTAAATTAAATTTTGTTTTTTAGATTTTTCAGAACACTATGTGGGAAAAGAGAGGAAAGAAGAGAAGTATTATAAATAATGCTTCTGAATTTTTTTATTTTTATTTCAAGTAGAGCACTAGGGTATCAAGAACACTGAACTATCAAGAATCTGTTCAATTGATCAGGTGCTCCTGTGAGGGAATATGCACTGCCTTTCTCTTTAAGGACTGAGACATTCTGTGAGGGCTTGGATTACACAGCAGAAGATTAAATTCCTCTTTAATATGTACATCAAACAAATTGGGAGAATTTGGAGAGTCGCCTCACATTCCTTCCAAGATAAGGTATCCCACACATAAAGGGGAGTCCTGAAAGCCAAAAATGGCTAGGGACAGCTGGATAAAATATGAAACGAAAATCCAAAAAGGACCAATTCAGCTCACAAAATAAGGTATGAATAAAAAATGGAATAAAGGGATGCAGACAAAATGATCAAGAGAAGAGATGATGTTACTAAGGTGTTTAATCCTCCTTTCTCATCTTTAATTTCATTTTGTCACCCTAACTAGGAAAAAAGTTAACATTTATAATTCTTTTAAAGCAAAGGGACTGCTTTTCAGTGGCAACCCATTGCAAAATAATAAGTAAGGTCAGTTGTGAGTACTGAGGAAGTAGCACTAAAATTAAATTATCTGCAATAAAGAGGAATCCAGATAAGCTAATCTGCAATTCATTAAATATTTCTCCAGCACTTCTTAAAACTTTCTTTCCAACAGTGCAGAATTAAATGCAGTTCTCATCATGCACACACCCAGTGAGAAACACTTCCTCCACAAGCTACTAAACTGTGTGAGCAGATTAATGAGACAGCTCTTCCAAATTTGATTTGAGAAGTTTTTATGCATTTTATACAAAACTTAAAAGCTAGAAGAAGTAACCTCAAACAGTTGAATAGGAACAAACAAGAGAAAGAAGGAACACTTGCATGTACGCACAACTTTTTCAGATGGGATTTCACTACTCTAGCAATGTTTGAGTGCTAAAATCACAAGACCAAAGCTACTGGTCTGGTATCAACTAAGGCTCATTCTAAATATCAGGGAGCTTGACTGAAGTCTTTATTTGCTTCTAACAGAGAAACCAAAGTTATTTTTTTGTAAGACTCCCTAAATTTAAGTGTAAGCTTCAAGCCAGAAAAGCATACATTTGGGCTTAAAGTGAGGCTTTTGTGCACATGTTTTCAAAGAAAAACAAAACAAAAAAACCCACAGTAACAAACACAAATGATATATCCCTAGCTGGCAAAAATGTATGGCTTTCTAGAATTACTATATATACATACATCCTTAATCAACTTTTACAATTTTAGGCTATAACTAAAAGTATTTAGAGTAAAACAAAGAACGCCAGGAATAAATACAATGTCTTAAAAGGCTTGAATATATGCAAAAGCCAAATCAACAATGACTTTCAGTCTTACTCATGCATTGTCAAGGGAAAATACTAAAAAAAAGTTCAATTAAATTTCTGGAAGAGTGTGGATTTGCACTCTCAAGTATTCTTTCAATGCATTTTCATTGGGGTTGATCAGAAAAACTCTCCTTTCTGTTCCCACAGCAAAACTTTTAGAGATTACAAGATTTTACAGGTTACAAGATTTCCACTGGAGTAAGGACATATGCAGAGCAAATTCCCAAAGCAGTACTACATTCTGAACAAATCACTTGCTTGGATACTGCCCTCTTTTCAAGTAAGACTTATCAATGGTATTTTCTAAATTGCCCCTGTGCTGGATTAAAGTTCAGAATTCTAATTTTTAAGTGAGACTGAGTTCTGCCAATAGAAAGGACATGTATTGAATACACAGTTCCAGTTTACCAATGATCTGAGCACAGGCAAATGGTGTAGGTACACAGGGTCCTGCCCTAACACAGAGAATTTAATTTCTGAGGTTAATTTGAATGACCTATACTTAAAATTCCAGAAAACAGTATGTCAAAAATTTGTGTAAGTGAAAAACTGCTGAAAATAAATACTAATCAGACATTCTATATAACACATTCTAATGTGCTCATCTAAAGAGCTTCTAAGTATGTCCTAAGAAACAGGACAAGTGTAGCTGTGAAGGTTCCTTGCACTGAGATTTCATAAGATTTTCTTTAAGGAACCTCACCAAGCAGCCAATGTACTCCACACTGCGCTCTTGCTTCCTCATTCCCAACCCCACTCCCATTGTGCTGACAAAACTGTTTGCATTACCATGAAAAAAATTACATGAAGAAACTGAACTGTATGTTCCCCTGGGGAAAAAGAAGGTTATTTTTCATCTAGACAAGTTTGTATGGCTCTAGACATACAAACAACTGTGCCTCTGCAATGAAGGGGCAACAAAGGACTAAGGGCTGTTTACAGCACTCAGTCACTCTGTGTTCTTTTTCCTTTAAAGATACTGTATATACTAAGTAGTCATCGTGGAGGCCTAACATCTATATATACACACACTACCTCATTAAATGGTTTAAACAAGTCTTTAGGATAAGTTCCACATAGCCCTTCTCAATTGAAAATACTCTGAGCCACACAGCAGGAAAGGCAAGGAAAAAAAATCTTCCAACACTCTTCTTACTGCAGAACAGTATCTTCAATGAAGGGAAAACAGAACATCAAAAAGTTTACAAGATTACACTCGAAACATACCAGAGAGTAATGCCTACAGACCCTGGTGCCTATCACTATGACCCACAGTTTATCAAAGACAGCTTAACCCACACAAGAAAAAGTCAAACGAACTCTCCTCTTACAACACTTTTAAACATTTTCAAGACTTGTCCAAGGTCTCAAGTAGACACTCCCAGAAGGTAACGTAAGTTTTACAAGTGGTTAAGAGCACAGATCTCAGGTATGACAGACACATTAGTGTTGCTGTATTTACAATGCAGCATGCACAACAAAACATCAATGTCGTAACTTGCATTATCCCTTTTCTCAATTTAATACTATTTATTGAGTATATTTTCACTTATTAATAAACGTTGATACATAGCACTCAAAATGCTGCACGCATGTCTTGCACATAGAGCTATAGAATGGGTTTTGTTTTTTTTTTTTTAATTTAATAGCCCAATCAGTGTTTATTTGAATTCTGAAGAAAAAGTGTGTCACTTGATGACAGTGAGAGAGCTGAATAAGTATTCTCTTGGAGTAACAAGGAGGTAATGTAAAAAAATAAAATTAAACAGTTGAATTTTTCTCATTGGATTAAAACTAAGAAAGTAAGTTGGTTTTTTTTCCTGATAGCCTACACAGTGTAGTAAACCAGCAAAATATAATTTAACTAAAAGTTAATGCTGTACTCTGTTCTCATGAGATCCCACCTGGAGCAGTGTGCTAAGCTCTGGGGCCCCCAACATGAGGAGGACATGGGACTGTGGAAACAAGTCCATAGGAGGGACAAGGTGATCAGAGGCCTGGAGCATCTCTCCTGTGAAGAGAGCTGAGAGAAGTGGGGTTGTTCAGCCTGGAAAGAGGCTTCAGGGAGACCTCTGAGCACCTTCCAGAGCTGGAGAGAGATTTTTTACAAGAGCAGGCAGTGACAGGACATGGGGCAACGATTTCAAATGGAAAAAAAGGTAAGTTTAGCTTTCAGGATTAGAAAGAAATTATTAAGTGAGGGAGTGGTGACAGTAGAACAGGTTGCCCAGAGAAGCTGTGGCTGCCCCATCCCTGGGGTGTTCAAGGCCACACTGGATGGGGCTCTGAGCACCCTGGTCTAGTGAAGTTGCCCCTGCCTATGCCAAGGGGGGAGAACTAGATGATCTTAAAGGTCCTTTCCAACCCAAATTATTCTATGACAATTCAATATTTTTTCAAAATGATTGCATCAGCATTTGCAAAAGTCAAGAAACAACACATTAGTCCATTTTCAAATACTCAGACCAGTTTGCTCTTAAGAGCAAAAACTAGATCAACAGAAGTTTAATCATTACATCAATATTTACTTAATTAGAAAAGGGATAGTGCATCTCTAACACTTATATAGCCTTGAATAAATACAAACCCTGATAAAAAGAAAGCAGCATGCCAGATATCTCTGAAGACAGCGCCAATACTGCAAGAGGTGCTTGTACCGTAGCTCTGCACTGCTCCCTCCTGTGTGTTATCTGTGGTACTAGAGCCATCTCCTTCCCTATGTACTTCCAAATGTGCTGCTTTCCTTAATTTCCTTCATCAGAAGAGATTAAAAATGGGAAGGTAGTTTTGTAAGTGCAATCTGCTAGTTCTGTAATGTGTTCAGCAGTTTAAGCATGCAAAAACAAGCAAGATTTCAAAGTACTTTGCTAAAGCTTTGTCGTATCAATTTAATAAACTCTATTTAATTAAAAAAAAGATACATTCATTATTATATACTTAAACACAAAACACATTTCATTTCATCATCAGAAGCTTAAACCTACAAAAGTCACTGCTGCAGTGTTTCCCATTTTAATGGGACAATTCACTGTAGCAAAGCACAGTCAGTGGAGTGCTTGGAAAACTTAAATTCTACATTTCCAAGAGCATCTCTTTTCACATATACTTTCCACAGATTATTAGCCAGATTTATAAAACTACATTTGAAGCAATACAAACACTGTCACTCCACCGCTATTCAGATGTTTTGAGACAAAATGTCTGATTTAATGCATTAAAATTCAAATAAAACTGCCTAAATTAGTCAATGCATAAAAGTTAAAGAGCACCAATTAAGCACTATTTTGAAGTTTCAAATAAAAACAGAGCACAAATTTCTCATCTCTAGCGAAGCACAGACTGTAAACCCCTAGATTTTTTTTCATGCGCATTCTCTACAGTAGTTTAACAGTCCTAAATTAAAGTACTAAACACAGACTAGAAGTCTTTAGCTAAAGCACTTTAACACAGACTATACCTTCTTCTTTTACCCCCTGTGCTGGGAGGTGGCTTAGGAGTTCGTGTTGAGACAATCTGACAGTGCACAGTCCCAAGCAGCAACATGAGCCATATTGGCCCAATGACTTCAGTCAGAGGTATATTATGTGGGCTTTGGGCTGTATAGAATAGCACTACAGCAGCAACTGGAAAAGAAGGGAAATGAAGTTGAGTTTAATGTCTGAAATGGCCAACCCATACAGCTTTTGTCAAAAACAAACCAGTCAGATGCAGACCTTTACCTGCATTTTAAGCCAACGCAGGTAATTCTGAGGGAACAAAATTATTATTTTGCTGAAAACCAGCAGCAATTAGGGTCTAAACAGCTGACTACTCTCTTAGTACCCATCTTTTCTTTCATACTTGTGATATCACAGGTATTGCTCAAAAGTATGGCTGAATGAAATAGGAGGGGAAGAACATCTGGAAAGCTGTATCTGTCACGAAACCACTTCAAGTATGGTGAAACATCAGTAGGAGACAAAACCAGAAAGTAAATATCATCCTTTCAGCAGCCCAAATAAATTTAATTCTGTATCAAGTGTTATGACAAAGCACAACCCAGTGAGTTTGATGAGACTTGAGACTAGAAACTCCTTACAGAGCAGAATGCATTTTAAACTCCATGTCCCAGCCAAGGGACAAAATTGCCCATATGGAAGGGCAGCCATGCATAAGTACAACCCTATAAATGTTCTATATATACTTCTGTGCATCTTTTTTAGCAGGGAGGAAAGATCAAAAGACAAACCATGTAAACTATGGGGTAGTCCAGCTGAAATGACCAAGGCTCCAACTAGCACTTGTGGTTGGAAAAAGGGCCAGCTTCCAATTCCATGGCTAACTGTTACTTTTGTAAGCCTATAACCATTTTCATATTTAGCCAACAACTAGGCTCCTGCACCCAGATCCCAAACACTCAGCAACAACTTTACAGGCTCCAGGTCAACCTGAACACATCCAGCAGGCATGAAGCAGGAGGAAAAGGCAACCCCTCTCCTCTCTGCTTACTCTGTTCTTGCTCTGGCTTGGAGAGCTGTGATGCATAACCCAGCTGACAGAAGCTATCAAGAAAAAAACAAAACCAAAACAAAAAAAAAACCACCCCAAAACACCCACAGAAACTCCAAGAAACAATTCAGAAACAGATCTGGGAAACTATTCTCTGTGCCTAACATCCGCACATCCCATGAGAACTTGGTTTTGTTTATGTATTACTGAGAAGCGAAAGTCACATAATTTAAACCTATTTCTAGCACAAAAATACAAGTTCAACAGCTGTCACCAGTTCTCTAGTGAAATTGACTGAAAAAAATGTAGCCACATACAAAGCCATGTGCCACATTCAAACATCTAAAAGTCAAAAATAAATCCCATGAAGCAACACGTAACACAGCAGATACCTGGATGGGATGTTCTCCACTTAAAAGAGGTTTGATATGTTTTTCACTAACTAATCTTTAACAAGGTAACCAGTATTAGAAACATGATGAACATACAAAACAATGGAATCATTTTTGATTGTGGAAAAATTATTTCTAATTTCTTCTCTTTTTCCTAAATTAAAGCACAAAAGTTTTGCATGGGAGCATTCTTTATTACTATAAGTGAACTACATTTTTGCTGTATAAGGTTTCTCAAAGACCACATGCAATGAGAAATCCAACTTATTAAAAATCAATAAAATAGGTAGAGATAGCAAAAGTTAATGTTATCTCTTTCTAAATGAGCTTATCTAAGTTGCTCACACAAACAATTAGCTCCATGAGGTATAAAATATAAAGAAGGAGCTGATTTTGGCTCCTATCATATAATTTGGATAAACACATACCTCCATGAAATGTTTTGCAGGAGTAGGCCTACACAAAATAATTTTAAAATTCATTACTGCTACTTAAAAAACATTAAGTAAAGCAGAGCTGTCTAGAATAAATCATCTTCCAGAACACAAAAATCTGCAGATTGCAAATTCCTACCACAACATTTCACACAGATTTAGCAAAATACTACCCATCTCCTGATCTTTTTTAAGTACAATAGGAGGGAAATTCAAGACTTTATCTCTGCATAGTGTGACAATACATTCTAGTTCAGGTTATCCAAGAATTGCTCCTATCAACAGCTAGGTAGAATTGGTTGGAACAGGATTTCTTACAGTACTTTTAATTATTTCTTTATGTATTTCCAGTATTCTGACCTCCACTTTTCAAAAATACAGCGCCTTATTTTGTAAAACAGACACAAATGAAGTAATACCACATTGAACAAAAAGCTGCCTCAGAGAAAGCAACCTTACACTTCAAAGGCCAACAAACATTTCTTTTTAAAGCATTTAGAGTTTGAAAATATTTTTAATACCAAATTTTAAAATTCATACATATATATTTATATATCCCACCACCACAAGAAACAACCATTACATCACTATTAAAGTTTCTTGCTTTATACCTAAGAAATACACAATAAACATTAAGTTTGCATTTCATTTTCCCCTTAGAATATAAAAACATTTTAAGTTAAAAATGAGGTATTACTATACACTAGATAGATAAGGAAACAGAAGAAAAAGGTTTTACTTCTATCTTGAGTCACTGGCCCATTCCATGACCTTGAGCATAAAACATTTCGCTGTAGTTCTCTTATCACACATTGTGCTAATCACTTTACACTAATGGAAACCAATGCAAATAAACCCTGGAGTTTAAATCTATAGCCAAGGAAAATGTTTTTTTTCTGTAGATTTACGTAAATGCTAGCAAGTACCCTGGTGAAGCTAATCAATTTTAAAGCAGTAATTCCAAGCAATGCAATTCATAAATCTATAGAAAATACTTTTGGTAAATTATTTAATTATGAACACATACAAATGAAATATAGTCAGACCATTTTACAACAATGTCAGTGAGAATCTGTTATGATGACAAAAAGTCCAAACTTCAATACAAAATCCAGACTCGGGGCAGAAACATGGCCACTGGAATTTGAGGTGGTTTATTTTTAATCTTCCATCATGGATTCTTGATATTTTGGTGTTGCCTGTACAAAATCAATAACTAAGCACACTTTATGAGTAAAATAGAAGCAAAACCTCTATTTAAGTGCTTGGGGGGGCTGTTTTGAATAGTTGCCAATAAGTAAATATGTCAATTTAATTTCACATACACATTTATTCTAAGTCTTTTAATTTATTTCAAAAACTACCAAAAATCTGCAGCTAATTCTGTACAGTTTCAATACCAAGTATTTCAAACAGTTGGGTTATAGTGTAATATGAAGTAGTATTCATTATTTCCTGCTATTTGTAAACTCACAACCACAGAAATACTTTGTCACATAACAGACCATATGGATTAGGGAAACGATGCATTATGTCCACAGCTTAGTAAACCAGACCCTAAGAAATCTGAGAGGAAAAAGGCTAGTTCTAAGAAAGCTCTGTAATTAATGTCCTAAAAACTTGCTTGCACTCAGAAACCTCATTGTCTCACTATATTTCTACTTGTAGGGTCTTACAGAGGTGCCACAAATTAAGTGTGAGAATATATATATTTTTTTCAATAAATTTATAGACAGGAACATTAAAAAATTACTGCAATGGTGTTTCTCAGAGTAAGGCACTCATGAACACGGCAACAAACCAACCACAACTTATGTATTTTACTACCTATATTACTATAGAAATATTAAAATTACTAACACTATAGAATCTCTTACCATCACACAGACAAATGAGGAATCTATCCCAGAAATGGCGATAAGAAAAACTTTTCAGAGAATGCCACATGAGTATTTTTCAGTACTGCAGGTCTTGAGGCACTGGCATGGTGAGATTAATTTTACACCTGCTAATAACATCACCACACAAGAGGTACTGCCTTTTTTTTTAACTCCATATATTGTTCCAATTAAAATTTCCAAATGATACAATGATTCACAACTGAGACGACAGATGGTGAATTTGAAAAAGTAATATTGCATGTTAATTGGATTTCAGTGGAAAATTCATTAGTCATTTAGCTTCTCAGGGTACTTATATTGCTCCCAACTTTCATTAACCTTCTGTTCCATATCTGTTGTAAAAACTTCTGAAATGCTTATTTTTTTGGTGACTTTCATACTGATAGACACTGACTCACTACATGACATTCTTCCCTTTCTAATTTTCCTCTTATGTATCACATACAATTAAGGAACTCACAAAGTCAGATTGCTAGAACTCAGTACTGAATATCCCAAAAGCTGTGAACTGACTTCTGCTTGTTAACAGCCGTCCTGAAAACCTGGATTATATTCAGATGTGATAAACTAACATGTGCCAAATGCTGAAGAAAGCCTGTGAGGAGAGTGTTACATTTTTCATTATGCAACCTTTATATATGTAAAAGAAATGTTAACCATGAGACATATGCTTGGGACTGTGTCATTCCAATATTTTATGAAAATACCAGAATAGACCTTAACAACATGAAGTGAACCAAGCAGCCCACTGCCGCTTCCATATGGTTAAAATATGGCTGAAGCTGATGCTGTAATCCAACTCTACCTTGGAGAAGGTAAAGAACAAGCAGCCAGAAAAAAATGACCCTTGATGTCACTTGGAGCCACCACCTGTAGAAGAATGGAAAGAAAACAACTCTCACGATTCCTTTGCGGGTCAAAGATGTCCAAGGACTTTCAGGTTTTGCTTTAGCAAAAGCAGATCCTTTAAAAAAAAAGAGAAGAAATTTGAATTTATTTCATCATTGTGGCTAATAGAAATCTCAGTTGTTCAATGGCAGAGCAGTTCAGACAGTGAAATGGTGGAAGTGCAAGATTTATTCAAATAATTGCATTTAATAACTGCTCCTTTAAATAACTATCTCCTCAATCCAAATATGGAATAAATTGTTGATGCCCTCTTGACTGCCATTATCAGGAACTTCTACAAATACCTGTAATTTCAGAATGTTTGAATAACAAAACATTGCCATGTCAAAATTATTCTAAAATGAATTATTAAAAATTGTTCTGTTTCACAGAGTTATCAGAATCTTTATACGAAGCAGCAAGTCTCATGTGCAGGCACAGCAGAGTCCTTTCCCAACACAGAAAAAGGATCTAAAATACCAACATCTGTAAATTGCACCAGCCATGTCATTGAGGAAAACTGAATGAGGTTGGGAAGCACTGAAGTGAATCTGTCCAGCTGAGGACTAGCCCCAGGAGCAGGGAAGCCCCCCAAAGAACAATTTATCTTTGTGTCTCCTTCCATACCATTTCTTATCTCTCTCATTCAAATGCCCTTTCTCTCCCATATCTCTCCATTTCTTTTTCTTCCCAGCCAGAAAACTGTGTAAAATTTACTTAATAGGGATATAACTTAAATTATGTGAAGTTATTGACTGAAAGGGTAACAACTGCATGCTGCTACACCATTCCCATGTCGTTTACAACCAGCACAGGCACTGGTGAGCTCTGTGCTGTACAGGTAAAACACTGCCAGCTCTGAAACTACTTGAATGCCAACTTAGACATCCATGCAGTCATTAAAATGCTATTCATGTACATCACTGCACTGAAAAGGTCCAACACTGTTTCTTAGTTTCTTGTAAGTTCAAATGTTATTCGATTTTGTTTCTTTCTCTCGCATTCCCATTTTTAAAAAATTAAACTGTTAAGTGATGTGAGAACAGCGATCTGCACAACCACAGAGCAGATCAAAGAGAAAACTGGGGGAGGGTGCCCAAATAATACTTTGCAGGGTTCTCCTCACAGAGCCATCACTGGAACCATCAGACCAGCTCAGGCCCATCTCCACGAGGCCAGAGCAGGAGAGAGGCAGAAAATCAGGTGGGAACCCAAACCATGGCATGAACACCATGACCAGGTGCGAATCCTCGCCATGCACGGCTGGGAGCAGCTCTCCAAGTCACCTTCCAGAGGAAAAGGGACCCTGCCTGAGGGGTGGGACTCACTGCGGGGCGGGACGCCAGGGGAAAGCAGCTCAGATGGCACAGCACTTACAGGGCATTTAGGGGAGAATCCAGGGGTGGGGGAAAGAAAGGGTTTGGCAAATTTAAGGAGGAACAAGTGCTGTGAAATTGAGGGGTAAGGGGATAAAATGGACCGGTCACACAAACAGCCACCGCCCAGAGCGCTGCTTGTCTGGCCATGCCACAGGGCTGCTCAGCACGGCCTGGACTCCCTTCTCCCTCAACTGCCTGGGCTCTCCTGGCCCAGGGGCCATCTGCTCTGTGCCCAAGGACACCGACATGGGGCTGAGACACGGGGCTGAGCGCCAGCACTGGCCATCAGCGCCAGAGCAGGGGGGAACTGTGTGGCCATGGCGTGGCCGTGGTGCCGGCAGCCCCAGTGAGGGCAGCACAGCCAGGGCAAGGCCAGAGCTCCCATCGGGCGTGAGCCTCCGGGGACAAGGGGGGCGAGGCTGCGGGGACAGAGGGGGCGAGGCTCCGGGGACAAGGGGGGCGAGGCTGCGGGGACAGAGGGGGCAAGGCTCCGGGGACAAGGGGGGCGAGGCTGCGGGGACAGAGGGGGGCGAGGCTCCGGGGACAAGCGGGGCGAGGCTGCGGGGACAGAGGGGGGCGAGGCTCCGGGGACAAGCGGGGCGAGGCTCCGGGGACAAGGGGGGCGAGGCTCCGGGGACAAGCGGGGCGAGGCTGCGGGGACAAGGGGGGCGAGGCTGCGGGGACAGAGGGGGGCGAGGCTCCGGGGACAAGGGGGGCGAGGCTCCGGGGACAAGGGGGGCGAGGCTCCGGGGACAAGCGGGGCGAGGCTGCAGGGCTCCAGGGACAATGGGGCAAGCAGGCCTCTGGAGGCCAAGGCTGGGTGTGAGGGTGCCTGACCTGCACTACCCGGCTTCCTGTACTGGTTGTTGGGCTCGTGGATAAAAACACTAAATAATATTTTCCCTAGCCTTCACGAGGCGCAAGGGAAATTACATAGAGATAAGAATAATTTAAGACTAAATAAAGACTTTTAGAAAAGTCTCATATCGTCTGACCTTCGTTGCCATGTTGTTATTTAAAACAGGCAAGAAACAATCAAGGCCTGTACATTTTTTACCCTCCAGAAACTTCAACATAGCATTCCCTCCCAATGTCAGAAGACTTAAAAGAAGTCTAAATGTCTGGCAGCAGGAGTAAAACTGATAAACTAGTAAGTAGTAACTCTAAAATTATATAAGACAAACTAGTAACTCTAAAATGATATAAGGCAATGTACAAGTTTCTCTTTTTTTTTTTTTTCAAAATCCAGATCTATACAACAAAATTTAAATCAAATTCTTAACATTTCAATTTAATCTTAATATCATTGTTTAACAATGTTTTCTATCCATCTGCTTTAGGGAAGGGTTATGTAGTGTTGGCTGTGTTTTGTTTCCTTTGGTGTTATTTTAAGCCTATTAATCCACTTTTGTTATAAGACATAGGATGGTTGTTATTTTAATACTAAGAAATTCAGCTTTTTCTAGCTCAGAACCCACCTCTTACAAGATCAACATCTATGAGGTCTGGTTTCACATGTCCTGTTTTCTTTGGTTTGTTTCTCAAACCCTGCAATAGATAAATACTATCAAAATACTTTCATGCAGATGACAGACGTTACAAAAGACAAAATTATCTATGTGGTCAGTAATTGTATTTAACCTATACTGCTACTGAAAATTCAGACAAACATGTCAATTTCATAAAGTACTATAAATTAAGCATTCCAAATAACAATGCACAATGGATGCCTTTTACACACCTTACAATCTATATAAAACCCAGCCAACTACTGACCCACCAGGCTATTTTTCAAACAGGCACTGAGCACTCGTGGCTTTGCATTATGCAGACAATGTATGCACACACTTGCAAGAATTAGTAATACATTTCTAGTAGCTTTTCAGAATTTTTGCAACAAATTACATTCTTGAATCTCTTTTCTCCTTAGACGTCTAACTCAACTTCACAAAACACTTACACTGCAACTCCTTAATTCCAAATCCAGATAGCAAATCACATTGCAATGCAGGAGACACTAATCAACAAGCTCTCAGAAATCCAAATTCTAGGAAAGTATTGAATTTTTCCTCAGTACTGAATATAGATTAGCCAATTAAAAGGAAGGGGAAAATCCCACACAACAGGAATGCAGCAGGAAGAAAAGCAAGCTTATTTTTTCTTTTAGAAGCAGCATCTTCCATCACAGAAGAACCAAACTCACTGGCAAAGCTTTCAAGTTTGTTTTTAATGCTAAAATGTGATGCTGTACTCTCAAGTCTCAGAGACAGCTGTGAGTTTATTCTGCTACCCTCAGCTTAGATTCTTGGTCACATTAGACAGTAAGGAAATCACAGCATACAATTCATTCACCGTAAAATAAAATATTTCAAAAATATTTAGGATACAAATGAAATTATTATGAAAACCATTTAACTGTACATTTCTACCATTGCCAAGGCTCATCCCTGTGTAAAAACACTACTAAAATGTAAACATTAGGTATAAATGAAAGCATATAAATTAAATAATTGTCAATGAGAAGCAGATCAGTGAAATCTGGTAGTGTTAATCTTGGTAAGAATAATATCAAGCAGAATGTTCAACTGAATGCAGCTTAAAATATTTCTCACATCTAAATTAAACTGGATTTCTTTTTCATGCAGAAATAAAGATAAAAAATCAAACTGAAACAAGCTAGATATATAGTCATTACCTAATGTGTCTATTAGAAAAATGAGTTTACTTGAAACAATAAAAAATTAATACAAAACTGAAACATGAATAGGACAAAATGTGCTCTGAAGAAGACAACCAGTTGTATTTTAAATGCAAGTACTACAAAGACCTTATAATGCAAGATTTTTACAGAACTGCAGTAATTTTATGTGGAATGAGAAAAGCAACCCATAATTAGAATTGGAAATTACCATAATTCTAGAATCAGCTACAGATTCTTGTGAATTTTGCATAAGTGAGCCACTCCATTTCATAAAGAAAACTGAAATTTAAAAGAAAATGCTGAATAGTATAGTCATTTCTAAATGTATTAGTGCTTATGGACCACAAGATCTCTCTTGAAAGTCTAAATAAAGATGTGTCTCTTGGAAGAAATAATCTCCTAGAAACACATGCTCAGTCTTAGGAAAAATTTACCACTGTGGCTCAAATTATGCTTTCATGTTTAAGAAAGAACTCTGAAAAATCTAAGTCAAGAGTACAACTTGATGTGACCTTCAGAGGAAAAGAAATGGTGAATCATTCTTTAAAAATTCCATTGGTCAAACGGTACTTTCAGCATCCATGGACTTCACTGAGTAGGCTCCTGAACTGTTTGCCACATATAGTAAAAGTATTCAGTTTATTCAGATGCAATTTCTACACTTAATGCATCTGAATAAATCTCTAACATACAAGGAAAACAGCAGTTTCAGACTAGGGTTATTAAAAAAAAATACTCAGTGTTTCATAATGCTCAGACCCATCCATTTAGTTCATATAATTTTTATTCAGCACCAAACACTTTTCAGGTAAGCATTAGCAAAAGAAGGTTTAAATAAGAGTACTTAAAAACAATTGTTACTACTGTAAAAACTCTTTTACACAAATTTTAAAATTAATCTTAATAGACCCTATTACAGTTATAACCAAATTATAAATGTGTAGTAAGAGAAACGTATTTTCTACTAAAATATATGAATTTTTCAGATTTTTAGTGATGTTAATTTACAAATCATTACATAATCATTTCTAAATTTATAATGTCAAAGTGCTGTAGGAGCTTTGAGATTAAAGCAATAATGTGCAATCCCTGAACTTAGCCACATGCCTTGGTGTTACCCAAATTGCACTTCATTCAGTCAACCCAAATTCAGACACCAGCAGTAACTTGTTAGTTATTGGACTCCTGAGCCAAACAGGATGCTGTTTGCAGTCAGCATTTTTTTGCAGTATTTGCAGTAACTATTTGAGTAACATGCTATCACACAGCAGTTAATTAATGAACTCCTCTCGTAGCTGTGATGGTTTCATGGCCATGGGAAGGACCCTTCAGGCAATCCCAGGCTCAGCTGTGCTGCTGAAATACCACGGGGTCCAAATCAATGTGTGAGCAACTCTGTAGCTCAGGTCAGGAACAGTTCCCACAGAAGGCAACAGTTTTGTTTAAGTACTGCAGAGTGAAAAAACCCATCCCCGAGGAAACTGAAGCAATGTACATTTTATTGATGTTAAGTAACAGCAGCACCTTGAAACTCATGCAGAAATAGCACAATATTTCCATGCAGTGTTGGAGGGGGAAAAAAGGTTAATGGTAAGAAAATGTTGACTAAATTAACATCATGGGTATTTTATATACAACCCATAGAATTGGTACCTATAGGAGTGATTCCTTTATCTCCAAAGCAATTTAGCAACGTGGCAGACACTGATGGTACTGTTAGTTAAACCAAAATGCACAGAACACTGTTAAACTGCTTGTTCAGAGAAACAAAGCCTGAGGTACTTACCAGTCTAATAAACTGTACAAAACAATGACAGCATCATAAAGGAGGGAAAGTAAACTGCAGGTATAAGGTAACTAACTGAAAGCAAAGAGAGCTCAGATAACTGACATTAGAATTCATCACAAAGAAAAGTGAAAGACAGAGTATTAACACGAGTAAGCCCTGTCTTAATGTAAGTGAAAAGAAAAAAAAGTACTGAGATACAGAAAGATGCATCACACTAAATGGTGCAGAGTTATTAATTATGTAAAATAAATAGAGCATAGTACACTGGTTACACTCCAGAAGTCTAGTTTTACTTTACCAGTATTAAATACCACCACATACAATGTAAATTACTTCAGCATACACAACCACAAAAAAAAAAGCTGCATTATTACCTTTATTTCTCTTTGCTCTACTGATTTTTCCCATATTTGTTGATCATATGCTCCAATCTAAAAAGAAAAAAAAAATCTACATTAGTATTTAAAAGATATCGATCAAACGAAATCAAATCAACCTTCAACAAGAGAAGCATGAAGCCAGCAAGTTATTTCCTTGGGGAGTTTACAAAGAAATTTTTATCTTCTCCATTCCATCTTGGCTGGACAGGATCAAGCTAATCTGTAATGGAGCTGTGACAGAGGGGAGAGCTGAGCCTCACACGGCCCCAGCCCCATCCCAGGACAAGCCTGAGCACTGGGAAGATCACACTCCCTCCCACCCCAGGTCAGGACTGCAGCCTCCATGTGAGAGAGAACAGAACTATGGCAGCTACACTGAGATAACTTCAGAAGAAATTTGCACATCTAGTTGAACCCATACCCTCAATTTATTTTTTTTAAACCATCTATAACTCCTATTCCACTCCCCCCACTTTTAAAGCCAGATGGTCTTAGCTTTATCTCTTAACAGTGCACAGCAACCAGATATAAGGTCAGGCTGGTAATCAACCAGCTTATAGCCCAGGGGGAGCCCAAGGAATATCAAGAAACAGCACTTTTCCCCATTGACTGTCAGATATTTACCAGAAGGGCAACCTGAAACTTCAGGATTTAAGACGGTGACAAGAACAAGTCAATGTACGAGACAACATATCCAAGTCTTGTAAGAAGTTATCAAGGATCATCAGATTGCTTTGAACTCTACACAAACAGTATTTCTAGGTAATAATCAGTAATAATCTCTTTTACTATGGCGATTTTAAAGCCTTGCCATCCTTGTTCTACCTAGACACATAAATCTTGTGTATCTGGGGATTGATTCACATCACACGCTCTGAGCAGTTAACTGTAAGATCACTTTAAGGTCACCAGAGACAGACAGATGCAATTCCTGAGACTCAAAGTTCCTTTTCCAGCCTGCAAGGGTGACAAGCAGATCAGTCAGACACCTGACAGAGAGGAGAGAGGAACAACTCCCATCAACTGGTGCAAACCTGCACAAATTCAATTTTATTGCAAAAGTGTGACTCCTTCCAGTTCACAGCTGCAGCAGACATAAGAGACCCTAGCACAAGAGCATACACCTTGTACCAGAAAACATTGTTTTCATTTTTCTTTTAGTATTTCAGCCTTCAGCATTAATTTAGATGTTATAAAAGAAAGAAAGAAAAAGTCATTCTTAATTAAAAAGAATCTTTTAACCAAGGATCCAACATAAACACAGAAAAAATACTCAGGGAAACCAACACACACCTACATAAACAAGGAAATCTAAAGGCATCTTCTGTGCCTCTAAACTTGACCAATTAGTGGGAAAAAAATTAAAATTAAAAAAAAAATCTCATTTAGAGTAGTAAATTCCAAAGCATAGCTAAGATTGAAAATGAGAACAGCAAACTGAATTACTCTTTCCAAATTTAAATAATATTTCACATTTGTAAAAGCTAAACAATTTCTTTAGTTTGCTACTTTAAAACTTGGCAAAAGAAGCAATCTACTGGCTTTCTGATAATAATAAATACTTAACACCTCTCATTTGGAAAAAAAAAACCAAACTGTGGAAAATAACTAGGGAGTCAGGCACAGTAGTGGGCAGAATTAAGCACTTACTACAATTAAAGTAATTAAACCAAAGGAAGTTTAACAGCTAACTCCACCTGGATAAGAGCCAGCAATTAAAAAGTCAATATATTGAATAACCACTCCACCCAGGCATTTACAGCTACTTGTTCTGGCTTCTTCCTCCAAATACATTTCAAATGAAATTTCAGGCTTTTCTAGTTTTCATTAAATTTGCTAAGAAGAGCCCCGAGTAAAATTTTCGTGTTGTGTAACATTGTGTCCTGCCCTCCCCACTTCCAAAAAAAATTCTTTCTAAAAGGGCAAAAGGGGGGATGGCAAGCCTCTGTCCCTCTCTGTTATGCAGCAACCAA
This sequence comes from Calcarius lapponicus, assembly GCA_039654755.1. Lineage (NCBI taxonomy): Eukaryota > Metazoa > Chordata > Aves > Passeriformes > Fringillidae > Calcarius > Calcarius lapponicus. The sequence continues at coordinate 3,063,370 of CM077463.1, forward strand.
ATGAGGAAGGAAGCCTTTGTACCAATAAAGCTGCAAAGCAAACTCCATTCATAATTCCATTCATAACTAAAACTAGTATAGAGTTGAAAGTCATTAAAACAGTGTTCTTCTTTTAGACAAATACCAGACCATTTGTTAAAGGAATTCTAAGAAACAGACTCCAGAAGATTTCTAACATAAGGAAGTCAACTGATTTTAAATCTTAATTGTATTTTCCTACAAATATTTCTTTTCTCTCTTTAGGCAGCAATTTCCATCTCCACAAAAGCAAGAAGCAGAGATTTTGCCATTCACATTTTTCTTTTAACACTGCCCTATAAAGCAATTATTCCATCAGGAGGTAAAATAAGAGATCCAGAGCTACTTTAAAAGACAGGGTCCTTTACAACTGTTTCACTGGAGAAGGGATCTGTCCAACCACCTCTGATCAACTTTAGTTATTGACATCAGAGCACAGGAGTGTCCAGCAAGGCATGCTGGTGGGAACTGAAAGCAGTGGAAGAGAGAATTGCAGACAGCAAGTACCATTACAGTCTCTCACATGGTTTTTGTTGCTGTTTGGGGTTTCTTTTTTAATCTACTTCATATCACCTCTTTGTGTTTCAATAAAGCTTAAGCAGGTGTGTGTGTGCCACGCAGCACATCAAATTCCAACCTGATACTCAACCTCCCTTCTCACCATCTGCATAAGCATCCCTCTAAACTTCTCTGCCAAATGTATCAGATGAAAATACAGGAAAACAAAAGCAACATCATAAAGGAGAATACTGGATATTGGCACACTTCATTTCCCACATTAAACAAAAATAGGAAGAATTAGTGTTACTCAAACAAGGCAAGTAAAAAACACAGGCATTATTTCTTTTTCTCTCCCTTATGTCAGGAAGGCAGATTTAGAGTTTGTGAAATGTGTCCTGCAGAATTCATTGAAAGGTACATTTTCATTTACAACAAACTTAATTATAACATATAATGATGACCAGAGATGCTAGACAAGTATATGAATGAAAATCAACATAATTTGTGAATGAATTGAAGAAGGTAAGTTAATACTAGCAAACCTTCCTAGTTTTAAATTATTGAGTGCACCAGTGAATTCCAGCTTCAAAGAGTTTGGATTTACAAGTATTTGCATTTGAATTCTGTTTTATGTTAAATCTAATGTAAATCTAAAACAAATATAGGCTCTTGGCTATTCATGTATTTCCTTACAACTGCACATACCTGCAGGACACGGAAAAGAAGCCTAGCACCTAGTCTAGCCCCAAAGAAATTAAATTCCAAAGGCAAGTAAAAGGAAGGAATAACCTTCCAGAGATAAGATCAGGTTGGAACCTGAATAATTTAAATATACACAAAACTTGCTCAAAGGAATGTCTCCCTCAATAGCAGCTGTCCCAGGGCTCCTCCCAGCCCTTGGCTGGAGCTGCTCTGCCAACAAGAATGCCCTGACCAACTCCAGAACCCATTTACCACCCTCACAGCTGCAAATTCTGCACCATCCTTGGGAGAAAATTTAGAGTACAAAACACAGGAATCAAAAAAGGTCCCATTTTTAAGTACACAATTGTAAGAAATGCTTCTAAAATCTCTTCAAGACTCTTTGTGTAACAGCTCATCGCTGATACTTTCAACCCATCAGTCTACCCTACAACAGGCAACAAATTTCTCTTAAACTATAAAACACAATATCCCAATTTTAAATTGATTTCACACAGAAATTTATTCTAACAAATTAATGAAATACCTAATCCAAACCTGTATTCTATAGCATTTTTTTATTTGTTACGACTTGGCAGAAAATAAATTAACAAAAAGTTAGATAACAAGCCTACTGTCTCACTTTGAAATGCAACTTTTATCACTAAGCATCAACACAACCTAGTTATAGGAAACTTGTCAGTAATATTTACAGATATTAAAAACTGTGGCATAACCTATCTGTAGCTGAGTTAGATAAAGTAGTAGATGTCATTTTATACACAGTTTAAATCATGCATCCCAGGCCTCCTCAATGCCAAGATTTTATCCAGTCTATCCAACTCAGCTACCTCTAAATTTCTGAAGATTCCACACCTCAATAAATAGCAAGAAAAGAAGATAAAAGGGATTCTGTTCATTTATGCATTTGCAGAATTAGCAACCATTCTTCAAGCAACTATAAAAATTTTCAGAATATAAGGAATTAAATGCAACTGAAAACTGCAGCCACTCTTTCACAACAGAGAAGCAGGTGTTTAACATGCTAAATTAACAGGTTATAATAAACTTTCAAATAAGTTTTCTTGAAAAAAAAAATTCCTCACAAGTAATCATTAAAAAAAAATCTAACTTGTATGTGACTTGGCATGGAAAATTACAATTATACATTTGCTAAACTCGATAAAGCGAGCTCTTGACTGGAAGATTAAATAAATTTGAGATCCTTTTAAAGTGCAGACTCCTCATAACATTTTCTGGGTTTAAAAGATATGTGCATCTCTTGCAATTATCTAAAAATAACTGCACTTACTCTTGCCCAATCAAATACGTCAGGAAGCATTTGATCAAATTTCTTCATACATGTGAAATTTGGCACCTGTACAGTTTGGCTGTATAACAGCAATAGCAATTAGCTTAAGTAAAGAGTTAAGCTATTGAAAACACAGCAATATTTAGTTCAAAGCACAGTGGAAAGGGCTTTAGCACTGCTCAATGTTTCTTCCTGGCGCCTTTCTCATAGCGAGCCACGTGTGCATCAAGATTGAATTTGAGCTTTGTGAATGACACTGATATTCACTTTAAGCTAATGTAGTGATCCTATCAACCTGTAGCCCAATACTTGCAAGGCCCTTCTGATTCTAATGGAATTGATCAATATTTCAAGAGGCATTTATAATTTATGAGCGTGCAGACTAGCAAAGATTATAATCCTAAGAATACACAGTATTTCCTCTTGGATCTTAAAACTTTAATGTTTATCAATAATGAAACTTGTGTGCTAAACTTTGCTCTTTAAAACCTCTGAACACTTTTACAAGCCACATCACAATAGCATTACAAATCCAGAATATGTAAGATCTAGAGTTCAATAAATAAATAACAAAGTTGTTTCCTTGGAGTGTCTGACAGCTTATTAAAATATTTTGTGCTAAAATATTGGCTAATATGCTTTATTAACTGCTACAGTCCAACATAATTAAAATAACTATATGATTTTCTGTATCAATTTTAGTATTAAGATATCCAAAGGAAATAATTTCTATACAAGCAATATTATTAATTTTTCAATATATCTCATTTTCTCAAAACTTAGAACAGGATTATTAAAAGTTATTTTGAACTGTTTATTTCTTGCATGAACTGATTCCCGTTACAGTAAAGGTAATACTGTAGTAGCTCAGCAGTATAATTACCTCTGTTAGAGTAGGTTTCTAGTCTTGGGATGGGTTTTTTTCTGGATATTTTTCATTTTCAAGGGTGATAGGTTTTTTTCAATTTTGTTTATGGTGGATATGTGGACTGGACAAGCTAAACTAAGACAAACTTAGGTGATAAACCACAGATAGAAATCACTATAGGACAGTTGTACACTGTCTGTTAACAGCAAAGAGTTTAGCAACTTCTAGTCAAATGGAGAAGGACAGTGAAGGGATTAAGGTTCTGTATCCTAAGGCACAGAGCTTTGAATTTATAACTGCTGAATTGTTACTTCTGATTTTAATAACCTAATACCCCTCCCTTCTTCTAGTGTGGTGCCAGAGGGAGAGCTGAAATCAGCTATTTAGAGTAAAATTAAGCAAGCAATTCAAACTTTGAGTTATTTATTATTAACTATTTGAATTGCCAACTAATGACCCACTTAAATTCTTTCAATGACTGCAACAGCACTGTATTTACAGCCATTTCACAGAACAATAATTTTACTAAGGCTTACTTTAGAGATACCATCCCTTTTAGAGTCCAATAATAATCAATTAAACATTTATCAACTACATACTAATGTTTTCTCTGAATTATTCTTTACAGATTAATTCTTAATATCTGTCAGCCACAGTTATTTATTGCCCTGAGTAATGGTTTACAAATTTTAAGACATCTACAAAAACCACAAAACATCTCTTTTCATCACGCAGTTAAACATAAAGAAAAACTATATACAGAAGAACAGATGGAAACCAGGTTTGTAAGTTAAACTAAATGAGAGTAGAGGAATAACCAAAGGTAGACACAGCACCCCAGATGCTGTATGAGGTGAGCTGGCCAAGAGCAATCCCTTTCCTGGGTCCGTGGCTACATTACTGCTAATGTAGTGATGCTAACAACACCCAGCTACTCTCCAAGTGCTAAGGATTTAACTCTGAAATATCTTTTTTAATAATAATGTAGTTGCACAAAACAAAACAGCCTCAAGATGTAACTGAGAAAAGAAAATCACTCTGACAGGGTCATTATTCAGTATAATTCCCTGAAGACCTCTGAAAATGTAGCAAACTTTACTGGTGTTGCAACTAGGATTTTAGAATAGCATTGCCCTGATGTCCCTGATCGTTTCCACTTCCCATAGATGCTTTCCTTGTTGCCCCTGCATTTGTCTGGGTGGCTAAAATATCAATCAGATCCCACAGGAAGAGAAAAGGTTAGGCCATAATTTCTAATTAAACAATTTAAGAATCAGAGAATCCTTCCCAAGACAGAAGGATTTCATCTTGTTGCTCCCCTACCATTAGATAGGTTCATCTCCTTGTAAACTCACAATCTTACTTCTAGCTGGATGATTTCCTGACCAAATTCACTAAATAAATGTATGGAAGTCTGTGGGAAGGCAAAGCAGGAATGGGAGTCTACAGGCAGGCAAAATGCAAGCCTGCTTTGTTCAGCCACAGCCCCTGCTGGAGCTCTCTTTTGCACTTTCAGAATTCAGACTTTTCAGATTCAGAAACCAGAGTTTGGCCTCACCAAACAAGGCACTGAAGGTAAATCCCCACTAGGTCAGGCAACTACTTGAGTACCACATGTGGAAGGAAACTCTATCTGAACACACATTTTCTTCCTCCATGCTCTGACAAATGCCAGCTCCAACACTCATCAAGTTTCAGCACTTGAAGTCAGATGTTTTCAAATCAATGCAGTTTCAGCATCCAAAGTTTTAGGTAAAATAGCCATACAGCCTGTCCATTTGGCTAAACCTGCCTTTGTGCCAGGGTGAATAATGCATCATGTGAATTCAGTGCCAAACAGGAAATCAGCTGGTTTCAAGGTAGGATTCATTTAACTCCTCCTCTATTAACTTAACACAGGGACCAGGTTAGGAAAGTTAAAGCACTGATAGAGTTAAACGTGGGCAGGGACCTCAAGGGCAACACAAACAAGCTTCTACAGGTTTGTTGATGACAGCAAGAATGCTAGGAAAGATGTGGGCCTCTGTGGAGAGAAACAGGAGAGCTGGTTACCAGGGACGTGGAGAAGTTTGAGGTACTCAGATATTTTTGCCTTGGCCTTCACTAGCAAGTGCTCCAAGTTGCAACCTGCTCTAGTGGAAGACGTCCCTGACCATGGCTCAGGGGGTGGAAAATGATGAATTTTCAGGTCCCTTCCAACCCAGGCCATTCCATGAATCTAAACAGGCAAGTATAATCTTGGACTGATGAGCTGTAAAACACTGAATATTAAGATCTTAAAGCAACGCCATTAGAACTCTAATTTTGCCCTTTAAAGCCATGAGAGAGAAAACATCTCATTTGTTTTATTGTGCCCTTTAACAGCTGTACCCAAGGGACACCCAGAGCAGCAGAAAGCTGCATTGGAAATGTCAAATGATATGCAATCAGGTGCAGGATTCAGCCTCAATTCAATAAGTTTCATTCTGCCTTCCCTACAACCATCCCCAAGAGAAGGAACAACATAATTGTACAAATTTGTTGGTAATATTGCAAGAGAAGGAGTTTCCCATTTTAGCAGCAAGGCTTCTGTAAGGATTGAAAATCAGAAAGTCATTACAGTAAACTTACATATCTTCTCCAAATGGGAAACCAGACCAAAAATTCCCTCTATTATTATCTGTAAAGCTTGAAAGTATTTTAAGAAATTAATGCAAAAAGTTACAAGCAATAGAAGCAGTATTTTAAATCATTCATAACTTTATTATTTTTAACATCAGTTACTGTCACTCAGGGAATATTTCAAGTACACATATAGTATCAGTATCGTACAAAAGTTTTACCACCAGATACTGAAATTGTTTTCAATAAATGTGGGGTGTCAGATTTTTCTTCACAGCAAACACTTTGATGTCTTTCTCCACAAAATAATCAATTACCAAGCTGAAGCAATTTCAGTATTGTGGTACATACACATAATCCTAAGGATATTAACCAAGTGATGCATCTTTGTGAGAAGCTGTCTGGAGCCCTTCCAGAGAGCCACACAGACACACTCCTGCCACTCCCTTTTCTTGCAAGAAGCAGGGCAGCTCCAAGGGCTGAAAACAAACCAGGCAAACCCTTTGTCACACATATCTCAGCACTTTACTCCCCAGTGCACCAAGAAATACAGCAGAGCTTTCCTTTATTTTAATTTCTACTGAGTCAACCTGCATCTAGTCTACTGAGTCAACCTATTTTATGCCTTGAAAAAGTATTTGTACTGGCTGGGAAATGCACTGGAAGCGCTTAAGCTCTGTCCTTGCAATCTTGTATCTCAAATAACAAGCTGTTGTAATACCACCCTGAAATCTTACAATCAAACTTAAAATAATTCAGAATTGATTACTGTGTTTTTATGAGACAGTAATCAGGAGCTCCAGTACACTAAAAGCAGAGTAAATCCATTGTCAAAACAGAAAAACATGTTTACATAATAAAAACTCTGACCTTTCAAACAATTAAGGGTATTACTAAATCATCCTGGTGTAAGGAGCTCAATTTCAGACAATAGTATGAGTCATGAGTAAACTTGCTGTTTGCAAAACTTGCCTTAAGTAGGGTTGGAAGAGCTCAATTGCTTAATTCTTTCCATTGAAGAGACATAAAAATGTCTCCTGAGAAACCATCAGATCTTTGAAACTCAGTAGAGAGACACATGAAATAAATATATTTTAAAATACATTAAAACTGAAAACTAAGAAAGACAAGGAGTAAGTTATCTGCTCAATATTTCTTACACAGTCCCAACCTACTCAAATGCTTCTTAGTCATCTATAACTAGAAATACCAGAAGTGAACTTTCTTTTCAAGGCATTCATACACCAATTTATTAATCTGAAAACACCTCCCCAAAACAACAGCTTATTTTTTCTCATTTCATCAAGGAGGTGAGTAATATCAATTTGATCAATACTGACTGCAACCCTGGTTCTCTCTTGCCCCAGAAACAAACTTCTACTGCTGGAATGTGCTACATTTTGATCCCTCCCCACTTTCATTCCAGTTACAGGTGTAATAAGTCAGCAGATCTAACCAGTGAGACAACTCTGACAACTACAATAAAACTGAAATTGAAATTTAAAACTGGAAGCAAACAACAGGTCTTACAGTTCAGTATCCTGACGTCATAAGCAAGGACAAAAAAAAAAGTCTAGTATCAACTAAACACTAGTTTAGCACGACTCTTTTCTCTTCCCCAAATTGAAATCTTTGGTTTAAACAACAAATCCATGGGTAAAAAATACTGTGCCATGTAAGAGATTTAAACAAATAAATAAGCAAAATCAAGGGCAAAGGTCAAAGAATGAGAATACTCCCAGGAACAGATCACACATACCACACTACAGAGCTAGAAAACTCTTTGGGGTTAACAGCCAGATCCAGGAGAACCCTGAATTTGTGGTACCTAAGAAATTACAGTCTAATTCACATGAATATCTGCAATACAGCCATTTGCCTCAAAACATTACACTTCCTCATACTAAAGCAACATAAAACTTGCTCATTTGGCAGATCCCAGACCACGTGTGGATTGCAATTAAATTTTGTTCACACCAGGGAGAAGACCGACATCTGGTTTATACACGATCTTATCCCTCTTGTAACAAAAGCCACCTCACCACAACTCCTTGACATAAAGGCACTGTGCAATTCCTGGCCAAGCAGATCTCTGTAAAAGCCTACAGAGATTCACCACAGAAATGCTGGTTTTACTATGACCGAAGAAAATGGAGACGTGTGTGAAATCACTGGAAAAAATGACAGAACAAGGATTAAAAGAATGACCTGTAATGATAACAAGTAATCCTGTTAGGAGCAATGTTCTGGGAAAAGTAAAACTGATGAATGGCTGGTTTATATCAAGATCAGAAGGTCTGCCCTCTGTAAAATCACACCTCAGTGACTCATCCTGCCTTCCTGACATCAGGAGGATGGAAAGTTGGAGCATATCAAATGTGCCATTCCTTTCACTGTATGACCAACAGGAAACACACATGTATTTGAAAAAAAAAACCCAAAACCAACCAGACAACAAACATGCACTTCACTTAAGATTTACAGAGACTGCAGGCTCTTTCTTGCATCAAAGGACCATCTATATGTAAAGGTGAATATCATGAAAGACCTGTCCAAAGGATATTGCATCATCACCAGCAAAAACAACCTCACAGACATGATGAGGATGCGACACCCAGCATCTCTTGCACTGCACAAAGGGATCCTGGCCAGACCAAACACAAACACTGCTTGCTGCTTGGATATCAGTACTCTGATATCTCTACACAGTGAGTGAATTAAGTGTATGAGAGAATGAGTGGAAGCAGGTAAAATCAACATCACTTTCCCTTTCCATGAGATCCTGCACAGAATGTCATTACAATTAGATCTTTACAAGTCATCTTCCAAATCAAAGTAAATGGTAAAAAAAAAACAAAAATTCATCATTAAACTGTGAATTATTTTCAAGTTGTTAATACATAATTGAATGATTAGTATAAATTAAGTCAGCAAAATTAATTTTTCTGTTGTTTTAACTGTACATTTAATTCACTGTTGTAAAGACCTCAACAAAGCAGACCTGTATTACCTTATTTCCAGCAAGTAACTGTTGCTTTGCTAGAAGTTAACCAGAATGTCTGTTTTGAAGACCACTTCATTATTTGCTTAAGGACAAGATGTTCCCTCTCCAAAAGACAGCTACAGACCCAAGGAAAACTAACTCACAGAAACTAATTAAATCTCAGAGAGCCAAGACTCTCTCTTTTGGTTACGTATTATACAGGGTTTTTGTTACTGACAGAAAATTTGTTTCAATTCTTATTTTCTACTCAAACCCAAGGATTCTTTTCTGCTCTATAGAAACAGCATTCTCCTGTACATTAATACTCTAATGAGAATACAAAATTTGTTTTTTTGCAGAGCACAGGTAACCAAGGGAGTAAGGAGTTTTCAGCTAGAAGACTATAGCTTAAAAGCTACAGATGTAAGACTATAGACTTAGCTATAGACTAAAAGCTATTTCATGTCACAAAATACTTATTTACCTATGGAAGAAAAGTTTCAAGCTACTCACTCTCATACAATGCTAACAAGTAATGCATAAGTATTTTATATTTGTTATATTAACACATAAACACAATAGGCCACCATAAAAACAAATAGAAATCTTACCTTTTTCTGGTACCAAACTATAGCATCAGTTACTTTGGACGCCATTTATTCCACTGAATTCACAGAGTCATTTTAGGCTGTTAACAGAAAGAGACAGAACTTTACTTCCACTTCCCTACAAAGGCCAAGCAGGGAATGCAGAAACACTCCCGTTACCTGCAAATCACTGAACAGCTGTATTTACTTTACACATTGCCTCATCTCTGTTTCACTAAGAGTTTGGGCTTTCTCCTCTAGTCAAACAAAAAAAACTACAAATCTGCTGCTACAGGACATCAAAAGCCCCAGTTTTGTCCTTCCTTCCCAGTAAAACACACAGGCTGCACAGAGATGATCTGTCATTGTCTCACAGGAACCTCACAAATGCTTTATTACATGCAGTCTTTTTTTTCCTGATTAATTAAGCAACCTATAGTTATTAGCCCAACACAGTACTCTGAGGTCCAGTAATAATTGTTAAAAATGTAAGAAAAAAAAATCATATACACTATTAGATATACTTGGAGAAGAAAACAATATCAGTGCTAGAACTTCACTAATCATAACTAGCACCCTCATAAAAACAGTCGACCAAAACTAAGTCAAAAGGAGAAAACCAAGGAAGAATGGTATGGTTCTTTTAATGGTAACAAATAGCAATAGCATTAGTTAATCTTTGATGCCACTGTAATCAGCAATCAGCATGGAAAAAAGACCAAAACCCAACCTTTCAGCTTATATAAAATATTTATATCTTGAAACGAATTTTTACAGTCTTCCTTCATGTAATCAGTCAGCCAGAGTTCATTAAGAGAGGAAAAAAGAAGAACATAAAAAGCCTTCAGGTGTATCTGTGCCTCTCTTGTACTGGGAAGCCCAGAACTGGAGCCAGCACCCCGAGTGTGGCCTCACTGATGGCAAGGACATGGTCAAGGATGTCATAAGGATGGCAGTGACTTAGTCCCCAAACACCAAACTATACATCAAGCATTTTCCAAGATCCATCCTGAGTAAATACATTACACTTCAGTTGTCGGCATCAACAATAATATTACACCTTATATTTCTTCATTAAAAGGAAGCAAGAATTATTAACCTCTATGAGTTTATATAATAAAAGACTATTTGGGATCTACATCTTGATTTAAAGACATTTGTTTACAGCTTTTACACAGATAAGAAAGGCAAAGAAATGGGATAGAATCTGTACAATAGATTAAAATGAGTGTCTTTATGAATGATCTAAGCATTAGAGCAACTCATGACACTTTATTGTACATTATTCATCACCAAAGAATTCAGGGTTTGGGTTGTGTTTTCTTTAAAGCAGGTATTAACCATATGAAGCTCATCAAGGGAAAGCACCACATTCTGCACCTGGGACAACCCTGGTTGTGTGTAAAGTCTGGGGAACAAAAGGCCGGAGAGAAGCTGCAGAACCTGGGGTCCTGGTTCATGGGAACATGGGCAGCAGCGCCCTGGCAGCCAGGAGGGCCAGCCCTGTGCTGGGGGCATCAGGCACAGCATGGCCAGCCAGGCAAGGGAGGGGAGTGTCCTGCTCTGCTCTGCACTGGGGTGGCCTCACCTTGAGTGCTGGGGGCAGTTCTGGGCACCACAAGACAAAAAGACATTCAGCTGTAAGACAGCATCCACTGGAGGGCCACAGAGATGGGGCTGTCCTGTGCAAGGCCAGGGAGATGATCCATCTTGATGATCCTTATGGCTCCCTTCCAACTCAGTATGATTCTATTTATTTGAAAAATGACACTCCAAAAGACTCAGTTCTATACTGACATTTGTTTGCTCATTCTTCTCTGACTATATCTTTTAAGTAATGCACTGTATAAAATAGGAGTATGTCTAATGGACATACTCCTATTTTATACAGTGCATTACTTAAAAGATATAAATAATACTGCCTTTAGTTTGGACATGCACCATATACACTAGTACAAACCTCCAACAAATTGATTGATATTATATCAGTGCCTGAAGATTTCTAAGATACATAATGCCACCCATGTTCATGTTTCCCAAATGAACCTATTTTTAGGATTTCTAACAGCGCAACTCCTGTATCTTCTATACAACTTCAGCTAAAACCACAACTCAAGAGAAAGAAATGTCCCAGAGAGCTTAAGACAGTCATTGAAAATCCCAGAAATATCATGTAAGTCACATCAAGTCAGTTAAAGCTGGCAGCCATGACTCTGTTTCAACATCTGTGATTGTTTCTGATCTATTTGCTTCTGATAACAGAGTCTGTTTTTCTAAGAGCAACTATCAATTATTAAGAATGCATTGGCACAATAAATAGAAAAATACTATCACATAAAGGAAGGAGTCCAAGACAGATTGCTATAACCTGATATCACATGAACTGGTCATCCTTCTATTCTCACCCAGACAAAGCTTACAACAGGACTTGCTTTCTTTTCTTGGAAAACCTCTTCAATTAAACTTGACTTTAAAAATCCTTTGCTCCACTGGACTTAAAAGTGATGTAAAACCCTTCCCCACACACACATGGCCTCCACACACACCACCCACATCACACAGTCACAGTGACAGCAGTGACAGGTGCCAGTGCAGGAAGGGGGCACACAGATACTGATCACACTTGGGGTACAGTGCAGGAAGGGGCCACACAGATACTGATCACATTTACACCTTCCCTGCCTTCATGACCTCATCCTGGAGGACCTTTAACTCCTTCTCATTTCTCTTAAATAACACTCCCCTCAAATACAGTGCACCCAACTTTCTACCAGCCTGATCACAAGATGAGACAAAGGTTGGAACAACTCATTACCAGCAGTAAAGAACTGCTGGACCTGGACAGAAACCTTTCCCTCAACAGCTACATTAACTTGATGTCCTTCTCCAAGGCCAATTATTTCTCAGGAAACCAAACATTAACTCATTAATCCAAGACCTTGAACCGCGTCAAATACGGCTAAAAGTGGATCAGCCATTTTAAAGGCAGTAACCTTTGTTTGCAGTAGCTTTTTAATTCACTGTAAAATCCTTTGCCTCAAGAAAAAATACTTCACAAAACCATAAACCAAATATAAAGAAGTAGCTTTATTTGATTTTGATCAACAAACCTGTTATTTAGATTATCCATGGTTTACATATTTTTAAGAAACTCTCTGCATTAAATCCTCCATAAATCTATTCTGGTGGCATTTAAAGCTTATTAGCATATATATTTGCATAAACAAATGCAAAGATTATGCTTACAGAAGTAAATATGACAAAATCATGGGATTGATGTCTCAAAACAGAGTTTGGTGCGCTAACTAAAAATACCCCTACTAGGAAATATCACATGCTTTCTTCAAGAGCTACACAACCATTTCTCAGACAGCACAATAATGACAGGTGAAAATGTTTATTTAATTATTTCTGTGTTTCTGCTTGCAGGAGCTGGGATTTGTCTGTGGTTTGGTTTTTAGTTTGTCTTTATGTTTTGGGGGAATTAATGAGACATTATGAGTTTAACAGCCTCAGCCTGAAGCTAGCTTATCTGGGAGAGGGATGGATGGAAACAACTCAAGGCACTTCAGCTGCAGCCCTGGCTCTATCTGCCCACAGCTCACTGAACACCTTAGACTGGAGACCAAGTATTTTAGCAATTTCAGAACTCTACATATTCATTACAACTTACCCTGCATTCGTGTTTCCAGCTGACACTGATCCTGAGGTCAGCCTGTAAAAGCCTGGCTCTAAAGCACACCGGGATCAGCTGGGTAAAAGTGAAAACAGCTGACAGACAAACAAAAGCAGAGCAGTGCCTGCTCTCCTGCCTGGTTCTCCACTCATCCTCTCTGGACCCAGCCTTCTGCTCCATGTTCTCTGTCAAATACCTGCATCTAGGACAGGAACCAGCTTTAGCACTCAGTTGTACAATGTCCTCTGCAGAGTAACTATAGCAAGATTAACTTAATCTTAACTAGCTGAAGACTTCAAAGCAACACAAAAAATACTCCCAACTTCAAAGATTAGACAGATCATCCAAATATAAAAGCTTGATCACAACATCTCTGTAACAGTCAACAGAGCTTTCGCTACATTTTCGTCAAACTCACAGTTAATGCTATGAATATCTAGCAATATTTTTTAATCAAAGTTTCATTACTTTCCTAAAGTTTAATAGAGATGACTACCTAGTTTTGGTGATCCCTATTCAAAGGTGGGGTTGCTTAGCTATTTCCCAGTTCAGGGCATAATATTATTACACAACACACCTTGCAATCAAAGTAGCAGTTTCTCAAAAGCCACAGAAATTTATATTTAGATGCCTTCAGGTAGCTAAGAGTTCAAGCCCCACAGTACTGCAGTGCTTACTGAGTAAGATAGGATTTAAATGAATTCAAAGTATATTTAGAAATTTTACTCATATCCACAGGGCTTTGGTGACCTTAGTCAGACATAAATGTATATATTCCTAAATAACCATCAAAAGCAATCTGAACTGACAGAAGTTAAGAATAAAACTGTGCTCTTCCACAGTGACAAAGAAAAAAAACAGCTTTTGAGAATATACAACTCGAAGCAGCGTCAACCAGCAAAAGGGCATAATTAAAAATACAACACAGGCAAGGACGCATAGGCAAAGAGTTGCTGTCCTTGCCTGTAAACACTGTGAATCACTCAGTATTTCAAGGAACCTGTTCCCTTTATAGCAATCCCAACCTGAATGGTCAGGATACCATCCAGCTGTTGAGTCAAGATTTGAGTGTCCTTCTCAACTCGTTATGATCATAGGCTGATGATGCAATGAAGTTGCATATTCATTATACATCATCAGAATTAAAATTACAAAACTTAAGTTGCTTTTGTCTCAAAAATTCTTTTAAAAAGTCATTGATTTTTAGTACCTTCAGGGAAAAAAAAGTCAGTTTTTAAAAGGCTGTCATATAAAGCCATGAGAATACTACAACCTGGTTTCTTCAACTGCTTTCCAAGCTAGAACCCTTTTACCATTATGTTAGATCCTCCACATTGCAGTTTCACAGTCACAGGTTTCTTTTCACTAAGATTCCCAGCATGCAGGGTAAGAAAAGACAATGAATCAGAACAGTAAAGACTATGGCCTAAACTACTAACTACTTTAATTGCAACATTTCTATCACACAAACTCTCTTAAAGCATTAAACTTGTTTTATGCGCAGCTAGAAAACAATGATTAAAAAATATAAAGGAAAAAAACCTTCACTTTCTAAGTTCAACATCAAAACGCAAGTTAACATGAAGTTGCTGACATTATTTGATACTTGAAGTTTAAATGAGCCCAATAAACAGCTCAGTCACATTGAGCACCTGCTGTTGACTGAAAAGCTGCTTCTGCCGTGACATAACAAACCAAGGGAGGCATCCCTATAATGCAGATACAGCACTAAACTTACCAAGAGTCATCCTTCCTCCACTTCAACCCAGGGGAATTCTGCCACTGCCACAACAAACAGGATGAAAGCCTTAAAGCAATGCTCCAAAAGAACCATTTTTTTCATGTGCATCACACGCAAACCATTAAACCTACATCTCCTTTTTGAAAGGAAACATCAAATACTAAGCAATGAACTCAGTGTTCTTTTTAAGTACTTTATCTATGCATCACTGTTCTCAAAACAGCATTTCAGAATTGCAAATTGTATACCAGCAAATGAGAAACTTGTCACTCCTAGGTTCACACCTTTCAGTGGAGATTTTATCATGTTCCTTCCAGCTGCCCTTTAGAAAACCTGCAGCAGTCAAAACTGAAGGAAAAAAGTTTAGAAAACCCCAGACACTGCTAACTTAAGGACAACATCCAGCAATCAGCATGAAATTTACTTTTCCTGCCAGGCCTGCTGAGCCCCCCCAAGTTGTCTTGCAATCCAAGGTCATAACAGTTTGTAAATAAAAAGGAATTAACATACTTGCCTTCCCCAAGGAAGACCAAAACTCTGCTAAAACTGGCTACCAGCATTCCTAGGATGCTGTTCATGAGAGTTAATTTTCAAACTCTGCTCTTCACTCCATCTCAAAAAAAACCCAAAACCCCACAAAAAACCTGAAAACCCAAAATGTTATCATCCCAAAACAACTGATTAAAAAATTAACATCCCTAAATGTCTATTTGGGGAGGTTTTTGTTTGTTTGAGAAGGCTTTTCATCAGGCCAACAGCAGCAACAATAAGACATGAATCAGACCCTATGGCGGCTGCTGGGTATCAAACCCTGCTCTTGAACAGAGCTGTGCCAAAAATGCCATATATGATGACAGTCACACACACACATCTGGCAGCAAGGCCAGGCCTGCCTGTGCCTCCAGTGAGATGTCAGATGCTGAAAGGCTGAAACCTTCTCAGGCCCCAGGATTCTGCCCACAAACCACTGCACCTGATCCTATTTCTGCTGCTGCCTATTTCCTTATAAGCTCATGCCCTTTATCACTCACCAGCCAAGCAGGAAGGTATCACAGACATAGCACAGAGCATGCAGGGAGAACCAGCCTTCAAAAAAATGATGGGAAGCAGATTCAACCTAGCCATCCTCACTTCCACAGCAAACCCACCGATATCTGAAGCAAGGAAGTGCCACACAAAATAACTGTTGCCTAAGGAATACTTGTTTTGTCAGTGAATTACACAACTGTCTGAAATAGCAACAAAATGTTGACTATCAGGATTTCTGAGATTTATTTCAGGTTATGGTAAAAGAACATTGCGTGCAGTTGTTGAAACTGCTGCAGACATTTCTGGAATCTCTGCCTTAAGATCTGTGCAACTTTCCTAATTTTGTTACATAACTGGTTCATTACTTCATTTGAAGTAACTTGACACAGTCTCATAGATACCTTACTCATAAAAATAGGGGGGAAGGACTCTGAACTGAGAAGTCCAAGATTCTACACCTCCCATAATTTCCTTTTGAGCCTGCCGCAGTATTTATCAATTAGCAAAAAGCTTTCAATATTTAAACATATTCTGCTGATCAATAAAGTAGGAGACTCCAAGCCCTTAAAGTTCATTTTGCTTCTTATCTACTATAAGAGGTTTCAGTTTCAAAATTCTCACCAAATACAGTAATTGCTGTCAGCACACTGGGTCTACAAGCCATTTCTGAAAATGCTGTATCATTAAAAAAAAAAAAAAATAAAACCCACCACATGGTCAATCTGAAGTTCTTTCTATTCCTGTTTTTTGTACTGAATACTATACGCACACACATACACATCCCATTAAACATTTGCAACCTCATACTGAGAAATCCCTGAAACATTGCATGTACACATCTGCTCTTCCAACTGTAACAACTTTATTAAAGAACAGAATTTCTATAAACACCATGTTTTTAATTTATATATATAGATATAGATATAGATATAGCTGCCCTAACAAATATTTGGAAAAAAAAACCACTCCAAACAAATATAGTCACCACATTGAAATAAAATGCCATGCTCCTTTTTTTCTTTCTTGAGATTCCTAAGGCAATAATAAATCTTGCTCACTGGAAATACTGACGTGTGTTTAGGAAGACATGTTTATCTGTCACCAGGCACTGCACAGCAGAGTTGTGGCTTCTTGATGACTACAGTCAGGAAGCTGAAAACCACTCCTAAATCACCAAGTTTGCATCATGTTCCACAAATAGTTATCCAGCAAGTTTTTGAAGCAGCTGAGGCATGAAGCGGCTGAGCCGTCGGAAAAAGCTGCTGCCTCTTATAACAGCCACTGTTCTGTAGGAACAGAGTTGAAAATGCTGAGCATGAATTTTTAAATTCTTTAAAAAAAAAAGAATTCTCTGGAGCGATCCAAGCAAGGAATTGCAGAGTAACAAGCCTTACATGTGTATCTGGCAAGGTCCTCAAAACAATCATTAAAAATGGAACACCATTATACCCGAAAGTCTATCTGATAGGGTCTAATCAGCAGTTTCTACACAGGAAGATCATGTCTCGGTCTATCAGCATTTCTGGACATGTCAAACTAACTGATAGACAAGAGCAAGTGATAGAACATGTGTGGACTTTCAAAGAACCTTTGGAAAGATGTCAAAGACTTCCAAAGAGTCTGTTATCTATGAAAAGCAAACATTGCCACAGATTAAAAACAGCGAAAACACTGAAGAAAATCTGGAATCAACATTCTTCACTGCAATCAGCTAATTGGATAATGAAGATTAACAGCAGCATCCAGTCTGCATAAAGCAAGCTATTGATCACCTGATGCCCAGATCCTCGGATCACAGACCACCAGCCTGCAGCTCTTCCATTCAGTGCCAGTCCAAGGCAAAGTGCACACAAATCCCCATTCTCCTTCATGCAGACCCATCCTAATCCTGAAATCAAACAGACTAAATTTTCCTAGCCTGGTGTCTCTATGTTCCACTAGTTTTCACATACCTTAGCACATAGCAGTGACAGAGGCAGACATTCAGGGCCTCATCCAGCATCCAGTGTGTCTGGTGACCACCTCGTTCAAGGATGAGAGCATCCAGAAATGGCAAATTCCAGGTAAGTTTTCCAACCATCAAACTTTTACTAGAGAGATGAACACAGACACCATGTCATTGCTTATCAGGCCCTGACAGACAAGGGTAGGGATGCCCCACATTCCTGCTGGCTCTCGGAGCTCTAAAGAGGGAACTTCAAGCAGACAAATCTCTTCCTAAAGACACATCCACCACATCCACACAAGCGAGGGCAGAGGTCAGGATGCCCTGTAAGGCTCCACAAGGGTTTTAACCACTCCAAACCAGCATCACCACAGGACACTGTCCTTAGTGACCAGCTGCCAGCCCCAGAGCCCATCACACAGGACTCAGCTCCCAGGCTCTGCTGCCCCTGCAGAGCCCACGAGCAGCTCTCACAGGATTCACCTCTGCAGAGTGAATTTCCAGTACAAATGGCACCGAGGCAGCTCTGACCACAGCCAGCTTGAACACTCTGCACCTCTCCTCAAGCACCATTAACACAGTAATCTCGACTAATTAAGGCTACTTCCCCTCTCCTCCTCCTATCTGGACCAGCAGACTAGCGTTTTTATGAAGTACTGCCTAAATTAAGTTCTGAAATAGAGTGAACTGAACCCTGTCCTATTATTCCAAATGTTAAGCTTCTGTTAAAAGGTTCAGCAGGGCTCACTATATTTATCTTTTATACTCCGAAGAAGAAAAGAAAACCTGAAGCAGTAACATTTCTAGATGGCAATCTCAAACTAGCAAAGCTTAAGAATATGCATAAATTTTAACAATGAAAAGGCAAAATAAATGGAATTCAGTATCAACCATGTCAGTGTTATCTGTAAGGGAAGGCAGGGGGAGAGAACTATGAACACCACTCAAAGCCTTAAGAAATGATATCACAAATCCAGAATAGAACTTCAGCAGCTCAGGGACCTCTGCCATCCAATATAATACAGTCAGAAGAGCAGGGAGACCTGGATAAAAGGGGGATGACAAGGAAAACTATAGTACAGCTCTGTTCATCAGCTTTGCAATCTGATTTGAAATACACCTACTTTATTAGGAGAAGAATATTAACGTACTGGGGGAGGGGTTCTGAGAAGGGCTATGAATTACCAACAACTTGAAAGGTTCTCCTATTGAAACAGGCAACCATGAACAGAAAAAGAAAGCATTACAATAAATTAAATGAGACTTCGAGAGAAAAACAGATAATAAAGTCAAGAAAACAACAGCTTCTCAGTGATACAGGCAACTTAATTTATTAACTAAGCTGAAAGGATAGCAAAGCCAAATTTTTAACAGGGAAATATTATATTACAACACATAATTAGACTGTTAGACTCACTGCCACAGGAAGTCACTGAAGCCAAGATTTTACTCCCGTTCGAAAAGAAAGCAGCTATTTAAACACACAATAACAATAATAATAAGGAAAAAAAATAAACACACAGCTGAGGGAATCTAAAGCTTCATAAGCCAGGATGCAAGAAAGCATCCAAAGAGATCACTGGGCTGTGCTGGGCTATCCAAACACTGCCCTGAACCCGACTGCAGGACGGCCAGAAGCCAACACCAAGGAGAGCATGAGCCACACACAGAACAAACTGTCCCTTGGACACATCAACACCAAGGGTGTTCCGTGCCAAGGCAGCATCTGCCAACCACCTAAACCCCAAAAGCATCTGGCGCTGGCCAACTTCCAAAATGTGAGGCTTGCACGATTTCACGTTTGATGTGATATTGCTTTCATTTCCTCTCCCACTCTGCAGTTGTATTTTATTTTTTAAGAACAGAACCACAAATTATTTGCAAATAGGAGTCCAGTGCTTGGACTCATTCCAGAAAGCCATCTAGGCTCTTTGGAGAACATCTACCAAGATCACCTCAAATGAGCAAAGAATTAAACACTGAACATTACATGTATTCCCAGCGGAAACAAATTTGGAAAAAATCCCATCCACATGCATAAATTAAGAAATAAGAGAACAGTTCTAGGAACTCCCTGATATCCTCTCCTTCAAAAAAAAAAAAAAAAAAAAACAACAACCCAAACAAAAAGCCCACCACAAACACAAGCTGTATTTCTAAATTTCCTGACAACACAATGGCTATCTCTTTATATGTATATGTGTTTGCTCTAACTTTGAAGCTGCTCTGAGATGGGGCTGGACAAGACTGATGACCTCCAATGACCCTTTCCTAAATTATTCTATGATTACAAGTAGAGCATACCCAAGCATTACACAGCAATACATTATCACTCTAATCAGCATTAACCCTTTCTTCCCCTGTGGCAATTTATTAAGCTCTTTGGGTTCTTCTTAAAAATTCAAATATAATTTCTTCAAAGAGTTAACCATTTCCTCCTCTGCACCCATCAAGAAGGACCTTTATAAATAACAGAACAGTAAATTCAAGGGAGAAAACATGATATTAAAAGCTTTCAAAGTCTGTTACTTTTCACACCACTACATATCTTTGAGTAATCGAGTGGTGGTCAATTGTCCTCCAACAGGAAGATGCAGCAGTACCTCTGACAGGTACTCCAAGAGTTTTGTTTTGTTTCCTTCATAAAACAAAAAAACATTAGAGAAAAAACAGGCCTACCTTGCTCTGTGGGCAGAAGCAATTAAGTCTGCCTGCTCTTACCATTGTCCCCACCCAAAATATTTTTCCTGCCCCCCACCCATCATAACAACCATCCCAAGTGCTTGGCTGGGCCAGTCAAAGTAGGCTAGTGCTGATGGCTCAGAGCTCTGCACACACACTGCCCAACGATTGCTCACTTCTTGGAGAAGGGAGGGACTCAATTATGACTGCCTTTTTTGGGTAGGAATATTAATTTGGGACACTACCTATCAAAAGTTTTATAAAAACTTGTCACAGTGTAGGTAGTTAATGTCTTTCAGTTGCCATTAACTTTGGTTTCATCATCTGAGTAAGAAGTGACTCAAATGGGAGAAGACAAAGAAAGCAATTGTACAAGCTTTGTGCCCTTAATAAGTCTTGCTAAAAATCCACATAAACTGTCTGATGATAAATCCATAAACAACACTGTTTATTATGAAAAGAACTTCCTCAGAGACAAAGGAAAACCCAAACCCCAATCTTTGACTGACATCATTCTCACTCACAGGGGTCCTGAGAAAAGACAAAAAATTTATTCAACAGTGTTTCTACTAGAAATAAGTAAAGATATATAGAAAAAGCCAAGGAAGGCAGTCTATGTAACTTTGGAGAATTAGGAAAGAAATAAAGTCCACTGCTTTCCAGTGACCCCTGCCAGCTGTGACAGGAACAGCATTGTTAGCTCCAGCAGCATTCCACCCCTCACTGCCTGGTCAGCTGCCTCTAACCAGGCTGACTGGAATTCTTCAACACACCTCTGTCCCCCCTCTAAAACACACCAATGCTGCTTCCCCTTTCAAAACCTACAGGACTTTGACTGCTCCCAGAAGTCACACCAATGCCCGGCAGCTATGGATACGGCCGGGATCAACTTTTTGAGACAAGCTGAGCTAACTCTGCTTTGGGATAAATCCAGCACTACCAGAATACTTGAAATTCTCCATGGAGTTCCCAACAATTACTGACAACTTATTTGTATGTCACGTTCCACACAACGCAAGGGGGAAAAAATTACTGTGCAAACATTGAATTAAACCAACTAGGTTTCCGAATTCTTTTTCCGGTGACTCAGGCTCATGTTTTATCCTTTGTAATATTTATATCCAGAATAAAAACATACATTGGCAGTAAAACAGCAACAGTATGTGTAACTGCACAAATATTCCACTTCAAACATGGATTGGGATCTTAAATACACAAATTCCAAGCACTGCTCTCAACCTTCACCTTCAGCAATGAAAGCTGATTGCAAATACTGTACAGTGGAGTCCATCAAGGTGATGTGCATACATACATTCATAAACACCTTAGTGGAATAGAAATAAGACTTCTGAGAAAAGGATTATCCTTTCCAGGGAGTCACAAGCAAAGAAGCAAACCAAAGAAGATCACCAAAACTTCAGAGCTACAAAAATAGCCAAATGCATACAGCTATTTATAACCCAGAGATTTATGCACAAAACACTTTTAGCCTCTTGACCTCAGGGAAACAAAGTCTGATGCCAAGCACTAATGTATGTAACAGAAATACAGAAACACATCCTTCTGCTGCTTACTGACCACTCCAAGTGCAGCTGAAGATATTAGGATTCACTTACTAGGATTAACAGGTTATATCAAGTGATGCACTTCTCCCTGATAAAACAGATACCACCATCTGTTTAACATCATCAACAGGAAGATATAAGCAGACAAATTACTGATGACACACCGTCCCTAGTCTCACTCCTATTAGAGAACTCGTGTCTCCAAACTGTAAGGCAAGCTGTATTTTCTGTAGGAACGTTTCATCACAAAGAATTTCAGAACATTAATTAAAGTACTTTCAACAAGTCAGGTTTTCCAATTAATTACTTTTTCCATTTAATTATATGACAGATGGATAAGACACTGGCAAATTTGGAACAAAATGCAAGACTCGGCAGCATTGCTTTTCAAGTGACCAGCAACACGTAAAAGCAGTAAAAGGCAAAATATCAGGCACAGAGCTTAACACTATGGACTCAAAGTTTCACTGAATCTGACAGATCTGGGTAACACGTCCTCGGAGGCCAGGGTATGAGAAACAGAAGTAAAAGTAACAAACACCTGCTCAGTTCTAGTAGTGTGGGATACATTCTCCTCAGCTCCTTTGTTTCTCACAGAAAAGACGGCAAATAAAACACCAAGAAAATGAATGTGACAGCATAAATTTTGAGTGATGAGAAGTTCCCTAATATTTTGATTCCCAAACAGAAAACCAAGGATAAGCTGTAATCAGCTTGCCACTCTCTAAGTGTGGAAAACAGGAAAAAAAAATTTAAAAAGAGTAAAGCAAAAGAAAACATAAACGCGTGTAAAACACAAGACACACGAGACGAGGTCAGAGACGAACATGAAGATGCTGAAATTCAGGACCTCTGAAGGGAAGCAGAAAAGCCGTTCTATCGTTCTATCACCTGACACGGGCGCTGAGGCAGCTCTCGGCACGCTCAGCGGGAGCCTCACGGCAGAGCCGGAGCGGGCAGGCAGAGCCCCGAGCACGGCAAGGGCCCCGGACCGTACGGGCACATCTCCGCCCGCACCGGAGGACACGGCACCCGGACACCGAGGGCTCCGGGACGGCGCAGCCGCTGCCCGGCCGGCCCCGATACGGCTCCGCGGCGCTGCGGGCAGGGGCGCCCGGAGCCGCGCTCGGACCCCCGCCCCAGCGGCGCCGGCTCGGCCGGAGGGAACCGCGGCGCCGCGGAGGCCGCGGCCGCCCGCCCGTGCCCCGGCAGGGGCTGCCCCGGGGGAGCTGGGGGGCGGCAGCCGCCCCGCTCCCGCCGCCCGGCCGGGGCAGCCGCGGCAGCCCCGCCGGTGATGCCCGCCCCGCGCCTCCGCCGCGCTGTCCCCGAGCACCGAGAGGGCACCGCCGCCTCGCCCCGGCCGGCCCCCCGCGCCCCGGCCGGCCCCTTCCCCAGCCGCGCGGGGAACTCGGCGCCCCGGTTCTCCCCCCCGCTGCTGCCCGGCGGGGCGGGGACGCCCCCGTGTGCCGGAGCCCCCCCGGGTGCCGGACCCCCCCCGCCGCCCTCTCACCGTTCGCCGGTGCCGCGGGGCAGCGCGCGCCGCACGCAACGGCGGCGGGAGCGCGAGGCGGCGGCGGGAAGGCGCGCGCGAGGCAACAGCTGGCGGGGGAAGCGCGGGGGGGGGGGGAGCGGCGCGCGCGTCCAGGCGCCAGAGGCGGCAGCAACAGCGCGCCACCCGCGCGCGCCGCCGGGCCGGGGGCGGGGCCAGCAGCAGCCGGCAGCCAACGGCGACCCCTCCGCCTCCGGGGGCGGGGCCGAGGCGTGACTGGCGGCAGCGCAGCCCAACGAGAGCGGGAGGAAGGCGGGGCTGCGCTTGACGGACAGGCGGCGGGAAGAGACGGGGCCGTTGTGACAGACAGCCGTTTTCACCAATCGGCGGCGGGGGCGGGGCTCGAGGCTGACCCGCCGCCGGCCGAGATGGGCGGCCCGGGCTCGAGGGGCGTCACCGACGGCCGGGATAGGAAGGCGGGATTAACTTGAGCGACGTCGCCGTGGCCCAATGAGAATGGAGGGCGGCAGGACGCGCGCCCCCGCTGACCAATAGCAGGCGAGGGGCGGGTGAGGGAGGCGGGCGGTTCCCTGAGGCGGAGCGGGCGGGGAGGGCCCCGCGCCCCCTCAGCTGAGCGCGGGCCCCGCGGACCGGGGGATGCGCCGGGAGCTGCGGTAGGTGACGGGCAGCGAGGGGGGCTCCCGCCTCCGGGACCTCCGGCACGGCCGGGAAAGCGGGGCCTGGCGGGACAAGGCCGTGAGGCCGAGGGAGGGGCCGAGTTTGTGAATACAAAGCTGTGTTTAAATGGGGTTTTATGCTGGGCCTACCACAGTATTTCTTTCGAAGTGTTAAATTACCCATAGGATCGGAATAGGCTCTAAAGTGGTATTTAATCGAACTGGGGTTCTGTTTAGTGTGGTTTCACCATAATACGAATTTCAGGACGTTTTTAGGCGCTGCTCAAGGCTTAAATCTAAATGTGTAGGTTTATGTTATTACTACTGAGCTGAGTGTCTTGTGTAAGTTGCCCTCTTTATTTTTTTCTCCTAAACAGGACAGTATTAGCGATCATAATATCCTCATTATGCACATCATCCCACCAAGGTCAGTGATGCTCCTTGGATAGTTTTTCCTCACTGAAAATACTCACTCTCTAATTATGTCGGTCCTTTAATAGGAGTCAGGAGCTTTTTTATTTTCACGCTGACATCCCATCAGTGTTCTCACTGAAGAGCCAGTCCAGACCTGTGGCACAGCTGCATCCTTTTCCCAGTGTCACCCAGCTTGCTGGGATAGCTGGGCTCTAGCAGAGAATCTGCCCATCATCTTTGTTTCATCATGAGATAATCAAATGCTCCATGTAATCAAACCCTTCATTGTTATGTCAGCTCTATATCCAGCTCTCAGCCTTCAAAATCTGATAGCTTTCTTTACTTGGACTCTAAGATCTCAAAAGTACACTTGGATTTTATTGAGTTTTCATCTCAAAATGCCTCTGAAATGGACTGAGCCTTCCAGTCCTGCCCAATCTGCAGGAATGTATTAGGTCAGAGAAAGGCAGAGTAACTTCTTCCCATGCTGAATTTTCTGCCTGTTTTTTCCAGTTGTTGCAAAGTGGTTCTTTGCAAACTGAAAGTATTTTCAAGTGAACAACCTTCAAATAGAGTAGCCCCATGTAATACATCTTCAGTAGCTTTGTGTTTCCTCCAGAGACAGGTGATAGCACCTTCTTTGAGTATCTGATAACCTGATACTTCTAAGAGTGTTGAGTTTCTTTTTTTCTTTCAGACCCAAGTTTCCAGTCTGTTTCTGCTTGGTTTCTTCTTTCTCCAGTTTGCTAATAAGAGAGTGTCCTTCTTGTAGTGTTTGTAGCATTGATTTCCAGAACTGGTTTTGGAAAACATTCTCATGAAAAGAATGTTGAAACTTCATTTCAGACCATGACTCCTCACTTTAGCCACAGACTTGCACTTGAGAACATTGGAAGTGTTTTCAAAATACTGGAAATGCTTTAGGCCAGACATAGTAACTGTTCTGCAATCCCCTGCCAGCTGGTTTAGGTTTGTTTCTGTAACAAGAGCAAAACAATGCTATCTAAACCTCCTCCAATTTTTTTGTCTCCTTAACTCTTGGATGCTGCTTCTGAGTTTCCCCTCTTCCCCAGCAAAGAGAAGGGTGGGGGGGTTTGGTTCCACCTGTCAGGAACTGCCTTTGACCAGACCCTTTGGTGACCTGAACACAACTGAGACTGTGAAAAGCAAAACTACAAAATCCTACTCTAAACTTCCTCTTTTTTTCTAGTTCAGCTCAGGGAACTGGCCTGCTTTGGACACAAGTGTCAGCCCCAAAATAAAGAGGGGATGCACTGACTGCAACTCCAATTTCGATTATTTTAGGCAAAACTAGATCTTCTTACAATAAATCTTACTAAATCAAATCCATTCAAGCTTCAAACCCAGAATGTACAAAATAGCAGATCTGTTTGTTGAACAGTGTGTCAGAAGATGCAGATTTAAACTGTAGGATGATTTCAGTGATGTACAGAACTGTTATCCCCTCACTGTAAAATAGTAGCTCATCTCATAAACACTTGAGACAGCAACTTTTATTTC
This sequence comes from Calcarius lapponicus, assembly GCA_039654755.1. Taxonomy (NCBI): domain Eukaryota; kingdom Metazoa; phylum Chordata; class Aves; order Passeriformes; family Fringillidae; genus Calcarius; species Calcarius lapponicus. Next base: position 3,089,660 of record CM077463.1, read on the forward strand.
CCCTCCTTCCAGCAGCAAATCTTATCTGAGCACATAATTTTTTTCAACTTCCTAATCTGGCAAAAAACTATTCCAGTTAAAAAAAAAAAGAAAAAAGGGGTGGCAGTAGATTTATAGATTTCTGCTTGTTGGATGAGTTCAGCACCAGTCAGGTGATGTTGTGTGCCTTGGAAATAACCCACAGGAAGCAGCAGCAGCTCCTGGGCACAGAGGGGAAGCAGCTCTTGTCCTTCCCTCAGCATTCAGTGCTTCAGAACACATCACACTTCCAGCAATTCAAATATTTGTCTAGTCTGGAAGAAATCAAAGCTCATTTTCTTATTTCAGGTGAAAGACTATTTGTGTTCTAAAGGGAATTAGTAAAAAATTTAACTCAAATTTTTAAAATAAATAAAATACCTATTTCAGCACCATTTCACTGGTAAAAATTATTCATTTTTGTAGCACGCAATCTAGAGGAAGATCACAGTCCTTCACACTTCTGCTTTTTACACCTGTAGTGAAAGGCTTTTGGCAGATGCAGTGGTAAAAACTATCCAGTTAGGAAGATAAAAACTTCACTTTCATGACTGCAGCAGCAGATGCATTTATCTTGTTTTTCTTTTGTCATGACTACAGAGAAATTTAAATATCCTACCCAGCCAATAAACCCGTCAGCCAGTGTCTGAAATACTTGAGATACCTGCCAAAAAGCAAAGCTTATCTGTAGCTTTTAGTCATTTCAGGATTGCTGGCTGACAGAAAGCTGGGCAGTGCTCAGTGGCTCAGGCTGAGCCCAGATCAGTTCAGCTGCAGCTCTGCAAACTGCAGGATCCCTGCGAGGGTTTTTGGGCTCTTTGTGCCGGTTCAGGTTTTACTGTGGTTATTTTGTTACAGAGACAGAACTGTTACGTTTTGTTTTCAAGTGTTAGCTCTGAGTGCCTCAGCACTGGTGGAAGATGGATCTAAACATGTTCTTAGCATTCAAAAATCCCTAAATGAGTCTGACAGCTTGTTTAGGAATAAAGTACAGTTTGTTTCACAGAACAAATTTAGATGAAGGTACTTACACAGCTGACTTTGGGCACTGCAAGGGAATGGTGGACTGGAACAAACACTGCTCAGCTGAGCATGCTAATTATGAAAGTGCTGGGAAGCAGTACGTGGGTGAGGCTAGGAGTGGGAAAGCAAGAGCAGGGAATTGGTCTCCTTAATGGAATATGTCTCATGGTGGTGTAGTGCCATCTTTTGATGCCTTCCCTCCCCTTTTGTCTTGTTAGGTTGTTGCTGACAGCGAAGGCCTTCCTCTCAAAGCTGTTTAAATGAGAATGTCCCTGGCGCAAAGAGTGCTGCTGACATGGCTTTTTACCTTACTCTTCCTGATCATGCTGGTGCTGAAGTTGGATGAGAAAGCACCATGGAACTGGTTCCTCATTTTTATTCCAGTGTGGATATTTGACACAATTCTTCTCGTTATGTTGATTGTAAAAATGGCCGGACGCTGCAAGTCGGGCTTTGACCCCCGCAACGGCTCCCAGAACATGAAGAAGAAAGTCTGGTACCTCGTGGCCATGCTGCTGAAATTGGCCTTCTGCCTGGCCCTGTGTGCCAAGCTGCAGCGCTTCACCACCATGAAACTGGCCTACGTGTTCATCCCCCTCTGGGCCCTGCTGCTGGGCGCCATGGTGGAACTGGGATACAATATCTTCTACGTACGGAGAGACTAGGCTAGGCCAGCTGGTTTCCAGGGCCAAGACTGGCACCAAAGTACTAGATTATTGCCATTTTGCCACAGATTTGATCTTCAAACTAGAAAGCCAAATGAGTCAGGCTGGAGACTTAAGCTAAAGCAGACTGAAGACTGAAAGTAGACCTGTTTCATTTTTTTTATTTTAAAACTCACATATGCTCTTGTAAATAAAAGTATTTGTTCAACATAAGCTGTTCTGATACTTGTTACATGGAATAAGATATGGGTTCTTCATGTGCAGGTAGAAGACCTTGTCAAAGAAACCACAAATGTTCTACCCAGAGTATTCAGCACACTGATTAATCCTGGGAAAGAAGACTAACATTTTTCTGCTACTTACACTGTAAGTCAAGAAATAACAAGTTAACAATAATTTCCATAAGGAGCTAAATTTGCTTTAAAAATCAGTAACAATTGAGAGCAGCCAAATAAGAGCAAGAAAAGGAATAAAGTAATACACCCTTTTTTTTTTTTTTGGACAGTGTGATTCCATTAGCAGTGTAAAAATAAGCAGTTTCCTAAGCTGCTGAAACAGCCCATAACCAGTATGTTAACCTGTTAACCTTAGGGAACACAGTTGTAGCTGAGCTGTGCCAGCAGTCCTGAGATCCAGAGAAGAGGGACACAATGGTGATTCTTTTCCAAGTGAGAGATCACCAATGCTGCAAGAGACTGAAAATATAGGGTGAGTATAAAATACTGCATTTGTACCTGCCTCAAAGTGTTACTTGAACAAGACAGTTTTTAATAGCCAAGGATATGAAATTTTTCGGGGCTTCATGGAGCACTGGCAAACTCAGATGTGAGGAAATGACCTTTTTCAGGTAACAAATGAATAGGACTTGAGGGAAGAACTGGAACTAAAGTGTATTTTGTGGGCTAAAGTGCTCTTCCAGGAGATACAGTAACACCAAATTCAAATGTAGCAGTTACCTGGGACATTATTAACACGCATACTGAAAATACTGATCCTAGAGACAAAGGAATGTCAAGTGAATGAAAAACAGTCTAGGGTAGCAGGACATACCTAGACAAGTGTCTCACTAATAAAATTTTAAGTATGTACATTCAACTGTACTTGTCTGTGGAAAAAAATTCTTCCTCAAGTGTTTGGATTTACTCTTGCTGTTTCATCACACAGATGTGGGTAAAATACAGAGGAACCATATTGTGGGAGACTGCTGAAAGAGCTTCATCTAAGAAAACAACAAGTTCCATTCTAAGGCAATGAATCTCAGTTTAGAATATCTGGTAACAAATGATCTATAAAATGAATTTAAGTCACATTTATTTCAGAATGGTTGACTGTCCTACCTTGCTAAAGGAGAATCCAGGAAAAGACAGAGACAAAATAATTCTAGCTGTTGTTAAAAAATGTAAAATATTTATAAATGCTTTATTTTTATTATAACAACTCATCATCTTTTACTAAGCAAACCCATGTACCCAGCCCCAAGATACGCACATCAGGTCATTTATGGGGAGTGCCTGGCAGGAGCAGTTGTTTGGAGGAGGTGTAGCTCTACATTGTGTAGTTCTGAAAAATACTTAATGGAAGGATGCTGCTCTGTGTTTGAGACTTCTTGCCCATTCATGTGAGGTTCCCGTGGAGAACTGATGTCCTTCAGTCTTGAGTGATTTTCAAGTAAAATTGGCACTTGTGCTGAGGATGTGCTGTGGGAGGGGTACATGAATGTCAGAACACAGGCTCTGAGAGCTGCTGGCTACAGGAGCTGTGAGAGAGAGCACACACCTGTAGCTGCCACAGGTGCAGTGTGTAGGGTGGGGAGAACAGGGTACCCACGTGTGGTGTGGACAGAACAGGGTGCTGGGTGTGTATCCAGCTTTGTGTGTGGGGTGGAGAGAACAGATTTCATCTGCAAGTCCCAGTCCCACTTGGTTCTGTTCTGCAAATGGGAACCCAAGCCAAAGAGCCCCTGCCTGGAATGGAATGCCACTCCATTGCAGGCAGCTTGACCTTGTGCATTTGTTATGGCTGCTTTCAAAATTTATGAAGAGTATCTAAAGCCTTACCAGAGTTTACCAATTCAGGTAAATTTTGATGACCCACTTACCAAGCAGTGATACAAGTGTGTAACAAGCATTCAAGCTGAGACAAGATGATTTTACCTGCACACACACACACACTTACCTGTGGTAGGTATGGGACCAAGCATAAAATAACACCCATAGTCCTTTCCCATCTGATGATTCTGGAAGAATAAAATTCCAAACCCCCTTGTTCAGAGGATGCCAGGGCAGCCCCATGCTGCTCAGGAGAGCAGAGCAGCTTTCCTCAGCCAAGCTGACAATGGTAATTGATTGTTATGACATAAAACAAAAGATGGAAGAATTAAGAACTGGCTTCATTGGAACTTGGTGTATTATTAGCAAGATAGGCCATGAATGGTGACTCTGCCCCCTTAATAAACCCCTTCTCTTCCACAGATGTAACAATTATCAAAAAGTTTGGCATCTCTAATTAACTAGAATCACACAGTCCTTACAAATCTCCTTGTAATTGTTGCCTCTAATTCAATAGAAAAAGATCAGCAATATCAGTTTTGGTTGTGGGTTTGGCTTGGCTTGGCTTTTTTTTTTTTTTTTTTAAGGTTTACCAACCTTGAAATAAATGATTTGGAAAGCTGAAGCAGATGCTTCTTGCTGGTGTCATACAGAATTCACACACAGCCAGGCAGAAGTGCTCAATTTTCCAAGTTCCTTGTCCTTACAGGGGAACTTGGACAAGAGCATATCCCTTTTGAGAATTTTGTATCATATTTAACTGACCTGAACAGTGCTGAGATCTTTGTGCACACATCTCTGCCTTATCAGAACTTCATTCAGAAAGATCTGTGACACAAAGTACAAAACAGCCCACTGTGACCTCTCCAGAAACAGCTGCAGGAATTAATTACATCTGTTCATAATTACGCTGTTCTCAAAGGTGCTGATCACAGCTTGGAAGTGGAACCAATTTCCACCAATCTCCTCACACATTTTCCTAAATTTACCACTGATCTTCAGTAATGGGATAAAACAAGTGAAAAGCAAATCTGCTGAAGATGGCAGGGAAAAGGAGAGCTCCCTTTTGAGATGGCTCACGCTGATTTATGATAAAAAAGACACAATGATGTTGTCTCAGCTCCCTGCAGCAGCTGATGGGGGGGCAAAGGAGAGAATCTGGCTTTCAGGAGCTTTGTTTTAAACTGCAATTCAAAAGCTTGTTGAAACCAAATGGAAGTATTTCTGTGTACTGATGATATATATTGGACATGGAGAGATACATTCCACACAATTTCTCTCTTTGCATCATTTATACAGGTTTGAACACTTCAGCATGCATTGCAGGTGAGCATCTGCTGTTGTCTGATTACAGAAAATCATTAACACACGTGTGAAAGGTCATGAAACTGAAATTTGCAATTGCCAATTCTTACTGGTTTTCTTGATTTGTCACCATTTTAGAACAGTATTCAGTTTTGTGTTCTTTTTATACTTGAAAAATGCAGTTCTGTGACATTGCATCCCCACCTGTAACAAAGTTTACCCTGAATGCTCTGAGAACATGTGCAGACACACACAGAATGCACTGCCAGGCACAGAGGGAAATATCAAAGCCTGAACTAGCACAGGACAGGGGTACACAACCATTTGAGAGATGTATTATCAGTATTATTTCCTGACACATCTGTATCATAGTACAGAAGCAAAACGTTTGCCTAACCTCATGAAAATTTTCTCATTTCCACAGTGCAAAAAGTTGGGTGACACAAAGTGGAACTGAAAGTGAAAATTATGAGACTCCCAGAAACTCAGAATTTTAACATCAGGGTGTTCCCTATTTTAACATCAATATAATTTTGGGAAAAAATAACATGGCTTTTCAGTAATAAAGCTCCTGAATAATTGCATCCTCAGAAATAAGTTATTTGAATTTACTAGCATGGAAAACATAGCACTATCATGTAACACATTATGCTTTTTAATTAGGACTGCAGTAAAAACAACTATGCTGAGTTGTGAAAAGAACATTTGAACCTTTTCACTATACAAACTTTACTGGTTTTTAAGGTTTTGATGGAGTTAATCTCCCATAAGAGCCCTGTAGACCTGAATGGGCCTGGGTATCAACTTGCTGCTGAAAAGCATCAGGCTTTGAGAACTTAAGGCATCTCTGCAGCTGGACCTAGAGTACTGTTCAATATAAATTCTGCATTTTCTCCTTGGACTTGTACTGAGGTGGCATAAAGAATAGGAAAATCTGCTACTCAGTGATGCCATTCCCTCAGATCTGCCTTTCCTAACAAAACCAACATTCCAAGCAGACAAATATAAGAAAAGTCTCCCTACAGTGCAGAACAGCCTAAGAGCAAGAAACAGGAAAGCAATGAGAATGTGAGCTTAGTTCATCCACCTTAATTTTTATCTTAGTGTTCCTTCTGAAGTTCATGAAAAAATCACCACTTAAAGATATTTTTTAGTCTAAAAATTCAATTTCTAAAACTCTCAATTGCTTCAGCTCGCATTTGCAAGTACCTGGGTGTTACTCTTGCATGCTAAGAATAAAGATTTAGCAGCCTTGACTTATGTTACATAGTCTCCCACACACAGGTCGAATTCTCAAGATTTTCATCTCCAGACACCAGGACCAGCTTTCTCTGCTAACTGCCCCACTTTGTCTCAACACAACCAGCTGAAAAAGCTCCCATAAAAAGCACAGTCCTTAGAACACAGGCCTGAGCTGCACCCAACATGGCACCATCATTCCAGTGGACGGCAAATTCAATGACAAAACATAGTATCAAAATAGCTGTTGAAAAATCAAACTTGATAAAAATAGAAGTTTAAACTGCTGTTTTAATCAATGTTTGTATCAGGTAACTGTACACCAAATATTAAAGGACTATTTAGGACTAACGCCCTCATCAGTAGGCTCATCTATCAGCATGACCAGAACAAGAGAAGATCAATGTTTAGCTGGCACTCAAGTACAGCACGGCTTCAAAGCAGAGATCATATCAGCATCAAAGCACAGAGAAAAACAGTGGTTAGAATATAATACACTAAATTTGCAATGTCAGTATCCCTGATGATTCTAACAGAAACAGCAACCTAAATATTGTGAAGTTAATCACTGCTTCTGAACAGAACACAAAATAACTTCCACTTTTAAGAAAAATGAAATGAGTGACTGACGGGAATCAGTTCCCCAAATATTCCCACATATGCTGCAAATTCAGTGGGATCTGCACAAAATATCAGTAAGTTCTATACAATTTTAAAGTGCATTTAATCTGTTTAAGAAAGTAATAAAATATCAGCTGAACACAGTGACTCATAATCAAATCAAACATTCTTGACAGTCATTCACAGCAAAGCACAAAGCAGTGAAAATTTGTCTTTTCCATTTCCAGCTTGGATACATCCTGGTAAGGTACAGGCACTGTGCTGCCTAAACACAAGGCTCTCTACACACCTGACCACTACAAGAAAATAAATAAAATGACACTTGAGAAGCTTGAGGAGTTCTTTGATCTCTTGATCAGAATCAGTACAGCTTTCAGCCTAGCAGGGTCACGTGGCAGTGTGCTATCTCACAACAGTTCATTCTGCCAATGAACAAGGAAAAATCATGGATTTATTTTGGTCAATTCAGCATCTTATTCACATGCAGATATTAGAAAACAGTCATTTTGATAAATCAATACCAGTCTTGTGTTTCTTGGAAGACTTACTCAATTTTCCAAATCTGTGATGTTCGGATCACTTTCACAGCATTCTACTATTTCAGATTTCCATTTCCTACAACTTTTGCAATTCCAACTTATTTACTGTGCACATGTATATCCACTTAAAAATCAACTTTATTTATCACCAAGGAATTTTTTCACAGATGAAGAATTAAATCATCACCCTCTAAAATAATACTTTATTTCTAATACTAGATAGAGTTAATATTTCAGTTAAAGTAGTATTGAAATATTCGCTATAGTAACAAGGAAGGGAAAATCTGCATGCCAGCAGTACCTGTAATGAAAATTCTTTCAGAGTCAATTTTCAGGCATTTGGAGGGCTGGGGGTGACACAACACTGAGTAACACTTGTATGTAACACATGAAGTCAGTTGCCAGTGAAATGCAAAAGATCCAGTAATATTAAAAGAAAAAAAAGTTAGCTACCCCCTTTGAAAGCTTTTTTAGCAACTGTAACAATGCAATTCTTTGCTACCCAAAAGTATGTACCAGGATCTAGGAAAACATCTAATTTTCTGCACATCATGTTATTAACTGGAACACCACTGCACGTGCAGGGAGATAGGAACAGCACCAATGGCCTCAGGCAGCTCTCTCCAATCTGCACAAGAACAAGGGCCAAGAGAGACAACTAAAACAGTGGAGATTTCAGCCAAAATAACAAAGATTTATATATCACCAAAATCCAGAGAAGGGGGAAAAGCAATAAGCAAGGACTAATTTCAGTACAGCAGAACACATGAAAGATTTATTGCTGAAGCAAAAGTCCGAAGATGAAGTTGTATGCAGCAGGAATAAAGGCTATAGCACAGGACTGAAGCAAGGCCTTCGTCAGATTAATGAACAATTTGGGAGGTGACATTCTCAGAAAAAGTACTCCCCTCTCAGAGGACAACCTCATTAAAATGAACATACCACAGGGAGAGGACACTTCTTTTAAATCTTTTCTTTAAAAAGCAAGTAGAAATTAAACAGTAATGCAGCCAGACAGCCCAGACTGCAGACATCTGTAAATGCAAAGAGAGGTCTGGTAGCCATTGAAAACCCCAATATGGTTCAAATTCTGTCTGCAAGGAATTCTGCCTGAAGTGAGAGCCTAGTCTGTCTCAAAAACCAAAAGAATACATAAACACTGCAAAAAGGCTGCCACTTTAAAACATCTCTTAAAATTCTGGAAGTGGTAAGAACAAAGTGGGTTGAGTATGTGGGCACTTCAGAAGCAAAATCTCAGGACTAACATACCTGAGCAGAAGTTCAAGACCACATCAGCCAAGACCACTGAGCAGGTCTGCAAAAGGAAACAAAGTTCTACTCCTAAGTGTAAGGTTGTATTTGCTCATCATTTTCAAAGATTTTTTATTTCTGTCAGGACAGGGCCTATGCTGCAGAAAGCTGGCAGCTCTCCTGGGGGACATGTGTCCACACTTCACTAAAATCTGACAGGTTACCAAAAATGACTTGAATGAACCCAAATGAATGGTCAGCATATGCATGACCAGCACACTGGTAAGACTTGTTATTCTGAGTCAACTAAATAGTTTTGGAATTTTGTTTTCTGTGTGTGTGTGTGTTGTTGTTTTGGTTTTTTTTTTAAAGCAATATCTGGCAAGGCTGGTTTGGCTAAAGCTGGAGCCCTCATCTATCCCCGCTGCAGAGCTGTGTGCTTGGTGCAAACTGCAAGCTGCAGCTCTGCTCTGCTGCTGCTCTCCCATGGGCAGCACACAGAACAGGAATGGCCAAGTGACTGTGCATGGATGTTCGTGAAGCCAGAGATTACAGGTGGCAGCATTATTTCCAGAAAATCCAGAAAACAATTAAGGGAGCTGAGACCACATTCCTGCTACAAGGAAGGCTCAAATTCTTACATGAACAAATTAATTTTTTTTAGATCAGAACCTGCTAGAGCAATAACATACCACATCACACATGGATCATTTGCTCACAGCAAAGGGGAAAGATAGATCCCTGAGGCTGGAAAACTGGTAGTAATCTCTTAGCCAGCATTAAAGAAAACAGTAGTAAGACTTAAGGACGTATTAGCCACATCCAAGAGACTCACATTTCTATTGCTTCTCTAATACACATTTATGGCTATGTAGGAGTAATGTTTAGCAATTCAAATATTGATTTAATTAATAATTTCTTGACAGACATATTTTGGATTAAACCGATCAGAGCACTCATCTAATAAATAGCTGATTTTAGTGCCACCTGTGAGTATGCAGTAATATTTTCAATTTTAACAACCTATAAGGAAAAAAGCATTTACAACAGAAGGACCTCAGGTAGTTGAACTGGACATCGCCTGAAAATCACATTTTTCTATTGCTACAAATGAAGCCAAAGTGACCACTAATGGCATCAAATTTTATAAACTGGGTACTTAAGGATGTACAACTTCCAAAAATGTTATACAGAAAATTCCTAACAAAAATTAGAGATACAGAGGGCTTTGAAAATAAAAGGCCTTGAATGTGAACTTTTACATATTTAGCTGAAGGACAGGCTGTAGGGCAGTTCACTGCTGTGTGCAGCTATCCAAGAGACACGTATCATTTGGCTGTGTTTGAACTACACAGGGGTACAATACACAGAATAAATAGGTTAAATGACAGTTACCAGATCAGATGCTAGCTAGCCTTGAAATTCTTTTCCCTTAGAACACAACCTAAAAGAATCCAAGTGTTCCATAGATGGGGAAAGAGAACCGTTAACTTGGACACTGCTGTTATTTTCTTAATGAAACACCTCTTGCTTCCAAACTGGGACTCATGAGGAACCTTCCCACTACACATATTGGCAACACAGCCTCTTTATTGCCTGGCACTGTCCCTGGCACACAGGGACAAATCAAATCCAGGTATGTCTCTGTGAATTACAGGTCACTGCCAAAGGTGAGGGCTTTTTAGCTTGGTAAGTAATGACTTAAATATTCTTTTAATTGCAGTCAGATAACAGATTTGAGGGAGTGGCTGCTTTTTTGGCTTGTTTTGTGGGTTTGTTTTTTTTTTTTTTTAATGTGAAGTGGAACTGTCTGAACCGTGCCCTGAGCTGGGCCAAGAGGCAAAGCCCAGGAGAGAGTTTGCTCCCTTGCACCAGGCTCATCTAGAGAGAAGCAGGCAGGTACTGGCAGCACTCCTGGAACCCACTGTGTGTCCAAGTGCCCTCCAAACAGCCAGTCTGACTCCCTGTTCCACATGAGTATCTGACAGCAGGAGTTTGGGGAGTGCCTGGAACGAGCACCCATAAGGAATTGTGTGAAGGGAGGACTGATTCTGCCTTCTGACTAATCTGCATTTACAGAGATGCCTCAGCTCTACCTCAGTTTGCTACAGCTCCTCACCCTCAAGGCGTAAGGGCATCCTATGCATTAGTGGCAGGTAGAAACATAACCACTAAGAGAGGCAGTTGAACTGAATTATTTTTTGCAGACCCAAAAATAAAACCAATCTGTTATTATGAACCTTTATTAAGTGGCTCACATTTCAGTATAAATCACACTAAAAAGATTCTTAAAAAAGATATTTACACTACAGTGCTGACACATTTAAAATGAAAAAATTGGTATAAATAAGCTCTATGGAAAAGCCTGGAATTGTCAAAAAGAATTCTGGCTCATCTTACAAAAAATATATATGTTAAATGTCAGCTCTACTCTAAAACCTACAACTCAAAATTATTTAAAGACTTCTTTATGTTAAACCTGCAGTGTTTACAGTGCATCTGGCCCTAAGTGCTTTGATACTTCACAGTTATGGACAGGCACTGAGGAATGTTACAAAGCTACATAACTATTTTCTGTAACAGATGCGAAGACAAGTCACAAACTTGCCTCACAATTTATGATCTTTACATTATTACATCATTAAGTTTAAAAAGGAATTTAAAACCATATATACAAATTTAGCACAAAAAATCATCCTCTCTTTGTCCATGCAATTTTGGATATGATGAGCTAGGCTGTCTTGTATCATCTGGATGTACGTGACCTCCAGAGCACAACTTGCCTTGTAAGTCCTTGTTGCCAGTTTCAAATTTAGAATCCATTTCCAACTTTAGTGATGTCAACTCAGCGTGACCCAGCCTAGCCTGAACATTCTGTCCCCCGACGTCATTAGGTGTCACTGTCTTTTCAGCAACATCAACATTCATGGGCTCTTCTTTTACTCTGAGAGATGCAAGAGGTTCATGTTTTATGGGCACAAACTCCTGCTGCAGGTACTTGGTCTGCAGAGCATCTGGAAATTTGGTGTCTTCAGAGGTATCTTTGCTCACGGTACAAACTCTGTCAGTCTGAAGTCCAACAACCGAAGACTTGGGGTCTGCAGAGGTCCCTGCTTCAACAGTATTTGTGTTTTGAGAGAGTTCTTCCTCTGAATGATAGAGCTTGAGCCGGATGTGCCAAGCCAAACTACACACGGCTGAAACTGTTTTGAACTGGTGCACAACATTCCTCGGGATGAAATAAATGTCATTATCGAATAACTGGATTCTGGCGTAGCGAATGCCTTCCCTTCGCAGCTGATTAAGCTTTGCATCATCAACCCACTGGACACACTGTAGGGAAAAGGTGGGGAAAGGTGAAAACTCTGCCAGCACTCAGAGGACACTGACCATCAGTTCTTAGTGTGCTTACCTGTGAGAGTGGAGGCTCATGCAAATCTAACTGCATTCGCTGAACTACCTCCAGGAAGTCCTCAGCATGAAAACAAATTACATCTTTGGTTATACGAGGCTGCTCAGACCTACAGAAGAGTAACAAGTGCACAGTCAGAGGCTGAAACTACCACGCTGCAGAAAATAACAAAGCCTGCAAGCAAGGATAAAGCAAATTTTTTAACTTAAAAAAACACAACAACTCAACCAACAATAAGAAAAAAAAGTTGATCAGAACAGTTCATTCTCAAACACAACTTCATTAAACTGGTTAAACAAATTAACGACAAGTGGAAGTAAAGGCAGCAATAGAAGGCCAACAAAACACACCATTTTCCATTTCTATTTTTAACTGGCCTCTTGATTGCCTAGATGCTCAAAGACAGCTGTCCCAGATACACTGGCCTTACTCTGTCAGCAATCCAGCACCCACCCAGTACCTGAGCACAGAGCAGTCTGACTGGGAGCACTGTGGCAACCACTGCTCAGCACCTCAGCCTCCAACACCTTGCCCAGAGTTTGGAGTAAAAGCTGAACCTACATTAAGCTGCCACAATGCCAGTAATCAGTCAATACTGGCATCCTCCACAAAACATCCCTTAAAAATACATCCCTATTTATGCTCCCTAGAGAGAGCTACACAAGAGCAAAATCTGAATAAGGCTTTGTCTCCATATTCAAATTGTTAGGAGAAACATCTCTAGTTCCAAAGCATCTCTCCCAAAGAAATACACACCATTAATACAGCTCCTCTGGAGACATCATCTAGAATCAGCTCACAAAAGGCAAAAGCATCTATAATCCTTATAACTTCCTGATCTAAAGGCCAAACTCTGTTCCTCACTGAAAACATGTCAAAAAAAAAAAAGCTCTACATCCTCGCTTTTGAGAGATGTTTGCATTTTAAAGGGATTTTTTATTTAAATGTGGTTATATTAATATTTCATTTATAAAGGATAAAGCTCACCTTGGAGTAGTTTTGCAAGGACAGTTTCTCAGCCAGAGAGAACCTGTTTAGAATTTCTGTCCTTCTCCCTCTGTACCCCCTGGGCTGATGGGAATGCAGCAGGGAATGCAGCAGCTCCTCAGTGGGCACAGGCTGCACATCCCCACACTGCCCATGGGAGTGGGAGCAGGGATCAGAACCCACTGCTGCCCTCCTGCCTGTCCCTCCTGCACCCCTCCAGTACATCCCTCACCCTGCCTCCAGCCCTCCAAAAACAGGGTACAAGTCAGACACAGGGGGCCTGGGGAGCAGCTGATGCAGCAGAGCTGAAACATTTTCTTCTGAAATATTTCAGAATCCAATAGATGTTCAAGAGCCCTTTTTTAAAAGCAAGATGAGCAGCTATTTTTATATAAAGATATATATGCGTCCTGTTATTACTGTTCTAGGAAGCAGGCAATGATGTACAGTTCATTCAGGCTTTTTAAACATAGCAGACATGTTTATTTTATTTAGGTCATGGCCTCAATAAAGCAAAAAAATAACCAGTCTGAGGCTATTTTCAGGAGAAAAAAAAATCCCAGATCAACTACTGAAAGTATGCTAGGGAGACTTTTTAGACCACATATTTCACTTATTAAACATTAAGATGTGTCTCTGTATTTTAATCCATATACTCCCGATTTAAACACTGAAAGCAAAAAGCTTCAGAAACACTTCTAACCAGTGGTGTTAAAAACATTAACTACATTCATCTACCTTTTATAATGCAGACATTTCTTTTTAAAATATGCATTTGTATTTGGAGTCCCCAATATTTTTAAATGAAGTTAAGACTGAAAGAATATTTTGCACACTTAGAAAAGTTCAATCCAAACCAATGTGCTCTCCCAGCAGCGTCTATTCTGGTTTATGCATTGTCATTCCTACTCTCAGTCCATATGTATCTGGCCAAGAGGATGATGGATCACCAGCTCTGTACTGCAATTTTGTCACAGAACTCAACATTCCTTTTGCAAGCAACTGAGAAAAAAATACTATCAGATAATTTTAAATTCTGCATTTGCAGATTTTATCTTTAACACTACTTTGAGATATTTTGCAAAACCTTTATTTTAGGTATCATGTATCTCCCCCCAAGCAGAACTATAACACAGAAGTTCAGTTAATGTCCAAAAAGACATTAAATGAGAACAAAACATAAGATAACTTCAGAAAAATCCATTTAAGCCTCTTCTAGAGAACTGCTAGAACTGGCTTTGGTAGTATTTTTTCCCTTAAACTCATTCTTCAAAAGGATTGGATTCCTTTTGCTGTGATTTTTCAAAACAGATTCAAAACTAGAGGTTTCACCATTAATATTTCTAGCCTAATGCATCAAGACTGGCAATATATACAAAATTCCTATGAATATACAGAGAAGCACAACTTCAGTCTCTAGAACACAAACCTGAAATCTGCTTGCTGAAGCACAGGTTTCATTTTGCCAAAAACAACGCCAAGAAGTGCCTTTTGCTGTCCCTGTAAAAACCCACCCAAATTTCCCACAGAAAAATTTTATAAATTTCCATAATTAAAATTTCACTGGCACTTCATAAGTTCTAAAGCTCACTTGGTTATCACCAATGAAAATGGCATTAAGTAATCAGCATGATCACGCCTGCATTTATCAGATTATAGTTCAATCCTTAAAATGTTTGCTAGTAATAGTCAGAGTTCTTCTGTAAATTGTGAATACTCAAAGCAATAAGATCATAATACATTAATTTTACAAAATACCTCAAATCAAGATTCTGTCACACTTGGGAAAGGACAATTTTTTTTTCTTCTTCAAAATACAATGTTTAGTTTCAATATCTGTCCTCTAACACCATAACCTGCTATTTGCTTTTCAGTAGTTCTGTTCCTGTCTGTTCTTAAAGACAACATTTATCCCACTGAGCATTAACATTCATCCCTACCAACTAGGAAAGAAATCCTACTTTCTTTAAATCTACAGCAACTTATAAAGCTTTTTTTGCCCACCCAATCCATTTCTATCTATTTAGTTCAGGCAGCCCAGGAATTGTTTCATTTTCTCCTCACAGAAAGCATTATTTTTATGTACATTATCTCATCACTAGAACGTGAGCATTTTTACTGCCATAGTGCCTTAATCACCCCAGAATATCTTTAACTTTTCAGATTTATTCAACTACTCAAAAATTTAAAAATAAACAAAACTGAACAAAAAAACCCCTAGATTTTTCAAAACTTTCATTCATGTTGCTTCCTTTAAAATAAATCCACCCACAGATTGCAAAATATGGCAAAACTAATACTTGAAATAATTTCAATGTGCTTCATTAATCCATGATGCTTCATTTTCATAAGCCCTGATTAGTTCTCATCAAAGTACAAGTGGCTTTTCAAAATTACATAAAAGTGGAAAGGGAAAGCAGGAATTATAATTTAGGCCAAATCAAGCCTGAAATACATATTTATTGTGTTGCCTGTGTTGTATATTTTATTCCTCTCCATGTATCAGTCACAATTTTTTTATTCTGAATTAAAAGATATATTCAGTCTTTACACTGAAATGAAATGCTGATATTTCTTTTTTATTCCTCAAACTGAAGGTCTTTCAAGTATGCTATAAAGCTATTGGATGAGAATGGGAAGTTCCCAGACACTTAAATTATTATCAATTCAACTTCTTAATCTCCACAAACATCCAAGTTCAGGGAGTGGGGTTTTGTTTGGTTTCTTTACTTCCTTTGCAAGTCCCTCTCTCAAATGTGCAAAGTGTAATTTAAAACACTCAGATCTACACAGTTGGCTCAGTTCTTGCCCTGCTACTACTCCTCAGTCCTAATTCACCACAGCACAGTCAGAGCAAGCAGGAAGCTGAAGGCTCCCACTGTCATCAGCCTGAAGAGGAAGGAAACTGAAAACCTCAGAGCCCAAGAGACAAACACATTATCATCTGAACAAGCCAGTTCTTCCCCACTGACAATTATTCTACTTTCTATGTCAATGAACTCATGCACTGTAACACAAATTCACATCATTTAATCCAAAGGGAATTCACTCTTCTAATTTCTAGACAGACACAGAGAGAAGGTATTTATAGTGTTTACATATGCAAAGGTAACCTCCAAAACTAAGGTCATTCTTCATGGTCTGAAGTTGTTGAAAAATGCCTCTTCAATCTGGACCAGGAAGCCTATATGGTTGTAGGCTTTTTATTTAGTTAATATGTAAACAAGCTTCAAACAAGGCACATTTCACTTCCTGAATCTCACACAGGAATTCTAAGGACAAACACCAAAAAATATCACCCAACTCCCAACAGGACTTTTCCTAGGTGAACCTCCATAAATAAATCAAGGTTATAACAACCAAGACTTGGGAAGCAGAAGCACAAGAACTCTGTGTATCTCCAGACAACACAAAGAACTGCCAGAAGGTCCCTCCATGTGCACCTCTGCTGCAAGCAGCAGCTCAGTCTCTATGCACCACTTGAAGCAAAATGAAGTGAGAGGTGTTTTTACATCTAACATGACCTCAGTAACAGCAACTCAATTACAGCATTGAACTGTCACTGCCAGGTACCTTTCTGGTTTCAACCCCATAGCAAAGCCACATGCAGTTAAAGAGAGCAGACAAACATCTAATGCTCAGCCAGCACCTATGAAGTCTTCATTGAATCTTTAATCCTAGATTAACCTATTCCACACTCCCAATTATAAATGGCAATTCAGGCAAACGTTTTTCAGTCACCTAGGTGAAGCCAATCAACACCTACCACTCCCCACAGTGCACAGCCTTCAACACTCCCACAGCAGCTGTGGTCTGTCGCTCAAAGCCTTGTCCTATGTGATCCGCATGGGCTCGCGTCCGGTCCTCAAAGAGCATCTCACGGGGCTCACTGGTTCGAGGTAG
Source organism: Calcarius lapponicus (assembly GCA_039654755.1). NCBI lineage: Eukaryota > Metazoa > Chordata > Aves > Passeriformes > Fringillidae > Calcarius > Calcarius lapponicus. The sequence continues at coordinate 3,106,671 of CM077463.1, forward strand.
GTACTGCAAGTTTTTGATTTCATTGGTAGTTCTGCACAAGAAAAACAGTAATATAAACATTTCTCTGAATTATCCAATTCCCATCACAGCCAACAGGACTGCTCATCTTCACAAAAAAAAATGACTCTTTTCTTTTCCTTATTTTAAATGGATTTTTTTGGTAATTTAGTTTGTGTCCATTTTCTCTGTTCCTGTCACTGGGCACTGTTGAAGTAAGTCCTTTTTACAACTCTCTGTGAAGTGCTTAAACACATTGATATGATCACACTGAGCATTCATTTCTCAAGAGTAAATCCCAGTTCTCCCAGGCCACCAGACATACTCCAGTATGGCCATGTCTGTCTTAGCCTGGTGAGCCCAGGACTGAGCAGATACTGCAGATGTGTCTCACCAGTGATGAGCAGAGGGGAACCACCCTGGCCCTCCATCTGCTGTGCTGCTCATGCTTGAAATGGCAACTTCCCAGGATGAAGGTGAGACTGACTGGCCTGCGGTTTCCCAGGTTCTGCTTCTTACCCTTCTAAATGATTGAAATAATTTGCTTTCCTCCAGTCCTCAGGAACCTTTACCAATTGCCATGACCTTTCACAGACAGTGGCCTTGCAGTGATACTGGCCAGCTCCCACTACCCTTGTGGGATGTGACCCATCCCAGCAGGTCCCACAGCCTTGTGTCTGTCTAATCTGCATGTCTAGGAAGTTTCTTAATCTGATTTTCCTCCACTGAAGGCAAGTAGCCCCCGCTCCAGACGCTCTTACTATCTCCATGACAGAGCATTTCCTGAAAGTAAATCTCACTAGAAAAGACAAGGGCAAAACAAAAGCACTATCTCTGCCTTTTCTGTGTCCTTTGTCCCCAGGCCCTTTGCCCCATTCAGCAATACCTTCCATTTTCCTAGTCTTTCTTCCACTGTCCATATGCTGTGAAAGTCCCTGCTGCCGTTCACATCCCTTGCCAAATTCAGCTCCAGGTGGTCTCTGGCTTTAACTGCAGCCCTTCATGGTTGGACAATGTCTCTATACTCCTGAGGCACCTGCCCCTGCTTCCACTTCTTGTACACTCCCTTTTTGTGTTCCCATTTTGAAAAGAACTCCCATGACAATTCCTTATGACATACAACACTCAAGTTCTGCAGAGGCTCTCCCTACTCTTCAGCTGGTCCTTAGACCAATGCCACAGCAAGGCTCAAAGATTTCATTTAATGCTGGAGTTGTTCCCTTCAAGGTGAGAGAAAAGTTCTTGACTCCAGAGGTCACAATACATCCACTCACATGTAACAACAGGGGTATCAATTGCAGTCACATGGCATCTATCAGTAATTGCATGTTTATACACATTTTCTTTAAGTTTTCACCTTAAATTTCTGCTACAGCTCCAAAAAGGACCAGCACCTTACTTGGCCAGACAGTAAAAAATCAAAACAAAAAAATTCCAGATTCTTATATAACAAAACAACGAAATTGGGTTTGGAGATGAAGATTTACAGCAATTTATATTAAAATAGAATATCAAACAGTAAAAGGTTTGGGCTAAAATAAATTTGTAAAGAAAACACTACTAACCAGACATTTACCTAGTAAAATAATTCAACTTACCTCTTCCTTTTGAAAGGTGACTTTGGCATGTCAGCCACAGGGATCATCTGCTCTCCTGGCCGTACCCACATAATGGGACCATCATCACTGTCTTTACGACTCTCTAATTTTAAACTAGAAAGTGTTCCCCATGGCAGTGTACACTAATGGGAAATACAAGCCACAATTTTCAAGTGAGTTACTTTAAAAAACTTGTTAAAAGCAGCCTTCATCTCTCACAATGAAAGCACTTGTTAGAACACTCAATTATCTAAACAAGTGTCACATACTCTCACTTTATCATTATAACAGCACTACAGAGCATGTTGTCCCCCTTCTCCCAGCCCATTTCCTTCTGTTCTTACTTTTAAGAAGGGTGATTCTTCCAACATATCAAGGAATTCAGGGAAGTAATCCCCCACTTCCTCATCAACTGCTCCAACCAGGCTGATCTGTCTCATTGGGCCAGCTCTATACGTACCATGAGAGTATGTTCTTTTTACCTACAAGTAGAATATGACAACAGATGTTATACCAAGTCCTCTACAATGCAAAATCCACATTCAATGAGCACCTGTAAACTCTACGCTTATGCTTTCTGAAATACTTATTTTAGTCCTTCAGTCTGCAGTGTATTTAAGATTATTATGAAGTCAATTACTACAAACTCAAAGACAGAAGATCTTATTAAACATCCAAGACAATCTGTATTTTAACACCTGAAGGTAAACTGGAGTAACTATTTATTGCCTTTCAAGAAGACAACATTCCAAACCAGTAACTCTAAAAAGTTATCAGTGCATGTTATGCTCAGTAACTAGTCAATAAGGATTCTTACCTGGATTACTCAAGTCTAGCTGAATTTCTACCTTTTCTCTTGCAACAGGCAGAACTCTGAATTACAAGTAATTTAACTCTAAACATTTCCTCTGCTGCTCATCCTCTCCAGTACTGCCTCTTTGTAAGCACATTAACTAGAGCAAATTAGTGAACACAAGGCCCATAAAGAGTTTGTACAAAAAGTGAAACGATGATCATCACTCCATTTTTGCTGTGCTAGCACATCTTGTGCTCCCTTCAGACATTTAATAGCTGTAGCATTCACCTCTCATGAGAAATCTTCTACTGTGAAATTTGAACAGAAAAACATATTGTTTTAAACTTTTTTTCAACAATCTGATCTGTTGTGTTAGATCACCAAAATACTTAGGCATGAGATTGATGACGAGCATGTACACTTTAGGCTTCTGATTTCCTGTTTAACAGGCTAAAAGATACTGGCATTATGAGAGGAAATATGAAGAGATCAGAATGGAGGAAAGAGGAGATGGATCACTGCACACACCAAGTAAGGCTCCTGTATGACACCTCTAGATACTCTGCATCCAAAGCAAGAAAAGTAAAAAATTGCAAGGAAAACAGTTAATGAAATACTGCTTAGCTGTGGTCCTCACCCAAACAGACCATTAACATTGCTAGCAGTTATGGCAGTGCAAAGGAGAATTCACAGCAGTTCCTGAAAATAAACCATGGAACACCACTGTGCCCTTCTGAGACACTCAACTAAAGTAACCAGAGCTTTCCAGAAATGCAGAACCAAACACTGATCATCCCAGTCATCTGTTTCCTCCCAGCAAACAGATTTATGGCTAAAAGTAGGATTTTACAAAATGTCTTAGCTAATGCTACAGCAAGCCATCACAGACACACTGTAAAGAACAGTGCAGTAATATTCCCCCATTCCTCAAATCCTTAGTTATACATTCCTGCAAGGTTTTTTGGTGGTTTTTTTTTTTTTTTTTGCAGAGACAGCTGGTGATTTTGTGATCTTGTGATCAAATATGATAAAACATTCACTTCTGCTGAGTTTGCATCAGCTCAGTCCTCAGCTACATCTGCACTGGCTCAAAGCATCAGGAGCTTGTACAACTACAGCAATGAGCCAGGAAGAACACTAAAACCACTTTCTGAAGCTACAGTCACCCAAAAATCTGTGACAACTTATTGAAATGCCTACCATGCAAAAGGATGTTTCTTCCACTGATATAAGTAGCTTAGTATTCCACTATTCCAGTCCCAGATACTGGGATGCTGTTTCCATCTACATCCCTGATTAAAGAGAACCATTTTTCTGCCTTTTCCATGCTTCTTTATGCTACCACTCTCCCAAGTAACAAGTGATAAGACAAGAAAAAGTGGCCTGAAGTTGTGTCAAGAGAGGCTTAGATTAGATATTAAAAACATCTCTTCACCAAAAAAGTTCCCAAGCCCTGGAATAAGCTCCCCAGGGAAATGTTGAGTCACCATCCCTGGAGGCATTCAAAAGATGTGTAGATGTGGAATTTAAGGACATGGTTTAGTGATGGATTTGGCAAGACTGGGTTAACACCTGAACTCTTAAAAAGGTCTTAAAAAGGTCTTTTTCATCCTAAATAATTTTATGATTCGTACAGAATATGATAAACTGGTTGTGAAACTACTGCAAGTGAAGACTCTAAAAATTCTCTTAAAAACACTAAGTTAAAGCTTGGAAAAGCTGTGAAGCTTCCAGCTGGATCAACCCACCCATTTGGCTTATATACCACTAGCTGCTGATAAAGAAACCTAAAGTCAGCAAGTATTTAGCTGCAGCATAAAGCTTGCATTAAGAAGGATCAATTAAGAAATTTTTCATTTGTTCCCAAAAAAACCCCATGCCACTGAAAGTTACAACTGAAAAATGAGCACAACTTTTTCAAGTATTGTTTGTCCAAGCCCTTTCACCCTCAGGTTCCCAACCAACCATCCTCCCCTTGATCACAAGGCAGTACAATTGCTTCCCAAGATCCAGCTTAGGTGAAGAAATCCAACATGAATGCCTAAATAATGTCAAAGTTACAAACAATGAGTGGTTTATTCTGGCACCATATTCAGAATCACATCATTGCAAATACAGAATGAAATGTCTGAGTGATTATGAACTCTGTAGTGGCTTCACCCCAGGCAGCAGATACTGATCTTACACCCCCTGCTCACTCACCTCCCACAATTGTGAGACATGGGAGAGAAGAGGAAAAGCAAGGAAATGTAGGGATCCAATTAAACAGAGTTTATTCAGTGAAGACAAAACTGAAGAAGAAAAACCACCAAGTGGTGTTTTCCACCACTTACCAACTCCCACAGGCAGACTGATGCCCAGCAGTCCCAAGCAACAGGCACCTTCCAGCCAACCCATCAATCCCCTCAGGTTTTTTTGTGTGAGCATGATGTCCTACAGCACAGAATATCCTCACAGTCACTTGGGACCAGCTGCCCCAACCATGTCCCTTCCCAGCTTCTTGCCCAGCCCAGCCTACTCACCAGGGGAGTCCTGGAAGCCTTGACACTGCCAGTGATGCTCAGAAATAGCCAAGACACCAGTGTGTTACCAACAGTTTTAGTCACAAACCCAAAACACAGTCCACAAAGAAAATTAACCCATCCAGACCCAGTATAAGCAGGAAATAAATCCATGTTGGTAATCAAAGGGAAAGATTTGCTCTCTTTTCCCTTCTTTCCTGAGACCATTAGGTCCTCTGAAGATGGACAGGGAGCAAGCCTAAGGAACTAATCTGAATTTAATCCAGGAATTACCTAAATTTTTTGGTTTTATAAAATAATAAAAAATAAATACAGGCATAGGCCATAAATACTAATGCCTGGCCAGAAAGAACAAGAGAGAGTTTGAAAGATGAAGCAGCTGTGGGCAAGTGAAAAGCAACTCCTATCTCATCTCTTCCATGAACTGGGTTGTAGCATCCTAAACTCCAGTCTTAGAGAAGAGGGTCATGCCTGAACTGCATACCTTAGATTAGGCTAAAGGCTTAGAAAAGCATGAATGAAAAGGTGGGGTCATTCTTAGTGAGGAGCTAATTTTCACTCACTCCCAACTTAGACTGCTACTAAAACAACAAATCCTCCCACTGACGTTTGACCAATGACAAACCTAAAATTAATCCAAATAAAGACAACAACCAAATAAATATAACCTATGGCATATTAGATAAAAGCAACATTTTCCCTTCCTTTTACTGTGAGTATCCTTTGGCTGGTTTGTTCACAGGAAGAAAAATAGATTGCTCTATGTATTTCTAAACTCACAAAAACAATATTGATGTGCTAAAACCAGTACTTATCAAATTCTATATTAAATTATGCACTGACTACTAAGAGAGCACTACATATATGAAGTATTTTTTATATATACACACCTTCTATAAAACAATCTTCCCAGATGCAATTTCACAGCTTACAGTGTGACTAGGTTTTTAGAATTTTACACACTTGCTCAAAATGGGAACAATTTAAATCCATAATAAAAGGAGAAATCAAGGACATGCTGCTCTTCCAGCATGTGGTCAGGAATGAACACACACAAATCACCAAATACATGCAGTATAATACCATGAACAGGTAAAAGAGATAGAAACATAAAATAATAAATATGACATCCTAACTTCTTTCTTCTCATGTAGCTTACATTTGAAGTATGTCACCTAAAAACACACAAAAGGAGACTCTGTCATTCTCTTGCATCACAGTAATGGCAAATTGTCACAGTAAAACCACCACTGAATCCACAATTAGTAAAGCTTGAGAATTATCTGCTTTTGTGACTTGCAAGGCCTCAACTGATTTTTTTAATGCAATAGCAAATGTTTTGACAGAAATGTCTTGGTGTCTGACAAGAATCTGAAGACTAAATGCAAAAATACATATACATATATATATATATATATATATAAATTCCAAAAATAAATTTAAGCAATATCATCCTGCAAGTGGAAACATTTTAGACACTACATGTTAAAGATTTTGTGCTTGAATAAATCACAAAGTGGAGGGAACAAGCCAGAGAAACCATGCATTTCAAGAGAGGAATTTAAAAAATGTAAACTGGGGCACATAACAACTGAATTCCTATTTTTAATATAGTAGAGTGTGGGTTGTTGTGGGGTTTAGGTGGAGGAGGGTTTTTTCTTATTTGAAACTGCATCATTTTCCTGCTAGGATTTTAAGATTTAAATTTATTTCAGTTTTTCACCTTTAAAACAAAAAAGTCTGGGAAAAGTCTTCAGAGAAAAAAAAACCAACAACAAACAAACAAAATTATCCACCAACTGAACTCAATTTTAAGAAACCCATGAAGTCCCACCAAAGACCAACAACAAAACCCAAAAACATTACACCACCTAAGAATATGCAAGGACATTGAGGGTTTTGCTACAGAAGTGCACAAGCAATGCACTTACACACTGGTATCTCAGAACAGAAAAATCTCATTTCAGAGTCAGGGTTAATCTCAAACGCTGCAGCCGTGAAGAGGCCATTGCCCTTCCTACTAACTTGGTACATTTCACTGAAGTGCCCAAGCGGTTTTCTGTTCCTTGCCAATTTCATTCAAATTCTTAAATGCCTCCTTACACTTTCAAGTTTCAAATGGGAGCCAACACAGAACAAATATTCATCAAAATTGCTCTGATTTTACAAATACTCCTTAATCTGTTTGGCTGCCTTTTACTATTAAACCACATGTACTTCACACTCCTTCCTTCACCTTTTTTCCCTTTTTTAGGTCAGGGTTTTGGTATCAGAATGGGATGTGGTGACAGTTCTGGCATTACTCAATTGTCATTAAAAACCTAAACTCAACAAATAGTTTTTCCCAATTGGAAGTTTCTGGAACTGCAATCTCAAGATTTGATCAGCTTAAAAGCAAGAAGCAAATTCTATTGAAAACAAAGTTCTCCTGAAAGCTACTGAAACACAACTGAAAATACATAGTTCCAATATAAAAGAATTCTCTCTAGAACACAGGAAAATAATATATGGAAATAAATACTGCAAAAATCTTTAATGATAAGGAAATGTAGCACTAAACAATTATTTGAGATTTTCTTCTAAAAATATTTTCAGCAATTCTCCTCAAATACTAAAGTAACTAATGATTTCAAGCAGGATTTCAGAAATTAGAAGACAACTAAACAGCAAAAACCTTTCTGCAGAAGAAATATTAAAGAGTTAAACAAGGAGGACAGCAAGGAGAAGATAATATTAAAAGAAGATAAAAGAGAAGGGGAATGACAAACTCTGTGTGCAGAACCTGAAAAAGTGAGGACAACCCCTCACAAAATCACACCACAAACATGAACTATCATTACTATCATGGGTTTTCCTCTAAAATACTTATTCATTAATATTTGACTATTCAGTGTCCATCACAGGTAACACAGCAACAAGAATTTATTGCAAACTGGGAACAAAATCAACAAAAATTGTTTCTCTGAAGATGCAATTGCCTGTTGTTATGGAATGGGGCTGATTGTGTAGGCACACAATCATCCTTGAGCTACGTATGACACATTTCAACAATGTAATTTGCCAACTCAGTAATAAAACCAATCCCTCAAGAGTATTTAAGAAGTTCTGCTGGATTAATGAACCAAATTGAACTCATCAGTTCAAGAAGCACCACATCTTGGCACAAGAACATGCAATTGGGAGGAAAGAAGGAATGAGGACATTTTCTTTTGGCAGAAAATCTTTAGATGGGCTCTGGCCATTTCTCTAATTGCACACTGTACAGTTAGAGTGACCTTTCCTAAAGTGAACAGGCTGAATGGTGTGCCTGGTTTTTTGGTTTTATAAAATAATAAAAAAATAAACAAAGGCATAGGCCATCAATACTAATGCCTGGCCAGAAAGAACAAGAGAGAGTTTGAAAGATGAAGCAGCTGTGGGCAAGTGAAAAGCAACTCCTATCTCATCTCTTCCATGAACTGGGTTGTAGCATCCTAAACTCCAGTCTTAGAGAAGAGGGTCATGCCTGAACTGCATACCTTAGATTAGGCTAAAGCCTAATCACACCTACAGCACAAAGGCAGCAAGGTAAAAACAAGACAAAGCTTTAATAAATCAATGAGAACTGCAAGCTGTGTGGTGCAGCTGACAGGAGGAAGGAAGTTATGCCATCCAGAGGCTGGAAAGATGAGCCTTGTGAACCTCATGAAGTTCCACAAGGCCAAGTGCAAGGCCCTGCATGTGGGCTGGGACATTCCCGAGCACAAATGCAGCATGGAGAATCAACTGAGAGCAGTCCTGGGCAGAAAAACTGGGAGGTGCTGCTGGATGAGAGGCTGAGCATGACCCAGCAATGTGCATTGACAGCCCAGAAAGCCAAATGTATCCTGGGCTGCCACGCCAGCAGTGTGGGCAGCAGGGCAGGGGAGGGCATTCTGCCCCTCTGCTCTGCTGAGACCCCACCTGTGGTGCTGCAGCCAGCCTGGGGGCTTTCAGCACAGGAAGAGCAGCAACCTGCTGGAGCAAGTGCAGAGGAAGGCCGTGAAGATGATGAGAGGGCTGAAGCACCTCTCCTATGAAGACAGGCTCTTCACAGACAGATTGGAGTTCTTCAGCCTGGGGAAGAGACTCCAGGGAGATTTTAGAGCAACCTTCAAGTACCTAAAGGGGACTGCAAGAGAACTGGAAAGGGACAGTGTGCAAGGGCATGTAGTGCCAGAGCAAAGTGGAATGGCTTCAAATTGGAAGAGGGCAAGTTTAGCTATTACAAAGGATTTCTTTGCTGTGAGGGTGCTGAGGCCCTGGAACAGGCTGCCCAGCAAAGCTATGGATGGTCCATCCCTGGAAATGCTCAAGGCCAGGCTGGGAGGAGCTCTGAACAGCCTTGTCTATTGGAAAGTTGCAATAGACAATGCAACTCATTGCACCTGATTGGAACTAGATGGTCCTTGGGGTCCCTCCCCCGAGCAAACCACTCCATGATTCTAACTCAAAACCACAAAACAAGTTCTTCAAATCTGGAAGACAGTAACACACCATCTTAAAGAAACAGGTGTCAACAGAAGACAGAGGAGCTAGGACTATTTAGTCTAATTCCAATTTACAGAAAAAAAACACTTAGAGCTGGATAATTGATACAACTATCAACTACCTAGAAATAAGATAGAAAGAATAAACACAGTCATGTAAAAAAATTGAAAATCAAGCCAAACTAACCTTTGTTACTATGACAGGATAGGCTTGCTCAGAGGACCAGTAGACATCTTAACATTTGACATGTCCACTATATTCTACAAACTGCTACAGAAACATGGCCTAATAAGAGCAAACTGTGGGCAGTTTAGTCAGTGCTCACATAACCTATCTCATTTTGAGGCAGGCAGCAATGATCCTTCCTTTGAAGGCTGTGTATCCTCATAAAACCCACAGGGCATTGCAACACTGCAAGTCATAGGAAAGGATCAAAATTAACAAAGCTTGAAACTGGAGAGGGGGGCTGAATGCAAAGGATATAATTCAGTTTAAACAAAAGCAAGAACTACACTCACATACATATTTAATGAACTGCATGAACCTGAAAAGGGGAACAACTCAATTAGCAAAAGCTGCTGTTACAGCAGATCACAAACTGCTCTGAAAAAGGAAAAAAATAGACATAAGAGCAATAATTTGCAAGACACTTGCAGCAACCTTCTCATAGTCTTTGACATCAATACACCAGGCAGACAGTGTCGATTTTTAGTATCGTATATTAAGAAAAAAAATATGGATGACTGAATTGAACATAAGGGGAGATCACTAAGAGTAATAAGGGTATAACATGCAATCACAGACTGAAATAATTCAAATTACTTGCTCTAGGGAGAGGGGAAAAAGAAGCTATTAAGTGATCTTCAAATATAGAGAAGCTGAATGAAAAGGATAAATTGTTTGCCTTCTCCGCTAAAGATCAGAATAAAAGGATAAGAGGTCAAACAAGGAAAAAATAACTTTACAAAGGATTTCTCTGTAAAGACTGGAATCACCTTGAGATCTCCCACAAACACATCAGACAAGGACTTGTCAAATATAGCTTTAAAACAGTCCATCTTGTTTGGCAGCAGAGAAATAGTCTGGTACTGTGCAGCATTTTACTTCAAATGTACTAAGAAGTTGCCTCTGATGCAAGACAGTAAAATCAATGCACTCAGCATTGTTAAACATCAACTGTGAGCTTTGGGGTTTCAGCACAGCAATAAAAACTTACACTTGCCCAGGAAAAAAAAAAAGTCCAAACATTAACATTTGTCTCAACAGCACTAAATAGCTTAAGTGAAGTGATGCAAGCTGCAAGTAGGTGGCAAAAGCTGATTATTTACGTTCTTTAAAATCCTCCTAAGAACCTGAGGAGATCCATGGCTATCGGGTAACTGATGCAGCTGTTGCCATCTACACAAACACAGAGCCCAGGGAAGATGGAGCTACAAGACAATTTTTCACCACCTGAAGGACTGACTTAGTGGCTACAAAGATATCCAGACTAATTTCATTTTGCCCAGTTACAGAAACTGTATGACTAAGCCTTGCAGTCAGTTCAGAAAGAGCTGTTACATTAATGCAAAAAAATTTGAGTACTCAGGCATAGGCCCAATCTGGATGATGAAAAACTCCCCACTTCCTCTCCCTGCAAAATTTAAAAGCTAATTCTCATTAGAAAGAGCCAGTTCCAAATTCATCTCTCCTGCATCTGCTGCAAATATTCTCACAAATCTGTGTCCCTTATAATCTTCTAACAAGTAAAATTACATTACTCCTACCTGACACAGGTATATTGGGAAGTAAGCTGAAAGGAGTTAGTTTTCACCTCTACAATTGTGAAAACTAAGTAAATTACTTGAGAGATGCAGACCTTCCATGTAAACTTAGGAGGACTCCACTTTGGCCTCAGCAACAGAATTTACTGTGCAATCTCTTTTCACAGAATTTGATGACTTAGAAATATGCATTACTTAAAACCAAAAAATCACAAACCCACAAAACAGGAGGTGGAAGATTGAGTAGTAACAAAAGGATCAACTTGAAAAACAAAAATTGATAAAACACTCTATAACACTTTCCATTTCAGGCTTAGCTCAACCTTCATTCTTCTTTTTATACTACTTTGCTTGATCTTTTTAAATACTTACATTTGTCAGATTGATTACATGTGCAACATGTAATCTGAGGAACCACCAAAGAACCTCTTGTACCAAAGTGAGCTTCATTTCAGTGTTTTAGTTAAAATTACCAAAGGAATACCCAAGTTCTTAAAGCTGATGAAGTCCAAGATACATACTCAAAGCAGATTTGATAAAATCAACTTCCTACTTAGACCTCAGAAAACAAATCCTTCCTCAACTAAGGCTGTACAACAAGTTGTTCAGGCTGCCCAGGACAAGGAACACCACAGCACAAAGCTGGGGAAATGTAGGAACAGAAAACCAAATGCATTTAAAGTTTCATCAAAATATACTGCAACAAGATATTAGAATCCCTTTAAAAGATTCACAAAGAACTTAGTGAGACAGGATAATGTTCTCAGTCTGTACAAAATATAAAATGTCAAAAAGGAGAATACAAAGCTAACAAAACATTTTAACTGTAGCAGACCACATTAAAAAAAAAAAACCAAAATAAACAGCCAAAGTAAAACAGAAATAGGTAAACCATAAAGCAAATTAGAATCAATAACAAGGCAGCCAAGATACTAACTTAAATATTCCAGGAAACAAGAATGCTGCACAGAAGACAAAGTCTGATGTTTGCCTGTAGATGTTGTTTATATACCCTCTACCCTTAGTTAGCAAAAATACAAGGAGCCAAGCCTTTTCTGTCAAGCAACCAAACAGAGAAGTGATAAAATGCCATGAAAATTAAGGAAAAAAATGAGGGAACACAAAGGAAAAGATAACAGAACTAAATCTCCAGCCAAGTAAAATACAGCTCAGACCATGGAGCTGACCAGTTGAATGCTGCAATAACACAGTTCAGCTTCTTCATCTACCACAGCCTCTCTCTGTTCCTCCTTCACTTACACAAAAATGGGGAATTAGGATTTTAACCCCAAAAAACACAGGACTGGTTTAACTACAGGTGGTGATGTTACCATTGTAATAACAAATCAATCTATCCTTCTAGCAAAATAATTCTGTGATAATTCACAACAATAAAATTTGGGCTTTTATTAACTATTTCTTTAGGGCAGGCACTAGCACAAAGCTATGCCTGTGTTAATGCTACCCAAGAGAACCAGCTGGATTTAAGGAACATCCTTGTAAGGACAGATACAGCTTTTCTTATCTAAAATGGCCAAAGTGCAGCTCTGAAGAGCTGCCTATCATATGTTCTGTGATTTTGATTAATAATGATTCAGTTTACATACTCAAGAAAAACAGTGACTGCAGTTCACAGAATACTCATATTCCATGGCAGTAGATATTTTCTCAGCCAGCACTGCTAAGGTTCTCTTGCAGCAACATTTTAGTTCTGCATATCCTTGTGCATAACACACACCTGAAATTTGTCAATACCTGCAAGTGTTCTATGCAAATGTCTATGCAGACAAAGGGGAAAAACGGGCATGGTTTTCATGAAAGAGATGAGCATGTAACTTACACTTGAACTCTAATCATCTTAAAAGTGAAGATTAAATAGTTTAAAGCTGATCCATACAACATCTAAGTTCACAAATATGGGAGTTTAAAGGGTAATTGTGAGATAAATTGATGTAAATAACAGGACTGAGTTTCTGCATAAATTGTTTCATAGTCACTGCAGGGGCTTTTTGCAAAAACCTCATCACCAAGGTGAAAATCAGATTTTTTCCTGAAAACCAGTGCTACAAATTATTTCTGTGCAACAGAAATGTATTTTCTACAGCAAGTTAATAAACAGCAGAGGTGATGCTTAATCAGCAGCTGTTGTTAAGAAAGTATACAATCATTTCTTTCCAAAAAATTTAAAATAAAAGAATATTCAAAAGCTGCCAGTCATTCTACCACTTAAGAGCTTTCCAGAGAATCCAGCCAAGTGAGGAGAAATGCAAAGGGATAAGGACCAAATCCACAGCCACAATAACCTCAAGTTCTTCTTTGAGGATGGATTTAGAAAACCCAAACTACGAATGCAGCTAATATAACTGTGCCCTATGCAGGTTTTTATGTATAACACTGTATTAAAGTATTTCAGTTTTATGACAATACAGACATACTACTGTTCAGACACCCAGAAAGCCACAGCCAAACCATTTTAACCCTCCAAAACTCAGGGTTAATCTTCAGCTACAGAAACAAATCCAAAGAAACCTACACACACAAGCATGCAAACACTTGCCCTCCCACCAAAAATCCAAATTGTTGTCTCAGTTAACAATTTTATGTCTCTTCTCATCTTCAGCAACGCAGAACTGACTTATTAAAGAACTCCCTTGTTTCTAGTCTTCTGTGTCATCCACATAGCAGTGCTAATAGCAACTACTCTAAAAATAAACCCATTCACAGTTGTTTGAAACCATTATATGACTTTAGAAAGTAAAATGCATAACCTCTTACCTGAGCATGAAAATTTGACATAGTCGTTGTCTCTATATCTTTCTTTCCCAAAATCTCCATTTTCACTGGTGAATTGGGAAAATTAAACGAAAAGTAGTCTAAAAAGTCAGGTAAATAAGTAGCTGCCCCATGAACAATACCCATTACATAGTAAGCTGCACAGTTTTCATTTTCACTAAAAACCAGACCCACAAACTCTTCTGCAAATCTCTCCATCTCCACAGGAGACAAGTGGGAGAGTTCATTACTGTAGGCATGGATAACTGATGCACCTCCGTTAGGCTGGTGCTCAATATGAATCAGCTGTTTGAACTCCAATGTGTCCAACCTTTTGAGTTTATTTTGAACCCGTGGCTCCTTTAACGAGACAAATGGAAACTCACTGTTCTCTGGTATCTTGGACTCACAGTCCTTCTTGGGATCCATATTTTTCCCATTGAAATCCTTAAGATGATCATCTATGATGCCTTTGGCTTCCTGATCCTCAATGTCAGAAACCAATCCTGAGCAGATGGTCTGAATAGATTTGCTGTACATTTTTGGACGCTTCCTCTTCTCATTCTCTTTATGTTTCTTTTTCTTTTTCTTCTTAACTTTTTTAATCTGTAGCTCTTCTGCATTGGTTTTTGGTTTCTCCTTCCCACCTGTTGAGAGTTTAAAAAAAAGATCTCTTAAGGAAATTTTTATACAAAATATATATTTAAAGATTAGGATTCAAAGTTACCAAAACCCTCACCATGGCACACAAAGACCAGAGACCAAAAGCAAGGATCACAATGTGTATGTTACCAAAAGTGAGGAGGGTAAGAGACACCTGCCATGTGCAATTGATAAATAAGCTGAGACAACAAGGGAAAGACATCACAATAACCCAAATTACCCAAGGTTGCTTTCATTAGCAGTTGCTGTCCCATGAAGTCCAGAGACATCACAGGACAGCTGTCCAACACTGCCAAGCAAGGGGCCTACAAGCCATCCATGGATATGAACAGCAGCAGCAAGCTGCCCATGAGATGCCAGAACTGACCTTGTCTGATGGGCTTCTTCACATGGTCATTCTTTCAAAACTAGATAAACTGTTTTGAAGAACATGTGGGAACATCTAAAAACTCATCCCATACATATTATAATATAAATAAAATTAAAACAAAAGACACATAAAAGAAAATGTTCACAAAAAAGAAATTAGCTTCAAGTTCTCTTAATATACAAGCTGACATGAAAACAAACTGTTCTAAATGTCCAAAATGTCCTAAAGGCAGAAATTACTCATTTAGGGACAGCACATTCAAGTGATTCCCAAGGTAAATGGTCTCACTTGTTTTAAAAAGGTGAGGGTTTTTTTTTGCAAGTAATAGAAGTAATAGAAGTGGTAGCCAAAAAACTTCTAGCACTACACTGCCCTAAGATCAAGCAGTCAAAATGATTTAGCACATCGTAAAACAAAGTTAGTGGGTACGTTTCAGCACAAAATTATATTCACACCTGGTTTTGAATTTTGGCAATTCAAAACCAGCATGTTCAAACATAGAAGCTTTCAAGTTTAAAAATTGTGTATTTCATTGCAAGACTAAGTAATATGAAATCTGCAAGAGTTAAGTTAGCTAGTCTCTACTACAATGTTGCAGTAGATTATTTTCAGCTTGCCATCCTGCATCCAAGTAACTTAACAAGAGTCCTTTAAGGAAAAAAAAAAAAGAGACCACAACTGTTGGTGTATGAAATCACAAATTCTTGCTGATGATTAAGAGGTTGGACATGGAAGATGCAGATACTGGAAAGGAGAACAAGCAATTGAGATACTCGGGTCTGAGTCTTCCGATGTTTGTGACAGCAGCTAAATACTTCTGGGATTCTTGAAGTGGAGGCAGATTTAGTTATCTCCCTGGATTCTATTTTCTCACAGAGAGGGGAATGAGAAGTGCCCTGAGGTCATCTCATTTCTTATTTAGTCCAAACAAGGAAATGGATTCTAGGATTTCTTAACCTAATCTACACAGTTAATAACTACAAAGACTCTCTTCACTCAGAATCAGATTTAACACTGTACACTCTCTGAACACAATTTCACTTTTAGTTCAACTGCCAAAAGTTCAACTGCCAGTATCTTCATGGAAGTCTGTCCTCTCATAGGCTAAATTTAATGTAAACCCAGCATCAAACCTCAGCAACAGGACTGCTTCATCTGGCAGATGCAATATTCACCACTTCTTTGTTAATATCTTCTTTCTGTCAGAGTCTTTAAGCCTTGTGGGCATGGAAAGACCAGGAAGAGCAGCAACAGGTGTTTAACCTTAGAGGAATCCTGAAAATGGTTCATTCAGGGTGCCAGGGTCCTTGTGTGTAATGTCATAATCTGGCAAAAAGCACCTACTGCTGTGTTCTGGGGTATTGTAATGGTGTCATTATGGCACCGGCTCCAGTCAATGGGAAATAAAGAAATGGTTTATGACAGTGTGAAGTTACATATTGCAAGCTTTAAAATCTCAAAATACAGACTCAGACATTGTTCCCCTCCTCCTGACTGCAGGAATACACAACTGCAAAAAAGCATCCGGGTATATAGGTATTGCAAACTCTTAATAATGCTTTAACTTAGCATTTTAAAATTGTTTCACTCTAGATATTAAATTTTTTTGCTATGCTGATGGATATCACAAAGAAGTCAATCATTCTGCAGATATTATATTAGTTGGAATATACAAACTATGGAATTGTAGAGTCAAATGCTGGAGCAAGGTGATGCAGGGGGAAGCAGGAGTTACCTGCCAACCCACTTCACTTGTTTTCAAATGGAGATCAGATTTTTGTTCAAACTAGTCACTCAGATCTGGGACATTATGTATGGCAGAAAAGGATGGAAATTTGTTTTTACTGCAGTTCAATCAGAGAAATATAAATGGCAACAAACTTCACAGCAAGAAGCTATTTGCTGCAGTAAGAGCCAAATTGCTCTGTCCTACTTGAGCATGTTTGTTATCACCAAAGAATATCCTAAGACAAATAAAGATCAGCATCTGTACGTTCTTGCTGAACATCCAGCTATTAAATTACATTATATCATTACTAGCTGAAATGTACTTATATAATAGATTGGTAGGAATTTGTATCTGTGCAAAACAACAAGAACTATTGACTTCCATTCCTAAAGTACAAGAAGGAAGATGATCTGATTTCCCCTTTCAATCTGTCCCATTCCTTTTGATTTGAATTGAATTTCATTCAACTGCTCCTGTAGTATCTGGTGGCAGTTTCTTTAATCCCTCACTTAATGTATTTCAAGGATGCAGCTATGCAATTAAAAAAAAAAAAAAAAAAAACTAACCAAACAAACAATTCCACTATTAAAGAACAAAGCAGGCTTCCTTAGAGAAGTGGTCAATGCCCCGAGGCAGGCAGTGTTTAAGAGGCATTTGGACAATGCCCTTAACAACAGGTTAAACTCTTGGTCAGCCCTAAGGTGGTCAGGCAGTTGAACTGGATGATCACTGTAAGCCCCTTCCAACTGAAATAATTGATTTCTTCTAATCATCAGTGAGCAGCACTCAAAAGAGCACAGCCATGGTCTTGAAAGCAGTAGTGCCTTTAAGACAGAAACAGCATAGGTGGAATGTAAATCAGTCTCAAATTATGCAAAGTTCTTGTGAACATATCCAAAAAGGGTTTGTCTTCAAACCCAGTTGTAAAAGTACTCCTTATTTAACTTGGTATACATCTATGGAAGCACTTAAAACCTTAAAAGGAATTACTCTACGACATTTTAAGTGAAGAATATTTATCATCCCTTCTCTTTTCACACCATCTCTACAAAACCTTCAGAAGAGATAAAAGTTTTTAACCAGAGGATAAAAATAATTCTTTTTTGGGAATATAAAAAAAAATTCTGCTCAGCTTTAAATACACTGATTTTAACACAGACTGATTTTGAACACAAGATAAAAGGGTTATGCCATTTACATACATATCAATTATTACAATTTATCAGTGCACGCTTTCTCAAATCACACCAAGTTGCAAAAATGATGCACACAACTTGGAACAAAATAAATATTGCCCACAACCCCTCACTTCTGTGCACAACTCTCTTCCACAGAACTTTCTGGATGTCTGTATATAAGAAGGAAGGAACTGAGATAAGTTTTAATTCTGACACTTGGAAATCAAGAGAGCAACAATCACTGAAAGAACAAAAGGCTGTATAACAAAAAAAAACAGCAGAAGATCTGTGATGGAAGGGAGCAGGGTCCCCTGAACTGCTACTTGGTAAGTGTCTATCCTTGGGAGACAAAACATCAATCCCATCTTCAATGTCTGAACTACTGATGCCACTGAAGCAGAAAAAAGCCTTAAAACACAGAAATCAGAACATAAAGAGGATTCCAAATTGGCTTTTTTCAAAACATTACTAGAATTAAACACTTTGAAAAAAACTGCAAACCAACAAGAGTAAAACTTAGATCTCTAAAACCACTTCAAGCAGGAATTAGGTAACACAACTTCAAAAACTGCTTAGTTGTTCTGAGCCTTTTTAAAATTCACATGAGCTTTTGCTACTGCATACACAAGTTCTGTCAAAAACTCCATTTCCCCACAAGCAGCAGATGACATACATACAGAAAATTATTTGTATGGACACTCCGTACACCCCACATCGCAAAGAAAAAACCATTTTAAAATCAAATTGTATATTGGAAGACTGAAAAAATGTGACATTTAATTGTTCAGCCCTCAAATAGCTGACACAGCTGAGCAATGTATAAGCTCATTGCCAGATGATCCAACCCCCCCCAGTCTCTTCTGTCACTGCTCCTGGCACAGGGTCCTGCACCACTGCTGCTCAGCAACTCAGTGGCTCAGCAGAAA
This sequence comes from Calcarius lapponicus, assembly GCA_039654755.1. Classification (NCBI taxonomy): domain Eukaryota; kingdom Metazoa; phylum Chordata; class Aves; order Passeriformes; family Fringillidae; genus Calcarius; species Calcarius lapponicus. The sequence continues at coordinate 3,125,494 of CM077463.1, forward strand.
GCTGCTCACTCTGCTGCTACATCAGGGAACTGGCTCTGGTCAGACAGGAACTAAAGCACACAGGCCACTGAGAGCAGGACACAGGGGGTACCAGCAGCACCCACCCCTCCTCGGGGCAGCAAACCACCCAGTCTGCTCAGCTACCCTGTCCCCCACACCTTCTCCATCCACCCCAGCACTGAACAAAGCTGAATTTTTACAGGTTAAAAAAGTCCCACCACCTCACCCAACAGTACATTTATGAGACAGGATCAATTTCCTAGGAAACCTTAACAGAAATTTTTGTAACCTGAACAGCTGAACTTCTAAATCTAACAAATAAGTTATAAAATTTACCTTTTAAAGGTAACATTTTAGTTTATTTTTCTGTAATAAAGATCAGACTACAATTTCCTCCATCTATCCCCTTACAATGAGTGTGGGTGGTGCTTGGTCTCCACACTGCTTTGACACCTGTATATATCCAATTTTAGAATACTTATGTTCAACTATTTTAGTGTACAGACAGTTCTCCTGGGGAATACAAACACAAAATGAAAAACTGATTTCTAGAAGTAAATAGTATTTCTCAGTAAAGCTTGAATAGAATGTGACAGAGAAGGAAGCACATTTCTAGCTTAAGGCTTTTGCTCTGATAAATTTCAAAGATCCACTCTGAAGCAGATCTTTAAAGCTGCTCAGAAGCTGCAAATACTTAAGAGAAAAAAGAGTTAGCTTGCTGGAATACTGGAATTGCTATCAGCAATGTTAAATAAATAATTTCTTCTTTTTCTTCTTCTGCATTAGCTGTAGAGAGGAGCAGAAACACACTCATTCAGTCACTTCTCTGCTGCATATATCAAAGTACTTTAAAGTAAAATGAGCTGCTTCTTCCAAAACCAATAACACTGCTTTGACACTTCACTAATGGACACCAAAAAAGAAGAGCAGCTTTCCACATCTCTCTAGGGCAGTCATCAAGTTGCTCCAGAGCAGACATGCAGAATTTCATGAAAACATATATAAGCAATCCAAAAGTTTAAATAAAGATCCCAACACAAGGCTGAGATATCCAGCCTACTTTGTTTTAAGTCAGATTTGGGAACAGCAGTGCAGTACTTGATACAAGCTAATTGGATTCACCTCTTACTGCTGAGGCACACCCAGGCAACCCAAAACCTTCAAGACAGGTGTATCAGAGTCTTCACACAGTACAGGTGTGTACATACATACAACTCACACATTTTGAAGTGCATGGCATGTTTGTCTATGTGTCCTGAGATCCATTTAGACACAACAGGTACTGAACCTATAAACAAAAAGCTTTTTCCACCACATGGTTTGGAAACACGAGACAGAAGTTATCAATTTTAAGTCGCATTGAAAACATTTCATTAAATGTGACTCACTGCCCTAGGACCCAAAAATGAGAAATAACAGGGACAAGGGGTAGATAAACTTCTCAGCATTCACATTTACAGGAACTTTCCCCTCTGACCAGTTGTTAAAAAGCAGACTGAGCTCACACTTTACTGGACTATAAAAAAAACAAAGAACAGCTTCTGCTCTTATTTGGCTTAGCAGTATCTGCACAAGGATGGAGCTACAGAATTTGCACTATCAATAAAGAAATCAGAAGAATGGAAGTTATGTTCATTCTGTTCATGTAAGCACATACTCAGTAGTATCAGAAATAATGCTAAGTAACTTTTAGCCATCTTCTAGGCACCAAGCCTTATGTACCATAAATAGAAAAATAACTCTCACATGCACACATCTGTAGGACTGATAGATTTTTCAAGGTAACTCAGCACACTTTATTTTTTATGGTGCCATAATATACCTGTCACTGTCAGTGATATGGGACTTATTACTAAGGACTGACACTCAAAACTGTTCAAACTTTATGCAAATAAGTGAATGCTTTGTTATTACAAGATGACACATACTTGTAATTAAAACTGATGCTAGATAGCCTAATATCTGGTTTATCTGTCTAATTACAGACACCTTCCAAATGCAAGTTTTTGCAAGAAATCAGACATTACCTGAAATTTATTTATGTTGTGTTTTGTCATCCATTTGTTGTGCTTGATCATTTGATCTGAAACTTTTACTAAGCAGAGACCATGAAGTTGAATACTTTATTCAGTTGTTTCAACCAGAGCAGGTGTTTCTCAACTTTGAGGTCACAGCCAGAATTATTAGAGGGGGACTTAAGACATTTCAAAACAAAAGCCAAACATTAGTAACACTTAACACTTTGTTTCCCACAGTTTACTAGCTGACAGCTAGTAGCAGGAAGGCACAAACATTTTTAACAGCAACCAGTAATTAAAATCGGTTTTCACTTCCTTACTTTGGTAAATTTTGGTGGCTAGGCTCTCCTACTTTCATTTTGATGCACCAGAAGTCTTTGCTTCAAACTCCAGATCCCCAGCTCCAGCAGAAAATTTTCCAGCACAGCTCTCCCTCCAGGTGCCACTTGCTCCATCTCATTTGACATCTGTGTTTTACCCTCTATTCATACATTTTATTGGTAAAAGTTGGTAACTTGGTGCATAAGGACTGTGAAGCAAACTCAGTATCAGACAAATCAGTATGGTGGATTGTGTGCCCTGCACTCTTATCTCAGTCTTACTCCTTCCCTCAACTAAAGTGCATTGCATACAAATACTTGAACTTTTTCCCTAAAGATCCACAAAGATTCACGTTCAATATATTGATTTTATAATTACTCATGTAAAAAACCCATCTATAAAAAATTTTAAAAGGTCATCAAAATATACAATTAAATGTCATTTCTTCCAGAAGAATAATTTTTAAAAGCCTTTAGAAAACAATTTGGATTTACGTATGTTCATACCAGCAAATAAAATGTTCGTTTTCAGTTCTTTCCTGAAATTTGGCATTCAATAAATCAAGGCATTTAATCTTGCAGAAACACATACTAAGAATTTCTCCTACTGCAATTTTAGCAGTTGCTGTGCTCATAAAAACAAGACTGACTTTTTTCTAAAATGATAAACAGAAATGGGACTGTTTACAAATAAGCCTATTAATCATCCTCCTTTTTGCAGAGCCTCCAGTAACTTTGTGACATCACACTGGCGCAAATATTTTGCTTTAAATGCCCAATATCGAGACAGCAACTATTTACAAAGATTCTTCTTAAAAGTAAATTTAAATCACTTAAAGAGTTTCTGTATTTTTAACAATATGCATGTGCCAAGCAGCTTTTGTCTGAAAACTGAGCTCTTCCTTCCACACAGCAGAGACACAGAGGCAATTCTACAACCTTATCTACAGAGAATACATCTTTTAAGTGCAAAAGGATGACAAAAAAACCTTTTAATTCTAGGTTTATAAAAAAAGCCATCAGGCTCTCTGAAAGGGCCTCATTTCCTTCAGCAGCCTCAAGCACAGTAGAGAAACCCTTTTTAAGAATCACCCTTCTCCAACACGGAGAAGTTTTATCACTGCTTTCAACAGAACGCCAACCCAAGTTTAGGCAGATGAACAGCTCACAACCCAGAGCCTCCCAAGTATAAATAAACTCTTCCACATTCAGCTTAGAGCACCAAAATTAGGCTTATGCACCAGCTCTCCCTCAAAAGGCATCAGTCCCTCAGTACTGACCTCTTCCAGAACCCGTCACCTCTGACCTTGGACAGCCAGTTGAGCTGTCTGAAGTCACGTAGGCTGTTACCTCCACCCCCCCTCAGCCAAAGGCAGCCACAAACAGATGGTCAGAGCAATATTTTACAAGATATAGATCTAATACCTAGAAGAAGGAAATAAGCTGTCTTTAGGCACTGTACTCTTGGTCTCTAAACACACACACACTAAAAATAGAAAAAACAACTACAAAAGCAAAATCCTGAAGAAATGGAAAGCAGACTTGGTTCAAAGCCCACACAGTAAAACCTGAGCTTAAAATAGGGCTTGAAGTTTAACTTTTGTTACACAGGAAGAAGACACTCTTAAATAAAGAGCTAGTAATTGAAAAGGTCACAGAGACACTGACCACTGACATATACAAGAAGCTGCATCATAAAGCACTTCTGCCTCTGCTCTCTTGCTCAGGATGTAAAGTTAGATCAGCAGGACAGCCCAGGAAATGTTATACAAACCTCACAGCACATATAAGCACATTCAGTCAGATTTTGGAGGCCCACAGAAGACACCAAGCTGCTGTTCTGAACAGGATACAAACCCTGTGGAGATGATGTGTCTGCTCTAAATAACTGCTCTCCTGACTCACTCCCTTCTTTCCCTGAAAGAGGAGTCAATTTTGCAGGATACCGGCAAACCAAACACAGCCTCTACAAAACACTTAACAGCCAACACCTTAAAGAAAATATAAAATAAACTTGAGTAATAAAAATTCAAATAAAATAGGGGTAAAGAATCTAATGCACTTGTAGCACTGTTTGCTGCAAAAATAAGCTATTCTGCTTCTCAAAAGAGGTCTTCTAACACAGTCCCTGGGCATATGCACTTGAACATTAACCTGAAAATAAAGCACTATTTTAGGCTCAACAGCCCCATTAGGTATCACCTATTAGACTGCTGCAAGACAACTTGCTGTCTTTGCAGATTCCACCTCACTTGCTGAATGGCAACCGAAAGAGGACCCAGTGTAAAACAAGGCTGCTACTCAAACAAAGCCTGAAGAACCCACTGTTACAACAGTTACGTGTTGCCCTGTATCTCAGCCATCAACTTCCTTTGCTCAGCAAAGACAAGTCACACCTGCCCTTTGCACAGGAAGTCACCAGCTTACACAATCCTCAAGTTCAAAGCAGTACTTTGAGATCTGATCAACACAGGTTTTAAGCTGTCATTGTTAATACAGTTACTTCTGTGTAGAGTATAATACGTGATGTAGTAATTAAAGGGCTCTGTGCCTCTGACCTCTTCTGAAGTTCAAGATTTAATTTCAGGGTTTCACTTTCTGGTTTGTAAATGAAATCCTACAGTATACAAAGTAACAGAAAAACATATCAGGAATTCATTCCTAACTTCAGAAGCAGAGACTGAAAATAACAGATTAAAAAAGCATTTGGTCTACTCAAATAAGCAACACCCTCACAGAAAATCTGATGCAGCACGACCTAAGTGAAGAGTAAGGTGGTTCAAGTACTGGCTTAACTGCTGTGCTCAAAGGGTTGTGAGCAGCAGCACAAATTCCAGCTGGAAACGGTCACTGCTGGAGTGATCCAGACCTTAATATCTTGTGTTGGTATTGTTCAGCCTCTCCATTAATGGCATCATGGGACAGAGCACACCCTCAGCAAGCTGCAGCTGATCCAAAACTGGGAGAAGGAGTTGATGCAGAATTGCACTGTCAGTGAGAGGGACCTCAAGAGGCTGTAGAAATGTAGAAACTTGGGGGACTCATGAACTTAACAGAGGGGTGGGTAAAACTCTGCACCTGGAAGAAATAAACCCGTGAAGCACAGGTTGATGACTTTCTTCATTCCCTTTCACTGGGTTTTCCCACACACTGGTAAGATCCCCCTTGAGCCTCCTCTTCTCCAGGCCTATCAGTCCCAGCAGTCTCTGCCTTTCTTCACAGACCATACAACAGACAAACTTAGCTTGTGCTGGAATGGATCTTTCAAGACCATCTAGTCTAACCTGCTGCAATAAGCAGGAATACCTTCACAGTTAGATCTGGTTGCTCAGAGCCCAGTTCTTGACCTGACCTTGAAAACTGCCAGGGATGGAATATCTGTCACCTCTCTGGGCAACCTGTTCCAGTCTCTTATTATCATCATAAAAAAAAATTCTGTATGTATAATCTGAATGTAGCTGTCTAGCAAAACTTATCTCCACCCTTGGAGATAAAGAGTCTGATAATCCTGGGCAACCTGCTCTAGTTGATTATGCTTGGAGCAGGTGGACTAGATCCCTTCCAATCTCAGCTACTGTACAGTTCTAAGATTCAATGGATGCACAAGCCACATGAGAATGTAACCTTAACTACCTTTTATTACAGAAAAACAAAGTTGAACAAATAAGCCAAAATTAAGACTGCATGCTGCATACAATTGCCTAGTATTTGACAAAGCTCCTGAATTATAACTCCTTAATTATTCAGTCTTGTACAATTAATGTTAGACATAAAATGTAACATGCATTCATCTTTCCTCTCCACAAGATATAAAATGATAACCTACATCTTGTCAGCAGTCATTCAAGAATCACTAATATTGTTCCTTGAAGTACTGGCCTTTCTTATTACTACTATTTTATATACAACACTGTGATGATAGCTTTATCTTTAATTTCCAGTACCTAGCACAGTTGACAAAAAAAATTAACATCTATATCAGGTTTTAATTTGCAACTTTTGTACCAACTAACCAGGAAAAGTGGCATAAGTTAAATGAAAAACATAGTATTAAAACACAGCATCCAATAACAAATACCTGTAGCACTAGAATGAAAAATCACTACATAGTTTGAACCTACCTTTCTGCAGTAATTTGATCTCTCCATTTTCTTTCTTGATTTCATTCATTAGTTTGTGCTTCTTCTTTTCTTTTTGCTTCTTCTCCCTTTCTTTGACTTTGTCTTTGATTTGACCTGAAATGCAAATATTTCACAATTAAGCAAGAACAGAAAAGTAATTGTAACATACATGTTTCCTATTACTCTTATGCAAGCTCTATTAAGAGGATATACAGGAGGAGTTACAAGGAAATCCCAGTACTTACAATATGAAAAGCTAATATTTATCTGTTGCATAATCCAAGATAAGCTTCTTTAACTCAGAAAAGTTTTGTTTGTTATGTTGTGGCTGTATGCAACAACCCAGCAAGTTAACTGTATAGTAATTTTTGCTTACTCCTATACCTTCTGCTCTTATTTTACATCTGCAGTCAGCTCATTTGTGGAAAATGGAATTGCATGCATAAGAATTGAAGGAAAAAAGAATACAGTTAGCATTTTCTTGGGTGCACATCTAGACTGAAAACCTCCTAACTATATATACTCTGAACTTAAAGGCTTTTGCAAATACCTGGGAAAGATGGTTTAATCTGTCAAATGAAAAGTCTTTTATATTATATTCACAGGCTAATGCATCAATAGCAGTCAGATATAATTAACAAAAACATGAGATGCGCTGTATTCGCACAACAGGTTGAATTCACTGGTGCTTCTCCTGCTTACCTACAATCAGCAACAGCTTACCTGAGCAGTCTCATTTTTCATTTACTTTCTTGTCAAGTCACTCCAGGTTTTTAAATCCCTGACACAGAAAAGCAGAGCCTGTAGGCATGCTTTCTGCATGTAAAATGCTAGACCTAGAGAAATTCATAGTTTCAAGCAGTCATCTTTGCAAGCCAAGTTGAGATTCACTTATGAGGCCAAGCATTAAAGAAGTCAGATTTTACTAGGCTTACATGCAGTGCAGCCAGCACTTCACGCCTTACTTCCTGGCCTGAAGCCAGTACCTGCTCAGAGAGTTCACTGGGCTTTTTAACCTCCACAGGGAAAGAGGAAATCTGATTTCAAGCTTCTACATAATGTTATGCTTCAGTAATACAGCTGAGAGACAGCCCTGATGTTTTATTCATGGTACTTGCATTATAAACCCCAAGTGGAAGCAAAGAAATCCAATTACTCTTCCTTAAGCATTCACATAAAATAGAAGTAGTGAGTATGTTCACTACTAACAAATGAGAAATATTTCAGAACCAAGCCAAAGAAAGCCCTCAGTTCTAGAAGGCAATGTAGAGTGACCCCTAACCAAACTACTCAAGAAGCATGTTGATAAAGGTGCAAAGAGCTGACAGTAATCCAGGTAAATGAATGCTCTAACAGTGATTCCACAGCATTCATATCTTTCCTCTGAGCAGTATTGTAATGAAGGTACAGAACTTAAACCCTTGCAGTTCTTAGAGGGAAGCAAAGGATGTATTTTAGGGAGAGTCATAAGAAAATAAGTCAAATAAAAACCAAAATAGATGGCAATTGAGATATGCCTCTTGCCTCTCCACAGATCATAAGCAGCAGGGAGAGAACAGAAACTATACTGGCACAAATATAATAAGGCAGCTGCACTTAGAGGATGTTTTAGTTCTAAGTGACTGAAACAGCCATGTCCAAGAACAGCCTCCTCCTCCTCCTCCTAGCACCTCTGTGGGAAGGGATGGATGACAAAGCAGATTTATGTGTACAGCAGCCCATGGAGACCAAACAAGCTTTCCTAAGCAACACAAACCTTTCTAGGAATAGGTTAAACTGACAAAAATCTTCCTCTCCAATCTGTTTCTCCCCAAAAAGGAATCTCAATTTGTAAATCCCCTGCAACTTAAGTATGAAATTGGGTAAATTGTACAACAGGAGTTGATTTAACACTCCAAAAGCAGACACTCAGCTAGCAGGCAGCAACACCAGACTTGATTTATAACCCTGGCTGAATGATCAACTCAGCCAGAACTACAATTATCATGGGAAGACCTAGATTTTATCTCAACATTTTTGTATGGTTAAGAGGCACACTTGACTTCTGCTATCACTTACAAATCAAAGCAAGATTGAAGAGCATATACAGATGTTGAGTCTTGCTGAAAGAGGACAAAAGACTGAAAAGAACCCTTTAGTGCCAGCTCATGAAAATGAGGCAAATGAATCTTCCAGTTTTGTCAGAAGTAACACATAAAGACAGAGAACCTTTTAAAGAGCCTCTAGTTTATTTTCACATCTACAAAGCAATTAGAGTCAATGGTGAAACTTTCCCAACAAAAGAAACAATGAATGTGTTCTGTAACATCCCCCAGCAACAGCCACAAGTAAATCCTACCACAAGTGACTGCAAATACAATGTAAATGCAGCTGAGGGAAATTTGGACCAAACTTTCCCTTCTAGAAATCACAGTATCGTAACCAAACCAGTGTAAAGCCTGATACAAGTAAAAAACAGTTGAGAAGCTCAATTTGAAAGTACAAATTTTCTGATTTCCTCCTTCAAATCTCACAGAATAGCTTACAATAGCCAGTAGTTCATCTTTTAAAAAAAGCATAAATATGAAATTAAAAAAACAACTTTGTACATTAAGAAAACCTGTCAAAATAAGAGTTATTCCATGGATTAACACTTGAACTTAATTCTCACTTTAAATGTCTTAAGTTTCTGAGTATTAGTAAGTATTTTCTAGTCTGACTTGCAGAATTTAAACACAACCCTCAAACAAAAGTCTGCAGATTGTTCTCCTCAGGGACATCCAGAAACATGAACATTCTTCATAAAATTCCTGCTTTAAAATGAATACTCCCAATATTACTAAATTTACAAGCTACATATAACAGAATAAACAAGCAGTGAGTGACACTGGTGAGGGAAAACAAGAAAATCTTGTTCTGTTGAAGTTATGAAAACCTGGAATGCTACTTTACAGCTTTTTTGAAATTTACCAGTAGAAGCTACTACTGGTCTCCATTTCACTTGTAGGGCAACAAGATCACAAAGTAGTAAAAGGTAGGAAGATGTTTATAATAAGCTTTCCATGTCCACAGAACATTCTGCAGTTAGCTTCCACCTAACAAATAAAAAAGAAAAATAAAAAAAGCTTTTTGAGCTGCTGTGGATGAAATGAGCCTCCACAGAAATAACACAGCCCAAACACACAGGAGGGAAGGCCTTCACTTACCTCCAAAGATACTAAAAATAAAAGCCAATCGTCTGAAGTAATTTGTGTCCCAGGGCAGAAAAGAAAGAAATCTATCTTTTCATTACACATGTCCCACCTATTTCTCCAGTGTGAGTCCTGCCAACGGGCTCAGCTCCTCACAAACTGCTGCAGGGTGGGTCCTTTTGGTGTGGCACAGTCCCTCAGGCACAGCCTGCTCCAGCATGGTGCCCCATGGGGTCACAGGTCCTGACAACAAACCTGCTCCAGCACAGGCTCCTATTTCCACAGGGCCACAGGTCCTGCCAGGAGCCTGCTCCAGCAAAGGCTTCCACAGGGTCACAGCTTCCCTTGGACACCCACCTGCTCCAGGCTGGAGTCCCCTAAGGGCTGCAGGTGCATCTCTGCTCTGCCAGGGACCTCCCTGGGCTGCAGGGGCACAGCTGCCCCACCAGGAGCTGCAGGGGAATCTGCTCTGGCACCTGGAGCACCTCCTGCCCCTCCTTCTGCACTGACCTCTCTCCAGCTGCAATTGGTCCTGTGCAGTAATTTTTTCCCCTCTTAATATACATAATCCCAGAGATGATTACCACCATCACTGGCACCTCCCCACAGAAGCCACCCCCGTATCTCCCCTGCTACCTTGCCATGCAAACCCAATCCAACTCTACTAAATAAACCAGTGTACACTTTTTAAAATACAGAGCTTTGTAGGAATAAGTATCCCTGTTTAGAAAAAATACAACAGGTAAGGAATTAAGAGATTTCTACATGTCTCATTCAAATTTACAGTAAGGAGTGTCATCATAAAGTCCATATTCTTTGCTTTGCATGTCATGAAAACTGTACACCCACACCCAAAAGAAATGCTGCAACAGCAGTACATTAAAATAAAAGAAGTGCTACATATAGACAGGAAGAATTTTATTATGGAGTGTGCCATCTCACCTTTCTAAAGGGCATTTGAAAAATATCTTCACTTTACAACAATTCTACACAATGAACTGAACTAATTAAGAATTATATGCATACTTCCTCCTCAAATTCCAAAGCTACTTTTTCTGGATGTTAGGTTAAGTACATAAATAAAAGAAATGGATATACACTGTATTTATACATTAAATAGCCCTTCACAACTAATGGGTACAGCAAAAGCTCTTTGTTTCCCAACTCAAGAGATACTCATTGTAGTCATTTCCATAATGAGAATGACTGCCACGATCTCCTAAGCAGTAAATACAGGAACATGAATTCACAGATCACACCTCATTTCAAAAATCTAATCAGATCTTTGCCTCTACTGCAAGCTTTCTACAGACAAAAAGGTAAACCAAGAGCATAGAGAGTGAGTACTAAGTGGGAAGTGCTCTTGAGTGGAACTTATGTGCAAAGTGGTGGCTGTCACTTGGGAAATTTGCACCTTGAAGTCCATGCAGGAGCTCAAACAAGCAAGTCCATTTCAGCACTAAAAGAGGAGAGCTGTACAGCCCTGTCAGATGCCAAAAGCTGCAGCTGCTCTGCATCATTTTCCAGATGGTAACTCACATTAGTAGTCAGTCATAGATTATGTTCAAAGTATTCTGCCTCTCTCTCCTCTGTTTGATTTAAGGGCTGTCACTGCACATGAGGCAAAATATTTACAGACTACTGCTAAGGGACACCATCAATATGGATAACACCACCAGCAGTGTAACTGAAAGGAAGGGGAAATAAGGAGGGGCATACAAGAATATCAGCTACCATCCCTTCCATCAGCACTCTCCTCACTTTGAACAAACACTCATAAAAATAAAACCTCAAGAAGCCACGTTTAACTGGTTATGCAGGTACATGAAGTACATTTAACATCACCAAGTTAACAGCTTTGACACCTGCACTTATTAAATCCTACAATGTACACTGCAGAGCAGGTTTCCCAGGTAAATGAACATAGAAAAACCCATACAGTATGTTCAAGATAAAATACAAACCATCAAAAAAGGGACAGACTTCACATTCCAGCAACTGGGAGCATATGGCTGACACTCCTTTCTGTAATTTAAGTTTAAAATCCAAGATATGACTAAAGAAATCCCCTTATCACGCCCGAATATTTCCTCAAGCTCTTCAATGAATGAAAAGGAGGACAGATCCCTTTCAGAATTAAAACACATCCAAAAAGCTGAAATATGATCTTTACAGTTCCCAGTTCCTTTAAGCTTCTCACTTCTAAGGAGATCTTCTACATGCAGAACGGAATGAGTCAAGTTTAAGCTCAAGCACTGGGGAGCTGAAATCAGTAACAGAGAATGTGAGAGTTGCAAACAAGGCCTCTTCAAGAGGTTTCAGATCAAATGCTTCAGCCTCCTGATCCTGTGTCAACTATGGAAAATTATTTGGTATTCTAAAATCAAAGTAAGCTTCTACTGTATGAATTACACACAAAGTTGGATTCTGGGTTACAGGAAGGGCATGGTTCTCCAGCTTAGGAAGATTCTGTTCTGGCTAGCAAGTGTCAAGTTACCTTATCAAAAAGGGGCCAGGGTCCCTCAAGAAAAAGATGCACTGCTCCAAATTTATCCCAGCATTGCATACTTACATTAATGTCACTACCACCTCTGAAAACTGAACTGCATGTAAATCTCAAACAGCAACAGAAATTTGTGAAGTCCCTCTTCCTCCTGAATACCATACTTAAAACCCTAAACACTTTCTAGACATTGCTGCTTACAGTAGGATATCTCAATAGAAATATATTGAAGAATTCAGATGAGAGTGGTCAAGAGGCCTCATAAGCATGAAAATGACAGCTATATTTTAAAAATTCAACAGAATGGAGGGGGAAGTGAGTGAAGCCACATAGTCCAAGGAAAAAGAAAAAAGGGGAAGCAGTAGTTAATACAAGGAGGAAATGTTTAGCAGAAGAAAAAATAAAAGACAACCTTAGAAGCAAGATGCATGGCCCCAGTTCTAAAGAAGGGAAAAAGAAGATTCAAAACTTTCTTCAACCTACTTTGGTAACAGAGACTATGAAATGAGCATCCCACTGGATGCAGACCAAAATTATTAAGACTGAAAAGTGTAACTTCTTGAAAGCTAAAATCCCAGAAGGGTCACATGATACAAGATAACTCTTACCAGAAGAATCACTGCTAAATGTTCATCTGAAATCTACTCTTATCTATCCTTTAAAGATGGCAGGAGAAAGAAGGGGGTGGGGGCAAAGAAGGGAGAGTTAAAAAAAAAAATAGACTAATACTAAAAACAAGAGCTACAGCACCATATTCAGCTTTCCTGCCCATACAGGGAATCTCCATCTGCAAGTCAAAAGGTGTCCATCTCATTTTGCAACTGCCTGCACACTGAGGCAATCTTACAAATGGATCACTGAAGAAAAAAAAAAAGGAGGGAAAGAGAAATTGTACACAGAAACAGCAAGAAAAGCAGAAAGAATACATCATGCAGCTGCATTACACCTTACAGCAAGTATAGGGACCAAAACCAAAGATTTGGACAGGCGTTGTCTAATGAAGAGGGGAGTGGCTGAGCTTTGCACTGTTATGAAAACAATGTCAACGATGAACTGCTAGAGCAGAGCACCAGTTAAATGACTAACTGAATCAGCAGAGTCATAGCACGAACAGCAATCACTTCTTTCAGACTGACACTCTGCTTTAAAAACAAAAACATTGCACAACTTTAGTTCCACTATCAGAATGTTCGTGACAAGTGAAATTTAAGCTTATTTTAAACAGCCTAAACATCGTTATCTGCAGAATAAATCATGCATCCGGCAAAAGGCTCTTTCAGGCTCTCTGCATGGTAGATCATCTCTGAAGGGGTCACTGAACTCCATTCATTTAATGGAATCACAAGCTGTAAGGCCTGCTTATGACTCTGCAACTTAAAAGCTCTTTGCAATTAATTAAAAGATCAAAGAAGTCTTTAAAGAAAGACTTGAAGAAAATATGAAAATTTTTGAAAAGCTCTAAACACATCATCCATCTTGGCTACTACCAAGCTTATCATCTTCCTATCACTTAGAAAATTAGGGTGCCTCAGAACTAGGCCACCTTACCTCATACTCACTACTTCAAGTGAAGGACACACATCAGCTCCAATCACCAGCTTTTCTGAATGCAAGATGAAAAACCTCACAATTTCCTCCTCAGTGTCAATACTCTTATCATCATTACCATAATTAAACTAAAATTAGGAAAATGCATTTGCTACTATTCTCAAGGCCAGATCTCACATTCATTCACTCCACATCACTGCACACCCTCATTCCCTGTATTATTTTGTCTATACCACAGTCCTAACAATTTCATGAGACAAAGTTTGCCATTCTCCTCCTGATTCCTCTAGCTTTGCTTCTCATTTTTCCCTATACGGAAATCTATGCAAGCCCTCAGTGTCTCTCACAAAGGTAAAGCTTTTTTTCCTCACACCCAGAGAGCTCAGCGCAGCAGAGCACACAGCTCACTGACCAGAAACACAACTCCTCCTCATTTATAGGTACTGGAATGACTGGGACTCCATCCCATGTACCCACCTGCAATGCATCTCCATTTTTGGCAGCAAACAGGAGGATGAACTTTTTCCATTTTCAGAGCCTCACAATAACCAAGGAATTCTCACCCATTCCATCTGCTTATCTCTTAGTATTTCTGCCTCTATACCTCTAGTCTCTCCATTGGCACAACTTTCCTTCTGGGAGGTGCAACACTGGCATGTGTATCAGTTCTGAATGCTAGCAGAGAAAAACGATCAATACCATCAACTCCACATTGCTGCTCCTTCTCCACTGCACCAGAAGCAGGGAGGTTGCCTAACTGCAGACTTCAGGAACGAGAGACTGAATTGCCTGCATGAGGCTGATTTTTAGAATGCACTGATGACAGCTTCTACAAACTCAGCTTGCTACACCTGAAGGAGAATACTTTATTCCTATTCCTATTTTATTCCCTGCCCCTCATATACCCTGTATGTGCAAGCCTTTCAGTTTTCCATAATTATCCAAAATCATCTAAATTTACCCATGCTGTTCAATTCCACCTCGTAGGCTGCCTAAAATTTTCATTCTCCTTCTATCCTACCTTCCTGGCCTTTTCTACAGCACCTAAGTATAATCTTTCACCCCAAAACAAAACCAGAATCACCTCCACATTGCTTCTGCCTGCTATTTTCTTTTCCTGCCAGTATTTCAAATTCATTCCACGTTCACTCATTATATGCTGCAACCACAGTCCCTCTGGTATCTTTTTCCAGTCTGTAGCTTCAGCACTCCCAATGCACAAGTCCTGACTATTCCACCCACCTACCTTAATGTCATTCTTAGCTTTCCTCTGTACTTAGGATTCTATGTGCCTGCCCCCCAGCCATTCTTTTTTCCCCGCATCATAACTGCATTTTTCCCTTTCCTCTCTGCAAAGTAAATTATTCACAGGATTAACAGCACAAGCCTGTTCTTTAATCTACAGTCAAATACTGAATCACTTTTGAAAGGCTGGCAGCTCTCAGCAGAAGAGTCAGTGCATCCTTCACTTTCTCAGCCTTCTCTGCAAAAATATACAGTTTAATTAAAGTTCTCCTTTTATAGAGGAAAATATGCCACAAAATTTTAGGTTTAAAAACTACTTCCTCTAAATGGAAATCTGCAGACTCAGATACCAAACAGGTATCATTTTCCTTTGAAAATTTATTTGTTGCATGTAGATAAGTTTTCAAGGAATAAATGTAAGGTAAAAATATCTGTTCTGAGCACTCAGCAAGTAAAAAAAAAAAAAAGAATTTGTGCCTGTGAATATATAAGCTCTGAGAAAAGTACCTTTTCCAGATACAAGGTGCAGAATCTCTTTAAAGACAAATCACATAAATTATTCAGTCACCACTATCAGTGTCAATTTCTTTAACCAATGTGAAACAATATTTCATCCTGTTACGGCAATATGGTTCTAAGATTTACTAACATGACTCTTTAACACTGGTAGGACACTACAGCAATCAGAGCAAAAACAGTTATTAATTACACAGCTTTGCAAGAAGGATATTGGGTGAGTTTCTTAGCAGCTATCCTTGAAGACAAAATTACTTTACCTATATCAAACAGGCAATGAGCATCATTTCTGAAAGCTTTTTCCCAGACACCTTTTGGACAGGAACAAAGAGGGGAAAAGCCCTAAAATGGAACACTTGAAAGCATTGAAATTACATACTTAAAACCCACTTGGACACCACCAATCAAGATCCAAGTACATTAAAAAAAACTCTCAAAGGTAAGGGAATCATAGACTAAGATACTCATGGAAATCAGTGAAAAATGAAGTAAGGTAGCCCAGACAACCTAATCAGTAGACAAAAAGGCATATTGATATTTCTCTACAAGCTTGGCTGATTCTGTAATTACAAGTATAGGCCACAATCAAAGTAACCCAAATTTACACAACAGCTGTAATTTATCTTTCCTTTAAAATAAAAGAAACTTCACAAAACTAGGTAATGGAGTGTACATTTCAAATTCCTTATATTTCAATGAGGAATGTAAATATAAAAGCATCAACATCTGGTTTAAGGTCACTGGAGACTGGGAAAGGACACACTAGAAATAAAAGCATGTATTCTTGTACTGTCATCAATACTCATGTATTGTCTTTTAGTACCCAAGATTTACTGTTGATCACAGCAGGAATCCAAGCAAGACTCTTGCCTGACATCTTGTCCTACCTCGTATGGCCATTTTTGTCCAGCACCACTAATGAACTAACCCAGCATTCCCCCCCCCTTATCCCGAAGGCCTCGAGCATTCCTTGGGAGATGTGATTTTCAAAAAATAAAGAAAGCCTGGAGCAGCAACTACATGAGATTTGAAAAGTCTAAGTATCCAAATTTTAACTAGTACTCAATGACTTAGCCTGTAAAAATTAACAGCCTAAGAAATTAGACGATTTACAATTTTTAAATTACGGCGATTTTTCGCAGCACGTTCTCGGTTTTTCCCCAATTCAGTTTTGTTCGCACATTTCTAATGAATTACTCGGCATCCTCATTTCCCTAATAGGTAAGAAAACCTAAGGCCTCTGGCAGCTTCTGGCTGACGCCATCGCTAATTCCACACCCCCTTTTTTGACAGGATTGACGGCGGACTGAGCCGCCGCTGCCTTCCCCACGAGCCCACACAAGGCCAGCGATGTGCGAGCGGCTCCGGCGCTGCCCGCAGCCCCCGGGCCGGGCCGCAGCCGCCTCCCGCAGCCGCCGGGCAGCTCCGGCGAGGCCCCCGCGCCCGCTGCCCCTTCCAGCCCTCCCTTCCCGCCGCCCGCTGCCCCGCCGCTCACCTTTCGGGAACAGCAGCTTCACCTCCCCGTTCTCCTCCCGGCTCAGGGCCCCGCCGCCATCTCCCGCCGCCGCCACAACGGGCAGCGCCCCGTGCTTCCTCCTCTCCTTGTCCCGCTTCTCCTTGGGTCTCTTGGGCTTGGCGCTGCCGCCGCTGCCGCCGCCTCCCGCCTCGGCCGCCAGCGCCAGGCGGTGCCGGTGGTGGCGGTGCTGGTGCTGCGGGTGGGACGAGGAGGGGGAGGCGGACGGCGGCAGCAGCACCGCGGGCGGCAGCAGCTTCCGGGACAGCGGGGAAGGGAACGCAAAGCCCCCCGCGCTCGCCGAGGGGCCCGAGGGCAGCGTGGCGAAGCCCCACGGCCCGGGGCCGCTGTAGCTGGGCACGACCGCGGGCAGCGGCTGCTTGGCGCTCCCGCCACCGCCGCCCCCTTCACCGTTGACGCGCTTAGCGCCCTTCAGGCTCCGCTCCTCGGCTCCCTTCACCTTCTTGGCGGCCGGCTGGGATCCACGGGAACCTTTCGCGTCCGGGGCCGTCCTGGCGCCGAGCAGCTCCTGCTCGGGGGGCGCCGCGCCACGACCGGGACTGGGCGGCTCCGCCATCTTGGGCTCCGGCGTCTATTTACTCTCGGCTCGCCCCAACCGATAGCGCCGGGGGCGGGGCAGTGCCACGGCCTCGCCCAATGGGCCGGGGTGGCGGCGGATAGACAGCGAGAGCGACCAATCGCAGGGCAGGGGGAGGGGGCGGGCTCTCAGGGGATTGGGGGCGGTGGCTCGGCTGAGTGCGCAGGGCGCGCGGGGGCGGTGTGAGGGGAGCGCGGCGGGGACCGGGGTAGGGAGAGGCGGCGCGCCTGAGGAAGGCGCTTGCTTGGGAATAAGGGAGGTTCGAACCCCGGTGCATCCCGGGGCTTTCGTTAACGCCTCAGGTTTTGGGCTTCTCTGCTCTGGAAGTGGCCGATGGGATCCTCGCGGCCCCGCAGCCCGCGGGCTGTTGCTGAGAAGGGCGTTTGTTCGGGAATGAGGAAGGTCTGGACTAGCGCCGTTCCCGGTGGATGTACCCCGGGAGGCGATGAACCTGTCCCTCGGGATGGTCTGGGGCCGGGGGTTGTTTTTTCGGTGCTCTCCCAACCCGAGTTATCCGCGCTCTCCCGCATGCTTGGAGGGACTCCGGTGAAGCTTGGAAGCTCCGGAGGGCCTGAGGGGAGGAAGGCAGAGGCTGCCGAGCTCGGCGGCTCTGCGAGTGCCGGTGCCTGCCCGCCGGGACAGTCGGGTGTCTGTCACCAGGGGATCACCGACCGCCGCGCCTCAGGCAAGGGGTTTGAGCTTAGCGTCCCAAACCTTGTGCCTTTGGCCGCTAAAGCTGCCATATCCGCGGTTCAGGAGCAGCCTGAAATTCCCCCAGGTTCTGGTGCCAGCAGGAAGCGTCGTGGAAGTTTCTTTGGAGTGTTCGCATTGCCGGGCTCCTGCCCAGGTCAGTCACACCTCACGTCTCCTGGTTGCCGCGGGGAGAACAGAGTCGGTGCCACATTAAACCGAACCTGGCAGATGGCAGCCAGATGAAATTGCTCTGAGTTCTGTACACGATATATCAGCAGGCAAACAAGGTTTTAAGTTTCGAATTTTTTTTTGCTCCACAAAGCACTTTCATTTGAGCTGCCGCTGATGAGCCTCAGAGTAAGCTCCTAGCACTTGGGCTATCTCCTCCTTTGTTTCTTTTGAAATGGTAAACCAGGTTGAATACAGTTCAACAGCAGCAAAGAATAGATTTCCCATATCCAGACAATTCTGCCTTTTCCTCAGATGTTTCAAGTTTCCCTGCTGTAAGAGTGTATCCTCAAACTGTATTTCTGGGCCTGATGGGGGAAATGGCACGTGTGGTGTCAAAGGAATTGTCAACTCCCATCCAATCCCGGACTGAAATCAAGGTACAAATCTACCCATGTGCACGTAGGCTGGTAAACTATGAGTGGGCCTATGAGTGTGAAGGTCCTCTTCAGCTCCCCTCAGAAATGTTTATTTGTATCAGTGGGTGAGGAAAAACCTGTGCATTTTAATGGACATCTCTTTTCCAGGTTAAGGGAAGGTGACCCATCCGCCTTAGTCCAAATCAGTGATTTGTCTCAGCTGATGTTAGAGGTGCCACAATATGTACACGAGGCCATTGGTATCCCTACATACCAGTCCCTCATGGAAACTGGATTCTGGTGACTCTAGAGTGAGAATTTAAGGTACCTCGTGGCACTGTCTCAACTTCACAGGCTTTACAACCAAGTTCATCTTACTTCTATGCCAGTATTGATCCCAAGTCAACAGTATATTAACTCACTCAAACTTCAGATAAGTCACAATCATATTTTCACCTCTCACTTTTAGTGCCTTTGAGTAACAGAAGAGCAGTTACTCAAAGGCACAGTTTAACTAGAGTAAATCCTTGGTTTTGGTTCAAGGAGCTTGACCACAACCTCTGTGAAAGAGTACATCACTTTTGTTCATGCAGCAGAATTAGCAAGACCTACTAGGCTAATGAGGCTGGATAGCTGTGTAAATAGCTGAATATCTTGATATGTGCCCTTACATCAATATTAATAATTAAGGCAGTTCATATTTCTGACCTTCGCACTGGACATGCTTGGATGTCTTAAAAATGCATTGAATTATAATGCAACCCAGCAATATGAAAATAGATACAAAGATAAAACTGGTGAAAGAACTCATAGCCCACCACTTGATTTAAAACTGACAAATAAACTTATAAATGTGCTGCAAACTTTAACAGCTGACAATATGCTACTAAACTTGGGTCAAGCTGAAGTTGTTTCTTGTGCTTTCTGAAGTAGCATATTGAGCTTGTAAGCATAAGCCAAGTTTTTATTAGTGAATTCTTTATAAAATTCAGCTGGAGCAAGATGACAGAGTACCTATTACATGTAATTGTTGCTTGTTGGAAAGCAGTGTGACTAATGTTTGGAGGTTTGCTGCTGCTATCTCATACCCATTTGTCAGCAGAGGAAATTGCAGGGTGCATGAAATTCAGAAGCCAGCTCTGTTTCAGCTCCCACAGTTGTGCTGCTGTATGAGCATTAGAGGGAGGGGTGTTGTCCCTGTCACTTGTTTTGTCACCAATCACACAGATACATTAAAGTCTTCCACCATACCTATAGTGAGCACACATTCCAAAGCATTAAAACTAAAATTCAGGGTTTCTTCCTTATTACCTCTTTTTACTTTAATTAAACCTCTGGCTGCAGGTGCACATATCCCAGGCAGATGCTCCTGAATGAGACAGACAAGATGAGAAGCACCAAAACTGCTTCAGAAAAAAGTGTCCTTAACAAAAAGGGGGTAAATACAAGCAGTATAGCTTGTGTAAAATACAGAATCAGAAATTTGTTCTGATGTTAATTGAAAAAAGTGAGATATATATGAATTGATGCAGTCTTGTGAAACACTGTCAAAACACTGCCCTGAACCAAACTACTGCACAGAAATACAGTGATGTCTCATGTCACAAGTGCAGTCCCCCACAGAGAGAGCAGTGTGAACTGGGAGTCTGTGGGGATCAGTCCTTGAGGTGTTGGCAGCACCCCACACACAGAGACCAGAGAGCTCATCTCTTCCAGCAGAAGCCTTGACACTGGCTATGGAAATTATATGAATGTACTTTTGTCTATAGTTTTATATGCACTTAGGGAAATCCATGAAGACTTTCTAGACCATGGAGACTGAAATGAGGCAAAACCATGACACTAAAAATGTCAGACACAAAGCAGTCCACTATCCAACATGCATTAAGAATAAGCTTCCCATGTTATTAGCCTGCTTATTGTAAGTGCTTTGCCATTTTAATTAGGATAATTATGAAATGCTGATATACATGGTTATTGATCAAAGCATTTATTTAAACAAATTAGTGTATATGCTCACCTAAACTCAGAATCATTTCAGACATCCTCTATAAAATAAAAAGCTGAATGTAAATGCTGTACACAGGTTGAGTTACAGTGTTTTGGCTTTGTACTCTTAACTGCCTACCAAAGTGATGCTTTGTAGCCTTACTCAGGTCTCCAAAGAGAAAAACAGCTTTCAGAAACGTTATTTGATCTTTTTATAATTCCAACAGTTTGCTCTCCATGTGCTTACTTCCTTGGTTTGGCATGTGCTCAGTTCTTAAGTCAAGCATGGAAATAATTGTGCCAAGTGTAAATTGAAAACATTTGATAACACTTAGACGTCTTTATGCTGCTTTTTGTCTGCAAAATTAGCTAAGTGTAATTTTTAATGTTATTTATTTTTTCTTCAAACTCATTGAAAGTCAGTTAATTCATCTTTGGAAATGGAGGTGAAAACTAGCCTTAAGTGCATAGAACTGTACTGACAAAGGTGAGCTCATCATGTAAAAGTGTGATTTATTTTAGAAGAGCTTCATTTTCCATAGTCAGGGATTTCAGGACAACCAGTGACATCTAAATACTTCTGCAATTACCACCCAAACAATTGAACTAAATGAGACCCTGGGGACTAACTTGGCTCATAACTGGGAGCTGCTGACAGCATGACAGGCCTTGCTGCAGGGGGATAAGAACTGCCCTCTCCTGCCCTTGTCCTTCACAAGGGAGAGTGTCCCCAAGCCTGAGCAATGGGAATGTGCAGCCCAGCATCTTTGATCAAACCAGTAACCAAGGCAGCAGTTATCCCAAAAAGTCTTTTTTTCTCCTCAGAAGCAGCAGATGTCTCTGCTGACTGCTCAGGGGTGGTGGATTAGACATTTGGCAGCGTGGCAGAGCAGACAACTGGGGACACTCATGGTTTTTATTACACTATTCTTCTGCCAACATTTTACAGAATCCATAAAAACCACAAAAAAGAGTTTACACTTCAGGGAGGACCTACAGTACTTGTTTCTTGTTTAGTGTTTTTTCAAACAGCTACAGACTACTGCTGTAACAGTTCTTTAGTCTTTAGAACTGCTTTTCTCACTTGTGTTTAACATGTGAAACATCCCAGCTCCAGTATTTCTTTTTTGAAGTGTAGTAACAATCACAACAATGGAGCAAACTGGAAGGTCTTGATATGAACAATTTTAAATGGTATCTGCTTGCAGTTGAAAAGGTAATTTGCTAGCTCTTATCTTCATAGCTTCTTGACTATTTGAAAAATCTTTAGATTTTTTCAATACAAAAGAAATATAATTACTAAAATCAGTCTGAAAGCAAGAGGATTCAAGCCAAGCAAAACTGTATTTCCTTACATATGGAGATTTTAACCTCCATTATTATTCCTTAACAAGCAGTTCTACGAGGTATGCGTACCTCTTATTGCTGCCAAAGAGTTCAAGTCAATGAACTAAAATCCGTGTGGATTTCCTGATGGTTTTTTTGTTTTTCCTATCCCTAAAGGCTTATGGAATGATAAACAGATCAAAGAATGGTCATGGAATGGTTGGGTTGGAAAGGACCTTAAAGATCATCTCATTCAAACCGCCCTGGCATGGGCAGGGACACTTCTCACTAGACCAGGTTGATCAGAGTCCCATCCAGCCTGGCCTTGATTTGGAGTACATTTAGGTTTAGAACATTAAGGTCTTGTGCCTCAGGTACAGACACTTATTTGCAAAGCAGCAGTTTACATTTGTAAGTGTATATATAAAAAGCAAACAAACAGCTAGTTATATGTAGCAGCTAATCTTTCACTGCTCACTTCAGCTTCTTGCTCATGTAAACATCTTGATGGAAAAATCCACAATAAAGAGCTTTCTGTCTATTCACAAATTTCACTCCACAGTGGAGGCAGCAGCTCTTCAGATCAGTGGCCACAATGATTCTGGGAAACAGTTTAAGACAAACTGTGGAAAGTAAAAATGCATTTGCCATAATCTCCTCGGATATTCTCTGATGTACCAATGGAACTGGAAGAATTGCACCTGAAATTTCCAGACCATGGCATTAGGAAAGCATCTCACAGTATGAAGTCACCCAAAAATATTTAAATATATGTACTGGATGGCAGTTAGGGGCTTTGGGATTCACTCAGGATAGATGCAATAACTTCACTGTGAATCTAACACATCACTAACAGCCTCAGATCACAGTCTTGAAATGGGAGATGAGCAGGCTCCTCCCAGGCTGTTGATGTGAAATCACAGTTGAACCTTGTTACTTGTACAGTCTTGCCCTGCCTTGGAGGCAGGAATGCTGAGCCTACGTGATGGATAGCTCCACTTCCTGCAAGTGGGCAGGACAGATTTGTCATCTAACCACAGACTCTGACCCAGAGGCTGCTCCAAGTCAGCTCCCTCATGCTGGTTCCTTCTGATGCTCAGAGTTAGTGGGAAGGGAGAGGAAGAAGCAGATGGAAAAAGTCTTCACACATTCTTAATCACTGAAAGAAGAGACACTGAAAAGTGCTTGCTTGATATATCTACAAGACATCATTAAGATAAAAATTCTAATAGCAACTCCAGCCAGCCTTCTGAGTTGTGTAACTGAAGTGTGCAGTGAATTACCAAGCAGTGATGTACCCCAGTACCCTCTTTCTGGACATTACTGTTACACATATTGTGGTCCCTAGCAAAGTGAGGATGTGTCTCATGGTTTAAAATATAAATTAGATAGGAGTGTGATGTGGTCTGTAAGAGTACCTATCCATTTTCTGAGTTATGGGGAGTCCCTAGAGCACATCACGTGTTCCAGAAGTGGTGAGGAGAGGAGCCCTGACAGCTGAAACACAAAGCATTTGGTTTAGTGACAAAGGCTGCTCCCTCCCAAAACACCTGCCTGTGATCTGGGGACTGCAGCTGGGCCCAAGAGCAGAGCTGTGTCTCTTGGAGCCAGAGCCCTCCTTCAGACAGGGCTGAGCTCGCTCTTGGGGACTGTCATGGAGATCTCTAAGAGAGCCCTTTTGGCTCGGGTAGCCATTCCAACTTAGCACCCAGAGGAGGCAGCTCCCTCAGGTCCAAAGGAGGCCTGATGTATTTAATTTTTTTAAATTGTAACACTGGACACCCCCTTTCCTATGAATCAGGGAGTCTGAGACCACCCCCCCTGTTGTGGAATAGCTGCACAAATGAGCGTTCCCTTCTTCTAAATGAAACATGTGAAAGGCAGTAGTGGCAGAGAAGTAAATTCAGGACAGCTTTGGCCACCACGCAGTATCCAAGCTGTGAAGAACTAATTTATCTGTAGAAATATTTTGTAGGGTCTGAAAATTTATTTCCAAAAGGGGTAGATTTAAGGGAAAAAAATACACTTGAGAGTTCTTTCCAGCATCAATGAACTGGTATGAATTTGCTGTCTGATGACACAGAAAGAGCTGCTCAGCAACACTTTTCAGAGCTGTTAGGTGTCTCACTAGTCCTAATGTATAATAAAAGTTGACTTATATTGTAAAAAGAATTACTTGCATTGCTTCCTTCTTACCAGCGATTTCCATGTCAGCAGGCAGACAAAGATGTATTCATTGCATGGCAATGGTGTCACAAAGTTCCCTTGTTCAGGTAGCACTTCGAGGTCTCAAAATCCCTGACAAGAGATTGCTTTCTGAATTAAACATTCTTCACATCTCCACCTTTCCCACCCACTCCAGGATGTTTCAAGGGTCAGTTTATCCTAATTAGGTTATTATCCTTCTTTTTCTCCCTTCTTGGAGCAATCTTTGTCTGGGCCAGATCAGTCAAAATGCAAGAGGCTCAAACTCAATTGCAGATTGGAGTAGAAACTCTAACACAACAATTTATGTAAAGAAGCGTCTTCCTGGTGCTGCATTCCTGTTACCCAACCACACCTCTCTGCCCTTCTGAGGAGCTTACAAAACCAGGAACCTGCCTAACAAGTTCACATCAGCCTTCTATTACCCACAAGCAAAGATAGTTTCCCCCTTGTACTTGCTACTATTCAGTTCTTCTCACCTCCTGTCCTCTGCCATTATGTGCTCCTTGTTCTTCCAAACTCTGCCAGAGTCACTTTGTACCACACACCAAGCAGAGACCGTTCTTTGGATCACTTTATCCAGACAACTTGCTTCACTTCTGAAGTGCTCACACATTACTCTCCATGAATCTAGTGTCCTGAGTTATGAGTAATTTTTTAATTAACTTTTATAAAATCCAGTGTACAAGTGCTTTTTCAGAAAAGCCTGATGGTATGGGCCACTCACATCAATGGGAATGGTAACCCTAGATTCCCTACTGGAGTTCACAGGGATGGCTACTGTAGCTTTTGATTGTCTCTAATGAAAGAGATCAGAAGCTACATTATTATTTTTTAACAAAACTGTCATCTTTTCACTGGTGGGTTCTGTGTCCAGATACCATAGTAACCTGTGGAATTAGAATATACCAGGCCCAACCTTCCTTCACTCACAGCAAAATAGTGTTCACTGCAGGCAAGACTGAAACCATAAGATGAGAATTGCACTGGGTAGGGCTGATAAAATGTGTAATTGACATTACAAAGTTAAATATTCACCATAAGGCATATACATGGTGGAGATGCAGCAAATAAAAGAACAGCTACAGCAAATGGACACCAGAGCAGGCATGTTTCCTCACAAGGTTTGTGTCTTTTTCCTGCCAGTTTCTCCAGGCTCGAACAATGAATATACCATTTAACGTGAAAACAGCAAGAAAGCAAATAAAAATTTGAACAAATGGAGCAAAATACTTGAAAACACTCTGATTATGAACCTGATGGAGTTTCTTGGTCCATTTAACATTAGGGCAGAGATGTAGCAGGTGGAATATGTACAGGGATGGAACCACACACCAGGTGTCTTCTGGTGAAGAGTAGAGTTGAGTAAGCAGAAAAGCTCAGCAGTCTTTGATACTCCATGTTTGAAAAATGGGATCATCTTTGATCCAAGTCTGGCTCTTCTTTTGACTTCACAGTCAAGCTCTCTGCGAGGTTGTGGAACTACCTACCCAAGAGATCAATTTTTTTACCTGCCTGTGATCTTTAAGGACTGTAACTCTGTGGATGAAAGTAGGAATTATAGATGTGAAAGACAACTTCCACCTCACCTGAAATCTGTGGAGCTCAGTCACAGTGAGGCAGAGCTAACCCCTGTCCCTACGAGTGCCCCGGAGCTGGAAACATGAACACACAATGCCCATGGATGAATACCTGCACTGAGCTCACCACGGCTGTTTACATGCACAGGGGATGTAACTTGCAGGATTTAAGCCAAAAAGCAAAACTGATTTCTTACCTTGGCTTCACCACAGTGCTTGATGCAGACAAAATATAATTTCAGAAGCAAGAGTAAAGTTTTTAAGAAATTGACTGTTACAGCAACTACAACTCAATAGATCAAAACAGCAAACAACATTTTATTTACTCACTGCTTTAAGGCTGCAAATTCTGAGCTTTTGCCATGTGGTCTTAGAAGTGATGAAGTGAAGCATTTGGTACAGATCTTGAGGATACGACAGCATTGCAGCCAAGAAAACAGTTATTTTCTTGTTCTGTTTGACCCAACACTTGAGAAACCTGTGTTTTGATTAAGTACATGCATGGAAACGGAAGTCACATCAGAGAGCCTGGCTGTTACTGGATGTTACTAAGCCTGTTCCTAACCACTTCACAGCCTTGCTGTTTTAAAGGCTTTAGATACTCTGAGGGCCCCAGAGCAGTCTGTGTTGTGCTGGCTGGCCCCAGCTCTGCTCAGTCCTAGGTTCACTGTTTCATGCATTTAGCCTTGCTCTTCAGCCCACACAGGACAACCTCCTTTAGGAGCTGTTTCAGCTTCTCAAGAGCTGAAGAGCATTTTAAGATTGTGAGAAAGGTCCTTCTTTGGCAATGGGCTGTAGGAATTGTGACTTGTTTGTTTATACTGCAGAAATGTTACTACTCCCTCAAGCCTTGAGAAAATTCTCAAAGCCTGATTTGTGTGCAATTGTATCTGGTTGTTCAGTTCCATTGTCTGAAGTCCTTAACTCATTGTTCCTCCTCAAAATCCCCTTCTGAAGGTGACATTCATTGCTAGTCTTTCCCCAGTCCAACCCTGTCTTCTCTTTCTCTGGTGTCAGGGTTATGCTGCAGGCAAGAGCTTTGTGTTTGGGTGCTTCCCAGCAGTCTGACCTGCAGCTACAAGCAACTGCTCCAGCAGCACAAGGTTATCACACTGCCCAGTCACTGCACTGCACTTGATCTCATTCTTTTAGAGTTTTATCCCCAAAGAAACCCAGTCCAAGATTCCAATACACAAAAACTCAGAGGCAATTCCTCGAGGTTTTAATTGTTCTCCCCAGTTCCCAAGTTAGAAACTTCTTTTAAGGAAAATTACATGTAAACACAGCAGGTTTTCCCAGCAGATAAGAAATAAAAACCCTGGTGTAATGGTCTACTTACTACCAAAATAGAATGTTACCTGTCAAATCAATGCCCAACCTTATATATGCTGAGTAACAGAGATAAGCAATGGTATTAGTAGAGGTCAGCTTTCTTCTGAGCCTTGAGAATTCACTTTTCTAAAACACAGAGAACTCATTCTTTTCATAGGATAATTCACTACATGATTTAATGAAATATGAGTATCCTTAGAAAAAATTAATAAATGATATATTAGAAAAATACTGAAGGACGAACAAGCCAAAGCAGCAGTTATCAATAAAAATAGCTGGGTTGAGTAGCATTACTGCTTCTTTGCTACAGTGATCAAGTCCATGCCTGAAAAGCTGCACTTCAGAGATGAAAGCTGCAGATTGCTTTCAGAAAAAGTAACGTGTAAGACTGGAACTAAACAGGATTGATTTCAATATATGCACAAAATGGCTTTAGTGATAATTTACAAGCCAATGTAATGCTTAAACCCTTTTAGACTCCATTTCAAATAAACCACAAGTGAAGATCTAGGGTTTTTTTTGATGAAGCTGTTAAGATGATAATATTTCAAAGTTAAGATGTGAAACTCCTGAGAGTGAAGCATCCAGAGCTGCAGTTATCTGTGCATCACCCCCAACAGCAGATACACAAAGTAATGACATTGGGCAGGTTTCACCTTGCTCTTAAAACTGCCAGCTTATCTGAAATAAAAAAGGTGAAAATGTAAAACTCAAAGCAGGGAACAGCAAGTTGTGAATCAGCTCTGTCAAAAGAAACAGAAATCCATACTGGACAATTGCAGTTTTTGAGCACTAAAGCAAAGAAAGGCTGCAACCTTTCTTTGAGTTTTTTTTCTGTGACAAACTCAGCCTGGAATATGATCCACATCTGTGCAAAACAAAGAGGGGGAGAACCTGGATGTCCTTTAATTAAACATAACAAGATGGCTTGTATGTAGTGCACAGATTTGGGACAGCCTTTGCTGTTAAGTGAAATACATCTGTGAAAACCAGGAAATCTACTACCTGCACAGATTTGTGTTTTATTGGCGGACAAACATGGAAGGGATCCTTGAAAAGTACATCCAAAACATATTTGAAAATTTTCTTATTTAACTTTTTTTCCCAAATGTTCGAATGATTTGGACTGCCCTGGGGTGCTGACAGCACATCTTGCCTTACAAATCCACAGGAGCTCTGGAAGAGTGAAAGTCTGAGCTAATCATCTGCAAAACGAGGGAAGGAAGACAAAGTTCAGGCCAGCCTTATTTTGCCAACTGCAGAACATTCCAGCTGTCTGAATTGTTTACAAGTCAGGAATATAGCTGATATAGATTATCCCAGATGGCACATATCATTGAATTATTTATTTTTAAATGAGTAACTGCAAAACTACATCCATGAGAAGTATTTATAGTGCACACAGTTCTTTGAAAGAGCTCCCCAGCTTGGCAGTGTGTCACATGTACAAAGCACATGGTGATTAAATCCAGAGTCAGAGACAGTAATTGCCAGTTACATCCCTTCAGGAGGTTACAACATATCTGCTATCGGGGCATTAGCTCTCTACTAGCAGAGACACTCAAGGTACAAGCAGCACATCAGACAAATGTTCCCAGCTCAAGTTCAGATTAATATAGTTTCACTACCCAAAATGAACATTTTCTTCTAAACGTTCTTCTTTGCTTCTCTGGCATTCTTGCTAGCCAGAACTTTTAAAGTAGTTACTAAAAATAAGGGTCTGAGTGTCAGTGTTCTGTTCAAGTATGAGATCCGTAAGCTAAGCCAGACTGCCGTCCTTCACTGTGTTACACTTGGCTTTTGGACACAGTTTTCTTTCCTAAGAGTAAAAACACCCAGAGTGAGATTTTTACTTTCTTTAATTTAAAGATTGTATTACAGAAAAGTTTAAGTAAGGAATCCTTATAAGGATTAACTCTTGACATAATATATTGCCAAGATACAGTGTAGCTGCAAGGGCTCCAGGTGAACCTTCATATAAGTTGCTTTCTTACATACACAGTTGCTGAACAACAAATTGTATTCCCCATCTGTAAGAGAAGACAGTGGTATTGAACAGTCCTTTTAGCAGTGTGTTCTGGTTTTCCCAAATTAGAAACACGCCCTATTAAAACCGTAAAATCCTACTACACAGAAAGGTGATAGAGATGAACTTTCTAAAGATTGCAACTGATGAAACACTAAAATGAAAACTAAGGAGTGTTGATTATGTAAAATGGTTTCTCTTTTACTGGCAGGTCAAATATACTAAGAAACATACAAATCTTTTTGATAATCTAATTCCAGATGAACTCAAAACACTGAAGAAACATACACAGGCTAAGAGAATTCAATACTGTTCCAAGGCACTTACTGAATCTCCATGACCAGATGAAAACCAGAACAAATCAGGTCTGACAATTAAACAGTATATAATATAAAAATAACCTTTTGCTTACAATTTACAAAATGCATTACAATCTTTATCTCTGCTAACCTGCAATTCTGGCTGTGTGTGTCCAGCAATTTTTGTAAAAAACCCCAGAAACTATTTTCTAAAACTTCAGGGCAAATAACTTACAAATAAGGTACACAAAAAAATTTAGATCATGCAGAGATTTCTTACATCTTCTGTTAATATTTTATGATTGCAACTTTATCAAATTATATACTTACTTGCCCTGTACATATACAAAATAATGCATACATGGTAATCAAATGTTAGCAAAAAGTAGTCCATAAACACAATCTGTCAAAAGTATTACTATATTAACATATGTCTACAAGCAGCGTGTAACAGGGTTAAAAGACATTAAGGCAATAATACTTGAAGTTACAAAATAAATCATATGTAATACTTTCTTCTAAGTGTAGTAAGGCAGGTAGATGGCCCCAGCAAAAGGTTGTTGTAATACTGGAATCCACTGTTGTGAACCATGTGTCAGGCTTTGCGTGGGATGCACTGCAAGAATGTACCATTGATAGTTAGATCTACACTGCTCTGTGTTAGTCGCCCCCCAAGAAAGTGGAACTCTATTTCTCTAGTTCTCAGTGGCACTTGAGTTTTCCAGTATAATTTATTGATAGTATGTCCATTGGTTCTTGGATCATGTCCATTCTGAGGGTGGCTCCCTTGGTCCCCTGGGCTTTGCACAGCGGTTACCAAAACCTAAGGAAAGAAATGTATTTAATACTTCTGTCTGCTGGGACGACACAGGCTCACAAAGGCTGGCAGCAGTCAGAAGATCACTAAGACATGGCTTCAGCTCTTACAGAATAGATTTACTCTCAGGGCTAGAAAACAACTTTGTAATACAAGGAATTCTGAAGGCACTCTGGCCATAGAAAATGCAAATATGAAGAATTTGTATACCATTATAGTACAGTACTTAAACCTCCCTGGAAAGTACTTTTCATGAAATACAGTATTACAGCATTTGTTCTCTTTTTTTCTTCCTCCTTCTCTGCATACCTAGGCTGTTATCAGTTATTATTTCTGGAAGTTTTCAAAAATTTACAAAGCTTTACAAAAATCATAACCCATTTGAAAAATTCTATATTTTATACACTTCAGGTTTTTTTTCAAAGTGAAAAATTATTTAATCATTTATTCTGGGGAAAACTTCTTCAGCACTGCTGAAGAGACTAGGCAGGTTTATTTGTCTGGTTCTGCATCTCAGTGAGTTGGAGGGTGGCAGTGGTAGCAGCTATCCAAACCAGTACTGAAAGCAAATCCCCTGTTTAAGTCACCTAGTGATTATATTTTGAAAGAACCATAATTACCAATATCTGTTACTTCTGCAGGAAATTCTGAAATTTGACCTCTTGTGTCAGTGGAACCAGAGAAAGAAATCTGAGGTAAAATGTCAGTTGGTGTTTTGTTGCTTCGTTCAGGACGATCTAGAAAACACACAGACCCCTCACTGTAACATTCACTTAGTCACCACTGTGGTGGCAATGCCACTTGTCATTACAGTCCAGAACACAACTGGCAGCAAATATTATTTACAAAAATAAAGCTTTGAAAGACAATTTCTCATTTCCTAAAAGCGAAACTTGAAAATTGTTTATGAAGTAAATGTTCAGTGACAGCAATATATTCCTGCTTTCCATATCTGGATTATTATTTTGTATTAGTTTGTATGGATAGCTGAAATCCCACATAGCATCTATTTATAGCAAAAGTTCACAGTGCCATTTAATACAGCAACATAAAGGTTTCAGTTCATGTTCTTTCTAAACTAAAGGTGCTTACACATCATAAGTAACAATATATTTAGTATAATACAAGTACATTTGACAATATATTTAGATACCTTCAGAGCAAATGCCAAGTTCAGGTAAATTTTTGCTCAGTAGGAAAAAATATATTTTGGAAAAAAAAATTAGAAAAGTTTCCACCACTTACCAGGTAGTATAGGTGAAGTTGTTTTCAAACCCTGTTAATGAGAGAGATATAAAATAATTACACAAACCACTTCCAGAAAACTAAAAGAAAGACCGAAATTTAAGTTTATGAAAACATCACCAAAATCATATAACATTCATTAAAATACTAATTTACCTCTACATTTTTTACTTGACAAAAATGCTACAGTAGTTAGTACAAGAATTTACTATTAGAACCTTTAATAGGTTAATATTTAATAAAAAATTTGAAAACACAACACTGCAACTTATTTGCAAATTTAGGTAGGTTGGTTCTCACACTACATTTACAGTTCCTGAAAATTCACATCTATCTTTTTTGTCATATTTTTTAAGTGAGATATTGGGAGCACAAGAAAAAAAAGGAAAAATGAAAAAGGACTTATGTGCTTTTAAAGTTTTGCCAACTGTTCATTAAGGATGACTGTGAGCTGAATGAGAGAAAAGTGAAATCTGATGGGCAAAAGTGGTTTGTTTAAAATAAATATGGACATAAGAGAAAACCATATTCAGACAGCAAAACAGGTTGCCCATAGGAAGTGTCCATCCCTGAAGGTTCTCAAGACCCAGCTGGAAAAAATCTCTGGTTAGCCTGGAGTGAGGCCCTGCAGAAGTTTAGATGAGAGACTGTTGTTCCCTTCCAGTTTGAATTGGCCTAAGATCTATTAAGGGCAGACAGCAAGCTCCCTAAAAGCAGCATATTTACACTCTTAAGGCCAAAGTTTAGCATATATTTAGGAGTGCTCCTTTTAAAAACACTGCTGACCTTAGAAAAACAGATCATTTTCTTGGAAAGAAAACATACTCTTCACATCAATTCAGCAGCTCAGGCAGAGGAAAACCTGGCCAGTTGTAGATGACCAACAGCTGCAACTTCTCACAAGTATGGATTTTACTTTTAGTTGCAGCTCCCAAGCAAAGCAGAGCCGAGTGATGAGTACAGACTTGTCAGCTGCACTTACTGGGGAGGCTGTTTGCTCAGGCAGGTGCTGATCTCGCAGCGCGCTCCACTCCGACTGTGCAATCACTGCTGGCTTCAGCAAGGGCGTGCCTGGGGAGAATTAACTCAGCTCAACATACTGCACATCTCCTCAGGATGAGCCATTAGTACACACCATTAGAAATGTGTTCTAAACCTCTAAACCTTTTTTATTTATTTCTTTTAACATTAAATGCCTGTAAAAACATGAAAATCTCTTTACATGAAAAGTGCTCCAGAAAAGGCAAAATGCCACAATATAGCTCAAAGCACAAGAGTACTGTGCTTGCATTGTGGGTGCTCATTTTGCTCCTTTAGGTGCTCCTAATCAACAGGGGAACTGGCTTCCTTTTCAAGGACAATTTACAACCTCTGTTACACCAGCTGGGCAGTAATAGTATGTGTTTTACAGATCTCCTAAGAAAACATCCAAGTCAGGACAGCCACACCTGTCCTTTACTGGCATCGTGCAGAAAGACAAACAAAATGGAAGTGGTTTTAGTGATTCCAGTCCTGGAGAGAGATTTTTAAAGAAAACAGCTTTGTCCTTGTGCGGTCACAGAAAAGCAACAGGTCCATAATCCAAAGAAAGGATCACTTTGACTCTGAACTACCATGCTTATGATGCTCAAAGAACAAATTTACAAAACTTCAGCACTTTCATGCTGAAAATATTTAGATTAACTGGTTGGGCCCAAATTTTTTGAGTTTCAAAATGACACTAAATAAAAGTCTCAGTAAATAATTATATAATTTTAGGTTTTCTGGAAGGTACCAAGCATCAACCTAATTCATCACTTCATTTCAATTAATCTGTTTTGTATTCTGCCGTTACTAGCTCGATGAATGAACTATGGCTATAGGAGCACATCATCTTCAAGTGACAGCTTTCTCTTGCAGTTACCTTTTTGACACAGTCAAAGAGTGAACTACATAAAACCTGGCTAACTGGGCTTGTTCACTACATGCAGTGCAGAATGAAGTGTCATCATCTTTCCTTTGCCCAAGAAAGGGGGATCAGATAAACACTGTTCATGTGCATATCCACTCCCTACCTGGGAGCAGTAGGAACTAAAATAGCTGGGAAATTCCCTAACCATACTGCATTTCCCCACTGTATCATCTCATTTCCATACCCTTCAGACTGAAAACCAGCTCTACTAATACTGGAGTCCCCAATTACTTAAATATCATATAACACCATAGTTAGTCAGAAAATGAAAAATAATTTCTCTGTGTTTAAGGGTGTGCAAAAGTTAAATCCCAAAATAAGCCACTGGACATGCTAGATTTCATTCCATTTTACAAATTGCTCCAACAGACTAACCAAAAATCAGGGGGACTCAAATACAACACTGACATGCTCATCAAATTTTATCTCCAATTATCACCAAACATCAAAAACTCACTCTGTTCACTTGCTAATACAAATGATTCTGGTGTTCTTTCTGGGAGCGGGGGAGAGGAATCTTCACTAGCATCAGCATCTAAATCAAATATGATATTTAAATAAGTTAAAATACATAGATTTTTCTCCTAGACTTTTAGAAGTTGATCTTTTCATTTATGCAATAATCTTAAACTTGGTATAGTATCTAAAGCAAAAGAAAAATTTGCTCCAAGTATTATAAAACATTTTGGTTTACCACACTAACACTGTGGAGCAACTTCATCTAACAACATTAACTTCACATTAAGGGCATAGGATCAGTTTGTGTGTTATGCAAGCAAGAAAAAAAACATTTTCAGTCTAAATAATTTGGAGGGAAAAAAACCCTCAGTAACTCGAATACTTTTTGTTCATTCTTTCAGGTCTCAGTTTTGCTTACCAAGTCCATGTTGAGGCCCACTGGCTTCCACACCACAGTTAAACAGCCTAGTGCAAGGTTTACTAGGCCAAAGGGTAAATAGGAGCCAGAGGAGATGGCTACTGTTGGTGCCAGTACCACATCCCGTCCCCAGCCTGTTCCCTCTCACCTCCCAGGAGTGTACTAACACAAGCCATTCTGGCAGCAAAAACCCCTCTCTGACCTGCTAAGAAATTTGGAGTAGTAATTAAAGGTTTAAAACAATTAAAAGTAGCTGCTGCCATAAGAAATCTCATCTGACAACCATACTCTGCACAGGATTCAAAAATACAAAGACACATTTTAACTAATAAAGCCATGAAGCTTGAGCTGCCAGCATCCCCAGCTGCTGCAGGGACAGAATTCCATCAAGTTCTACAAGCCATCATCTTCCAAGCGACTTCTGAGACCTGCTCCATCTCAAGCTTACATACAGCACAAGAAAACCTTCATTAAAAGAAAGGACCTCTAAAAACCATCGAATAAAGTCATCATGGATAGGCACTAACTGAAGGTGAGTTTTTAGGGTTTTGTTTCGGTGTTGTTTCTGTTTTATTGTTCTCTTTGGTTTTTTCCTTTTACCTCAGGGTACAACTACTTTTCACTTCATTTGAATGAAAAAGATGATTTAACTGTGTGGTAAGATCATGCACACCAGCAGTTATGGTTAGGCAATCAGGGTCCTGCTAAGTTCACAGACAAGTTTCACTGGTGATTGCAGCCACATTCCCAGCTTCAGACAGAAGAGTCCTGAGCCAGTGTGAAAATGAGAAAGCCACTGTAAACAGGGTTTAGGATCACTGGTGCAAAGCAATCTAACCCTATATTCTTGAGTCCCTGAGGAATTACAAGACCTGCAACCAGAATATAAAATGGGAAATGTTCACTATCAAACAAATAGAGAAGAGATACACCCTTATTAACAAGATAAGAAAAATTAATGTTAGAATTTTAATCAATTCCTGTGAAATCATCAACATACCAGCAGCACAAGGGCTGTACTGTTATTTCAAGATGTTTCTGATACACAGTTACATGAAACAAATTCTAGAGTGACATTTCTCCAATTCTTTATCATATTTATGACATATCACTTATTTTATTTGCTTGTTCTTACAGCATCTACATAATGAGATGCACAGAGAAATTATAATTTCCAAACAGTGACAAACAATGATTGCTCTAGGAAAGAAGAAAAAAATTCTGGCTAAAAGGAAAAATACAGTAACCTGCAAATCTGTGAAACAAATCCAAGGAGAACTGCTTGCTAAGTTGAAATAACTATGACAAAAGGACTTCATCAGCTTTGCAGAACATTTTTTAAGTCACAGTGTTAAAGATATACAGGTATGTGCAAGTATTGTCCTGTGTTTACACAATCTAAACCAAAATCTATAGATCTATAGGTACAGATCACAATATCTATAGATCTATAGCAAGATCTACAGAAACAGATTGTTTTTAAGGCTGCAAAACAGTTCATTTCTGGATATATGACTTTTGGTGAACATTCAGTTCACAAAGCCAATACTTTCAATCAGCTGGTCCTGCATCTTGCATCACACACTGAGCCCCATCTCACTTGAGAAAATCATGAAGTCTGCACAGACTCCTAAGGTGAGGCCATCACTGTGAGCAGCTCCAAGCACAGCAGTCTGAGCTGGATCCAGAGGTTCATGTTCTTCCTTCAGCTCCACAGCTTTACTTCTGGTTTTGTTGAGCTTTGAACAAGCAGCTGCCAAGGCCTAATCTCTTCTTCCCTGCTCTGTCCTCCATCTGCTCTAAGTGTGCCAGCATGACTGAAATCTGCACCTGTGTGTTTTGGGACCCTTTTGCCTTCAATAAATGATGTTCTAACTTGCAAACTTTCACCCCCCCAAAAAAAAAACCCTCAAAAAAGTAGTAAAAGATAAAAAGCCACTAAATTTTCAAAGTGCTAATAAAGCATAACTTGGATTTTGAGATGAACAGCTGTATTAGCTTGTCACCCCCAGCCATGTACAGAAAAAGAGGAAAGCACAGCTAAATATTTACAACACTATTAAAATGCAGGAGCCAAATCATAAGCAACTTCAAAGACCAATGCAGTGACTGAGGTTACATCTACATTTTTAGGAACAGCACATCAACCAATAAGCATGAAATTGTTATGTATTTGCACAAGCCTGTTGAAAATGCTTTGACTAGTCAACCCCCAATTATTATAGACACTTCCATGAAACTGGGCATAGAGAAAAAATATGCACCAAATAATAACACAGAAACCTACAATTACATACAAACCTACAGGAATGCATTATAAATAAAACATTAAACAAATGCTCACAATAAAGCTCACAGTACAGCTTTTGAAGCACCTAATCATGGTCTGTAGTACTTTATACCAAAAACAGCTCACATGCAAACTGAAAGCTGTCAGGAAAAGAGCTGTGCCCTCTCTGAAGCTGCCATCCTGCACTGATTAAATTTACATTTAGGAAATTGCATTGCAAAGAAATTTATGTTGTCCAACTCTACAGATGCAGCTAGATAAAGAGCAGCACTTCTGAACCTCAGTGGAACCTACCTTTGCCATCTTCAGAACATGTTACAGCTGTTAAGTCTTGCCTAGCAATAGACATTGGCAATACTTTTCTGGCAGCAATGTTTTCAGTGTTAGTGGCAGCAGAGACCGTGGCACTTGCGGTTGACACGTTGGACGCGCTTTTGCTCGTGGCTCTGTCGAAGTCCAGCTCATCCGTGTCAGAGTCATCTGCATGGAGAGGGTTAGTGAAACAGAGGGGTGCTCGAACACAAAGAGGAGTATGATCAACAGGATCACTGCAAGGATGCTCAGCTGGGCTGTTTGATACTAGAGAGAGAGTTTGAACACCGTGACACAAAGTATCTGAAGACAACTCTTCAGACGCAGAGGTTCGCAGGGCATTTTCAGGCCCCTGCAGTGCCCACGTGGCGTGTCCCTTTTCTGTCAGAGGCAGACGGTCTGGTCTGGGTGGGGCATCAGACACCTGCTGACTCTGCAGCCCTTCTGGGGAAGGTATTAAGGCTGTGTTAGACTGTGGCAAGCTGTACTCCACACATGAGTTTTGAGAAGCATCTACAAATGAATCCCCTGAAATCTGTTCCTGTGGCTTAAAACTCTTGTCAATTACACAGGATGACACAGGCTTAATTTTAATTGCATGTCCCCTGTTCAACAGGGAGTTGCCATCAAAGCTTCGTGGTCCCTCCTGCAGAGGGACCTTCTTGATCTCAAAACTTAGGTTGCGCTCCAGCCTCTTCTCTGTGTGTTCGCTGGGTTCGTTCTTCCCTGAATGTTCTGTGGACTTATTGTAATTCTCATTGAGGTCTGTTGAATGCTCTGATGAAACCATGTGCAAAACTGGCTTTGGATGGTATCTGTCATTGTCCTGCCACACCGTAGTGACTGTTGGATAAGCTGATGGGGGAGATGGTGTTAGGATTGGTGGTACTGGCTGAGGCTCCGGAGGCTGCAAGATTTCTTCTTTAGCATCTCCTTCTACAAGGCAACTGCAAAACAATCAAGACACAATTGTCTGAATTTTCTGGATTTTGACAAGATTTTAGCTATCTATCCATCTGCCACTGCAGTAGTTAATGCTGTAACACCAATATCAAACTCCACACAGAACTTCCATTGCACACAGAAATGGTTATAGAATATGACTATTGGGGTAGGCAGGAATTAAGTCAACACACTAAAAATGTCTTTCAGAAGATCACAAGGGCATTCATTCAGGCCACAACTAATCCTCACTAATAGTTCAAAGATTACTCACACCCTTTCCTAGAAGCATTCTCCAAAGACATTGCAAGACGGGCCCTCTTGTGGCAGCATTTCACTACTTTTTTCCTTAAGTGGCTCTGAGAAACTTGACATATGGAATTCAAATTTCAGTAAAGCCAAAAAAGATTTCTTAAAAAAAAAACCTTACAGCCCACTTAACATTGAATATCTTCCTTCAATTTTATTTTTCTGTACATGCTCAAGAGAATTTTATTTTTGTTTGTGTATTTGATAGTCTTGGCTTAGTTGCAAACCAAATTTAGTTGACATGAGGTCTGTACAACATAAAAAATAATTCCAGTAGAATTTACGATCCAAATTGCAGTGCATGTTAGTGAAACCACAGCACTTATAACTGCGGTTCATCTCAAGCTACTTAGAAGGAGAAGTTCTTCAAGCATATGGTCAGATAACATGCAGAGTTGTTGACTACAAACATTTAGCACAACTGCTGAAGGCATTTTTATCATTTCCATTCCTTTAAACATCCAGGATGAGCTGGATAAACTCAAGAGGTGGGCCCATGAGAACATCATCAGGTTCAACAAAGCCAAGTGCAAGGTGCTGCACCTGGGTTGGAGCAACTTCCAGCATCCATACAGGCTGGGGGTTGGACAGACTGGGAGCAGCCCTGTGGAGAAGGACTGGGAGGCTGGTGGAGGAAAGGCTGGACATGAGCCAGCAGTGTGCAGAAACCAACCCACAGTCCAAAAACCAACCATGGCCTGGGCTGCATCCAATGCAGCATGGCCAGCACATGGAAGGAGGGAATTCTACTCTGCCCCTACTCTGTCCTCATGAGACCCTCCAGCATAAGAAGGACAAGACTGCACAAGAACTCTGTCTACAAGAGAAAGGACAGGCTCTCATTATTTGTCTGCATGTCACATAATGAGCAAAATGAAACTACTACTTTGGCTCCCCTACTTCCAAACCATGCCTAAGAAGGACCCAGCAAGTGCAAATTCTTGAGGCTATCATGACATATAGGAAAAAACCCAAAACAAAAGGAGCCCAAAGACTGTTTCATAACCAAGTCTTGTAGAGAACTCAGAGCATACCTGACAGGCTACAGCATGTGTTTTATCCTTGTGACTTTATTAGCACCAAGCTATAGCAGAATGGGTTGCAGAACTAAAATCTTTATACAGGGGATTCCATACTAAAGAGAACCATTTGGATTCTCAGTTTGTGAAAATCCTAACCCTCTGAAGTACTGCAACACCTTCCAAATTATCTTCTACAAGTTTCTGTATCTTTGTATCTAGAAAAGCCAAGGTTCCCTTGCAGTCCTGGGTGAGCTCTTCCAGTTTCTGCCTGACTCCTGTAACAAAGAGTTGGGCCTCAAATTCCTTCTCTTCCTCTCCTCCCTGCACTTGAATATTGCTGGTCTTCTTTACATTAAAGCAGAAGAAATACAAAGAATGTCAAAGTTTAACTGAAGTAATTTGGGAACTCTTGCCTCTAGTTGTTGAAAAATGAATAAGCTTGAGAATAAGTAATGTTTGCCTGAATTAGTTAAGATAAGACAGAAAGCAAGGGGACATTAGTCTTGCTCCAATTTAATACACACTAAGGACAAGAGAATTCCCTCCTCTTGGATTTCTCTCCTCTGTTCCAAATGGGGAGGGGAACACAGGGAGGGAGACAGTGAGTACAGTCCCACGTAAGCAAATGTTTACATGCCCCCTTTTACCAGCAGTGGTGCTCATCAGTAATCTCCACTAAATCCTCCTACTGAAAATCATGGTTTTTCCTTATTGACCTGATTTTCCTGACCCAGAGTTATTTACAATCAGCAAAACTCATTCTTTATCTGGCACAGACCTAACAATTAGCTAAAGGAGCAAATTAGCATTCAACTAGATACAACAAGGATATAGGTCCACAATACCAGTAAAAATACATGAAGTTCTTCACCAATTACTGGTGAATAAAATCACTCTACCCTTTGACCCACTGGTAAACAGAGCCTCACATGTATTCAAACAGTTCCCTTAGATGTATCCATAGAACTGATG
The DNA here is from genome assembly GCA_039654755.1 of Calcarius lapponicus. Taxonomy (NCBI): domain Eukaryota; kingdom Metazoa; phylum Chordata; class Aves; order Passeriformes; family Fringillidae; genus Calcarius; species Calcarius lapponicus. The sequence continues at coordinate 3,165,820 of CM077463.1, forward strand.
ATAAAGGAAGTGCTGCACAAATTGGCAGCCCAAAAGCTGATTAAACACCTTCCTCCTACACATCTCAACAGAACTACTACAACGTTCCCCATTACATTGGCAGTTAAATGTCACTTCATTTTTAGATAAGAGCTTACAGTGAAGAAATGAGAAATTATTTGTCAAAATAATTCTTTGCCTTATTAATATTGAAGGATATCTGTCCTCAGCAACTGAGATGTCCAAATAGCACTCCAGTGTATTTTTTCTCTTTAAATTAGGAACCAAATCCCAATAGGCAACATTTTGCCATTTTACTGATTTTTTTAATATTACTATTTCACATGTTCTGCAAATAATGTTTCTGTTCATTTTCACACAGCTGAAATATTAGGATATGAACACATTCAGAAGATCTCTGGCAGCAATTTTTTCTAAAAGTCCTGTGATTCTTGGGCATTTTGGGCTGCTGCATAATGCTGTCTTAGGGCAAGTCCTTCAACAGCTGTGCTCCACAGACATTTCTGCCCCCAGAGGCAGAAAATTATCTGAAAATGAGCTACTAATACTGTTGAAAACAACAGGAGACAGTAAGACCAGATTGATTTAAAATACCAGGAAGCTCACAGAAAGCTCATGAAAGAGATATTGAGACAGACAAGAGTCAGTGAACCAAAGAAAGGCCATTCAAGTAAGAGAAGTAAGCTTCCCTATATTGTACCTTTACATAAACACATAGGGTTGCAAAACCTCACAGTGTGATAAAAAAATAGAAAGCTTTGTCATGACTCAGCCTTCAAGTGCCTCTTCAGATGCAACTGCTCCTGATAATCCTGGAATGCCACTACCTTGGCACTGCCTCATTTACAGCTGGAAATGGAATTCCCCTGGGTGACTGAGGCAGCTTTTTCATACACTCCTATTGCCACACAGCTGATGCAGTGCCCCAGTGCCAGTGGCTTCTCAGGTGTCAGGGAAACCATGAATTAGGCAAGAACACCTGTTTACAAATATTTCTCATAGTAACAATTACACAAAATTTGTCAAAAGTACTATAACTTGTCAAAAAAAATCTTCCCACAGCTTTTGACCAAAAATATATACATGAAAAAAAGCCATTTATTGCTTTCTCTGCAATACATTATAAATTTTTAGAATGTTTTAAAATCTAATCCATTCTACTCCTAATGGAAAAGAGCTACATTACTGAAACTGCACACAATGGGTTCAGATTTAAATGAATCTTGGCCAGTGTTCAAAAGAAAAAAAGCCTTAAGTAATCCATGGTTATTCTATGCAGCATACTCTAGGGTGTTTCAAATAAAAGAGTGGTGCCAAGGTCATGGAATGCAGCTGATATGAACAACCAAAAATAGATACCAAGCTCTACATCCTCCCTCGTAATTAAAATAGGAAAATTAAACTCAACATAAGCAGGCTGAAGCTAGACAGCCAAATTATTCTAGTTTAGCATTAAATCACTGCCATCCACGTAAAAGAAAAGCAACAGTTCCAATGAGTGAAGCTGTTGCAAAAGTACTACAAATAATTAATATAAAAGTTCAATGAATTAATAAAAATAACCAGCTGGTGAATTTATCTCTTAAAATTTACTTACTGAGACTTTTTAGCTTTTTTAATTGTGGCATACAAGTTAGAGACAGTTAACTAAGAAGGAACACCCATTAATGAGTTTTATCTTAGCTTTGTAGGAAACAGAGATGTTTCTCAGGGCTTGAAATGAAACAGACTAACACATAACCCTAGAGATGTATTTATCATTAGACTGAAGTCTGAACAGAATGTGATAAGTTAAAATGCTACAGTATTTTACCTTTCCACCTTCAGACAGCAGCACATAGCTCTTCATTACACTGCATACAAAAAAGCTGTTAAATCATCTTTGCTTTTCATGGGTTTATGTCTAAGTCTACGCCTTGATTTCAAATTGCATTTGAACTTGAAAATAAAGAACTTTTTGTAACCAAGCCTGGCTAAAATAAACCACCTCTTTCCCCCAATACTTTTGAATCAACTACTAAGCACACAAATATTTCACTGACTAATACTTAAAGGTATTAAGGTGCTCCCTCTGAATTCTGACACATCAGTCACCTAAAATCAAGTACAGTCCTAAACTGTTAACTTAAAACTCAAGTTTCTGCAGTCTCTTCTATAACAAAGTTAAACCTTGCTTATCCCCTCCTCCTACCTTAACCTGAAAATAATTAAAAAATATCTAACAAGGACTTTCCATCCCCCCAAGTGCTCTAAAGAGAGGTGACTTCCACAAGAAGTGATCATCAACTGCCAAGCCAAGCAATTTCTACGATAAGGTGCTGGTGTATGCGCTAATGAGTTGTTCTTGTTTACCTCTGTAATAATCAAGGAGTAATATTAGAATATTTTTATGTTGATATCAAATGGAGCGAGACATTAAGCTAAATGACAACAGTCACATAATGTACAGCAAGTTTAATTACACTAAAGCATTACAAGGTGATAAAAGCTTGTGAGGCAATACAATTCCAAAGCTCTGCAAAACAAGTACAGCTAGATGCTTCATGGTGACCTAATAAAATACCAATTTAATACCAATATAATTACAGTATCCTAAAGATACTTCTAACTTCCAAGAAGACATAAAAGCAGCCTAGAAAGTATCACTCCTTCCCCAATACATGCCCAGGCTAAAGCAAATACTAAAAGGATTAATTACACCTCTCTGAGTAAGCTTCCTACCTCACATGATAAAAGTCTTAATGACATCTCAGTACAGACAAGAGCTACATGATATTAGCTGCACTTTCAGAAGAAGAGATCTTAAAGTCTAAAGAAAATCCTGAAATGTTTTCACTAGAATATTACAAACAGAACAAGAGAGAGTGAGAAAGAAAAATCCTGCCATGACCTGAGTGGTTAGCCAGTGGAAAGGGCTGCAGAGGAGATGTCACCATCTCACCCAGCAGACTTGGGGCTGACAGAAAACAACTAACAGGTATCATAGACTTTACTGTCTAAGCAAACATGGCTTAGTCAGTAAGAATATGGAAAACAAGCATCCTGAGGTCTAGAAAAAAAATCCCACTTTTTTCCCTGCTCACTCAGGATCACCTCAGGCAAGTTCACCTGAAACCAAGCTCACCCAAAGTACTCTGCACTATCAGGCCCTATAGTCCTTGCTTTAGAAAAAGCAAATGTTAAACCTTCCCTTAAAAAACTGCAGGTTGCTTTACTAAATATACATTATAAAGCCATTTACAACATAGGTTATAAAGAATGTAAGAGCCTTATTTCTTTTCAAAAATAGTAGCTTTAGCAACTCACTTGTAACTTCTTCAGAGACAGTGCATGTAAAACTCAAGTACACATTTGGCTGGCAACCTAAAAATGTTTCCCTGTGCAGATGGGGATTAAATTAAAATGTTTTACTGACTCTGCTCTCCCATCCTCCCCAGGAAAAGGATGTTAATCTATGCCAAAACACTCACAATACACAAAACCTGGCTCTATGTCCTGACTGAATCAGGCTGTAGATTTGTAAAATTACCCCCCACATCAAGAATAAAACATGCTCATTAGTGGGTATTTTGAGCAGATGTGAGGAATAGCAAATAAAGTCTTTCCTCAGAAGCATCTTCCAGGAGGAGTTTAATTGTTTTTCAAAAACAATCTCCATTTTAGAAAGACAACAGCTTTGCTAAAAGCTTCCATTTATTCACCTCTAAGAAATCAATCTGCCTGCCACTGCTGGCAGATGGGAAAGTATGATTTTATGGCAACAGGCCCAAAAAAAACCCAGGCTTTAAGGAGAGATTAAAAGATTTTAACTTAATGCAGTGCAGATAAGACACATGTATGCTTAAACATGAATTACATGAATTATACATATGTTAATATTATATTAAGATATAAAAATGATAAAAACTAAGGTACACCTAAGATTATTTCAAGGAACACTAGTAAGGAAATAATCTATTGGACAGAAATCATATTTCTAAGCTCAGTGATGAAGTTTCAAGAGCTTGGAACTCATAATGAACACAGGTTAACTGACTCCTCTGTCATCATCTTAATCTACATAACTGAATACAATGACATTACCATCAATCCAAATAAGGTAAAAAATATTTTGCCTACATAGCACCAACCCTGTAATTTGTTTGTAAAAAGCCCTAACCTACTTCCATCTCTTTCTTTATTTTAAAGGAATTATACTTTACTTCTGCCTAAATGGTATCCAGTATCACCTGGCTGGTGGTTTCTCATGTCATTCAACAACTTTAGGAAACCCAAGTCCTCACCTTATGTCTGTTTAACTACAGGCACTGTAACACAGGCCAGGTCACCTGCCAAAGGCCACTCTAAGCTCTGCACAAACCAGCTGGGAGACTCGGACACCTCGTTCGGGAGAGGAGCTTCTTTATCTGTCTTAACACTTGGGTTGGGTAGCCACTTTAGGCTGATGAATCTGTTGGTTCAGATTTACTTTTGGCTTCTGTAAAGCTATACATAGGCATTTTATGAGCTGGAGAAGATTTTCCTCTGCTGAATGAAAGGATTGGTGAGACCAATTCTTTTCAATAATAACAGCATTTGGTTGCCATACTCTAGTCAAAAGCAGTATTTGTCTGAGATTTTTCTAGGATAAATGGGTATGTGTCATTATAGTTTTGTCTCCAAAAAGGAGGGTTCAGTCATTATTTGAGGCTATTTGAAGTCTGTTTTGCTACTGCCACCTAGCAGAATTAAAACACAAGTAGATCTAACATATCTGACTAGTAAACATCTATTCACAGATAATCATTGCAAGGTTGGTATACGTAAACACAGACTTCACAAAAATATTGTTGCCTATATTAAGAGTCAATTATGACTTCTTTTTGCATTATGCATATTTCTAGTTATAAACACAACATATTCATCTTAAGTGTTTATTGTATCAGTAGCTTTATTCTACTTTTTATTCATCTTTCAGCCTAAAACAGTAGAGGATCACAGTTAAGTACCTGCGGGTGCGTGGAGGCTTTGGTGGAGGAGAATCCTGTTTCTCAGCATCTGAAGAACTGACAGCATTTTCTGTATTATTTTCATCCTGATAAAAAGAAAAAAAGAGTATTTTTACTCATGGCTGTAAAGCTGATACATAGAATATTTGAGCTGTGAGGTCCAAAGATCTGTAATGACACTTGGCAGTAATATATAACAATATGACCTATTTTTGGCTGTCATATACAGATCACTTAGAAAACTCTCTACTGAATGTACAAAATTATTTTCACCTTGCGTATCCAACTTCAAATTTTTCTGACTGAAGATTTTGGTCTGTTTGCCACTGAACAATCCACTAGAGAAAATACTCAAAAGCTGATTTTTTTTAGTAGTGAGCAAGCTCTCATACACTCTCCCAATTATTCACCTTGAATAATTAAATGAATAATTGGAAGATAAAGCATTTATTTTCCAGTCAGTCTAGTTATTTTCACTTGTACAATCACTCCAATGAAGATAAGAATAATCTACAGTGTGGAAAGAAAATGAGAAAGATCTTGCCCATTAATGCATTGATCTGAAACACTTTCAAATAACCTCCAGTTTGTGTACAAGAAAGTTTAATTTACTCAGCAAAGCATGAAGATTTTAATTTCCATTTAGGACTATAAATATAAAATATTTTTTATATGTGCATGTATTTAGACTTACATGTATGTACATGTAAAATACTGTCGTGTGTTAACCCTGGCAGGCAGCTAAACCCCACAAGAGCCACTCTCACTCTCATTGCTCCACTCCACCCCTGGAGGGGAAAGAGGAACAGCAGGAAAACTCGTGGGTCAAGACAAAATTGTTTAGCAGGCAAAGGAGAACTGGGAGAAGATAAAAAGAAATCAAACAAGCAATGCAAAAGCAATCACTCATAACCTTCCACAGGTGGGCCTTTGCCAGTTCCTGACTGTGCAAACACTTTTCAGCAAGAGCTGCAGCATTAGCTACAAACAATCAGCACTGTTTTCACCACAGATCTAAAACACAGCACCCCAAGAGTGGCTCTGGACACTATTTAACTACAAGCCAGCCCCTAGGCAAAAATAAGGAAAAAAACATATATGATTAAAAATCAAAACAGAACATGCAACAGCCTAAAGCTGACATTCTATTTCCAAACATGTGCCACAGTCAAACACCCAACAAAACCAAGGAGGACCTTAATGTTATCTTAACTTTAATGTTTATTTTACCTAAAGGCTGTTCTTGCAGGAGTTCTCTTTTGAAAAGCAATCTTTAAAAAGAACAACAGATATCCCAAATGGGTGTAATACATTTCAAAGCCCAATACCACGTTCAGGCAATAGGGTCTGCTATCTGCCAGCCTACCTGCTGAGACTGGTGATAAGGACTGACCTCCTTCAGTCTTACAGAACAAAAGGGAATTCCCTGTTAAATTTCTGCTTCAGATGTGACAGTTACATTTGAATTCAGTGAGCAATTTTTGCTTTGGAAGATCGACTACAAGTTGCCTCAACAGTTAACTAACTTCACTTAAATTTAGATTAACTAGTTATATGTTTTTAACTTCCATTACTTGTCTTAAAAGTTACCATACCACTGCTGGCTACTGTGAAGAGTCTATTATCAAATTCTATTCCTCAGTGTACTAAGTGGAGCTTTACCTGTGAAGAAAAAAATTAACTATTTTGATCTTTCTTACTGTTTTTCCCTAACTGCCCCCATTAAGTTGCTGTCAAATATAATATTGCACAAGTACTCCAGCAGAAACACCCCACTGTTCCTTAATGAATGGATGGTGTTAGCCCTTTCAGGGAAATTGCACAGGGAGTTCATTGTCCTGCTGACCACTAGCTGTAACTATCAGGGGTTTTTGGAGTGAGATTCAATTAGCAGATAAAAGCCACTCACATTTAAATGAACACCACTGAAGCTCCCACTGCAGTCAATCAAGGTTGTTTGGTTTCATACAATCATAGAACAGTTTCTGTAGGAAGGGACCTTCAAAGGCCATTTAATCCACACCCTCCTGCAATGATCAGGGACATCTTTAAAAAGATCAAGTTACTCAGAGCCCTGTCCAAGCTGGCCTTGGCTGTTGGCAGGAATGCCAGGATGGGGAATCTACAGCCTCTGTGGGCAACCTGTTCCAGCGTTTCATCACCCTCATCACGAAACATTTCTTCTTTCCATCTTGTCTGAATGTACTGTCTGAATTTAAAACCATTATGTTTTGTCCTACTGCAACAGGCCCTGCTAAAAACCCTGTCCCCATCTCTCTCATGAGCCCCCTGGAAGTACTGCAAGGTCACAATGAAGTCACCCTGGAGCCTTCTTTTCTCCAGGCTGAGCAACCACAACTCTCTCAATCCGTTTTCTAAAGAGATCTGCTCATTCCTCTGCTCATCTCTGTGTCCCTCCTGGGACTCACTCCAACAGGTCCCTCCTGTGCTGGGGACCCCAGTGCTGGAGGCAGAACCCAACGTGGGGTCTCAGGCATGGAGAAGAGGGGCAGAATCACCTCCCCAGAGGGGCAGAATCACCTCCCTTCACCTGCTGCCCATGCTGCTTTGGATGCAACTAATGACTGGGGAAAAATATGAATCTGTGTTGTTTTGGGGTTTTTTAATTAGTATGTCCACAGTGGTTTGCATCCAGATTTGGGGTCCTCAGCACTGGAAACATTACCATGGGGCATGAACATCCAACCCCTCTACCAGCTTCTCTCAAAAATGTAAAAAAGCAATTTCCTACTTTTTGACATCGAGTAATAAGCGACCCTACAGATCCTTTTGCCTTTAACAAACATGGGCATTAATTTTATTGCCTCATTCAGGCAGAGGACCATGCTGAAGCTTGGTGCCAAAGATGCTGAGGCTCCTAGTATTCAACAAGAAACTCTGTTTTCTGCTCAATGGTTGTGTCATGTTCCTCCCCACTTCCCCCAGTTGTGCAATGCAAACTCTGAATCTCTCCCTTATGTATTTGTTGCTATGGATAGCACTGAGTGCATTGGTATTGTACTAAAAAGGCTCCCCTTACTCAGAAGTCCTAACAACCCAAGCTAGAAATGAATGCATCCTAAACAACTGCATCCTGAGCACAGAGTGGGCTGCTGGCCTTGCTTCAGCACTGCAGCCCATCCCAGTTTCTCAAGGCAGAAAGATATACTAGAAAGAGAGAGACTCCACAAGAGTTCCTCCCCCTCACCACCAACCTCTCCATCCTACAACAGAGCAGAAAAGTCTCCCAGTTCAGTTCCACCAGCACAGAAGTTTTCAGGAACACATTTCTTATTTATGCACTCATTTTTCTAAAGGGTATTGGCAAGGGAAAGGGTGTGCCTGTTGGCTCTAGACTAACTTGTCCAGAAAACAAACCAGCAGCTGCATCCCTGTCCTTCTATGTTTGTAAAGTGAAGTGTTTGTGAACAGAATGTTTCCTGAGATATGCTTTTCTCACAGGCAGAAGAAAAAGCTTATTAAAGAAGCTAACATATGTCAAAGCTTTTTAAAGCTCCACATATACAGTAACAAGCTGTTTCTAGTTGAGACAGGCAGAAGTAGCTGAAAGGGCACTGCCATTTTTGTTACTGGTAACAAAACATGTATAAGCCTTAAAAAATGTATAGAAACTCAAATGTCTAAGGCACATGCACAACCACAGAGTTTGCAAAAACAATTCCTTGAAAAAGAAAAATTTAAACCCCAAACAAACAAAACCCAACGAGAAAATCGGCACATACAAAATGGTACTTTTATACTTAACAGCAGAAAAGCCAGTGGTTACCCCAATTTTTTACACAGGGAAGGCTTCAGACAGAGTTGTCAAAAGATCCACTTGTGCATCAGGTTCAACTCCAGATCCATTCACTGTTTTAGTTACATTGAGTGAGGAGCAAAAGAATGATTACAGGAATTACTCTCACACACACACAAAAAAAAAAGAGGTACTCTGCTACTTTTCTTAATTAGCTCAATGGATTGATGTCTCTGTGAAGGTTTTGTTTACTTTTAGAGAAGTCATTCCCTGTCATTGTTCTCAGTTCTGTGTTACAAGAAATAGGGAATAACCAGTATTTTAAGTATTTCTCACCCTTGAGTGACACCAGCTCACAGATTTCCCTGTCCTACACATCAAAATAAGAGAATAGGCAAACATGCAGAAAAACTAGCACAGAGCAGAAAGGAGGAAGCTCAGCTCTGAAAGTGAATATAGGATATTTCACTGGGATGACTGCATCTGTTAAGAGGAGCAGATGGTGGTATTATGAAAAAGCCTTCCACAGCCTTCCTAAGCACAGCTTATCAACATCAGTCAACACACCCTTGCTTCTCTAGACAGATGTTGCATTCTCAGGCAAAGCACAATTTTTAGAAGTATCAGCTCAGACAACACACGTAGCTCACAGGGGTTATCATACAGAATCATGTTTTAAAAATGGATTAACAAAGGTGCAGTTCACTAAGTGTTCAGTGTAGCACCCTGCTTTCTCACAGAAGACAACGACCCGACTGTCTCACTGCACTGTCTTCTCACTGCAACATGGGCAAAGAAAAGAACAGGATCTTTCCCCAACCTTTGTGTCTGTTTGCATCAAATGTTCAACAGTTCAAGAGTTCCCTTGGAGTTACTCCCCTGAGGGAGCAGCTACTGAGATCAAGTGAAACTCTTCATAGTTAGGAATTTCTAGGTATTCTGTCAAATTGCAGATATACAGATGAGTGCATACCTACCTACTACATTATGTAGACTACATTAGAAAGACTACATTAAGAAAGATTACAAATGGAAAAACAAATGACAAGGCCATAAACTCAAATACTTTGTGTAGATTGCCCCATGTGTACTAAAATGCAGAGTAACTTGTGTTCCTGTAGTAATGCAGAGAAACAAGGAATTCTCACTGGCTTAGGTAACCCAAACTGTGCTATCACCTCCCAAGGGGGATCTTTCCCCCACCTGCTTCCAGCACTGCCTCAATCACCAGACTGCTGTCACTAACTTCAAGCAAATACAGGATCTCAGTCTTAAGACTGAGATTTCACACATGCTGCCTACAACTCAAAACCTTTTTCCCAGGAATTGCAATGTATGATTTTCTTTTGGAAACTCACTGTGGAAATATTTAATGTCATTCAGAAGCTTTCTGTACTAGTAAAATACTGGCAAATTTACTGCAAAGACTCCTCCAGAAGTAATCTCATGTTTTCCCTTAAAAGGAATTGAGGCATTCCTTTTGCCCTTTTCATAAAGCAGCATGGGAATCACTGAGCATCAGTAGATAAAAAGAGAAATACTTCAGATGGAAATGATACACTCAAGTGACTCAGATTAAATAAAACATTCCAACAGAGGCAACGAGGTCAATGTCTCAGAAGAAATACATGATTTTTTAGAAGGCTGCAATGACAAAAAATATCCTTCCAAGCTGCCAAACAGCAAAGAGAATAGGAACAGCACAGTCTTTTCACTTACAGTTTCTAAACCATTAATGTTTCAAATAACATTCTTCTTAGAGCAGCTGATTCCTCCATGACTTCTACAAGTGTAGTCGACCACAGCAACAGAACTCTGTTGCTTTTACAGCACAAAATGCAAGAGACACTCAGAGTACCAGCACTGCCAGATTTTGGAGAAAGTGTTTATTAACACAAGCTTCTACTCATAGATAAGGGCAAAGCAAGGATTTGCAGTACCCTAACATGCTTGGTACTGTCAAGAGAAAAAATTCAACAAGAAACATTTCTGAATTGAGAGTGAGCTTGGTTGTTCGTCTTTTAATCAATTTTCTTTTTCTGCCTTCCAAACTGAACATCCAACTTGATGAAATTCCATATGATTCAGACTTTCCAAGACAGCTACAATTCACAGCTCCAGTTCACTTCAGCTCATGAAGAACCTTCTCAAATAACTTATAAAATATTTTACTGATACAAATCTGACTGATACCTTATCAGATGACCAAGACTAATGATTTCCACATATCTTTCAAAGCTTCCAAGCACAACACCAAGTGTAGTATTTTCACAGCAGTACTAAAAAAGCCAATGATGGTGAGAAGCACAGCTACTGACTTGAAATACATGACAATATGATCAAGAATTTCAGTGGGAAGGGCTTCAGTCCAAGACTCTGTTCCAATTAGTTTGGTGACTTGAAAGTACTACTAAGTAGGGGAAGGGAATAGTTCTGATTATCAAATTTAGCATCTGAATTCTTATCACAGAAAAAATGTCTCCTGAGCAGCAATTCTTCACCCTGAAATTTGGCTGCTTGGAGTACTGTTGAAATTACTGGTATCTGAGCAGAGCTTTCCTTATTTCATTTCATTTCAATACTTAGTGTTATGTTAAACATTTGCAGTTCTACGCATTCACAATAAGTATAATTACATGGTAAGACTATACATTTCCTACATTAAAGCACATCATGTATTTCTGACATGGTTTGGGATCTATCAAATTCTGATGGAAATTCTAACCTTATCCTAGGTCTCTGTTCAAACCCTGCATGCCTTGCTGCTGACTTTTTACAGTATTGTTTCCAGCAGGGCAAGGCTGGCAAGTTCCCAGGAACACACGTTTGGGATTGTGTCTGAGCTACTTCCCCATGAATGCTGCCCCTCAGTGCCAATCAGATTAACCTTTTACTGGGATTTTACTGGGATGTTGCTGGCAAGCCCTGCTCACAGAGCTCTGGAACTCAACCCATTTCAACACTGCTTGAAATGAGAACAGCAAGAGGAAAACAAAACCATGAAATCAACCCTATGGAGCACTCCAGCTCTTCACAGTATTAAAACAGAATAAATGACATTTCCTCTTCAGCCCAGTAGCATCTCCTACTTAACTAATAGTATTATAGCCAAAGTAGGCACATGAACTTATTTGGAATTGTTTTCATTGGACATAGCTAAAACTGTTCACATATTGAAGATTTCATAGTTGGTGTAGCATCTGCAGGCAGAGTAACATACATGAAGGAGCTTTAGAATACTACATTGTATTTAAAAAAGTTACTTGAAAACTTCCTGTCTCAGAATTAGTTTTTTAACCAGGATACATCCCAGAATGATTGTTTGTTTTTTTAAAAGAAAGCAAACTAGAAAATTTCTGGGGAAAATCAGACATTCTATACAACAGATGTTACATTCCTGAAGGTAAAAAGGAGTTTTGTCAGAATTTCAAAGTGATGTCTCAAGTGAGCTTCAAAGTTTTGAGAATCAGGTTAAAACTACAAGAAAATATTTAACTGGAGATGTGAAGTTTCCCTTATAAATCCTGAACAGAAGCTAAGCCTATACCAGTTATTCCATTGAAAGCAGAATTTTGTAACAAATGGACAGTAGCAAATTTAAGTACCAAACTTTTAGATACAGAAATTCTTCACCTATGAGACTTTCTTCCCCTCAAGCTTCCTGCAGAATTATTCAAGTAACAGTAGGAAGAAGCATCATTTCCCAATACAAAAAAAAGTCTATGCCTAGTCAAACAAAGATTTACTTGTCCCTGCTTCCAGCAGTGACTGAAGGGAACTTCCAGGGAAGAAGAAGATCAGAGCAGGCATACTGGGATCCTTCCCTAGAATGTTTTCCAACAGCTTGCAACTCTGGAATTTCATAGGTTAGAGGTCAGTGAAACTCATGGAAGAAGATTCCAAGATGGTGAGATATTCACCCCAAAGATACAGGCTTTCAGCTGCAAGGAGCTCTGCAGTTTCATGTTGCATTTAGATAATTGCCACTTTTTTATTAGGTCTTTCAGGTCTCATGGTATTCCTTAGAAAAAGTTAAGAGTAATCAGCTTTCTGTTGTTACTCAGCCTCTGTTACATTTAACCTCAGCCATTTCTTTCTCCATCTCAGTCTGGCTGTTCTTTAGATTGAGCCTTCCAACACCTTTGATCCTTGTTACAGAATTTGAACATTAAACAACTGGACATATTTTTGAGATAAGCAGACTTGACATGCAGTCAGTAGTCAAACTACACTAGGACATTACATTCTCTGCTCTTACCAGTTTCTAAGTAACTGCTAAAATCCAATTTCCTTTACAACTTGTTGATCATAAACAGAGATCCTATCCAAGCAAAGCTCAAAACTCACACTCCATCACTGCCTTTTCAGAGCTGGGATTTATCCCTCTCTCACCCCCATATACAATACCTATCCATTTTCTATTTAGTCTTGTTTTATTAGTCAGCAAATCTCTCAAGCTGTGCTAAAGACAGCACTTGCCTTTGTTACACAGTACCACCATATTGTGCCATAGCTTTACTCATCTTCTGGAACATGCAAGTCATTTAGTGTGTACAGTGATAGGAATAAGTAAATAAGAGACATTTTTGATCCTCTATAAGAGCACAGACACAGGTCAGATTTAAGTCAAATAACCAGAAGATACAGTAGACTGATCTACCTATTATTTTATGATCAAAACTCCAGCACTTAGAAATCCCTTCGGTACAAAGCTGATCAATCTGCATATTCCAAACCCTGCCATGCTCATTTCTCAGGGAAAAAAAAAATCACATCAGCTTAAATAACTCAAATAATTAAATAATTTAGATAACATCATCTTAAATTAAAGAGAGTTTTAAATAACCTGTAACAAATAAAAACAGCCAGCCCTATCCATGCTGCATTTAGTCAATGGACTTCTTGCCATGACTAAAGACCTCATAAGTACTGCATGAAATTGATATAAATTCTCAGGAGTTAGCAGAAGGGTGGATGCATTTATTCCAAGAATTGAAAACATTCTAGACTTCCTAGAAAGCACATATAGGACAGCTAAATCCCTAAAAAAAAAATGGGATGCTTATTAATAAAAGCACTTTTAAAATTGCTTCCAGATATTTCAGAGTCCTGGAGATACCACTCATACTCCCTTCTAGAGAGCTATGGAATCTACACCAATTAGGGACAAAAAAAATCACTGAATAAACAAAACACAAGCCAGGGACAAAGGGTGGTACAGAGTTCTGGACTGTGGGAGAGAAAGAATATATTGATCCAAAAAGCCATTTGTCACACAGTGCCCAGCAGCAGCCAAGAAAATATATCTAAACATTAAAAAAAAAAAGAATAAACCTACAGGGGACATGAAATTTAAAGGGGAAGGATAGAAAGACAGAAAAACCCTCAAATACTGTAAATACCAATGAAGAATATTTTTTCCACTTCCTTCTCCTTTGTTAAAAGGGTAGAGCATGAAGCTCTCTGACAAAAGCATTTTAAACCTCTATTTCTCTCCCCTAACCTATTTCAATGCAAGCAGTACTTTAAAAAAACATGAGAACTTAATAAGATCACACCATTGAACACTCTAAAAACAACTTCACAGGAGAATTTTCATCAGAAGCTAACAGCTACATATGGGAAAGACACCTACCACTCCATCTGCAATCTTCCAGTCTGCACAACTTTCATATTTTTGCAGTTGCTTTTCAAACAGTTGTGCTATGGCTCGATGGACAAGCTCATACTGCTCCTGTAAGGTACCAGATAAAAATTAATGCACAAGATCTTTTTAAAGAATAGTGATATACTATCACATTCATTTTTAAAGAAACCATACCTTTGTTTGCACTGCAGAATGCCTCTGTGTCCTCATTTCCTGTATTAAATTAAATACGTTGAATTCTTCAGGTATTTTCTGAAATACAGAAGCAAGTTAATTACAATGACATAACTGTCACAGCAACAAAACAAAAGCTAAAATCAAAAAATAAATGTAACTCTCATAGGTAACAATAAAAAAATAAAGCTAATCTGTTCTCTCCACACTGCAACTATTTAATTTTTTTTTCAAAGCAACTCCAAATTGACATTTGATTTAGACCACATGAGAACATTTCAAGCACTTTTGAAATGAGATATCCAATGTCATTAATATGACACCGCAATGTTAACAATGCTTCATAACCTAAAAATCCCAGAATGAAGTTATCCCTTTACATTTGAACTGCATGATAAATCAGAGACTGAGAAAGTTAAATTTAAAAATTAATTTACATTGAAATCTAATTTTTTAAATTAGAATTTTATAGTGACCTATTTAGATAAAAACCTGCTGTCAAAGGAAAGTAATTTCATACTAAAGCACCAGTGTAATGAAATGAAACATCCAACCTTATTAAGAGTTACAGAATGTCCTAAACATTTCCCTATTTTTGAACACTTGGAAGCTCAATCAATCCCTGTTATGAAATTACAGAATGTCAGAAAATTTCTTTTAGGATTCCTTACCCCAGCTTTAAGCAAATTCCATGTATAATCTATGGCACAGATGGCTCCTGTTCTTCCACACCCTGCACTATAACACAGAAAGATAGGTGTTAGATATTATTTAAATTTGATAAAAAACCACTAGAAGCTTCATATTTCAAAAGTCCACAATTAAAAATAATTATCCTAATCCCTCAAATATCATTTTAATTTCACTCACCCTGACATTATAGCGTCTTAAAAATAAAATGAGCAGAGCAAAATGCAACATTGAATTTTTTAATGCAAGTTTTCATAGCCATTTGGAACTGCAGTCATGAAAGATGATTCAGTGTTGACAATTTTATTGTCTCTTCCTTTTGTCACACTATTCCCAGCTACTACTGCTTCATCAGGTGTGGTCTTCTCCAAGTTTAATGATAAATTATGTAAAATGGCAAAACAGAAGACATTGAAGGACTTGCCACATTATTCTGATTTAGTATCACATCCATATTTTTAACATTTTAGCTAAAAACACAAATCTGAAAGTTTAAGAATGACAGCAAATTATCTTATTTATTTTTCCTAATTGTATGAATTCCTCTCTTTTACACATGCAGAGTTATAATTCATGCATATTTATTACATTATAATTACACTGCTGTAAAGAATCAACATTGAGAATTATTTTGACATTCAAAAAGAACAGGACAAACTGAATAGATTTCAGTGCTAAGTCAGTTTATGTTTCTAGACCTCACTTAAGAGTGACAACTCAAAAAAAGAATGTAGCCCTAAGAGAATAACTAAGCTCTAAAGACTTAAAAACTCCCATGAATTTAACATGTCCTGGCTTTTAAATCTTAATTCAATTTTTCCTGACATAACACATGAACTTTTGTTGCTTTAAAAAGCATCAAAAACAAAAGGCAAGATTTTCAGATAAATTGTCAGAAATTGTCAATGCAGCAAAATATTTTCATAGCAATTCAGTCTCAACAGTTCTTCTGGTAGCCAAACAGGTCAATCATGAAACTGTTGTTTAGTAGTAAAGACTTCCCAACTGGAAACTACAACCTGCTCATTAAAGATCTTTTTTGTCATATTAGAACAGAGACAGAGTTCTTAGTGGTGCTATGTAGTCTCTCCTACTGAGAATGGAGCCTTTACTCTCAAGCTGATTTGCAGTGATCTTCAAAGTCTGTTTTGTCCTCACGAGGATTTATGTCTTAAGAACCTCAAAACAGGTCCCCTTTCAAAGGCTCATTCTTTTCTGATTGATATTCTGTCTTAAAATGAAGTAAAAGCAAAATTTCTCTGTGACATCAGTTTTAAGAAAATGAAGCCTGTATGATTTTGAATTAAATTTTGTCATGAGAATTTTTCAACTAAAATAAATAACTCAATTCCGACTCAAAACCAAAACTAGCGCATCCCATAACAAAAGTCTAGACTTCAAAAAATGAAAATGTTTAAAAGTGAAAAGATAAATCCATTTGATACCTGCAGTGTATGCAAATAGGAACATCTTCATGTTCCTGGTATTCTCTCATCAAGCTGATCATGTCCAAAATAGAATCAAAAGACGAAGGGACATCGTGGTCAGGCCAGTTAACATAATGAAATTGATAAACACTACGAGTCTCCTAAAGGAGAGCAGGGAGAAAGCTATTAGTGATAACACACACTTCAGTTTGCACCAAAGAAGTAGTCCTATGAACCTTTACTTTGAAAAGCAAAGTCATTTACTGGATTAAAAAACCCTACAGCTTATACCACTTCCAAAAATAGAAGAGAAATTCTGAAATCATATTTGAAGTGCTGATAATGCACAAGAAGATGCCCTCTGGGACAGTTCAGAAGCCCCTCTCTGCTATATGGGTAAAGGACCAACAATACTGCACCATATGGAAAGGCTTTATGTCCTTACAGCTATAACTTGGAAATGGAGAAAGATAAAAGATTCTTTCTCTTTGTACTTCAGTAACTTACATTGAGGGAAAAAATGGGGTCAAAGGTGTTGTTTTGTCACGCTACAAAATAGTAAGTGTGCATGTGCGCACAGGCTCACAAAAGGAAATTAAGAAAACAATAGAAATAATTGAGACCATATCTAAATATGGATCACACTTGCACTTTATTTCAGTAGCAGGAGCTACAATAGTTCTAAAGACAAGGTAAGAAGCAGCTTTAGAACAGCTTAGTTACTCAGCTACCTGAATCCCTGAAAATCCTCCCTTTCATCACTATCCAAAGCATCTGCAGCTGCCAGCAGAACCAGCAGCTCGTTCTACTGCACCTTCCCATGCTGGTGTCACACCTCTGGGTTCCAGTACCCCCCTCAAAGTAATGTACTGGAGAGCATGAAGGTTTTGATCCACATTACAGTCTACAGGTTTCAGGACCTACACTACCTTCTGTTTCATTATGTGAGAAGCAACATGGCAGGCCTCTTGAGCATGGAAATTTATCTATTTTTGATGCTTGACTTTTCCCAGCTCTCTGAAAACACCATAGCTAGTTAAAACAAGAGAAAACACAGCTTAAGAAAGTATAAATTTAAAAATCTAGGTGATTATGTAAAACCAAGGTCATCAGTAAAAAGGAAGAGTTACAGCTATCTATTAAGGTCCACCAATAAATTTCACTTAATTACTTCTTAAAAGACTATTGATTTTTCACATTAGCAGAATGGTCAGGGGGAAAAAAGGATTTGTTCTTTATACGAAAATCTAAAATTTAAAAGAACCTTTATAGTCCTTTTTTTTCTGCCACTTATAAACTAAACAACCAAAGTTCTTTCTTGAAAATAATCAAGTTTCAGTCAAACTGGTTTTCCTTCTAGAAACTAAAGTAACTCTGTAGATTTATGGAAATTTTAAATCCTTTTGCATAGCTTCTTTTTGTATGATAATCCACTGCAAATGCTACAGAAGTGACAAAACATATAATTATTCTGGAAAACCTGAAAGCAAACTTAAAAGGATATTACTTTATACCACAAATACACTTTTCCTCCCCAGTGCAAGGCTATGCTTAGAATACTTCAAAGAAAGATGAAAAGTCTGCAGTTAATTTTACAGGAATCCTCAAGCAAATCTACTACATAAATCTGAAGAAAAACCGCTTTATCAGATGCACAGATCAAATATCAACACATCTTGTTAACCCCTTCAGTTAAATTGCTCCTCACAGGAACAAACTTGTTTCCTTGCTAAGATCAAAAGCTCAAACTATAACTTTTTGTTGCTGCTCAGTTTTTAAGCAGTACACAGCCTTCTAACTGGGACAGAACTCCCCAGAGACAATAGCCAAACATCATTTGCATGTGTAGTACAGGCAAGCAAAATCTACATCAGCCACAGTCTCTGGTGTAACTGGTTCGTACAATATTTGGGTATTAAAAGGAAGGCAGGTTCTGCTTTGGGGTTTTTGGTACCCAGTTCTGTTCTGAAGTGCAGCATTTCAAAGAATGTCACAAATCCTGATTACTCTGAATTTCTGCTATCTGAACTGTCTCACAGCCCAGACAGTTATGAGCAGTAACAGAAACAAACTGATTAAGTTCATGAATTCCCAGCAAATACTGCAGACAAAAATTATTTCCCAAAATCATTACCCTCACAATTAAGCAGCTCTCATAACTGCTGTGGCATCCATTGTTGAAATGGAACAAAGCTTTGCTAAAGAAAACATAACTACAAATGAGACTAACCTGTAATAAATCATTTATTAATGCTGATTGATAATTAAAATGACAGGTATTCTGTAAAACAGACTGTCATGCTTTGTGTTTTTACAGGAGGGCTCTACAGTTTCTATTTACTGGTAGCTGTTTTTCAGTCAAAAGCAGTCTGACATTTGACATCTGACATTTCAGTGTAAGTTTATAAGAAAAGCTTAAGCCATTTGGGTAAACAACAACATAGAAAAGGCTAAGTTTCACTGTTCCTCCTTTACATACTAAGATTTTAACATCACTTTCAAACTTCATCATTTACATCCATAATCAGCACCTAAAAAAGTTAAGATATTTTCATGAGTTTCTGACATTGTATCACTTTGGAGACTTTTGAACAACCATTGAAGGTGAGACCAGAAGTGACTGTGTACTTACATTTTGAAATTCAAGTAATAATGTTCTAATGAAATAATCTGTTCTTGCTTGCTCAGCTTCCTAAACATGAGAAAATAATAATGCATTGGAAAAAAATATTTAAAATCAATGTATGCAACATACAGGCCATAATTAAAATTTCAAACTTTAAACTCAGGGGTCTTTTTTAATTTATTGGTTTTATATTTATGATTTCCTCAAGAGAGGGGCAATCAAAACACTGATTAACACACCAGCAAGTCAGCTTGCTGCACAGGATGCGCAAAAGTTTTAAGTAAAAGTGTGAGTTTTGAAATTGTCTGTTCCAAAGTCATCAATAAGCCAGATAAGATTATTTATAAGTACCTCTTTTGCTTTATTTCTCCATACTTTCAATTTACAGGTTGACTTTCACAGCCATCCCTCTATAACACTTTTGCTGTATAAACTTCAGCCTCTTACCACTCTATCCTGTGATGTCTCCTTTTATTTTTTTCCTTTTCCATTGTTTTCAATTAAGGGTGCATCTAAAAGAATCACTAATTATCTTGGTTGTGGTCAAAAAAATCTAGCTTCTAGCTCACAGAATTTTCAAATCTTCCTTTGGAATATCAAGCAAAGTTTATACTGCAGAAATCAAACAATATTGTTGTACTTTAAATATCAGTAACATCAGAATTTAAAGATGCCTTTAAAACTTTGCATTACAGCTTCCCACAGAGAACTTAGGAGACTGAATATATGCTTTAATGTGTTTTTATCTCCTCCTGGGAATTTACTATTTCCCATCAACAATTGCAACACTACAAGCTTTAAAGCAATGCAGCCCACATACACCAGAGTACCCAAAGATAATAGATTCTGCTCTAGCTAAGGCAATTACAACACACACACAAACCCCTTTCCCCAGTATCTCAAGGAACAGGGAAAAAGCAGCCAAATTTGAATCAACTTACCCTAGGAAAAGGTTACTCAGAATCTTTATAGACTAAAATTTGCAAGTATGTATTTTCCTGACAAGATGAAACGAAGTATACTTAATTCTTGTTAGACTATTTCAAAGTAGCATTAATAGCTGAATAAACAGGCATGTAAACTCTTTCTGAACACATGTCATGTAATTAAAACATGTCATGGTAATTAACTTAATAAAAATAACCTGTTCCAGTGGTACTTTCAGCCCACTCAGAATGCAACAAGTCACAAAACAACTGCACAAGATTTTGATTTTATGAGTTTGGTACAGACATTCAAGCAGCATATAAAGCTCAAGAAATAATACAAAAAACATACAAGAGGAAGGGACACAGGCTCCCTTCTTTAAACAGCTAAAACAATCAAGGAGGGTTCAAAAAACCACACAGCTTAGATGTGCACATTCCTTTGAGAGTCCTTGTGTAAAATTTAGAACAACTAAAAAGCCCGCTACATACAGTTAATTGAATATTCAAGTTAGAAACCCACTAAATACTTGAAAATTAATTTATAAAGCTTTATACTTACACAAGAAACACGAAATGGTCCAAAAGTTACAGCTGCTTCTCCATACAGAGGCCAGTAACGCTCACATTTTTTCTGTTAAAGTAAAGAAGCCCAATTTAATTCATACATGGTACTGAAAGATGATTGACAGAAGCAGAGCAGACAAAATCACAGCCCTGAATGCCTTATTCTGGACTCCTTTTAAGATAATAAAATAACTTTCCTTTTGGATAACAAGAGAAAAACAAAACCAAGACCTCAAACAACCAACAGAAATACAGGCAAAAGACACATTGCAAATTAGGATGGAAACTTCATGTCTGCCTGTACCATATGCCTAAGCATCATAGAGAGGGGAGCAATGAAAGCTTAGTTTTCATGAAAGTTGGGAATTCACAATTCTGGATTTCCTTCTAAGCTCATAAGAATAAAGAGAAATTTAAAAAAATTGGTTTTGCAGCTGTATGAATTGACAGGAAATTCTGAAGGACTTGGGATTTTCATAGTTGGCCTACATCCCACAAAGAGCAAGACACTTTTTCCACAGAGACATGGCCAGAAACAAACCCTTGGTACAGTTCTGTACACAAACACATATTCCACTGAGATGACACCTAAATAATCATGTAACCCTACAAATGGGGCAGAGAAATGCAGTCTCATGAACCATTTCTTATGTACAGAAATGGAAGGGAAAGCATTCTCACTTCATCTGGTATATTATTATCACAGTTACAGATTTGGCATATGAAGTTTCACGGCTATTGCCCCATATGGGCACAGCTCATTTATTTTTGTATTTAGGACACATACCCTTCCCATTTCAAATTCTCGACAGGCCATTACAATTATCTGAAAGAAAAAAAAAGATGCTCCAAGTTAGATGTTTTTGGATCATGTAACTTAAACCCACACTTCACCCCTTGCTTCTGTCAGGCAGATACTGATACACTTGAAGTGGTTACTACAGAAGAGACTAATTATTAATAATATTTTCTTTCCTGCATACACATGCTCCTCTAACTCTAAAACAGTAACAGTTTCATCCTTCACAAAATCTACATCAGTAATACAACACTTCAAGGCTACTTAATTCAAATTCATTGTAATATTGTGATTACAAATACCCTATTTATTCAGGGTGACTATAAAGTCTAAATTTATAAAAGTATAGAACCATTTGCCAGCTGGAAGAAATATAGCTATATTTGCTTAAAGTAACATAGAATGCATAAAATATAAACACCCCCCCCCCCCCCAAAAAAAAAACGTTGACCATCAATCAAATTTCTTAGGTGAAGCTATATCAGAAAGCATGAGTAGCACAATAAAAATGCAGCAACAGGTAAGCTATTTGTAACAGCAAGTAACAATGACATAAGTGTCAAACAACTACGCCTCCCCCCCCAAAAATTGTCAAACCTATCCAATTTCCACAAGTATTTAAAAGTTAATTCCTGACAAAAGCTGTTTAAGCACATGTAGAATATATACAGCAATAACTAACCCAAAATTAGCATAAAAAGAAAGGTAAGTGGTTTGGGTGGTTTTTTTTTTTTTGTTTCACATACTGGTTCTGTATTTGATTTTGTCAGTCTATATTAAATCAGAATTGTAAGGTCTCCTGCCTTACAGATAAAACAAGCAAGAACCTATTCATAAATATGAAGGACTTAATGCTCATTCAACAAAATTATTACTTTAAATTTGCATTATTAAACTGAATAAATAATATTAATGCCATTTAACTACAAAAGGCAACATCTGGGAAGCAAATAATCTAAATCACTGTCAATATTTTGATAATAATAGCCAGCTCAAGCAAAAAATACACAATCACAGTGCCATAAAATAAGGTAACACTGAATTTTTCTACAGCTACTTACAGCAACGTTGTATTCCCATATCATCCTCCAGAAGTCTATGACTGTATTGGCTAAGGGACCCTGGGTAGCAACATATGCTTTTGGCCCATGTACTCCCTGGGATTGCAGAAAGGAACCATTAATGTTTATAAAGAACATTTATCTGCACTGAATTAAAAAAGTTTTTGGGTTATAATGGTGTAAAATTAGAATATCCTTTTTTTTCTAAATATATATATATAACAGGAAGGGTGAATACGAAACATGACTAATGACATTAGTGGGAATTTAGCTGGTAATCTCAAGGGAGCCCAAGCTCACAACAGCTACAGCACTGCCAGAGACTGTGACAGGAAATAAGTATGTTCAGACTCTGAAGATTCCCTTTAAGTCTGCATTTTCTTTGTTACTCAAACATTCAGTGATGAAAAATTGAAAATCTTTCTATAAAAAAGCATCCTCTTGAACAAATTTAAGTTCCTCCCTCTCTGTAATACATTTTAAAAAGATACCATTTTAGAATTTATATTAATAAATATAATTTTGTATTAATTTATTATATTAATTTTCAGTACATTAATGTTCAGCTTTTCAAGCTAAACATTCATGCCAGAAGATTTACTGCAGGAAGATTTAGATTTTACCTGTTTCTGAAAAATAAATATTGTGTAGAAGCAGCATCAGAATAAAGCTACAAAGACAGCTCAAGATAGTAATACTTTGAATCAAAACTGTATCAGGCTTTTAGTCAAATTCTGGCTTCTCTTTAAGAATGTTACATCAGTTCCATTGCCATTGTCAGATTAAGAATGTTAGAATATTAATTCCATTGCCAAACTTCTTCCATGAACAGAGTGAAATGTACATTAACATACACAATTTGTCAAACACCTCATTTATGGTCCCTAAAAATGTCACCTGTTAAAACAACTGGCTCTGAATTTTCCTATGGTATAAATCTCCAATGCACTTGCTTGACACTTTAAAATTAAGTATTTTACATTATATTTCCACTTAGGAGTAAAATCAAAGCTTTAAAGCTTTGTGTTATAAATGTCATAATGTTTGCAAATTTATTCAAGTCATAATAAAATAATATCTTCCCTTACAGCTTTAAAGTCTTATGTTAGACTATAATATTAAAACTGCACTGACAAGGAAAAAAAAAAGCTTAAAAAGAATTGAAGAACTGTTAAACTAGTAGCACATACCTTAATAAAATTTGCATTGATGTAATCTGAATCTTGTGGAGGAGTTTTTAAGGTCAGTTTAACTCTGCTGTGATCAACTAAAAAAAACAGACCAAAATATTTTTTGAACAAGTATTACAACACATGGAAATCAATACAGAACAGTAAAGGTAATAGATACAGTACAAAATATAATATATATAGTACATTAAAGAACATTTTCCAAAGGTGAGTCACACAAGCAAGTCAATACATTTGATTTATGGGTAAACCAACTCAGGTAGTGAGTGACAAGCAGAGCAGCTCCTACTGCTCAAGTTCACAGGGTATCACTTCCTGGAATTCCAAGAGCAATTCATCACAAGGAGGCAAAACACAATTAATCAGAAGCCATCAAAAGTGCAGTTACACAGCATTAACAGAGATCCCAGTGGTCAGAATTAAGACACACTTAGGGAAGGCAGAAAGCACAAAACACCAGTGCACAGTTAAAGCAGCTGGCAGCTCTCAAAGTCTCTGCCAAGGAGGATTCCAGCAGGTATCACAACAGGAAACAGGACCAGGGTTTACTGCTCAGGCACAGACTGACCCCTGTCCCCCAAATACTGGGCTAGGCTCTTTGCTGAAGCACTTCTGAACTAGAAAGCAGCAGATTCCTTCATTTAGGGGGTTTGGGATACGTCAAATTTCTGCCTCAAACATTACAAACTGTATCAGAGAAAGCTTCTGATAAAACCAGCAGCTCTTTGGAGACCAAAATCTTCAGCAATACAAAAATAGCCTTATTATTTGTTGACAGAATAAACTAAACGTTTTGTTATTCTTTTTGGCCTTAAAAAATTGCATATTTAATACAACAACTTGATTGTTACTAAAATGGTGTAGGTGGTTGGCAGGTTTGCCCATCCTTCCAGCTCTTGTTGATAACAATACTTATTAGCTACAATATAAAAATTGTTCAGACTATCTCTACACTAGAGGTTCTCTTAGTTGAAAATCCATATCAAAAAAGAAATTATCTTTAAATGGGGCAACAGAGGCATCTGTAGAAACAGCAGCTGCTCAAGCAATTTGTTACTTTCTGCTCCCAGGGTCAATTCCTCAACCACAGAACAGCTGCTAAACCTTTGATTAGACCTAAATTCAAGAAAAAGACAAAGAACAAATATATTTCAAAAGAGAAAACACTGTTAGTTGGGTTTTTTGTTTTGTTAAAACATCACTGATAATAAAACAAGGAACCATGCCTAGAAGAAGTAAATGCTAAGAGTTATTTCTATACAGAAAGCTCTCCCAAAAAGCTTACAAAATGGTGACATTTTTCTGCCAAAGTACCCATAACATGCAAAAAAATGTGTGTTACCATGTAATGCTTCTTAAAAAAGCACAAGTCTAAGTTAGGAGACTTTTAGATCACAAATCTAAAGACAACACACTCATATAAATGCCTAGAAAAACCCTTAAAACACATTGCACTGTTCCATGCTGATACATAGACTGTAAAAGCAAGAATATCTCTAAGCATGAAATGGTGTCATGGCCTTTATACTAAAAACTACTTTTAAGTAGCAGAATAGACTAATTAAAGTAGCAGGCTAATGAGGGATCCTATCTTCCCAGCACAGTAGATCCAAAATTCTAGAGCAGTTTCCAAATGTCAACATTGCCATGCTGTCTCTGTGTGCCACAGCTCATCTGTTACAGAGCTTAAGGTCTGGAATAGAATTCCCCTCAAAAATCTACTGCAGTTCTCAGCTTCTGAAGATTAAGCGCTTGGATGTTGTTATATATGGTTATAAAGGCTCAGTTCACAATAACTAATTGGTTCTTCAGGTGACCAGTGAATACCATGTTGCATTTAACTACCTTTTAGGATGGCTTAATAAACTGTAAGGGGAAAATGCATCCTACTGTAAAGCCAGTGTTGAGTTAGTGCTGAGGTACTGATCTCTCTGGTACCAATTTCTGATAAATACAGCGCTTATCTCTGATTAAGTTGTAAATCCAGGAAATAAAGTACATTTGTAAAAGATAGACATGGGTACTTTGCCTTTCTCACACCTCATTTCAAGCTAATCTCCCATCACTTCATTGCTGGAGACTTTGGATGTTTGAGACATTCACTTAAACTGAAAATACATCTTCAGTTTTCCTCAACATCAGCTTTGAAGTTTGCTCATTTCCCCACTGGGAGCTTTATTCCCTCCCAGACCCCAGTGGCTCAGGCTATATTTCCACAGATGACAGATGTGCTCATCCACTGCTGTAGCTGCAGCCAGCACTGCTGCAGTGCCACTGCCTCACCAATCCAGCCTGGCTGCTACCAAGATGCCACTATATTGTTCACAATCTACCAAAATGCCAGGACACTGTTAAAAAGGCGACAATAACGACTTCCTCTCTCTTTTTCACTCTACCTACTAATTATTTCCTCCCAACTAATAAGCAGAGTAAAGTGTACCTGTTCTGGGACAAGAAAAGTGGCATTTGTCAGAGGACTACCCTTCAATCTCACTGTCAGCTGTTCAGATCCAGAGGCACAGTGAGCTGTGCCTCAGGAGCTACACTAAGTGAGCATGTAACAGTCTTGTAAATTCAGATCACTGATCTGTAATATCCACATGGTGGTGGGTTTAAAATCTAAACTGTGCTCTGACTCTCGCTTTCTGCGTCCACACATTACAAAGAATTTCATTTAGACTCTAGCAAAATAGAAACCAAAGCTAATCCAGCACTGAAAGATTTTCAACACCATCTACAGGATACAAACAGGCAAAAAAGATCCATTTTACATAAAAACAGGTTCCTTAAGCCTCCTTAGAATTTCACCTAGAGTATATGCTGACATTTGCTTGTTCTCTACCATGAATAACATGTTCCTAAGGAAAACATACATTTAAGCATCTAGTAATGTTATCAGCTACTCTGAGCTAAAATGAAAGTGTCAGCTTGATACAGCTTCAGAACCAGAACAACTTTATCTTTGGGTGATACCTCTCCTGACAAAACATAAAAATATTCAGTCACTTTGTCTTCCAAGTTAAAAATAAAAATAAAAACATTTTTCCACAAATTATCTCCAATTCTGCCTTTCAGTAATAACTAAAAAGTAAAATTCAAAATACATGGAGAATAACAAGTCCTTTTCTTTGTCCTCTATCAACATGTAAATCAGACTTACATGGCAATATATCCTTGTATCTATTCTTTTTAACATTTTCTTCTTTTTCTCCAGTGGCTGTTGGGTAGATCTTCTCTGTTCTGTATTTTGTTGATAATCTTCTTAACCTCTGGAATAAAAGATTTAAATTGTTAAATTTCCAAGCCTCAAGATAAACATCACAAGGGATTAGTTTCATAGACGAAGATGATCACTTAGAAAAAAAAAAATCTCTTCTTTTATGATATTCACTACAATGAAGTTTAAACACCTAGTTATCCAGTACTTCTAGCACATCAGCAGGTTATACCCAAGTTGATGCCAGCTCTATACATAAGACATGGAATTTTGGAAAAGCCAGTACAGCACCAGCATGAACTATGGCCGTATTTTATTTGGACAATACAATGCCCTGCTGAGTAACAACTGCATTAAGAATACCTGTGAGAATCAGAAATATCTCAGGGTACCTGGAGGAAGAGCACAGCATGGGCTGGCTCAGGAACAGCTGGTACTTGGCTCTGGGGCACCAAGCTTCCAGCACTGACAACTGAACAGAAAGCAAAATTTTGCATTTAACCAATGCCAACTCCTGACACCCAACTCCTGTGGAGCTTCCAGCTCAAATAAAGTCCCTGTCTCTCAGGCACAAGCTATTCACAATAAAGATGAGCGACAGGAGGTCTGCTGTATTCATAACAATATGTCAATTCTCCCCCTCCATCTATTTCAAATCCTAGAAACGTGAAAGAGTCAAAATCTCTAATAATAAAAACTAGTTTTTACTGCCTTGCAGTAACCTAGAAAATAAAAAGAGCAGTACAGCTTTTATCATTCCAAACAAGTTAGGCCTTTGCAACCTTAAAACTGAGGATTAAAAGTTCTCATTGAAAAAAATAAATACAAGAGAAGCCAGCAGTCCTTGTTAATTTAAACTGTGTAGACATCCAGATTTAAAAAGAACACCAAAGAACTAAGAAATTTAACTCTGGTGGTTGCAAACTCAGCCACTCTATCGACACTGAGATGGTGGTGCTGCATAAGACTGCCAAAAGGAAGACTGAAAGTAGCTCCAAACAAATTTGGCATCTCCAGTGGAGGGTGTTCTGCCCAGGTAGGACAGACACTCTTCATGTTTCCCTCCCTCTATACTCAATTCATCATTGTACACTTGAAGACTCAAAACATTCATGATTTGTGTTCTTTTGGGGAAGGGGGACAATGGGAGAGGTTTTTTGCCAGTTAGAAATGTAAATCTTGTTTGCCACTGACTGTGCAACAACCTACAGGCAGAAAGGTATCACCACAAAGATGATCTGTCTGGAAAGCCAGTTCTAGTAGCTTTGGAAGAATTTAAGAAGAAAATGCCTGGGACACTCACTGCACACTTTAATTTAAAAAAATGTTTTGGCAACTCGAGCCCTTCAATAATTCCTCCTAATTTATTATGCAATTGAGGTGACTAATAACGCATATTAGGTCCAAAATTGTTCTAGCCCCACACTCCATCTTAAGAACAAAATCTCATAAAACTTACCATCTCTCTTACATAGAGGAAAACATTTTCATGAAATTTATATGGATGTAGAAAAAAAATATCAAATTACCTATCCAAATGTGGATAAAACCTGTCATTAATTTAATTGAATACACATCTAATAAACCAGAAAAGTGATATTTGTAGAGTAAAAACAAAGCAAAGAAAAAAAGGCAAATCAAGAAGCACGAGTTTTCAATTTTTTTCTCTTCTGCAAGGACTTCATCACAGATTCAGTCACTGAACACTAAAAAGAGCACCAGAACTAGCCTGCAACTCTTTTTTTAATTTTTTGTTAAAATGAATTTTCTTAGGAAACCTGCAGTATTAATCAATGAAGCAAAACAATAAATATCTGGAGATGTGGTAGTGTCTGACCACACAGTGACCAAGCTGCTAAATATTTAACCTCAAAGTATTGTGAGAGTGAGGTACAGGAAGATTCATTTCTTAAAAAGACACAAACAGTTCCTGAAGCTCTCATGGTAGACTACACTCATCTTTGCAACACTAAAAATAAATTTACAGCATAACCTGAACACACAGCAGGCAGAGAAACCTGGTTTGTCACAGCACACACAAAGAATGCCACTGCATGTAGGAGACTGTCCTATAGAACATTGACCTTCCCTAAGTAAAAAAATATCACTTGTGCTAAGACTGAACACACCCAGGAGTCTAGAAAAAGCCAAATGAATGCACATAATTTGGCTAAATCAGCTATGAACTGCAAGGCTGAGAAATATTTTGAAATAGGCTATGAATCTCCAATGAAGAGGGGGGAAAACAGCAAAGACCAACCATGATACTTTCCAAGCACAGTCATTAATATGATTTTGTTTGTTCCAACATGGTTGTGAGTCTTAAAGTGTTTTCCCCTCCATCTTACTGATTATTATGGGGCAAATCTCATGATCCTGCTTAAAAGAAGTTTAGGGAAAAACTACTTCTAAAAATCATGACTAAAAGCAGAAGTTATTTTACCTGAGAAAGAACACACTCAAAGAAGTCAGGTTAGGTATCAAAAAGTAGGAAGATGATCCTTTTTGGGTAAGCCCATTTGAAAAGCACACAAGAAAAAAAGGCATGCACTTCCACCAACACAATTTGGACAAACTGTAAGCCAAAAAGGCTTGAGTGACTACGACCAACTTTCATTTTCTAGAAAACAGTGCTATGAGAATCCAGCATAGCCTTCTTCCCTACATGATTCCATCTTCCCTGCTCTGCAGTTGGCTAAGCAGATCAGAAAGTAGGACTAGCTTAGCTCAGTTCCAAGACAAAGCCTGGAAATGAAATACAGGTTGATTTTAGCACACATCTGTTCCTAAAATACTTCAGGATCCATGCTTTTAATGCATGTTTGCCAGCTGCTCTGTGACATGGGTAATAGAAGATACCCAAGTACAGTCCTGAGAGCAATCAAAATGAGTAAGGAGCATTCTTTACAACTTATAGTAGTATCTGCTACATAGAATAATATCTATTTCATGCTTTGGAAGAGGAAGAATTGACTAAAGAGTAAGGAAAGAATTTTTAAAACTGAGCTTTGGACA
Source organism: Calcarius lapponicus (assembly GCA_039654755.1). Classification (NCBI taxonomy): domain Eukaryota; kingdom Metazoa; phylum Chordata; class Aves; order Passeriformes; family Fringillidae; genus Calcarius; species Calcarius lapponicus. Next base: position 3,195,904 of record CM077463.1, read on the forward strand.
GAGTACCAGAGGAATGGAAAAGTGCCAGACTCAGCAGAGGATTCTGCCCTACATGCAATAGAAAATTCCTGCAGAAGGCTATTGCAGTGTGTGCTGACAGCCTGCTGTGGGATGCAAAGGATCCAGTGCTTCCTAGGTTACAGCCCAGAGTGACCAGGAGGAGGAGAATGTACTCAATAGCAGAATGGGGGTAATGACAGGGCAGAAGAGAAAAGAATTCTGTTCAGACTACACTATGCTGACAGGACAGGCAGCAAGATTTGTCTCAGCCCAGTTTCAAGCAGCTAATTTTTAATAAACAACTGTCTAGAGTACAAGGCAGCACTCAATTGGGTTAAGGTTAAGTCAGTGAACTGCCCAGGTGCTTCCCTGAAGACACTTGGGCACCAAGAGCAGGGACATGGCAGGTCCAGCCTGGTGCCTCTGCAGATAACCCCGGGTGCTTCTGTGACACCCCCTGCTCAGTGGGACTGCTGTCCCGGTACCACGGAAATCCTCACTGGCATGTCCTTTCAAGAACAAACAAAATGCTCAAAGACAAGCATGATGGAGCCAGAAATATGTGCTTTAAGAGCTGCATTCACAAGGCCTTTAGTTCCAGTCATTAGAAAAGCTCAATTTTAATTCTGCTTATTCATTGCGTGACAGAAGTGGTTTGTGGGGTGGTGACAAACACCACATGTGACAGTGAGGAGATGAGTCTTTGAAACAATTTAAGTTTCAGAAACATACTTCCAACTTCCACAGTGGTTTTACAATCTGTACTACAAATCTACTTCAGTTTTTACAAAAAGACAAACCAGCTTTTCAAGATCAACTAGTGGAATCCTGCAATATTAAAAAAAAATTTGTCCAATTAGTTCAGGAAATACAGATCTTTGACTTTCATTGTCAGTTCATTTATTTATTTAACACTTCATAAAGCCTTTAAAGACACAATGCCTAATATCACAGAAGTGCTGTTTGTGGAATAAAGAAAGCATTTATATAGCCTACTGAAATTTAAAGAGCTCACTTCAAAAGCATAAACTTTATTTAAGATACAAAAGTTCCTTTGACTCCTTTCTGGGCTTCTTTTCAAGGAGAACAAGACAAATATTTCACCAGAGTTTCTGTTACCTCAAGTCTTCAAACTGCCTCCCAAGCCTTGTCTGACATTTCTAATTGGCAAAAACAAGAGATAATACAACAGAGATGTTCTCTTGACTCTCCTTTCTGACCATTGCTGAGGAGCAGGACATACCAGAGTGCCAGAAGTGAGGTGCTGCAGTATTCCACAACACCCACTGGCCATGTGACAACAGGCCATAGAACCAGGCTCGGGAAGCTCTACACAGGAGATCTGGCAGTGGTCTCCTGACATTGTGCCAATGACAAGGAACATATTTTGTTCTGCAAATTCACCAAAGTGCATTAAGAAATACTCAGAGAAACAAGAAATTAAAGAAAAGCTTCCATAAAAGTTTCCTTAAAAAATCAGAGCATAAAAGAAGATGCTAGGAAACACTTTAAAAATGTTGTATTAATGCACTCATTTCATTAAATAAGACAGCTATTTCTATCATATTGTGGGCATTGCATTTTTCTTACTAACAGGAAGGGAAGAAAAAAACAAGAATTATGTGCAACTCTGGTCTCATTCAAATAATTTAGATAAAGCTCACCAGGGCAGAATACATTCCCTAATACTTAGTGAAAAAATGTACCTGTATGGAGCAATGTGAACTAAATTAGCACAAAAATTTCAAAATTACTATCCACTAGTTATCTCCAGTCAGATAACCCTGGTTTCAGGTTCTGTACCTATGAATGAAGAAATGCCAGAGATGCCTTTGGCAACAGAGAGTTCATTACAGACTTTGATATCAGTGCTCAAATGGGGCTCTGACTTCCTAAAACTGCTTTGGTTCCAGAAATATTTCAAGTTCAATGCCTTACAAATCCAGCTGGAGTTTTCCTATAGCACCTTCTCATCAGTGAGGTCTCTGGGAAACACCAAGCCTAGCTGATGGCAGTAAGCTCAGGTGGAGAATGGCCTATTCAGGAGAGCAGCTCCAGGCTGCAATAACAAGGAATACATGAACACAGTGAACATCACTTTGTCTTAGGAGTACTTGTAAAATGGCATAAACTTGTGACCCATGTCAGTATCTCCCCCTTGATTCCTGTCAGCTTTCAAACAGCAATTGTTTGCAAGAGTCCCTAGCCTTCTTGAAGGAGGGAAAAAGCCTTCCCAAACACAAGTCAAATATAAACAGTGGAAGGAGAATGATTTGGTTTTATAAAACTTCACTGTATCTCAACATTCACAGATGGCTTTGGCTGCAAAAAAACCAGGCTAGCAGTGTGCACTGGACCTATCTCTCTGAAACAAAGCCCTGAAGGGAGATTGCAGGCTGACCTGATAGAAGGGGAGTTTTCATTGCCTTGGCATTCTCTTCTGGCAGCACTGACTGGAGCTCTAGGTGCTCCAAGGGAATCTCTGCTGAAGTGATTAATAGACAGGCCTGGTAACTACCCTCCCTTGGGAGCTCTGTCTTCAGCATTTCATAGCAGGCCTCTGATGAGTCCAACAAACCCCACTGCATTCCAGGAAGCTTGTGGGAACCACATAGAAGAAAAATCCCTCCAAAATTACCCAGACAGCTGAAAACAGCATTATTTCAGTATTAGATTGTATGGTGTGTTCTGTGCAGGTGTTGGACTTCAGCGATCCTTGTGGGTCCCTTCCAACTCAGGACATTTTATGATTTTACATCATCTTAACTCTCTGATATTTTCTCAGGAAAGAGGTGAATTCATGTTACTACACTAATTGGAGATTTCTATCCCATAAGGAAGTATCAGCCAATGAAGACAATGCTGGTAGATCATGAAGAGAAGGCAAAATGATAATCCTGCAAGCAGCCTGTTAAGACATACATTCTACTGTCTGGTATCACATTAAAACCAGAATCAAGCAAAAAAACTCCAACCAGCAGAATTACTCTCCAGAATTAGGTACTGTTAAAGTAAAACCAACATTTCCCATCCTTCCAAACCTATATTTTCCCCAAGAAAAATGTTAGAATTGGACACATCTCCCACACTACTAATAAATAAAGACAGCTTTACACAGATGCTATCAAAATGTGGGCTCATCACTTCAAGTCTCCTTTCCTTCATTTCTACAACTGTTTTTATATTATTTGCATGTTAATCTTAGTCTAAACTAGCAGAACTATCAATTACAGTTAATTTCTGTTCAGCATTACAGTTAAGCCACATACCTACTGCCCATTTTACAAGCTTGGAGAAGACTAAGTAGATCTGTGGTTTGGCAACAAGCAAGGAAATAATTGAGCAAAACAGAACATTAAATTACTAAAGCATATTCTGGTTTTAGCTAGTCGGTTGCTAATGTATGTTCTGAGATATTTTAAAAAGTCCTGCAGCACACTCATTAAGAATTGGGATTGTAACTTCCCATCTCTGAACCATAGTGTTTCCTCAACACACTCACATTATTGCAGTGATTACTCTGAACACATTACAAGAAGTGAAAACGTACTGGACAATGAAACAGTAACAGCTCTTTATAGATGAGGAGTGAAGAACAAGAAAATTTCTATTAGTATGAAAGTGCACAATTAGAAAATTGACTGCTTTGGACTAGGAAGCAAGATTAACATTATCACACACTACAACTAGCAGGCTTCTGAAGGGTTTGAGCAATTCCACAGCAATTGTTGATAATTCAAAACAGAAATAAGCCTCAATTTTTTTTTGCAACAAGATGACTTTTTGTCTTCACAATATAAACCCAAACAGTCTATGGAAGCAAAGCAGTTAAGAAACAAAGAAACAAAACTCATAAACCAGAGAACTCCCTTGATTAAAATCATGATTTCCAAGTTACTGGATTATTTTCCTCTTATTCCTTCAGTATTAGGTTTTATGCATGCTGACAGCACAGGTATATTAAAAGCATCACATTTGATCTTTATTTAAAACAAAAAATGGTTATAGGTCTAGGTAAATTTCTTTTCAAGAGCCACTCTGAGTTATCCAGGAGATGTTACCACACTACAAGCCCACTCCATCTTTACAGTCTATCCCAGACTCTGCCTCTGAAGTAAATCAAATTTTGGCATCCTGGATGTGACACTACACTGTGAGTGCAACATTTGAGTGAAAACTTTAACAGACCATGTCTTTCACTCAAAATAGAGATGAAGTAGATACTTGTCCTCCTCTCTGTTACACACACCAGATTTACTTCAAAACCCAACAGCTCTCATGTAACAGGAACAGATACCAAAGTAACAACATCCCCAGGACCAACCCTTGGAAACCTAGAAGAAAGTATCTAAGGGCGAGTAGAGACTTTTTCCACGAAGAAACACCCCATAGGCAAGAGGTTTTATTCCAGGTCAATCAGGCAGCTAAAGAGAATAAAAGCCATATTTTTCATGGCCACAGGAGGGGCTGGACCAGTCACTATTTGTGACAGCTTGTGGCTCTTCAGCCTCAGTGCTTGTGTCTCAACCAACACAGCATCCTGAAACACTCAAAAGCACCCTGCGAGAAGCAGTCACAGGAAAACCTACACAGCAAATACATGTGAGGTACAATTCATATCAACAAACAGCATGAGGATCTAAATAAGTACTAGCTTCTATCTTTGAAGAATATTGAGGATTTTTAACCATATCAATTCCCCCTGAAATATTCCATTATCTATCACCTCCTATTACTCCCCAGTCTTTACCATTCCCTTGCCTGTGACTTCATAGTATGTGGCATGAAGCATTAAGATCCATGGAGAATGTATCTTGCTTTTGTTTCTGCTCAGCACCAAAGAAAAGGGGGGGAACCAACCCAAATTCTCCTCCCTCTTCCTTCACAAGATGCAAAACCCTTCCTCTTTTCCCACGCCTTGGAACACATTTCCTTGAGGTCAGTGTTTGTTTTCCAAGCAATTCGTACAAGGTGGAAAAAAAAAAAAAGCACTATGACTGAAACAGGAAACACTGAGCTTTCACTCCAACAGAAGTAAACTAGAATTTCCTACATGCTAGTCCCCCACTACTAAAGCTGCCATAAATAAAGGCACAGGAGAATAGTCTTAGAGCCTTATAAAAACCTTATTTAAGCCTTATAATAAATCTGCACATACTCCCTCAAAAAAGGTCTGCCATAGCAATTATGTCCTGCCTTCCCAAAAGAGTTTTAACAGCCATGTCTTTCAGATTTATCTGAAACACAGATCCTGCCCTGTAAGACTTTCACTGAGAATGATTTAAGCTGAAAAGCTGGAGCCTAACAACTGCTCTGGGTAAAGAGCAGAGCTGTTTGTGCACTCAAGAAACACTGTCACTGCAATCTAGTTTTGAGCCCACATTACCTCACTGAAACTTCCCTAGAGCTCAGAGGTGCTGCTCCTTTCAGTGCCATCCTTTGGCATACAGTTGAATTGCTACTCAATGACACATGTTTAATGTTTAAATATACAATTCAAATAAAAAATAGGCCAATCTTGTCTTTCACCAGAAGTCTTAACTACTTTTTTTTTTGGAAGCAAGCTTGAACCTTGTATAGAAACACAGTATTTTTAGAGACTTTCAGCAGATAAGAACGTCCACTATTCAGCAGGTAAGACTACGATACTGATAGTTACACCAGTTCATGATTGGCAGATAAAATCCCCACTATTTAATAAATAAAAATAAGAAAATTTTTTATAAACTCTCAATCAGTACTTCCATGCAGCAACTCATACACAGGGAATATGTAAGGGATTGTAAAAAAATTTTAAAAAGACATCAAACAGAAAATATATTTTTACTATCTGGAGAAAACACGCTTACAACTATTTTCACCCTTTCTTTGAGGCTGTGTTTGGAAGCCAAGGAATGTGCTAGCCATAAAGAGGCCATTTATGATAGAGTTCAATAGCATTTTAAGAGCTAGAAAGAAGTAGCCTCATTAAAGTCACAAACTTGTACTAAGATTTCAACTGTAATAACCCTAGCTAATAACCAGCACAATATTTACAGAGAGACAAAGTAATTTTGTGCTGCAAATTTACATTTGCAGTATCTGTCAAATTTTGCCTAACAAATTTGTCCCCAACAATTCAGAAGCACACACCTTCCAAGCATAAATCTGGTTTCAAAAACAGACAGGAGAGGGAATCCAATGGCTAACAAAATTCTCATAATTCTGGCAGAAAGAGCTATAAAGCAACTACTGAAATGAAACCAAAGCAGTAATGGCTAGTACAGAAACAATACATTCAGACAACTAATTATTTCCATGCATGGCTTTAGATTATTTCTCTCCATTAAAGTTCTTGGTTTAATGGCTGAACATTCAAGTAGAACTGCTAAATGTTCAAATGCTTGAACAATATGAACTTTGCCATTTGATTTGTTTCTGCTGTATTCAAGGAAAGCTCCTTACATCTTCATTCAAGCTATATTGTATTCAATTGTCTCCTACTAAAAAAACCACAGGCATCTGCACAGCACTGCAATTAAGAGTACATTTTATAGTACTAATATAGTGTTACAAATCAAGGAGAATGTTTCTTACTTGCCTCATATCTTGTTCAATAAGCGCTTCAAGAAAAGGAAAAGGCTGTGCTTCTCCAACACAAGCACTTATTGTTTGACGTGCCATTAACACTTTGAATTCCATGGTAACCCTAACCCAGGTATTCCCTGGCCACGCCAACCCAAAAGGAAACAGTTGTCTCTGTGGCAGGTCTGTATCTTGACAAGATACAAAGACAAGAATATCACAGTGAAGTTACCACAGAGCAAATGAAAGTGATCTTTTAAACAGTTCGAAGTTTAACCTTTTTAAAATCATGATGATTTTTGAGGAAATTTTTAATTCTGAAGCCTCACAAAAGCTTGTACCTAAAGGATCAAGTAAAAGACATTAATTGTACATCTTCTTAAAACCAGTGTTGAAAACCAATACCACTATACTCCTCATACTTCTACAATAAAGCCTTTATATATATATATTTATCCTGTACATTTTATTCTGTACATCAGTTCAAATTTTAAATTATTTTCCAAATAGTTGTAAGATGCCTTTTTTACATTTATAATGCAATCATTTCTGTAATTTTTATATTTTGAAGAGCAAATAAAAAATTACCTCATATGAAGTATATGCTCAATCACCTAAAGATTTTGAAGTACTCCACAACTTAAATTTGCCACACAGCTAATGTGCAAAATACAATCCTTCCTGCCAAATTTCAACAAATAGAAAGTTCCTCAAGTCAACTGGTAGGATGAATCTGGTTCAGACAAGGGCCTTGTCAATCAAGCTGCTGATAAATTTAAAATAAACCTCAGCTGCCATTGCTTTGAAAAGATTAGTATTTACAATCCAGAATGTACAAGTCGATAGTTTGTTTGGTAAACAATAGCACGGGGTTTTTATCTGATCCACAAACAACTTTATTCAACACCTCCAGGTTCTGGATGACAGATTTACTTCCAGGTATTTCAGAAACACACAGAACATCTTCAGATCCCACCTCAAGATCTTTATCTATAATTCTCATCTATGTGGAATATGTGACTCCACTTCCTTTCTTGGTAAAGGAAACTGTTCCAATCTGAGCTTCAAATAAATATTTGATATGGTGCCAATTCAAAAGAAGAGTATGTGAATTTCTACAGGAATTCAGTCCAGACTAGTCTCTTTAGTTTGTTTTCACAAGGAAGAATGCAAAAAAAAAAAAAAAAAATCATCAGACTGAAGGGATTTCACAAGCAGAGTTTCTCAAAAGAACTTCCCAGACCAAGCAGGCATTTTCCTTCGTGACCTCTCCAGCAAAGCAGTGCACACTAAAGACAGTAAGACATGGAGATGGGAATATAACATTAATCAAGTGAACCAACTTTCAGGGTAAAAGAAAAAAAGAATAAACCTCAAAAGTGCCAAATAAAGTTGTAGGCTAGAAGTTAAAATGAAGGAAACACAAATGCATACCATAAATAACTAAGGGGCAACTCAAGAGTTATTGAAGTAACCAAGGGAAAAAGGCAGAGAAGTTACTGATAACCTGTATTCAGTAGTTAGTTCAGCATGTTGGCAAGGTACAGATGGGACAATATAAATTCTCAACAGACAACAGGCCACAGAAAAAAAAAAAGTTTTTCTTCTTAATTAACATAACAGATTAAAGGTGTGATTTTTCTGTTTTGATGGACTATGTTTTTAATTTTCTGAATGATCTGAAATTAATAAAACTAATTCAGCTTGAAATTAATGAAATTTTTCTTTTAGGACAGAAGCATTCATATTCTACTATTGCTTGCATTGCCTAAATGCACACAAAAAGTGTTAATAGCTTTTACATTTGTTTCCTGGTACCTCATACAAAACATGAATTCTTTTTTAAGGCAATGGTTTTGATTGTAATAGTCTGGTTTAATTTGGAGATACTTTCAAAGTAACCAAAGAATGCTAGCAAATACTAGCATCTTTCAGGGAAAAAAAAAATAAATCTATGTTTACTCTGGATAAGGAAGCAATATTTTCCTTTTAAAAACAATCCCTGAACATTTAAGTTTAACACCCTCATCCTAAGCAATGTCAGTCTATACTTTCTATGACCCTTGTACCATTAAAGGGGTCTGAAAGACTTTTCTTTGATTTTAAGTCCTAATTTAAGTTCCTTGAAATTGTCTTATCCTAACCACATTTACAAAGTTACCAGATGGTAAACAAATCCAAACCCAGTACATTACTGTTTAATGAGTACTAGTGCAGAACAGTTTAAACACTTGAGAGATCAAACAATAATCTGCAGCAATACTTAAGCATGACATCTCTTGCTGTCAAGCTTTAAGCAGTGTTTATTTTCTTTGATAAAGAAATGTGGATTTTATTACTTCAGAAACAAAATGTCTATTTTTGTCTTTAAAGAAATACAAACATTTTGATGAGTATTTTCAATAAGTTTGATTTCTAAGCACTGTTCTCTGCTTAGGAACATTCCTGAAAAATCTGTGGTTTTGTTAAATCTTCTGCTACTTGGTTCCCAGTTAAACTAACATGTCCAGGACAAGCTGCAAGGCAGCTATTAGGCAATTATTAGGCTTCAAGTTTCATAGAAAGAACAGGCACAGAACTGGAGGCAACTCAGAGGCACTGTCTGTGTCAGAGGTGAGGAGCTGGAAGACCTGCTGAGAGCTGGGGTTGTTCAGCCTGGAGAAGAGAAGGCTGCAAGGAGACCTTAGAGCAGCCAGCACCAGAGATGGAGAGGGACTTGTTCCAAGGACATGTAGCCACAGGACATGGACAATGGCTTCAAACTCAAAGAGGGCATGTGTAGATATAAGGTAATATATTTCCTCTTCCTTATATATTTATATAAGGAAGATATATTTCTTCCTAAGATATTAGGAAGAAATGCTTTACTTTGAGGGTGGTGAGAACTGTAACAGGTTGCCCATAAAAGCTGTGGCTGCCCCATCCTTGAAAGTGTTTGGGGCCAGGCCGGGTAGGGTTTTGAGCAGGATGACCCTGCCCATGGCAGGGCCAGTGGAATTAGATGATCTTTAAGGTTCTTTAAGGTCCAATCCAAACCACTCAATTATTTTATGATCCACCTCTTCCTGTGCTCCACAGGTATCTTATGTTCTTCACAGGCTGGGAGGACAACTGCCAGTGCCCTAACTTGAATCATTTTATTACAAACAACCAAGGCTCATATGCTGATGACTGAAGGAACAAAAAACCCCAAAACCCAACAACAACACACAACTAACTACTTTGACTACACAGACTTCTCTCCTTAAACTCCAGAAGTTACATAAAAATTGACTGGGCTTCTCCTTCTTTTCCTTTTTTCCTAACAATCCCAAGGATCTAAATGAAAGAAAATTTAACTAAAAGTTTAGAAGAAAGACAGCCACTAAGCAGCAGCTCTCCTGCCCTGTGTCAGTGGAACCCATCCACTAGATGTCAGTGTCCTCTTGGGCAGAGGAAAACCTTGGATCCCAATGGAAAGAGGGCAGCTGGCAGTCCCTGGTTATCAGGCCAACTGTACAGGAGGAAATTCTTATAAAGCATCCCTGGGCCTCAGCAGAAGCAGCCAGTAACAGCAGCATTTGTGGGCAGGAGACACAGAACAAATATAGCACCAGACACAAAGCTCAGCCAATAGATTTTAGAACCTCATGACTAAGAACTTTTTTGTGAAACATCACTGACATTTTTCAGGATGCTGAACATGTGTGTTAAAAAAACCTGAAAGATAAAGTTATTTCTGTTTCCTACTTCTTTAAATACTCCAAAATACCAACCAGTGGTTTTGGACCAAAAAAAAAAAAAAAAACCAAACCACAAGAATGTGTTCTACTTCTACTAAAATATAAGTCAGGCTTAAAGAAGCTTAGACTTGGAAGCAAAAGTGTAAATTATTACAGCACAGTGTGAAATCCTCTGAGATAGGCATGAAACACCACACCCTAAATAAAGGGCAGAGCCAAAGTCAAAGTTCAGGCACATTAAGTGACTGCTGTCAGAAGAAATGGGTAGAATTTTCTATTCACCTGCACTGCATCTAGATATCAAGGATAACTAAGTTTTGAATAGAACATTTCAGTTGGAAGAGACCTAAAATTATCATCTAGTCCAGCTGCCTGACCTCTTCTAGGGTGTCTAAATTTAAGTCTAAAAGGAGAATACTGATATAAAAGGAATTTTAAACTTGACTGCAGGACCACACTTGTAAACTAATGACACCTCTACAAATTATGTTGGGCTGATGGGCAGGGGTATGCCAGAGGGGAAGCACCATCTTGCATTACAAAAGGAGACAGACAAACAAGGAAGGTGAGAAAAAACAAGCCATGTTTTTATGTCTTATTTTAATGCACCCAGGACTGTAAGAAACCTATACAAGGAAATTATCACTGTTGTGGTAGCACACACAAGAAGCCTCTTGGTTCTTGTGGAGGAGACTGGGAAGGTTATGAAGTTGAAAAAAAAAAGAAATTAAGTATTTCAGAGGGTTATGAAGTACAGATTTCTTTCTTTTTGAAGATATTGGATCAGTTTGCCAGACAATCTTTCAATCCCCCAGCAAGAAAAACACCTTGAAGCCAATTTGAATGAGCACAGGACCTGGCTAAAGACACATCCTGGAGAACCACTTATAGTTACTGCACACTTACATCTGTTATTCTTGCCAGACAGGAAAAGGCTAAAAAAAAAATTCACCACAACATTTTCTCTTAGGAAAAAAAAAAAAAAAGAAAGAAAATGGGGGAAGTTGAATGAAAGGAAATTATACAGAACTAAAAAAGTGAAACAAGAAGCAGGGCCTGTTGAAACATGCCAGGTAGCAGAACCTGCCACTGTCCTGACCAGGGATGGGCTCTGGTGTCCTGTGCTCATCAACCTGCTGCTACTATGGACACAGACTGAGCTTCTACTCAGAATCTGCCATTGAGAAAGACTGGGAGGATGGCTCCATTTCATTCCTGGCATTCTCACAGTATCCTACAGTTACAATAAAGTATTAGACTAGGTGCATATTTGATTTGACACATTACACTGTTTGAATACTCAGAAGAACCTGAAAAGTATCATATGATCCTAAAATTTATCTCATCTTCCTTCCTCATTACTAATATACCTATTGCACTATGTACACCAGACTGCATTGCACTGCGGGAAAGGATTAAAAAAAAAATCCAATTCATGTTATTATTTTCTCCCAAACACCACAACTGCAGTTATGATCACTTGAACTGTTAATTTTTTGTAACCAAGTCATTCTGAAGAGACTGTCTTCTACTCAGATTCTATTTGCCCCTGCAAGTCTAGGACAGTTTTACCCTTTTGCTCTTATGCTGCAAATCCAAAGAAATCTCAAGAAAATTGCCCTCAATACAGAAATAACTCCAGCTTTTATTTCCCATGTGCATGTATGCCCTACAATAACACTGTGCTTGCTAGTCCATCTCTTTCCAAGATAATTGTTTTGATAATCTTAATGAACAAGTAGTACTTGAGAACAGCAAAAAAAGGCAACCAGGGGAACATCCTGGCCAAATTCCAACTCTTCAGCACTTCCTGTAAGCCTTATTTAGATCATGTCTTCATCCACCTTGCCAACATTACTGGTTGGTCACACACAGTGATCTGTGGATTTATCTTCTGATCTTATTCCTAATTATGAATATACCTATTGTACCATGTGTAGCAGATTCCAATTCCAACAGCACTAAAAAAAAAAAAACCCAGACACCTCACACCTCCCCCAAAAAAACTCCAAATGTTTAGAACATTTTGAGATCCTTGCCAGGCAGCATAAGACAATCCCATTCACATTATTCAATTGTACCAAACACCACAACTATTAATATTCAATATATTCAACTAATTTACTTGTTCAAGTAACAAGCCCAACACCTCAGCACAAGCAGCCTTTACAAAGCAATACTTCTTTCATGGTTTATTGATTCTGATTTCATTATTATTAATTATGTACCTAAATGTTTAGCTACCACCCGAACCCTGTAAATTACAAATGCTAAAGGGTTAGTGAGACTGAATGGAAACCACAGTTTCTTATTTTAAGAAATCCTCAAAAAAAGGAAAAAGCAGCTAAAGTAGATTCCAGGCTTTTCTACTTTGTAGAAAATGGCAAGTTACCACCTTGGATTCAATTCTAAGGTATACTTCAGATTTTGAAGAAGTTTTCCTCTAGCTAAAACCACAAATGCATAAACCGCTATTTATCTGCTTCCTTCCATCGTATATTGCAGAAGCTAACAAATGGAATACAGGAAAGACAGGTTTTGATGATCTACATGATTATAAGATAAGGAGAGAGTGGTTTTTTTCTTTATAACTTTGGGATTCTTTAAGTTTGGTATGAGCTATGCTTCATTAATGCAAGTCTGTTCAGCTTCTGGTACAATGAACTATCACAAGGACAGGGTTTCATTCCCACCCTACAGACAAGGGTCAGCTGGTTTGTCTTTCCTGTACCAGAGGCAATAGCTAATATCAATGGCAACAGCTAACAGATATTGTGATTTTTCTCTAACTGTTGCATCAAGTTTTAACAATATTTCACCTCTTAACTCTTTATTCCAATTCTGTCGTTTTAATCTTATTTCCTAAACCACTATTCTCCTTTATTGTCATTCCTTCCTCATCTCAGAGCAAATGCTGTGTGTACAGGAACTTGCCAGGGACACTGCCTGCAGCCCACATTTGCCCATCTAGGAACAGGAAAGCTGCTCTTCTCTTGGCTTACATCTACATTAAAAAAAATTCTGAGCTGTGGTCAAATTCACATTCTAATTCTGGAAAACCAGAACCTATTTCAGCAAAGCCACAGAATTAACAATGTGACTTGGTGAGACATTGTCAGTGGACACTGGAAGAGCAGCAGCCCCTGGACTGGCATCACAAAGCCCCACTGCCTGCAGAGACCAGAGTCAGGCCTTGTTTGAATGCAAAATGCTGGTGACAGCTCCTGGCACAAGCAGAACCTCTTCCACATTTTTACTGTCTCTTTCACCTCAGTACATTGCTCAACATACATTAGTCATGGAGAGAGCAGCAGGCTGCCAACCTGCACACAAATAAGCCATGAACACTTTCCTGCTTTAGGTCACTGAAATACAATGCAATCTCCACAAACTCCTCATTTTGAACAGCTCCCTCCTAACCTTGACAATCCTCTGCTGCCTTCTCCATCAAAATGTTGTTTTACCTCCCTCAAGAAACATACACATCATAGCATTTTACTACTGAACTTACATTTCCATTATTTGTAAGTGTAATTAGGTGTCATTTCTCCAATCTCCAAATTTGTGAAACTGCTAGTCACAGCTCTTCAGAAAGACAAAATAAGTAGATAAAATACAAGAAAGGAAGAAAGTTGCATTACCAAAGTTATTTCCTCCGATCTATCAAAGCCACTCACGGGAAAAGATAAATAAGGAAGAAAGGAATTTAAAATTTCACAAAGATAGCAAATATTAAACCAAAGTGGGACATTAAAAAAAAAAAAAAGGCAACAGGGAAAAATGAGGCTACATAGCATTAAACAGCTTAAAAGGAACAAGTAGCGTTGCTGCTTACAGCCACAAAAACTATGTGACTTGCTCTTCAATGTAGAAATAGGTGTGCCTTTAGTCAGAAAAAACCCAAACTTGTAAATTCCTGCAGATGTTGAGTGCTGCCCATAGCAGTGTTTCTAGCTAGAAAACAGGCTATAGATATTGCATGAAATTTGGACTGGGGAGAAACAATGACCTTTTCCAAATATCAGAATTCCCTACAATTACTACTAGGAGAATTATTTAAGCACAGTTAAATAGGACTCAAAATTTCTCAATCTTATTTTCCCTTAATGGAAGTGGCAGCATTCCAAACCAAATCCACACCTTTAAAAGACCTCAATTAATTTTCAGCACGTCAGTTAAATCCAATCTCAACTTCTGTATCTGCTGCTGCAGTTTGACTTTAAAGAACAATAGCATTTTTCTAAAATGCCCTCTTTAATCCTTCCATTGTGACTTCCCTTAAAGGCTACCTTCTACTCATTCCCAGTTTCTAGCACTGTGCATCAGTATTCCACTGGGCACCCAGAACAGCCATTAATGCTAATAAGCCCAGACAGGAATACATGTTTGTTCTAAAGAGACAGTAACTGCATGACAAGTAATAGGATGGGACATACAGGATTGCTAAGTCCTGGCTTTAAAATGCAAAATACAGAAACACATACTCTACAGCCAAAGCAGATTAATTCACAGGACCAGTGAAGTATCACAATGTCTTATCAGGATGCAAGTGCTCCTTATAGCTGCATTATGGTGACTAGCAGAGGATGTGAGCATACTGAAGTGCACCACTCACTAGAAGATTGCATCCTGGCCCCAGTGCAAGCTGTTCCCTCTGAACACTGACTGCATTCCTTGTAGCTGTCAGGACTCAATAGTTATTTCTGAATACTCAAATTTGGTATTTAGGCTTTGGTGTCCATGAATCTCTGTAATAAGCAAGCTTAGAAAACAGCTCAACACTACAGTGGCTCTTTTGAGGAAAGGGATCCATAAGCAATATTGCCTGGTCCAATACAAACCCTGAAATATTATTCCTGGTGAAATGAACAAACAACAGTAAGAAAATTCATAAGGGACACTGCATGAACATTCTTACAAAGACCATTTAAACCAGTCTGGTTAAATCTCATTGTCCACTGTCATTAAAAAAATCAGTGACTATCAGATCCAGATAACATTTATAAATGTAATTTTCTCCTTAAGAGGATAACAAAGTCAATAAAATGAGTGGCTTACCTACTCTGCTCTGAATTTAAAGCCAAGACCCAAATAGACCAGCCAGTTCTACTGTGACCACTGAATTAAGAAAAAAGACAAAGAACCCACACATATACTTTCCTATAATCCAACAACTAATCATGCAATACTCACAAGCTTAAAAGGGTACCAAACTGTACTATAGATAATCATTTACCTTCAGTTCACCAAATCCATGAAAACCTGCATGAAGCTAAAGCTTGCTCTGAAGAGCTTCTAGTCTAGAAGTGAAGCAAAGTTGAAGAAGTGCATGAAACTTATTCACAGGGTTTTCCACTCATCATGTAATGGCTTCTGTCATCCACAACCAGTAAAAAACAAAGGTTTTAAAAAAAATAAGGAAATCACTTTAGCAGCCCAGGGATAAGGTAGCACAATCAGAAATTTAAAAAAAACAATTAGTAAAATCCAATCACAACATAAAGAGAGGAGCATAATTAAAACATTCAAGACAGATCAGAGTGGATAAGGCTCAAAAATGCATGTTGCAATTTGCATAAGGTCTGACAGAAGTACCGTGCCCAGTGGAAAACTACACACTGCACAGGATGATTCAACAACTAGCTGACATAAATACAGAATTCCTGAAGGATATCTTGTTTATCTAACATCCAGAAGCTAGATCCAATAAGCTAAAGACAAGTCAAAGACAAGAGTATGAATACAAGAGGAAGCTCACATGAGCAAGTATTTCTGTCTTGTCTTCCACAAAAATCCTTCCCCCGTGGCCTTTGACATAACATCCAGAAGCAAGTCGGATAACTTCAATTTTGCAAGATGTGTTGTGAATTTTAAGGGTTTTTCAAGTCCAGCTGGTAAATTAAAAGCTTTTATGTACTTAATTTTTCATACAATATGACAATCATATACCCACTGACCTACCAACCACAGGAAGAAGAGAAGGTTGGGACCTCCATCCAAACAGATCTGCAGCTCAGGCATATGAAGCTGGTAAGCTGCTGTGGGTTAACCCCAGCTGGTGCCAGGTGCTCACCAAAGCCACTCTACCCCTGTCCTCTGCAACTGGACAGGGGAGAGAAAAATATAATGAAAAGCTCATGAGTCAAGGACAGAGATATCACTCACTGACAACCAACAAGGGCAAAACAGACTCAGCTTGGGGTTATTAACTGAATTTACTACCAACAAGTAATGAGAAGTAAAACAAGTATTAAAAATAAGCAAAACAAACCAAAACACCCTTCCTCCAAAACAAACCAAAACTCCCTCCCTTCCCAGGCTCTACGTCCTCCCAAGCAGAGCAGGGAGATGAGTCCTTCTGCTCCAGCACAGGATCCCTCCCACAGGAGACAGTTCTCCAGAAACTTCTCCAGTGTGACCCTCTCAGCTGTCACCAATAAGCACCAGATTCCAGTACCACACTAAAATGAACCTGTTAGCAGGGGAAGGAGGCACAAAAACCCCCCAAGATAATAAGTAAATATTGTCTGCTTTGTTATCGTGTTTCTTATTCAGGTGTTCCATGCAAACTATCTCATCTACACCATCAGTACACAATAGGGGAAACTCCTGACTTCAGCATCAAGTTCTGGGGGTGTTAAAGAGGTAAGTAATGTAACAGCCCAATAAAAAATAAACCACATGACGCTCAAAGAATAGAAGAAACTAATTTTTGCATTTGTTTACAAAAGCCAATTCCAGTGCCTCCCTGACATGCCCTACAAGATCCTCTACCTAGCAAAAAATCACAGTCCTTTTTAGTTTGAAACATACTGTCTCTAGAAATAAGTTCTTTACCTACTTATATCCCTTCACTAAATTCCCTTGTTACTTCATTGCTGCTTTTCTCACTTCTAAACATATCCTGACCTCAGATACACTTAATATATCTGGAAGTTACCTTTCTCCATAAGAGCTAAAGACATCATCATCGAGATTTTTATATCCACATACTTTCATTGGATGATCATATTGTCTTACTGTACCAGATAGAGAATACTTTTTCTATGAATCCAGGAAGGGAAGCCCATTATGTATGCTGTAAGGCTGGAGAAACAGGATGCTGGATTCATTTTCACAGGATCACCAATTTAAACAGTGCTAATGCTTTCTAAATTGCCATGCCAGAAAGACATGTTGCTAAAGCTTTGCACCAAAAGTACTGCAGTGTTTGATCATGTATAAGGTACCAAATGCAAGCTCACGTTCAGGATAATCCATATCAGAATTAGTTATGGAATTAGCTTGCATTTTAGAAAGAAATACTCTTTCCCTTTAGGAAATCACACTGATTTGTGGCAACAGCTTGCTGACTTTGGGATACACACTTTTTTTTTTTTTTTTCAGTGTTCTTGGTCTCACATTTAAAATAATTTATCAAGAGGCTATAGATTTCTGTAATTTGTAAAAAAGACAACTGGGCTTTTCTGCCACAGTTTTACTGCTCTTTTCTGAACAACAAAAATAGGAAGTTGACATCTCAGAGAATTTTCAAGCTGCATTGGTTGCATTTGCAACCACAAAAGGGAAAAGAAATGAAAGCTCCCATTTCATCATCTTAGTCAAAATATTAAGAAAATAGATGGTACCAGTTGAAGAAGCAACTGTAGCAGGGTTATTACAGAATACCAGGGCAATTTCCACAGCAGTTCTGTAGAATAGCCTCTGGAAAAGTTCTTCTGTTTATAAGGAAAATATAAAAGGTTGTGATAGGGCTTAACATGCAGCTTAATAACAACTTCTTTCAGAACACTCAGTTTGAAAAGCAGACTCATGTCCAAAGCCTTAAGTGCTGTGTAGCACTTAATGCAATTCTGTAGCAAAGAGCTATTAAAAGAAACAACGTATATTTCTCCCTTCTGGGCCTAGTCTTCATGAAGCAGGAATAACAGAAAAATAAAGCATCTATAAAACACCATATTTCTTTACTAAAGTAAATTCCAGTGTGTGCCTACAGTACTTTCCAAGTCCTTTCTACCTGCCTAAAACCAGTCATTTTTCTCCATTAGCATTTTCATATTGTTCCCTATATGTCCATTAACATCACAGTTCTGTTTATGCAACCTCAAAGAAAATGAGTTAAAATTGATTTTACAGTCTAATTTGGTCATAATAAAAATCCACACAGTTTTGTGTAACCACTTAAACTACTAAAATTGAAATTTTAGAAGTAACTGTTGAAAACTTAGAGCTATCTGGGGACATTCACAGTATCTAAGAGATTATTTCCTTCCTTTAGTAGTTTGTGCAATAGGGGTGCTGCCCTATAGACAATTTATAATTAATTCAACTCTGCAGGAATTCTCAGTTTCTTGAAGCAGTTCAGCTAACCTACATATACCCTTCCCTTCAGAACAGTGCTTCCTTTTCCAGCTTTATTTTGAGC
This sequence comes from Calcarius lapponicus, assembly GCA_039654755.1. Lineage (NCBI taxonomy): Eukaryota > Metazoa > Chordata > Aves > Passeriformes > Fringillidae > Calcarius > Calcarius lapponicus. Next base: position 3,214,615 of record CM077463.1, read on the forward strand.
TAAATGTTTCCCCTGAGTATTCCTACTGGACAACTGTATTCATTTCAATTAACAATTACTTATTGGCTAAAATAATCAGAATATACAAGAGGGAGTAAGTAATAATGAAAGCATTCCAGTTGTAATCCTGCTTCCCATGCATGAAGGTAAAGATTCAAGTAGAAAATCTAGGAAAAATTAAAACTTATTTTCTACACATGGAAAAACAGTAAAAAAAAACAGAGCTGTGCACTGCAAACATGCAGGACATGATACATTTACCACTGAGACATCTCCATGATTAATTTTACTCAGTCACAGAGCAGCCAGTCATCAGTTTCCATCCCAGCCTACCCACAGTCTGAGAGCAGTGCACTATTCCTATAACTTGTTCTTCTGTCTGTTCTGCTTTTTAGATTAATTGATCTCTCAGTTTTGTGCAGTGAAACAACTAGAGAACTAATCCAATAAGAACCTTTGTCTAAGTAGGAAGCTATACCCAAGTACCACACGTGCTACCCACACACTTGAGGAAAAAAAGACACAGTTCCATCACAGGACTTTGCATTACACAGTCAAACATAATCAAATAAGAAGTCAAACATTTAGGACAGAGTAGAACACTATTCAGGCTTCTCAAGAGCAGCGCAGTTCCCACAGCAATCAGTCATTTAAACAGGATGCATAATCTACACTGACAAGTCCTCTGAACACTTGGACAGGAAACCCATGAAACATCCTTTCAGTTTGGAACCAAGTTGTTCAAAGATAGCTGTGCCCTCCAAGAACTACCAGGAGAATAAAAAAATGCCATACTCTCATAAGGGAAGACAAAATGTATTTTAAAATGTAATCAACAATGGAAAACAATATGAAAATTCTGGAACAGGCCCCTGAGACTCTCCAATGTGACAAATAGCTGGAAATCATGCCAGTAAGTCCAGGAAAAATGTGCATGAACCAGAACCTAGAACTAGTCTAGCTCAGCACAAGAAATTAATTTCTCATCCATGATACTGACCCTAAAGCAAATAGGAAAGATAGCAAGGATAGCAACAATAGCAGAGGTGCTGAGTGCTCAATATCAATAAAAGCAGGAACATAAGAGATCACTCATGATCACATTCCTTTCAGCCTCTCTTTGGTTGTATTAGCTGCCCAGAGGAACAAGCCTTGCCAGCTGAAAGATGCTCATTTACCTCTCCAGACCCCCAAAACTCCCACTCTTCCACTGATCCACATAGAAGCTGTTCTTCTAGTGATCACAAAGAGTCCAAAACATCTGTGTGTTTTCAGCAGAAAAACAAAAAAGCAGATGTCATCCACATGAGGCAGCAAGAATGACAAGACAGGACAAATGCAGCAAGATGCAAAATTGTTTAAGAGGACACCACTGTACGCTGACCTTAGAAAAACAAACTCATCTACACCTTACGAGACTACATAAAAAGGAAATTAATGTAAAAAAGTTTGTTTTAAAATGACAAGTTCAGTGTCATAACTAAATTAGAGATTAAAGTAGTACATACATTCTTTAAAGCAATATGATTTTAACTAAGCTAACTTCCCCTTAGAGGCTGGTGCTTTCCAAACCATTACTTTAGACACCAAAAATCATAGCAAAGATCAGGCAATTAAAACAACTAAATTTCAATAATGTTTAGGAATCAAGGCCTGCTCTCCAACATGTAAAACATGAAACATATGGACCTTCTGCCAAAAAGGAAGGAACACAAGTTATATGGATACCTTTAACAACTGCGTTAAGATTTCTCCAAATCACAGCAAATTAAAAACAGCACAATCCAACCAATCCATACAACACTTAAAACTTTCAGTCTATGCATGTAGTTGCCCTTGGCCCATTCCTAACACCAGGCAACTCAATTCTTTCTGCAGAACTAAGGGAGCTCAGAAGTAAAATTAACTGTCAGAAGCATTATGGTATGATTTCCTTCAAAATTATTGATGCTTCCTTACAGAAATATGAATGAATGAATGAAACATATTTCTTTATTTGCTTTGTTCCTAATGACATGTGTAGCCCATGAGGCAACATCATTCATTGCTTCAGTCATCTTGTAATAGGCAGATATTTTCCCCCATTGAAGTAACTGCCTTGCTACTTTTTATAGCTGATAATTCAATTCTAGGTTTTACTTTCACAAGACACTTCCATTAGGACAACAATGTCTTTAAGTCTTCCCATAAATTAACACCAATAAAATTGCCTTTTAAAGAAATTAAAAGTATTGGCTTGTAGGAGGACAGATAGGAGCAAAAATTAGGTCAGCTAAACTAGGTCATCCATTTATACCTCTATTTATCTCATACCTTTTGGGAAACATTTTTTTTTTTCTACTTGATCTTTTTAGCTGTGTAAGAATTTTTTCATTCTAAAGCTGATGACAAAACAGCAGCTAGAACAAGGCCCTCAGGGACACAAGCAGCAACCTTCCTATGCAAACCTCAGTGACTCAAACACCCTGACACCAGTATTCAGAGGTACTTTAAACAAGTTTCCAACCCAGAAGGACAGCCCTAAAGCCTGCCAGTTCTGACTGTGCTCTTCTGCTCTTACAACTCTTCCCTTACCTCACTGCACTCTGAGCTTCCCTAGTAAAGCTACTGGCTTTGCACTCGTTTTGTCTCATCAATATCGGGTCTGAACAATCTGGTTTCTTGAAGGTGCAGAGGGACTCCAGACACAGCTCCAACAATACAGCTGCTCTCTGTGCTCCAGGTTCCAGATCCAAAACTCCACAGCCATACCAGAGTGTGGCTCTCTTTTCATAAACACATTCTGATTGCTCAAATTTGAACAAATAATTCATGAGTTAAGTTTATATTAGCAAGGTTTTTTTTTGTCAGATGAAGCAGGAAAACAAAGAGCTTAATCTCTCTGCAACATTCACGTGCTAGTTAAAAGAAACAGAAATGCAGGTCCACGCTTCATTTAGGGCAAACACACACAGCTGAGTTATCCAAGCTTGTGCTGGCAAAACCACAGCAATTGTGGAGTACAACAGCTTGAGGAAAACACCAGGATACAAACAATGCACTTCCTAATGGCACAAAGAGCTCCTGCTCTACCTAATTCACTTGTGCTTTACTCAGTTCCTTATCTGACCTTTAACACTGATGCCTCTCCCTAACTGAAGGGCTGTTATATAAGACCAAGAAAAAACCATCATCTACCATCTGATTTCAGTTCTAGAAATGCATACCCAAGGTATTCCTTCAGTTTCACGTTTTCCCAACACTAAGAAATGCATTACTATGTTCCCTATGCCAAAAAGTCCTTTGTACTAAGCATACTATAGTCAAACTGTAGTAGTACACAAAGGAAAATCCACAAATCTTAAATAGTAACAATGAAGAAGAGAGAACAGAATTTCTGTTTATTACAAACCAATGGCTTTAAGAGATTAATATAGAAGCCTCGGACTTCTGTTGCACTCACGATCAACAAATGTATACACATTAGATAATCTGAATATCTGCTCACCTTTCCCCTGCTTGCAGAGCAAATATCTTATACTTAGCTATAACAGCACCAAGGAAAAACAACCTGAACCTACTGCAATTTTAAAGTAAATTACATGCAATCCAAACCAAGAAATTTTTACTATAGATCAGTGACACATATGCAGAGTACTACACAGACTTTCAACCATGCTTATACAAATACATAAGCATGTACATGGAGCTACAGAACTATAGATTAGGGTCTAAGGCTGATAAATTATGGTCACATGAGACATATCCATATATAGGTATCTACTGATATGTATCTATCTATATACATATATAACTAAATACAGCAAAAGGTGCTGTAGAATTGAGGTAAGAATAAAAACAAAGTATGTATTTGACATGCTATTTAAATTCATTGGATTGCATGTAGTATGCCATGAGGTGCAAGGTCAACACTACCATTTGCTCCTCCTGAACAATTCTTTTATATTCTGCAAAATCCATACACAACCCTATATTCCATGAGAACAGTAGACTTACACACTGCTGTCTTTCAAAAATGAGCAAACAGAATTTATTACCACACAAGCTATTTGACACAACCCAGAGCATTGCCTAACTGACTTGGTTTAGTTTCATGTGCTGAAAGAACAGCAATTTTAGGCAGAGCTTGCAAGTTCTTACACCCCAGGGTCACCACAGCAGCTTTGTGGCTGTATTCAACCACCTCTACAAAAATTCAGAATGTCATCTTTGGAGCAACAGAAACAGCACTCATTTCCTCAGAAGGGGACAAAGAAGCTGAATATTTAAACTGAAAGATTGTCCATGCAAAACTGTATTTTCATATAACATTGAATGAACACTATTTCGCAAAAATTTCAGAAGCCTCTAAAGTCTGGGCTTACTGAAATGACTATTCAGTGACATTGCTCCAACCAGATTTGGTCCATGTAAAAGAAGCTTTATGAATGGCCTTGATGACTACAACCACACACAATGGGGTCATGTGCTGGGGTGTGCCCCCCACAGACAAATTAACAGCCTCTAGCTGAAATATGTAAATGGAAACAAAACTTTACAAATACATTTACAAGCAAATTTAAGCATAATATGAAAGGTGACTACTAACAGATCCATTATTTAACCCTGAAATGATAAAAATGCACAAGGCATATCTGAAGTGACAGTTGCCTATGACCTATTAACTGATTGCTAAGAGCAGAGTTCCTTATGACTGATCAGCTGTACAGCACACTTAGGGGTCATTTTCTCCAAGGCAATTACCCCTTCTGGCACACTCCACGGAAAATAAGTGCTCCAAATACATTTTTCAAAAGAACCCAAATCACAAGAATTCCATGTAAACCTCTCCTCACACCAATTAAACCTTGGATTTGAAGTTTCAAGAAACAGTTTACTATCTAGTTGATTCTACCAAAGCATTTTTCCCAGTTTAACCTTTACAGATACAAATATCTCTTGAAGAAGCCAGCATGCATTTCATAATACAAAGCTTTGGTGTTTCTAACAATATATTACAAGCACCAAACTCATTAAATAGATACTAAAAAACATCACTTGCAAAAACGTCTATACGGGGTGGGATCTTACTGCAGAGATAGTAAAAAAAAAAATGTTTTATAAGTTTCCAGATTATATGCCTGTCTTATAAATTTGAAAAGTATCTTCACAGATACTCAAGAGGTGCACTAATAGCATTTGAATCAGAAAGGCTTATGCAAATGCACATTAATACACAGAGAAGCTTCAAGAGGGGCATTTCTGAAGTGCTACAGTTGAATAGGTATTTCTGGTATCCCTAATGCCACTCCAGGACCAGAACAAAATCTGTCATGACTGGCATCAGTATGTGGACTTTCACTATGTATCTTAGTAGTTTTAATCAGTGATTTAGTATAGTGTAGAATTTTCATTCATTTTAAGCAGCCTTTAGGCACTTTAGAAATTGTACCATTTCCTAAAAAAAATTACTGAAAAACAAAACAAAGACAAAAGCCTCAAAAAATGCACAATGCAAGTTTTATAACATCTGGTGGAACACTTCCTACGATCAGCTACATTTTATCCTTGCAAGTCAAGCACACTCCGTCTCCCATTTTTAAAAATAGAATTTTCACAAAACAATCAGTTAGAAGCACTTAAATATAAAAAAGCCAAAACCAAAACTAACTAGATGTAAAAGGCATAGAAACTAGTTTTTTACCTTTTTCAAATAATTCTAATTCCCTTTCATACTTCAGAAAACAGCAACTTGAGTGCTTTACTGTTTCCAAATCTAAAAGTTTCATATGAGACAGATTGAACAGAACATAGACACACAATATTCAGTTGAGTTAGTTACCTGTGCCCTCTTGAGTGAAAGGTATAGAGATCTGTGACTAGGTGTAACAAAGTTGTTAAAAAAATTTATTATTATTTAGACTGATGATCTAAGACAAGACCATTTTGACACTTCCTCCAAACAGCTGCTGAGGGCCCCCTACACAGTATCCATCACAACAACAACAAAAAAAACCCCAAAAAACAAAACCAACACATTCTCAGCCATACACAGTATTCCATGACAACAGATTAGCCAGATACATAACTCAAAAGATGAAGGAAGACTGTCAAATACCACAAAACAATTGAAACATCTGATCCCTGAAGGTAAAACTTCACACAATTCACATTTCAGTTCTCCTATAACAATGGCAGTCTACATCAAACAGGAGAAAAGAGTGTCAGGATGCTTTTGTCATGACTATAACGTAAGAAAACAAAAATGTGTTAATGGTGGGTAGATTAAAACTTAAAAATAAATCACCAAATAATATTTATCAAGGTCTTTCTAAATTCTAGAATAGATGTTTTCTGTTCCTCCATATGGAACTTTGACTTCCAACCTTTGTTTGATGTAATACACATGTTCATTACAAAAAAATCAGAATCCAGACCACGCTGGTTGTATTCATACAGCATGAAACACCAAGAGGAAGCAATCTATACCTATTTCCTTCTACCCAAATAGCAATGTCAGCAAAAACCCAGGAAAAAATATACTCCTGAGTGTACCACAACCATGGTAGCAAAGTCCTAACCTACATTATTTTAGGAAAAAGCCCACTTGCCCCATATCCACATACACATGATTACTGACAAGGCTTACAGACATGTCTGTCCTGTTTTCAAACTATCCACTTCATTTAATCCTAACTGTGCACACCCAGAGTACTGAAGTGATCTACTAATAAGTCCTGCTTACTTCCTAGTGCAAATTAATTAACTGCATTTGATTTCCAGTAACAAACTTGCCACTGGTGCCCAGATCATAGAGTTTATCTTGCTGTTGGGGAGGCACTGGTGGAGTGGGTAATAATCAACTCTCCACCTTCCAAGAGGAAGTTGTTTCCAGGTATGTCAATGGCATTATTAAATTGCAGTCTTAGTCATCTACACTCTGGACTTTCAATAGCAATCAGCCAGGCTTATCAGCCTACCTGTGCACACCTCTAGCTTCCCTACCCTCTCCTGCAGCACTCCTGGGCACCCAGCATGTACTTTTAGTTCATTCACTCGGGCCTATGTACAACTCTCCAAGCCTATTACTCAATTATTGCCTATTATTCAAAGGCAATAAAGACCTAAAAGTAAAGAATTGTTTTCATTTGCATTCACCCACTATTCCATTCATATTTTAGATTCCATTTTGACTTGGAAATGAAGGGATGAGTAACAGCAATTCCTATTCCACAAACTTGCCACTATTTAACAGCCATAGAACATCCTGCGCTTAAATGAGATAACACAACTTCCTCCCTTCTCACCTCTCAAAAAACATCTACTCATTCTTTAACTGAATAGAATACTGAAACTTAAATCCCCTTTACCTCTCTTTCCTTCTTCCTTTTCCATCATTTCAAAGAGGACTTAAGCATAGCTCTGTCAAAACAGCCAAATACACCCCAAAGCACACACCCCAAAAATCCCAAAATACCCCAGTACATTCATAGTGAAAAAAAAATTTAAAAATCAGCAATTATGATTCTTGTCATCACACTAATCTATGTCTGCTTTATTAGAACTGAAGATCCTAATTTCCTGGTTTTCCTTTAGTTTCCGATACAAAAATCAAATATGAAAGGCTGAAGTACAAAGTGTTAAAGGACAAAATTTTCAACACAATTCTCCCCAAAACATTGAACACTCTTTCAGGTAATGCATTTTTCTCCTGAAATGTCTTGCCTATTAGTTCCTAAATGCTATTTTCCCATTTTTACCCATATTCTCTTTTCTTGCTGCTACAGGAAAGCAGTGGGAAAACTCACTGTCTATACTGTTGAAAGCCACAAAAACAACATGCTGTCAAATAGAGAAATTGAAACAAAAGCTATTTTTCCATACAGGGTGGAAAAGAAAGGATGCTTCAAAGAAAGGATGATAAAAATATCTATTATATATCATTTGACTACAAAAAACCTAAAACATCAGGATAATTATCATATATTAAATGGCAGAGGTGGATTAGGAGATCTAGAACTAAGTACATGACATAGAGATTATTAAGAATGTCCCTCATTTTGCAGTAGTCTAGGCCAGCCCTTCTGTAAAGTATATGTAATTTACATGAACAAGACAGGCTCATCAGTACAAGGCAAGATGTCAATTAATGTTAAATAGCAATCCTATTACTAAAACTACGACTAAATAAAAAGCTTCTGTCAAATTCTGTAACCTTTAAGCTCTCATGTGAAGATTTAAAAGGGTCCTATCGCTCCAATGGCGTTCTTCACTTCACACTTTCCTCTCTTCCTTTCCCACACGCTCAGATGTTTCAGCAGCATACTTTTAGCATTTGCAAAATCCTGCCCAAAGAGCGTGGCCGATTTCCCACGGGCTCGCTCCCCACCCTGGATGAACTCGTTACTTCCCAAAGTCCACTTCCTCTTCCAGCCCTGGACCTGCCAGCGCTCCCAACGCCCCTCGCCTTGCGCAACATCCGCGGCCTCCTCCCCACATTTCGGACCATCTCCGATGCGACGCTTACATTGAGATTATTTTTTATGATTTTTGTTGTTCCCAGACCATTAGCACAGACTGACAGCTTAAAGGGCTAACGATGTGCTTTTAATCCCAAAGAGCCACACATAATAAAACGAGCTACAAAGACAGATACGGAGGGCACTAACCCGCTCTCCTTCAGCTCCTCTGCGGGTCCAACTGCATATTGCTATTAAGTATTTAAATGATATTGAAAGGTGCCAGCAACATCTGCCCAATCAAAATTATTGTTCACAGCTCAGACGACCAATTCGAAAGATTAAACTCCCGATATATTGTAACAGCCCTATTAAACAGCTAAAATAAACCAGGAAAAGCACTAATTCTCCGGGAGAATTTTTTCCCCAGCGCACACGTTCACCAAAGGCTGACGGTGAACTGATCTGGAAGGAAGAAAGGACGAGGGATACAGGCAGGGCTGCGATGGGGGATGGGAGACGTTAGCGAAGGGAAGATGAATATTCCTCCAAGGACTATCAATACGTTTAACACATCTCCTCGGAAAGAAGAGAAATCTCAAGCAGGCAGCTACAGGGGCAAATCAAAGGGGAAGGAGTGCCCGATTGTCCCCAGCTGCCATCACAGACGGCGACCCTGCAGAAAAGCGGCTGCCGGGGCGAGGAAGCGCTCGCAGCCCCCCCGCCTCGCCTCCGTCCCCTTTATGCGCTCAGGGAAGCAGCGGGGCGGGCGGACGAGGAGCCTGGCGGTGAATTTTGCAAGAGCCGATGACCACCAGCTGCCCAGGAGCGGGGAAGGGCCGGGGCCGCGGTGACAAACCTCCCGGGGCTGGAGGGCAGGAAGGAGGCTGGATCCAGGCGGACACTCTCCCTCCCCCCGCCGAGCTCCGAAGCGGCGGCGGGCACAGGGAGCCGGCCGAGCCCCGGGGCACACAATAGCCGGTGACCCCCGGGGATGCGAGCCCGCCCGCCCCGGCACCCCCCGCCGGCGGGGGATGGGGAAGGGGCTGCGGGTCACCCCCCCCGCCCCGGGGGCGGCAGGAGCCCCGCCCGCCCCGCCCGCGCCGCCGCCCCTCACCATGAAGTCGCTGGCGAAGTTGTCCTCCCCATTGTGGTCCGTGTCCTTCATGGCCTGGACTCGCTTAATGAATTTCCTCAGGATCTCCTCCTGGCTCATCCTGCCCCGCCGGCCGCCCTGCGGAGCGGGAGCCCCGGCCGCCCGCCCGCTCTCCGCCCGGAGCCCCCTCCGCCGCACGACCCGTCACCCGGCTGCCTTCCTTCCCCTCCCTGCCTCGCCTCTCCCCCGCCCGGGCCTGCCCGCGGCCTGCTGGCCCCGCTCTGGCTCCGCTCCCGCCCCGCTCACGGCCGCCCGGCCGCCCGCTCCATCCTCCCCTCCCTCCGCCCGACCCTCCCTGGAGCAGCCGACACGGACACGACACGGCCCCTCCTCCTCCCGCCCCGCGCACGCGCGGCGCCCGCCCCGCCCCGCCCTCTCCCCTGTGCCCCGCCCCGACCCGGCAGCGCTCCGCGCCCATTGGCTCTCCCCACAGTCGCCTCGCCCTATTGGCGGCAGCGTACGCCAATCACCGGCCGGCCGGGCTTGGAGGGAGCGCTCGCAGGGCTCCACGCCTCGCCCTCTCCCCCCGGCTCCCCCCCCCCGTTTCCCATGGATGGGACCGCCCGAAGGGCGCCTCGTGGAGCGCTGGAAGGGACCACTTGGCGCGCGAGGGGGGGGGGGGGCTGAGCTGAGCGGAGCGGAGCGCGGTTTCCCCTGGCTGGAGCACAATGGGCGGCGGTGGGTGCCCGCGGCGCCGCGCCGGGAGGCAGCGGCATGTCGGGACATGTAGTCGCGACAGCGCCGCGTCCCGGGGCTGGGGGTTCACGCAGCGTCCTACTGAAACGCCCGGATCAGAAGGGTCCCGCCGCGGGTGGGAAGCCCGCAGCCGCGGGAAGTGCCGGGGGTTGCTGCCGCGGCGGTGCCGAGGCGCGGCGGCGGTGGACGCCGGGCAGCGGGAAGATGGCGGGGCGGGACAGGGGACGGGCGCGGACACCTGGCCGGGGACCGCTCCTCGCGTATTTGCATGTATGTATATTCAGTGTATATATATGTGCGTGTTTACATTTATTTTTCATATATTTATATATGTAAGTGTGTACTCTTTATGAAGTGTGTATATATATATGTGGTGTATATATATGTATGTGTGTGCGGATAGATAGATAGACAGATAGCTAGATGGATGGATGGATGATAGATCTACCTAATGGAAGTGTCCGCAGGGGAAGCTGGTTCATGGAAGTGCTGCCGGCAGGGGTCTGCGGGCTCCGGGCCGGCTCCGAGCGGGGAGAGAGTCCCGCACCCCTCGGCACAGCAGCGAGAGGGCTCAGGCACCCCGCGCCTTCCTGTCTTAAACATAGCCTAAAATCTCTGCCTTACGCGGTGTCGGAGGATTTGACAATATGCTATTTCATTCCTAATGTTACATGGAAAAGTTGGTGTCCTGATGACATTTATTACTTCTGCTTAAGCAAAGTAAAGCAATTGTGGAGGTGTGCGTATGTATAGACTTATAGCTTAATAAATAATTGTAAATATTCCAAGTGAAGTAGTTTAAAATACAGTTTCCTTGATGAAGACCTACACAGCCTTGAGTGATGCTGTTAATCCGGTAGAAGTTTGTCACACAGGCAGATGACAAAGGTCCAAGCTGAGAAGCATTACCCGGCTCAGTCACTCCTGCTCGTTCCCTGCCCCGGGAGCGTGTGGCGATTGCAGTGCCACCAACACAACTCCTGTCGGACAGGACATTGAACCGGCTCAGGGAACTCACTCAGCTGCAATATAAGTCCATAGAAAATCCGTGTGTTTTCTTCTCTGATCATTCCAATAATCTAGCTTTGTTACCAAAAGAGACCTACAGAAAGCTTGATCCTCCTGTGTTGGTGTAATATATTGCTGTTTTAGAAGGCTGCCAAAGAATACCACTTCCACAGCAGAATTAGTACAATGGCACATTACCACCCTCAGCCCAACTCATTGCTCACTAACTCACCATATTCCTAGTGGAGGCAAGTTTTGAGGTACAGCGTAGGAACCTGAACTGTAGCTGCTGCTGCATGGACACATTTCCTTCTCCTGCATCTGCTGCAGACACAGCCATCTCTGGCAGAGGGGTAGGCTGGAAAATTGAGAGGCTTAGCATTTTCACATGACCTGCTGCAGACTTCAGCATCTTATTAATGGGCTGGGGATTTTAGCTGTTGATGTTCATCAGCTAATATACGGGAGAGAGACATAAGGACACATGAAGGAGCTGGGAAAGGGCATCAGCTCTGTGCTGAGGTTTAGTGAAGCCTTTAGTGAGCACTCCACAGAAACACATCAGCTGTCAACACTCAGTCTCCTCTCCATGTCCTTTGCACCAGCTTCCATATAATAAGCTAATCAATTGGCCCTGAAGAGCCACAAGGATATCTGCTTTTCTTGTTTTAATTCCTCTCTTCCTTCTTTTCCAAACCTCCTTTTCTACAATACCAAAAAGCAGCTTTAAAGGGAAAGACAGAAATTAGAGAGAGACCTGAGACTGCAAGGATAGCTGGGGCTGGGATCATCAGATAATTTTTCTATGCCACCTTGCTGGATTTCCATCTGCTTAGGAAGGTTGCTGTTTGCTCAGCAGTTGTCCTGGTAAACCTGCTCCCATGCCAGATGGCAGGTAACTTCAGAAAAGTGATACTTGAGACTACACAACCAATTACGGAAGTCTGGAATGTTGTATGATTTTCTTCATTTATTCACACAACTGAGTTATAGACGAGGAAAAGAAATATCATGATGAACCTGATGTCATTATTGCCTGACATGGAAAGGACCCAGCTGTTATTCTGGCCTCATTCACAATCTGCAACTCAACTGTAACAAACTGTTGTGAACCAGCAAGTGTAACCGTGGCCTTTCATTTGGTTCAACTGATAAGAAGGTTATCAGTCTCAGAAGACAAAAAAAGCCCCCGAAGTAGGCACGTGTCACTAGCCAGAACAAAGGTAAATATGAAACAGAGAAATTAGGAATAGCATGGAGAACTATGCCTGGCATTGTCTGCCTGCGCATGTGTACCTGTACCTGGGAGAGCTGCAAACCAAATAGCACCAGTTTTATCTCCCACAGCCCTGCAAATGGTGCATGAGGTTGTTTCATGTCTGTGATGTGAATAGACACCTCAAGCCTCAGCAGCAAAAATAGCATTTCAACCCAGGCTTTTGATCTGAGGCTCACAGTATCTGGGTTAACCCCAGACATCTGACCAATACAGCATGTGTGCATGAGTGCCTATTTGTGTAGCCGTAGGAGAGGGGCGGAAAAAACAGACACACAGCATGAATTACTCACCCTAGACATAGAACAGGAAGTTTCTATCCAAATCTGTAGAAGAAAATTCTAGTTTTGTCTTAACAATCCATGTAAGTATGGTCCTTGAAGAAAAACAAGTAAATCACTTACAGCTTCTCTGCTATAATCTCATTTTCCCTTGCCGTGCACTGCTCCAGCTGCAGCAGGGAAGGCAGACAGACGCTTTTTTTTCTGTTCCAAGGTGGCTTCTCATGTTCCCACAAGGTAAACATGGTGTAAATTGCTAAATGTGCTTCCTGGCCTGCACACCATGGTGCTGCCCAGTCAATGGGTGGGACACATCCCAGTTTACCAACCTTCAGAGGTTTCCCTCAAGCTGAGATGGGGCACAGGCTCACATCAAAGCTGTTTGGCTTCAGTGCCTCTGTGGCTGGGAGCTGCGTTCAAAACCCAGCACATACCTACCCAAAAGTATGTTTCAGAAAGAAATCAAAGGACTGGGGTGGGAGGGAAGGGTGAAAGGACCCTACAGCTCTGAGTAAGGGCATCACCTCTGACAGTTTTAATACCTCCTTTGTCCAGCAAAACAAGACCTTGTGTATTCCTTGTAATTTCATGTGACTACATTACAATGATTGCTCACTTTGTCACCGGTTTCTTCTCCCCTTTGCAATAATCTGCAGACTCAAGGACTTTCACTATTTGGAGTAATGCAAAAGAACCATAATGCACCATAACACTTTATGTTGTTGTATAACTAATAATGCAATACTGAAATTATAATAAAATTATGATAAATATATCCTATATGTGAAAGCCCAATTTTATCTATCCTGGGTGTCTGAAAAGTTTTTGTAATCAAAATTATTTAGCATAAAAATAGATGTTAGCATTTATAGATTTCACATTAACACTCCTGAAATATACTTTAAGTGCAGTTAGTTGGAAGTTTTCTAAAAATGTGGTGTTTCAATGGAAAATGCTGTTTCTGTAAAAGTTACATTTTCCACAGGAAACAATTTTGCCAATGTTTTTCTGCTTTCCGACAAAAACAATGCACTGTTATACTTACAGATGTAGAAATGTCTTTACCATTGAAGTCAGCACAACTTGGGTTAGGGACTCAGCACATGAAAGAGCTGGAGCATGGAGTATAAATGCCAGGAAGCTGTTGAACAGCTCAAGGGTACACATAAAAACTAAGTCCAAGCGAAACATTTGTCTTTGATCTGACAAACTGAAATGCAACGTGTCTTTGCACAAATGTCAAAATGTTTCATGCTGGTTGAAAATAGTTAAATGCAACATTCAGGAATATCAGGATTACTTTTGTATACTCTTATCCTCAAAATATTTCAGTATTTAGTCACTTTTGTTTCTGAAGAGGATAAAAATATTGTATCACTTTTTCTAGTTGATCTTCAGCTACAATTTAACCACTTAGATTAAAAGTAACAAACTAGAAGACAGCAACCCCCACGGAGTCTCAAAATTCTAATTTTGGAAACAAAAGGCATTGTTGACAATAGATGTAAGTAAGATACATAGTATCCTTTGTATACTGCAAATTAATTGAATTTCTGATTTAAACCTGAAACTAATCTTATTTTAAATGAGTCATAAAGACCTGATCAGTGTCTGTATAATATGTTCCATTCATATTCATTAAGTGCCATGTGACTGCTGAATTTCATGACATTTGCCTCTATTACTCTAAGTTCAGCAATGACAGACTCCTGTAATTACCACTGAAAATACTCCTACTACAGTTTAATTTTACCTGGCTTAGTTTTTATGTATTTATTTACCATCTTCTGGAATTCATTGTGTGATATTGCTAAAACTCTTTATATGTGACATTTCTTATGCAGGTAATAAATATTTTAGACCAGAATTTCATGATCAGGGCATATTTTGGAATCCCATCTAAGAGTAACATACACCTCCCCACCTCATACAAACACAGTTTTAGTACACAGAAGAAACTTTGTTCTTGCTGCAGCACTTACTGAAGCAGCATTGAGGTTTAAAGTGGTTTTTAGGTATCGCTAATATGTAACTGAAACAAAAGTAAGAGTGTGCATTATGATCATCAGGATAATATTCTACCATGACCAGCTTTAAAAAGAAAATAGCTGTGAAATATTGTCCAGACTTAAAATGTTTCTGCTTTTTTTTTTTTAACATTTCATTTAATTAAAGATTTTTGACTGAGGTACTTCTTTGATTTTTTGTGAGTGGAAAAACAAATGTTTCAGAATACAATCAAGATTTTCTGCAAGTTTTTAACAGTATTAAAATAAATAGCAGTATTAAAATAATTTGAGTATTAAAATAAATAACAGTATTAAAATAATTTGAGTTTCAAATTAATTGCTGTGTCTCCATTTGATAGTTGCTGTTTGATAGCCTCACTGTAAGCCCATCCCTGAGAGACTCAATGGCTGTTATTTATACATGTCACTATTAATGCAGTAGGAAACCTGCTCTGTGCTATTGGATCAGGACAATCAGGAGCCATTTTCCATCTGCATCTTTTGACCTTATTAAAACTGGACAGAGAATTTCTGAGCCCTGTCTTGTGCCTCGGCAGTGCCCCTGGGCCAGGGTGCCGGGGCGTGGGCTGCTGCGGGCCAGCTGCAGCACTGCGGTGGGCTGCCCCGGGGAGCCTCATTTGCCTCCCTGTGACAAAGCTTTCCTCGAGGGTATTCCCCAGGCACAGCCACAGCACATCTGAAATGGAAATAGCAGCAGCAGAAGGTAAGCCTGTGCACAGGCCGTGCTAGGTAGCTGTGCTCTCCAGCCTTCGCCTGCAAGTATCAGAAAGAGCATCGTTAACAAACCGGTGTGTTTAAAAGACACCAGGGAAGAATCTGGATGTTCTAATGGGAGGAACTCATTCAAAATGTGGTTTTAAAATGGGTAATTGAATAAAAATGAAGTTTTCAGTATCCCTTGTAAAAAAATAATCATGGTATGAAATTTTGCATCAATGAATACAAAAGGTTACTATAAACTGAATGAGCTTTGCTCAATTTATCTTGTTCAGTTATTCAGTGAATCATCCTTGAGAACAAAAGAATTAACCAGTTCTATTTCAGGGTTCTTATCCATTAGCAAAGCAGTATTTGTATTATCCTTAACAAATCTTAGACTTGTTTGTCTCTAGTTTTATATTCATCAGTACACATTAAAGTATTCCCACTTCCCTAAAATGCATCTTTACCAAAAATAAAACAAAAAATTGCTAGATAGAATCTAAGCCAAAATTATGAAGCACTGCTCTTTTACCTGGCATGAGCATTCTCTGGATGCACATACTATTCCATTTTATTCTGAAAATCCTATTAAAATAATAACAAGGACAGAGACTGCTAGTGCATTAGATGGACTGGTGAAACTGAGCCCCCTGAGTCCCTCCTGTGAAATGCCTGCTGTTATGACCATTAATAGTCATAATGGCCAGTTCAGATTCTCAACTATTTTGTAGATTAAAAAAATTATTTTTAATAGTCTCTTAAGGGAAATAGTAAGCTTTATTGTTTGGGAAACAAAACCAGATGGGAAAGGGAAAATAAATTAAAACTAAAGACACTCCTCCCCCTCAAGTCCACAAAAATTATACTCTAGGGAGCCACCCTATATATGACCAGATCTGTTTATTTGTTAACTTAAAAAAATATGGATACAGTAATGACTTTATTCTCTAATGTGAGTTTTCTCCCCACATTTCAGTGAAAGGTTTGCTGTTATATCTGTGCACTATAGCAAAGTGACATAAGGCCAGCATATACTGTGTCCAACAATATTCATATTTCATTATCAGAGAGCACAACAATAGTTCCATTGTGTAGGGCAGCTCTCCTTGGAGGTGGAAGGAAGGCTGCACACAAGCTTCCAGAGTGGTCCAGAAATACGATGGTGACACCAGACTGGCTCATGTAAACAGGAAATCAAACCAGGATGTAAACTGGACTGCTTCCATATTCAGTAATATTTAGCTAAAAATAAACAGTTTAAATAGAGGTAGGAAAGCCAATCCTCTCTGTAAACTCATTTTTCAACTTGAATTTTTCAAGACCTAATGGAAAAATGCAAATAAAATGAGTTAGTGTTGCTGTATCAATATGTTTGTAATGAGATATCAGAGGGTCTATCAGTGTGAAAAGGGCAATGGAAAGTCACTTTCCAGAGAATAATAAGGACTTGGAGATGAAGACTGAAAAGGGATACAACTTATCTATGAGTATAGAAACGGATTAAAAAATCAAGGAGAAAGAAGTTCTACTTCAGCTGAAAGACAATGTAATCATAAGAATAAATAAATACAGACTAGAACATCCTGAGAAGGCAGCTCACACAGAGTGAGGAGAAGCTGGTTTTTTTTTTGTAAGAGTATTATCTAATGTTATTGCTGTCTTCAAGACCATCATGTGGAGTTCACCTGGGAGCTCCTCTGCAGTCCTGAAGTTTCTTATGAATTCTCTGACTGTTGAAATTAGGCCAAACTGCTCCCCAACTTTAGGAATAGGTGAATACAAGGTAAGAACTGGAAAAGAACAGCAAAAGTCACCAAGTCCAAGCTCCTGCCATTACACATAAACCTGAATATAATCCAGTTAATAACACTGTCAAGCTTCATCTCCAAATAAATCACATTATTTGCCTCCACTGGCCACACAAGAAGAGTATTCCAAAACCTCAGTGCTATAACTCTGGGAAGTTTTTCTTATTTTCAACCTCAGTTTTTCAAGGATATTCTTTCCAGCACAAAATATGTCTTCATCACAGTCATGTTCTTTTTACTGTATTAGAAAAGTTATGCTTTTGCTCTAGTCTTATGCCATAAACTGTTCATCATTTCTAACAGGGTCTTCTTCATACCTGGAGAGTCAAATTAATTCCTTAAGATGAATCAGTCTTTCTTGGATGGGGAAGATTAGATATGTGCCAAGTTCCAGATTATTGAAAAACTTCCCTAACCTCTGCATCTGCTTGCTGAGGATGAAGGCTAAAAGACACAAGGAGTAGATGTAATTCTGAAGGAAAATAAGGAAACACAGGAGGAAGCTTTTTGGTTAGACTTTCACTGCTGCTAAGCAAGAGCAGTATGTCATTTCCCAGAGTGATGCTTGCTGCCTGAGGAATCACATATAGCAGAGGTGATGCATGTTCTCATTCGTGTGCAAGCTCTGAGGGGAAAGGATTTTTACACCATCTAGAAGTTAATTAGAAGGTGTAAATGCAACTCTGTGACAAGACTTGTAATGGAACTGTCCTCCAGTGCAATAGATTTTGCTCTAACTTCCACCCTGTTCCTAGTCCTCAGGTCCCCAAGGACTGCCTTTCTTCCCTCTTTAGCCTTTTGCCACCAAAAAGTTCATTAGCATATTCTTAGTTTGATCATTAATGAATGTGATGAACAGTACCATTGAATGATCCGTACTTATGACTGAATTCTGAGAAATTCCACTTGCAAAACAAACAAATCCAGAAAACTAAAAACACTAGCATGCGACTTCCAGTAGTTAAAACTGTTCCATTTTCATAGTAGAGACTTCAGGCTTCTCAGCTTCACAGAAAACTAAAGCAGACTATAAAATCTGTAAATATGAGCTAAAATAGAGGAAAGCAAGAAGGATTCAGTTGTGATAAAAGGAAATCTGCACAAAGAATGAGGGTAAAGTACAATGCAGCTGTTACAGTTCAGCATCATGTATTGAAGAAAATTAATATCAAGCTCTTTTAAAATTATCTTTTTTCTTCCTTTTATTTAGCTTGTATGTAAAAAATGCAGTAATTGCTTGAATAAGTGCACTCTTGAAAGTCCTAAGACCTCAGCATTAAGAGAACTTGCTTGCAGTATTGATTGCATGTACGTTTGCTGGTTAATTATTTAACTGTGAAACTGTTTTATTGTTCCTGGTTGTTCTACCAATTTATACTTCTGGCAAGCATCAATTTCTACTCATCACAGAAGAAACTCTACTTGATTAGAGTTAGAAACCATTCTATTTGGTTTTATTTTTAAGTGCAACATGTTCTCTGTACATGGAATAAATTATATACCCACTACATTGCCATGCATAGTCAGTAGGCAATCTTCTGCAAACATGGGGGGGTTTGTTGTTTTCACATCAATATGAACCATCTCAATCAAAATGCAAAATTCACACTCATTGCCATCTGGATGGTTGTAAACACAAAGTCCCCACACAGTATTGTTCAGAAACTTTGTGTTTACAAATGGAGAATGGCTTTCCCTCCTTTACTGATATAACTTCAGAAACAAAATTAGCAAGATAAGAATCACCATGAAGTATTATAGCATATACTAAGCATTTTCAAAGCATTTGTGTCAAAGAATTTAACAGGATGTAAATTATTGATGTCAAGGAAACAATGGCATAAGCATGTGGGCAACAAAGATCAAAGTTGTGCCTTTCATTACAGAGAGTATCACACAGATTGAAGGTATGCATGATGAACACACCTGAGTATTTTTAATTTATGACAGCAATAATCATGGGCAATGTACAAAAATAATAAGAGGAAAAATTCTTCCACTAATGGTTTTTGAAGTTACAGCCCTGTGAAGGACATACTGCCTAGACCATTAGTATTTTTTACAAGTAAGTATGGTGTCAGTATGTTGGAAGGATATATTGGCTAAGCAGCCAGGAACTCTCCCAGAACAAGACACATAATTGACAAACATTTAATAGATCAAATCTGCTATATACTTACAGGCTGTCTTATTGGAAATACCTGCAGAACCCATTAGCAGCTCTTGGGATTACATTATTTTTCTCCCAAACAACCAAGAACCAAGGAGCCTTTAACACAATAAAGCACACCATTTTTTCCATAATCTATCTGGCAGTC
The DNA here is from genome assembly GCA_039654755.1 of Calcarius lapponicus. Lineage (NCBI taxonomy): Eukaryota > Metazoa > Chordata > Aves > Passeriformes > Fringillidae > Calcarius > Calcarius lapponicus. Next base: position 3,234,328 of record CM077463.1, read on the forward strand.
AATGAGTCAGTAAGAGTGTGTCCGAATGCTTTGAATAGTAAATACAAAAAAGAGAAAGCCAAAATATTCTCAGGTCCACACAAAACTGCTGAAGTGGAATGCTCACAAAGTTATCTGTACTCATGTTTTAAATCTGCTCTTAATTTTAGCCTTTACTTGCATTATACAAATCCAGTCAACAGTCACATTCTGTAAAACTGGTATAACCAAATAAACAGCCTTTTAATATGCTCAGCAAAATTCACCATTCCTGAAAAGCCTGATCTTTGGTTAAGCACAAATCTACATGTTGCCTGAGTTGTTTTTTTGGTTTTGCTTTGTTTCATTCGAAATGAAACATGACTGGTTGTCTTCTATACTGCTCACAGAAATGGAGATCCACAGGAGAGTAAACACTCAGCAGGATATTTATTTAGAAGCTTCTGAAATGCAGTGATCCTGGCAGCACTGCTCAGCCCATGCCAGAGCATGGGCACAGCATCTTGGGGTTGTCCCCTGCATATACTTCAAAGTCAGGGATACAGCTGCCTAATTGTGTATCCATTTAATTCATCTCCCTTCGAGACAGCCCAGAGTAGTCATTGCTAAACTTATTGCTCACTGCCCTGATACCAGTTTTTAAGCAGGACTGCAGGGCAGACCTTCAATATCCTGAACAAATTCCCTGATTCAAAAGAAGAAACAATAAGCAACAGAATTGGTAGACACCAGGATAAATATGGTACAATGAGGAAGAGTCAGCACCATTTTTCTAAAGAGAAGTTGTGCTTCACCTCTCTACCAAAGTCCTCTGACATGTCAACAAAATGTTGGCAGCACAGATCTGTTTGATGCCATCTGTCTAGATTTCCAGAAGGCCCTTAAAAAGTTGCCTCCCTTGAGGCTCTTGAGGAAGCTAATCAGACATGAAGAAATGTTCAGAAGATGCAAGAAAGGAGATTAAGTATTAGTTGTCTCTCAGAGTAGAAAGAGATCACACATGGAGTCCCACATGGCTTTGTGCAGAAGTTTGCATTGCTCAACACAGATCACAAGGGATCAGAAAACAGTGTCAAAAAGGGATGAAAATATTTGCTGATGGGACTGAATTAGTCAGTGAGAGTCTGACTGCAGACTCACATAAGAACTTCCTACCATGTAATGACTAGGCAACAAAAATTCACTGCAGAGGAATGTAAAATGAGGACAAACATTTCTAGAAATCACTACAAAAGGAATCAAGAATATAAAATATTATTTTTCTGTTGTATAAATGCATTACATATCCACCTCTTCAGCAGTGTTTATAGTTATGTGTCCATCTGAAGACAGATATAGAAGTCCTGTAAAAGATACAGAGAGATGCAACAAGTATGAATAAAGATATGGAGTGATTACAGGATGAAGAACAATAAAATAGATTAAGGGTTTTGTTTGCAAAAACAAATAATATACTAGAGAACAGTAAAATCAGGAGTGGCCTGAATAATGTAAGTAGGAAATAACTGTTTCTTTTAGCCCAAAATCTGGAAGATATCAAATGAAGCCAGAAGATGCCAGTTTCCAGGCAAATAAAAGGACTCGTGTCTTCACTTATCACATTATTAACCAATAGAACTTGTGGACATTGTGGATGCCAGGACATTGTGGATGCTAAAAAAAATAAGATTTTGACAAATTCATGGAACAAAAGGACACCTAGGACTATTCAATACAAACCCACATCAAATAGTTTAGGAAGTCACAAAATTACTGATCAGCAGACACTCAAAATGTATTTTGGGGAGAGCTTCTAGAGGGCCCTTATAATTTTCTCAGGAAACTTGGTAGTCACTATTGGAAACAAAGCACAGAGCTAAAGGAAACTGCTCTTACCCATATGCAATTATTCAAGTTAGAATTGGAGTTATGCACTGTCAGTGCTGAGTCACTGTGCACAGAAGTAATCTGTACTTCACCTGCAGAATGAAACTGGAATTTCTGAGCTGTGCCATCAAACTGCACATACAGCTGTGCTTCTTGGAGAAACATCAACCTGCTCTCCACATGGAGCCACAATCTCCAATGTGCTGTGAATGTCCAGGGTTTCTAACATATGCTACGCCTCTGTTCACAATTGTGCATGCAAATGTGACACAAATGTGTCATTGCACAATTGTCAGGTTTCCCAGGGAAAGGGTTGCTGCATACCTCCAAATCTTAGACAAATACACAGGTTCTCTATATTGTGCCAGACAATTTCTAAGTGAGAGATAATTTATGTTCATGAGAAAACAGAAGGATGGTAATACTACTTGGAGTATTTTATTTTATCTGGAGTGAATGTGACTTCTTTGACTTGAACCACAGTTTTGATGGTCCTTGTTTTCATTGTCTGCAAATGAGGCCTCTTTGTCTCTGCCTGGTGGTGGCACCTAAAGGTTTGCTAGACAGTTACATTTCTTTACCCTCACCATTTTTGTTATCACAGCTCACAGTCCTATAATGAGAGGTGGTTGAGTTCATGAGAACACCCTCAAATTTCTTTTTGCCAAAGCAATCTTACTGGTCCATACTGCACATGTGACTGAGGCTCTTGGGTGCAGAGGTGTAGTTTTATAGTGAAGTAAACCAAGATAGGGTCTTAATCATGTTCATTTGCCTTAGTGTTTGCTTTGCTGTTTCAACATAGTTTTCCAAGTCCATTGACCTCCAAATAATACAGGCTGAAAGTGCATGTATGAGACCTCCATACCTTTCAAATATCTAAAATTCCTGGGCTATTTCATGTGTTCTGTTATATGAAACAACTTTATCATAAATGTTGCTGTTTAATGTTATCCTGTTGTTATTGATTGCCTGGCTGACTAATTATTTAGCTGAATTTCATTAATAAAACTGGTGCAATAGTTCCTGCAAGCATGTCCTGGTCACCTCTGTGTTTGAATAATTCCATTGCCAAATGCTTTCAGGCTCTGCCTCAGAAATTAGCACAAGCTTATTGTAAGTTTATCCTTAAAATTCTCTGTGCAATGAAAAATATTTTTTCCTTCTGTTTCTGCCTTGTGTTGAATTTTATTTTTTTTTTTTCAATTATTCTTGCATGTTTTTTGGTCAACACAATACCAGCATGAGTTCTGTGGGATTTTTCTCAAATCTTCAAATTTTCCTCAAAAGAACTGTTTCCTTTTCTTGTAGGACTAGTTCACTTCTTGCAGACAATTCTGTTTTTATTTTAGTTGTCTGTAAGAATTGATTAAGTTTTCTTCCAGCTACCCAGATGATTTTTTTTGGTTTTTTCAAACATTCTATTACTTCCCTTTTTATCTGAAGGATTATTTGTAGCTTATGATAAGTGTATTGTGCTGTGCCTTGGTCCTACATCTCATACTCTGAAACAAAGTGAGACCTGTTTGACAAAAAGTAATGTAAGCCTCCAGGTTTCCATTCAATTACAAGCTATATTTTCCCATTATTTTCTCACAGAGAAAGGTTTTCTCACAGAAAATTTGGCAGCAGGGATGCCAAACCTTCCTTAAGGATATTTTCCAGGAATTGTTTATACAATTTACCTCTCCAGAGCTTGTCCAGATGTTTTTCCTTGCTGTCCCATCATTGTGTCTCACTTCAAAGCTCTTGTAGACACATTATGATTTTCATGTGTCTCACAAATAAATATGGAAAGTTTTCTTACTGTTACTAATGTGACTTTCACCTGGGGGGTAGGGGGGCTGGTGCTTTTGGCTCTTTCTGAAAGAACACAGATAAACTTTCTGACATCTAATGACAATGTGAAATAATTCCTTCTCCTACTGAGCATAAATTTGCTCCCTCAGGAAAGTGTTCTCCATTTGCTCCATTCCTGCCACAAGGCTGCTCCAAGGGCTGCTGGTGAAGGAGCTCAGAAACCTGCTTCACACATGTTAATGAATTATCAGACTTTCCAGCTCACACTCTGCTTTCAGTAGCCAGCTCAGCAGAAGCAGTCAATCACCAAAAAGCTGGAGCCTTCATTGATTTCAGCTGCTTGGCCTTTCTAAAGGGAAATATACATGGATACAGATATTTATTATAGATTCCTCTCATTCTATCTCCTAAAAGCTTAAGCAATTAATCAATAATGAATAGCCTCCTTTATATTTCAGTCACATTTTAAGCTGAAAAATAGCCTGAATGACAACATGTGTTGATTGCAGACACCCCCAGTAGCAGCTGCAATCCAGCTTCTGTGGAAGATTCCTCTGCAGCCAACAGCAGGACAGGGGACAGTGTGGGAGCAGCTGTTTGTGGCTCTGTGTCCTGTACAGGAGATCAGCCCTTGCTGTCCCACCAGCCCTGTGAGGAGGAATGGGGGTTGCCAGCATGAACACTCATTTGGATCCACCACCAGATAAGGGGTACAGGGAATTCCTGATGGTGCTGCTGGAGTGTAGCTGACCCTCACTTTGGGTGTTTATTTAGATCACACTGAGAGCTGCTGAATTTGGAATCTCCTCTTTGCACAGCTACAAGAAGTGCAGGCTTAGGGCTTAAGCTTAAGAACATTAATGTAAGGGGATTCTGATATGCACTTTTATTCTGTCATTACCAATAATTTGCAAAGGCAGGAACAAAATCAATCTCATAAATAACATAATCTGTCTTGGCAGAAAATGCCTATAGAGGAATTAACATTTTAAAATACTTCCAGCTTCCACATGAAAATCTGTGAAGCATCTGTTTCAAAAAAAAAAAAAAGGTTTTTTAAATAGTTTTCTAGAGGTCAGGTGATTTTTTTACACATTACTACCTCATAATTTAGTTGGATGCAGATTATGACCTATGAATATCAAATACTTGATCTTCTCACTCCTTTTGTTGATATTTTTGTGCACGTTACTCATCATACACTTCTCTAATGCGATCTTCTTCCTTCTGATCTAACAGTGATCTCAATTGTTTTTCTCAGAAGAGCCTACCTTTCAGCAATGTTTATGACAAAATATTTTCAACTATTCTTTTGTTGCCACCTTTTGATTTTATCATTCCCAATGGGTTATGGTTGGTGATTACTAAATGCATATTTCTACTCACTAAGGCTTTAATTTCTGCTAAAACCAAATAAAAAAGTCTCACGACTCAAGCCTTAAAAAGCCAGATGTTTTAAAAAAATCTTTCTACATTTTAAGCAACTGTTTATTAGACAGATGAAGAGAACATTTAAAAGTTAATTTTGCTATCAGGACAAATAATTCAACAGAACTGGAATTTCTCCAACAATACCAGTTGAAATAGGATGAAATCATAAGGGTTAGAAATTGAGTGTAAAACATGTAGGTCTGATGAATGAATCTGAGATATTAATGTGCATCCAACTGCAAGCAACATACATTAAAACCCTTCCCCATTTCCTTTTCCCCTCAAATGCAAAGTGAGCAGTTTATAGGTAATGGTCTCTCACCATAATGGTAGGTTAAAGATTGCTCAGTAATAGTCACTAAAAGGCTTAACATTAAAAATATGACAGGTTTTACACCTTTTTTTTTTGTGCCGGCAATTTGTGTTCAAAGAGTGAATTTCAATGGACTTTTTTTGTTTCTTTCCAAAATTTCAACCAAAAAAGTATTACAAAATTTCACAGGCACTGGCACATGCAGCTAAGGACATCCTGGAATAAATCCTGGAATTTATACACTGATATCCTGCGCTGCAGTTATAAAGAGTGTCTGTGAGTGTTGCAGCTCCTTGACATGATACATTTCAGGTCCAAATCTAGTTCTGTAGCATAATTATAATGTTACCTGGAAAAGTACATCCCTTTGCTCGTTTTAAATCTGTTGCCCAACAGGATTTCATTTGATTCCTCCTAAATCCTCGTATCAGGATTTGTACCAGAAAATGATGGCTAACACCCATTGTATTCACAAGTTCAGAGTTCTCTCTCAAATCCTTCCTTAAATTTTCTTCTGCAAGACAGTCAGTCCAAAACTATTTGGAGTTTCTTCATACAGAAGCTATTGCATCTGCTCAAAGTTTGAAATTTTCAGCTGTCATCTTTAAACTGGACTATCCTGAATAATTAATTACCATTCCCAAACTAATCTCTACATATCCAAGATTGTTTATGGGCAGTTAATTGAGTAGTGTCCCTCTCAGTAGAGATACTTTCAGAAACTCCTTACAACATTCTTCATTGTGAAGACAAGAACTCTGAAGAGAACTTTTTCTTTCATTAGATGATACCTCCATTTATTTCAAGTACTTTGGTTAGGGACTTAAGCTTTAAAAAAAAAATCTGAAAACATCAGTACAGGTACTGTAAACACCGGGTGACCCTTGCCCATTGACCTCTAGCATCCCCAGTAGCTTTGTGAAACACCACATCAGGTATAGAGGCTTTGTTGATTTTTCTCCAGCATATCAATCTGAATGCAGTGTTTACTTCTTTGTATTCTTTTGCACAGTTTCCACCAATATATTCATATGTACTTTCTTCTCATATGCCCTTTCTGTTTTAGAACAGCATCTATAAGGAAAACATATTTTCATTTTTTGTACTCTATGCACAACAAGCCAAAGATTGGCTTGTTAAAAAATTAACACAACACATTTGCAGAGCTTCAAGGGCAAGTTTAACTGTAGAGAGAGGCTTGAAGGCCTTTTGGAAGTAGTTCAAAGCCCACTGAATCTTTCTGCAGCTCCAAAGATTTCCAATGCATTTAGATGACTTGGTCACTGTGTGTTTGACGCAAAGAAAAATCTGCTGTAGAAAAGGCTTCTGACTGGTTATAAAGTTCCCCAGGAGGCTGATGCTTTCTGTAGACTTCCAAAACTTCCTACTGACTTCAGTGAGCACAGAATAAAGCTATACCATCCCACTGCTGCTTTGGGAAGCAAAGCCCATTTCAAGCAGAAGGAATTCTTCTATGGAGAAGAATCCTACGCCATGTTTTGGGAGAACGAAATCTCAGTCTTTCCTGTGGAAAACTCTCATCTGAAGTAACAGTTTAAAGCAATTCTGCATTAGATAGTAAGTGTCTAATTATTAAAAATGATGCATCAAGGTAAGGAAAGAAAAAGTTGGTCTGGCATTTTATTGAACTTTTTTTCATTTGTAAACTATGTAAAGGAGCAGTGACAAAAATGTCAGTACTGACATTTTATCTACCCTTCCTCCTTTTCTTACATATTTCACATTTTCCAAATAACTTCTTATCAGCTCATTTTTGGAAAAATGCTATTTATGTCTATTTTCTCAATGTTTTGATGCAAAACTTCCCTGTATGCATCAAAATTTGCACATTGAAAGCCAATTTACAATGCAAAATTTCATGTTAATTTTTATATGCAATTCAAATTTTCAGAACAATGGCACATACATTTAAAAATACTTCATTTTGAAAATATAATCTTAGGTGGGCAATAGATTGCTATTGCACCTACAAAAGAGTGAAACAGTGAAACACCTCTCACAAGTCACAGCAAAAACCCATTAGCACTCTAAGCAGTAGTTTGTTTACATTAAAATTAGCTCTGAGAAGGTTTACTGGGAAACCAAGTGCTTATATTTTCCATTAGAGTACTGAGTGCAAGATGTAGAGTTGCTTCCATTTTTGTGTAGCTTCTGTTCTTCTAAGCCACATGGAAATACCCTTTTACTTTGAATTTTCTGTAAATTTCCAAATGAATTTCAACTGAAGGCTTAGGTTTGCATGAAACCAATAAATAAGACTGTGTTGGCTGCATGCCTTTAGGGAAGCAATCATTAGGTTCACACACAGGAAAATGGTGGTGGGTCTCACCAGGGAGCTTGGGAGCTACAGAAAGGCTAAAAGAAAGCAGAATTTCCAAGCCTGTACTTCACACTTGGCCCAGTCACTTCTTATTTAATACCAGAGGATGATTTGTACAATGATCAAGGGTAGAATTTAACTAGCTGGATGAATAGGAAGTGCTATAAAGGTGTTATTGTCATCTAAAAATGACCTAAAGGAAAGTAAAAATATTCACACTTTGGCGGCCTCTGGTATCTCTGCAATTTAGATAAGATAGTGCAGCATCAGTTCTGCAGCCCAGATGCCACATTAGAGATTTTTCTATAAACTAAGAAAAATCCCTTTTTGTTAATGATTCCTGAAATTTTGGACAGTTGGTAGCCCAGATCCTGAATTTACTGGTAGGCCCCATAAATGCTTCTTAAAATGCCACAGATCCACTGTACAGTCTGTTTATGTGATAATCCTGTTTCAAAGCATGACGGGGGGACAGAAGAAAGGGTCCTGCTGAAATGTACCTGTTACTTCTTGGGGTTAATTTTGATTTGCTAAGCTGCTCTTGACCTTTTACTATCCCAGACTTTTTACTACCCCCATTTACCATATTTGCACTAAGATCCCTCTACACAGCCAAGAGTAAGAGCAGGATGACCACAGCCACTTTGTAGAATCACAGTCAATAACTTAAACTGTGATCAAAAGCTTTTTTTAATTTTCAGCTAGGGAAACCAATATTTATCATTTATAAACCATTCCACATATCTGAAATACTGAAAACATTTTAAATTGATTAATCCTGTCTGTCATACACATTGAGGTCAGACTCGCTTTTATGGGCAGCAGTATTACTCAGGATTAACTCAGCAGAATTCAGCTTCTTCAGCATTACATGATAATAAAATTTGGCTTTTAGGAATTACAAATATTTTAGAGAGGTTAAAACATTGAATGAAATGTTGTCCTGATCTGCAAAGCTATTGCTGTGGTCTACAGGATTCCACAGTTTTAGGCAATGGCAGGATCTGCTCATTTTGAGGTTATGTTTGTGTAAGGGATAAAATTTATGCCTGAGACAAATTCACTGAACAGAGGTTTTTGCCAATACCACAGGCCCTTGCCACATCTACACTACAAGTGCAAAAATTCAGAGCAGGGCAAGAGGTTACTGAATTTCCACCTGGCTGCACCAGCGCAAATACAGGGAAAAGAGAGGGTTTCTCTCACTACTAAGGAAGTGTGGCAGGCTGGCACAGAGAAAGGACAGTGAGCACACACCACTAACTAGGTTCAGTACAGCAAATCCTCACCCTTCCAGTATTAATGCAATTTAGCATATTGGATTTATATTTAAATAACTGTAGGTTTAAAAAAAAATCAAACAGTCTCTCCTTAAACAAAGAGCAGATCATTAATTCCTACTCATGGCCACAAGAGGAAAACCAAGAAATAACTAGGTTATTTTATAGCTTGGGAGATTTAGCATACACATTAGGAATATGCTTTCCAACCTAAAGGGTTGTTAAATAAATAGATTAGCTTGGAAGGCCATGGACTAAAAGGGCTTTAGGAAATGGGAAGTTTTAAGATCACTTAAGCATCCTTGCATTTAGGATGGTCTGGGATACAGCTGATCAGCTCAGTGGGGGATGAAGCACCAATCTCCTGAATTCCCAGACAGCTTCTCAGTGCCATGATTCCATAGGGGTACAGCTGCCCTTAACCTGGCACAGTACAAACAGTCCTGAAGGCAAATGACCAACCTGAAACGATTGTACAACTGACTAAATTAAAGAGAAAGGAAATGTCCTCACAATTTTCTTACTACTCTTTATCTCAAAGTCATGTATTAAATTGGGTCAGACAAGAAAACAAACATCATATTCTGATGCAATCCAGTCCTGTCTGTTTTGCCCACATCACTGTTTCTTTTTCCCTATCTTGATTACAGATCAGAGTAGTCCAAGCTTAAAATTGTAGTTGTCAGAACAAGAGGTCACTTGAGTCATTGCAATTTCCAGAAATGTGGCTTCTGCCCTCAGAATTTTCTCTGGCAAGGTTTTATTGAAAATTAAACATATTCCATATCACCCTGTTTTTACAAAACTTTAAAAGAGCTGACAAAGTGGGACAGAATGGCTGAAGGGTTTCTGCTTGGGTTTTTTTGACTTCATAAACATTAGAACAATACATTCCTGGTTTGGCCACTTTTATGGCTGACTGCCTGCACTTCTGGTAAAGAAATATTTTAAATAAACCAAACTGTAAACTGATGCCCTATTGCAGTCATGGTGACTGCATCACCCCATCAGAGAGGGCAAAACATTTTGATTTGCCTTAGAACCAAACTCTTCACTGCTGTAGCTTTGATCTGTGCAAACCTGACTTTTGCTTTCTTTAGTTTTTCAAAGTGCAGCTTGAGTTTTCACATGTATTTTTTTATGGTAAAAATTACATTTGTCTGTAAAAATACAAACCCTGATCTGAATGCAGCCACCTAATACTGTAAAATTAGAAAATGAAAGCTGAAATGACACATTCAAGAATATATAGTCATTCTAATTCATATTAGAGGAAACAAAACAAAAAAATCATGAGATAGAATTCACTAATTTTTTCCCTTAAATGCCAATCTTATTCCCACAGTAAGATTACTAGCTAGTAAGTCTAGCTAGTGTCTAGAAAGCTACTTTTCAAATGTGCACCAATACTTTCCCCATAAGTATAATCTGTAAAGATGCATGTGGAATACAGATGTTAAAAATACTACATCAAATTCTGGTCCAAACCAAATTATGTTCCTATTTTGTACCAGTAAATCCCCAGCACAGGTCAAAAGGCACAACCAGTACCCAACAGAATAAAAGCTGAGCATTGAGAAAAAGCTTTACTGTATCAACCACACTGAAGCAGAAATAAAAAATGCTAGCATAAAAAAACAGTAGAAAGTAAACTACATTTATTCTCTAAATAGCAGGGGGGAAAAGTCCACAGTATATGTGGTTCTCAAATGCTTCAGAAGATTGCAGAGTATTTAGTGGAAATCTTTCAAAATTGCCAACTAAACTGATGGACATCTTGTTTGTACATGTTACATTACCAAAATTGGGCATTGCTATATTTAAATGAGATTTTGTGGAAGCTTTTCAGGTCTTACCAGTTTCAGACTAAACCAAACAGTGCTTCATTGAAATTGAAACATTTTCCAGTCAGTCTGGCCTAAAGACAAGCCTTAAGTGACTTTAATTCTGGAATTGTTTCAATTTAAAAAAAAAGAAAGTTTAAAGATGCTATGCTACTTATGTTAATATGGTTTTGCTACACAGAATTTTTTCCCAGCTTTTATATTTATTAGTTATATTTCCAATATTTTAATATCTGCCTCTAATTCTTTTTTCATTTATTTTGTATTCTAGATGGGTTGTGAGAGGTGTAGTCCAGGTGGGAAAGACTGCATTCGAGTGCTCAGAAAGTATTCTATAAAATGTAATTCTTAGTAGCATCAGCTATATCATCATGGGCTAACAGGAGCTGGTATAGGAATCTAGTATTTGAGACAGTCTGACACCAATAAGCCTGTTAATGTACAACAAGATTCTCTTTTCTGTTTTTATATATATATACAAAACCAACCAACCAACCAACCAACCAACCAACCAACAAAAATTTACTGTGGTCCTCACACACCCTTACTGTTCAAAGATAGCCCATTTTAAGCAAAAATGATATGTGCCTTACATGAACACAGTTGTCCTAAAATCTGCAGCTTTATCTTTCAGGTCCAGCAGTAATTCCTGTATTTTCCTGCTTCTGCAACCTTTATACATCCATGTAGGCCAATCCCAACAAACCTGTAGGAAAAAACCACACATTTCCCCACTTTAGGAACACAATTCACCCTCACAGACTATTAAGCCTGATCTAGTTCACTAGGAGGCCCAGCTCGTGGCTCTAATAATTTTGTTCTTTGAGTTAATTATTTTTACACATTCCTTGCTTTGTACTACTTTGTATTTGTAGTTACAAAGCACCTTGGGGTGGTGGGGTGGGGGGCAGACAGACCACCCTTGCCCATCTTTCTCCACTCACTAAAAACTTGCACAAGTCTGGGTTCTTAGGTAAAACTCTAAAAGACTTGGATGTTTTCATTATTAGTCTTGTTTTGAAACTCTGTATCCCCCACTGGAGAAAACCAAGCCTTCCACCTCACACTCATCCTCTTCAGTCATGGGGATGACTCTTACTTCACTGTTTGAAGGAATCACACATACTTTCTTCAAATTTTGTGTATCCAGGACTCCTAAGTGAATTCACAGTCTTCCACCTGAAAGGACCAGTCTGCCCTGATCAAACTGCTCTTCCAGGAACAGTGGCATGTTTCAAAATACTCAGCTTCTCCTGGTAGTGACAGCTCCTATGGAAAGGGTGGTGAGAGGGCAGTCATTACAGTAGGACTGCAGGCCTGAGCAAATTAAAAGCTGGTCTGAGGTTGTTTGCAGTCTCCTGAAACAAATGTTCTGCACTGGCCACTTGAAAGTGAAAATTGTAATCGTACTGTGCATGCCTGGTGAGCCCATCAGATGTGCTGGAGAAGTGGTGGCTTTACAGACTGGCACAGCTGAAAAGGAAGCCCTGAGAGGAGGTTACAAATTACTGCTCTGTGCTTTCCACAGTTTAGGGGAGGTGACGTCTTGGGGATCCCATCTTTAGATAAAAAGACATAGGATAAAAGGCTGAAATAAATTACTCATGATCATTAGCTTCTTAGTCATGGGAGAACTACAAAAAACACCTACAACTGGTTAGATTTGCATGTTGTGCATTCATCCTGTGGCCTCAGTGAGTTTCTCAGTGGAAGAAACAGAGCCTGATCAGCGAGCTGGAAATGCAGCTCTGCAGGATGCTGCCTGCCCTCCTCAGTGACTCTGATGATTACTTCATGAGGTTGTTTAATGGAGCAAATTTTCTACCTCCACCTAGATTTTAAATAAGATTGCTCTTTTTCTAACTTTCCATATATTCACCAACTTCAAACCTTTCCAGAAATGACAAAAAGCAGAGCAGCAGCAAGCTGCATCACTTTCAACTGACTTCACTGCCTTTAGTTCAGGCAATCTGAGTTGTCCTGATATTTAAAGTAACTATGAAGCTGATCTTTACATTCAGAACCAAAAATATTATTTCAGGATTTTGATAAAAAGATATATGTACAAGTAATTAAAACGTAGGGAAAAAAGTGAGGGTGTTTACAGTAAAATATCGAGGTGTTCTTAAGGTACCTAAATAATTGTAACCTCACTTCAGAGAGAAGTCACACAACAATCAGAAAATTAGAATTAAGGTATTTGGTTTTTAAGTAATTAAAACGGGTTTTTAAAGATGCATTTACATTTTTATGTAATTTTTTCCCAGCCTGAGAATACCACTCAAGGCTATTTTCATGGAGTTCTTAAAACAAAACTTTGTAGAAACATTCCTTTTGCACAATAAGGGACATACAACTCATTAGCTAACCTCATTAGGCTCCCAGTCCACAAAGCAGTATAGAGCATCTAATCTGAGGTCCTTAAGCAATTTAGAGCATGAAAACTAAGCAAGCTTCTTGTTCCCATAACCAAGAGCCACAGTCCCACTGTTTGTGAGCCCAGCACCACCCTGCACATTTCCCTACCCACAGTCCCCACTAGGAATGTGTGAACATGCAAAACCTATTGCAACTGCAAGGCCCTGCTGTTTTCCATGGCCACTCTCTTCCTACTGGGCAAGGAGCAGGTAAGAAAATAGGTTTGGCAAGAAGTGAACACAGAATCAATCTGCATCAGGAGGGACCTTAAAGATCATCTAGTCCAACCCTCTGCCATGGTCAGGGACATCTTTTCCTGCCATGGGCAGGGAGGTTGCACAAAGTCCCATCCAAACCTGAACTTTTTCCAGGGATGGGATATCCACAACTTCACCTGGGCAATCTGTTCCTGTCTCACCCACCCCTCATCATAAATAATTTCTTCCTTATAAGCAATCTAATCTACTCCCTTACAGTTTAAAACCATTGGCCTTTCTCCTATCACCACAGGCCTAAGTAAAAAGTCATTCTCCATCTTTCATATAAGCCTTACAAGCCTTATCTTTTAAGTGAAGAAAGGATAAAGGAAAGAATAACATCTTCCTGTAGTCCTCTCTTCTCCAAGCTGGGTAAATTCAACTCTCTCAGCCTGTCCTCAATAAAAGAGGTGCTCCAGCCCCCTGATCATTTCTGTGACCCTCTTCTGACACCGCTCCAACATGCCTGTTTCTTTCCTGTGCAGAAGATGCCAGACCTGGATGCAGAACTTCAGGCAGGGTCTAATGAGAACAAAGAAAGAGGGGCAGAATCCCCTCCCGCTCCCTGCTGCCCACACTGCTTTGGATGCAGAACTCCAGGTGGGGTCTCATGAGAGCCCAAAATAAGAAGGGCAGAACCCCTTCCCTCTCCCTGCTGCCACACGGCTTTGGATGCAGCCCAGGACACGAATGGCTTTCTGGGGAGAGAGTGCACATTGCCAAGTCATGTCCAGCTCTCATCCACCAGCATCCCCAAGTCCTTCTCATCAGGACTGCTCTCAATCCCTTCATCCACCAGCCTGTACTGATACTGGGGATTGTTCCCATCCAGGTGGAGGACCTTGCTCCTGGCCTTGTTGAACCGCATGGGTTCACCTTGATCTCCTGAGTCTTCTGAAGGACATTGCCAAGTACAGACTGTTTCTGCAGCAATTGAACTGTCCCCACCAGTCTACAGCTGCTTCCTGCCCTCGGCCCAAAGCTAAAAGCAATGTGTGAACTACAACTGATAATTAACATTAGATGGCTTTTACGCCTGTGAAAAGCAAACCACTCATTTACATGCCTTCAAAAAGATACTTATGGAAAATAAGGTATAAAATGGAAATTAGAAGGTCTAGGTGAGAATTTGACAAGCAAATAGTCATTGACGTAAGAAAAATTAAAGGGAACTTTATTACAATATTAAAGATGCAAATTATGGATCAATGGCACTCCCAAGAAAATAAAAACAACAATTACAAAGAATAAAGCCTCTGTATGCCTATTCAAACGTGAGTTTCAGAAAAACACAAAGAAGTGTAATAAGGATTGTAAGAAGTAAGGCATATATTTTACATGAAAGGATATTAAATACACTCCTCACCTTGGAATAAGGAAAATGCAATAAATGTATATAAAATCCTGAGTGGAGAATGATAATGCAATTTTTTCTTAAATTAAAAACTACAGTTCACCACATAAAATTATCAGGCAGGAGAATTAAATAGATAGATGTACTTCCCATTTATGAAAACATTAAAGTAATTATCATAGGATTTTTTGGATGCCAAAAAAAATAAATTAGTATATTCCAGATTGTCTTGATTCCTTAATTTTAAGAAACTGGGATTATAAATAATCTGGGATTAATATAAATAATCTAAAGAAGTTGCAAGAGAAGGAAAAAAAACTTTTATGTTTTTATATATGCTTTCTCTCAGCATCTATTACTGGCTACTGTCAGAGGCAAGATGTTATTTAGATGGACCTTTGATCCGACTGGCTTAGTTAGTCTGAAGTTTTACACAAAACAAATAATCACCACTGTTTAGCTTTTTTTTCCCTAGCAGAGAACATTGATTACAATAATATTTTTCTTGTAATAAAAATACAAAAACAGCAGAGGGATTACAGAGGAAATAACATAGATGTTATAAACTGATAAATTTAAAATAAAACACGGGCAGGATACGTCCAACACTGTAAGAATGAGAATGTTCATGGGCTAATAAAGAAACCTTCTCATTAAAATTGTATAGCATGCATGTATATCCACAAAAATATGGCTAAAAAAGATTTCTAGGAATTATAAGATAAGGATCTTTATCACTAGGCCAAGTGGTTGACACAGTCTCTAATGACAGACTTATGAAAGGCCTAACCATGATCACGATAGGCCAAACACCTCTGCCCACGCAAAGGAAAACCACACTCCTGAGTGTCCTGACAAAATGGAAAAACAAGTGCATATACATTACTTCTGGCTTTTAAAGAAGGTTTTTGAAAGGTCCTCCTCAGAAGATACTCAGGAAAAGCTACAAGCATGATCTAGAGAATGGAAAGCAGCTTCTCTGAAGAAAAAATTAAAAGATTAATTATGATTGACTTAGGAAAGAGCACAGAAGACTAAATGTGCTATAGGAAAGATGGAGCAAGAGTTTGAAATTAATTCAAAGCAATTAAATCATGGAAGTTTCTTAAATAATTCTCTTACTTTTCTCTTACTTCTCATGTACCCTGTAATTAGACTGTGATAAAAAAGGTCATTGAGCCTAAAACTTAAAAAGGAATTAAACATTTCTATGAATTTTGAGAATATGTATAGTTCTAATTAATTTGAATACCCTGGAATATTAAATGTTACACTTTGAGGATAAATCAGTCTCTGACTATCAGAGATCAGAATGAAATCTAACATTGAAGACAGGTACACAGTATCATTATTTGACAACCACAGGGCTACTTGCACCTTTCTCAGAAGCATTTGGAACTGACCATTTTTGAAGGTATAACAATGCAGCCATATGGAATTTTAAGTAAAATTCTGGTTCCTGTACTCCTGCTGTGATAAGAACAATTAATAGTGCTGTGGGAAGAGGTGGAATCAAGCCCAGTTGCAGCATTCGTCAGTTTTGGACTGATGTCATTTATAGAGGAATGAGCAGTCAATGGCCCAAAATGGGAGAAAGAGGAAGAGGAAAGTAAAAGGTGCCTTTTGGTTAGAACCCAGGGCAGACTGGGGTATAAAGAAAAATCAACACTAGTTAGAAGGGTTTGTAGAAAAAGACACAAAAAATACAGAAAATAGATTGCCATTGTCATACTGTGCTAGTGTAATCACCTAACACTGCAATAATAGTCTCCTTAAAAACAGTTGTGTCTTCCTGAGAAAAAAAACAAGTAATTTTAGTAATAATTCTTATGATTGAGAAATCTAGTGACTGCTTTCTTCTAAAAACACATGTACTGCCTCCCAAAAAGATAATTTAATGCTTTCATTTGTAGCTGTACACACCTAATGTAATAACACTCAGTTTACTGTTGCAGTACTGAATGCAGAACTTAGTTGCATATTTCCCCCTTATTTTTGCACTTATAACATTGCAAAAATAATACATGCATATCAGGAAATGATTCTGTGGCATTTTACCATGTCCCACTGAGCTGGGAACCAAGCCTGCAAAATCATACTCATGAGAATATGCTCCCCAAGTCAGGTCAGTGAATAAAAGCTCCTCACATGAGTAAGGCTACAAGAATAGACTACAGGAGGTCAAGGTCAGCGGTGAGTTTTGGCTGAGTCAGGGTTGGAGGATAAGGCCCTTATGAATCCTATAAATAGCTCATTGTTAAAAGAGGTCAGACCTAATTCTGGAAGTATTTTGGAAGAAGAAACCACTGCGTGACTGATGACGTACACCTCCCCAAGCCTCTCTGCTTATTAATGTGACATTTGTTTGGAACCAACATATAATAAATAAAAGATATTTTTAGGATGTGCCAGGGAAATGTATTCAGATTTTTAGAGAATAATTTGAGTATATTAAAAGTGCTGCACAGTATCAAAGAAATGGTTGTTAGAGCACACAAATAAGGTATTAAAAAGCAGTGGTTTCTATTGATCCTGATGGAAACAGAAAAGCAGGCCAAGCAGGCTAAAAGTAGGTTTTACTCACCTGACTTCAATCATACCTAGCTCATACCTAGACTCCTTTAACTGCAAGTCAGGGGAAGCAGGTGCCTCTAGTACCATTAACCACATCCTAAGGCTGCAGTTTGGCAGAAACTTACACTTACCTAAGTGAGCACCAGCATCAGGAAAAGCAGTATCCCCAAGGTCTTTTGCCCAGAATGAGTGGTTTATTCCAGTTCTGTACAGCAACTTCATTTTTGTTGACATAAGGGGTCAGTAACCTTGATAGATAGCTGACATTACTGAAACCATCCTCTTCCACCTTCTTCTTTCTTCCTTCGAGGTTACTTTTCAGTTGGATCAGTTCTCTGGTCTGGAAACGATGCCAGCCATGGCTGGGCAATGGACCAGAGCAATGCTGGGCAAAAATGACTGCTTCTTTCAACTTGAATGTCAGAGGAAAGCATTTTGCAAAGGGTCTGAATGAGCCATGTGAGTGTAACACTTCACTGCCACCAGTACAGGGAGATCCTGTATTCCATTCCCCTCCCTGCTGCCAGGGCCACACAACCACTGCTTCCCTCTGCAATGGCTGTGGGCTTGTAAAGGCCTTCTGTCACTGGAGACACCTTCATAAACTGGTAGAAAATTAAACCATTAAAAAAGTAAATAGATTTTAGTGTGTTAGCCAGTACAGCTGGGTCACAGAAGTGTTAGATGGACAGGAGAGCTGGCAAATGAAGAAAGAGGCTGAGTGACCTGGGGATGAGGAAGGGAGAAGAAAACAAGAAGGGAAAGAAGTCTGGGTCCATCCTTTCAACAGTCATGAGCTGTTAGATCAGCTGCCCATCAAACTGCACCCTCAGGGCCCCCTTCCATATTACACTGGAGATGATCTAATTGGAGGCAGACATGGGAAGGGACAGTGCCACTTTCCTCCAGGCCTTCAGCTGCACATTCCCAATAGGCAGTGGAGCAGAAGTGAGGGGACAGGAGAACCAGCATCCACAATCAGATAAAATGCACCTTAAATTAACTGCTAAAACCAGGTGGTATCAGGTACTCTCTGGAGTTCTTATATTTCCTCATTAACTAGAAGGACCCTAGACAAAAAAAACTCACACTAGAACCCTATTTTCAAAGTGCCTGAAGGTCAGTGAGACAAAAGTCAGATTGATGTGTTCATCCTGTGCTGTCCCTGTCTATAGTCTCCATTCTACAGCACTGCAGCCTTACATTTTGAAGGAATGCATTTGTATTAAATATTTCGTTCATTCTACAATAAAAATGATAATGAAAAGACATCTAAAAAGTGTAAGAAATTGGAACTGATCTGCTGATATATGCATTATTATACTAATTCCCAGGAGAATTGCAACTCTGTAGCAAAGTATTGACACTGTCGTCTTGCAATTCAAAATGAAATCAAAACTGAAACATCACAAAGGAAAAAACACCAAGTTTCTAAACCCTACTGAGGAATCCCAATCAGGCTGGAGCTGAAGAATAAACATAGAGCCAAGAGCTCCTCCAACAGCTGTTGAGACAGTGTGTGCTCACAGGGCTTTCATCAGCACTAGCAGGGGTTAGTCTCTGGAAAGAACAAAGGAGCCTCAGAGCCTGGGCCATGGAGGGAGAAGCAGCGGAAACAGAAATGCCACTTGGATGACAGTCAGAGACTTCCCTAAGTCCCGTTCTCTTCCCCTCCCTCACTTTGAGGAATACCTTAACTGTTTCAGGTGCCTCATTCACTCATGTACCTGGCCTGAGCGTGTTCCTGACTTCAGTGAAGCCATTTAAAAGAAGGTGCTGTTCAACACGAGCATGAATAGCCAGATTTTTTTTTCACTAGCAGTTGAAAGACTATTTCCTATGATGAATTATTAAACAAAGCATACAGAAGCACCTCCACGAAGCACTGGCTTCCGTAACAGATGCTGACTGATTTCAGTGAAATAGCTCAGATCTGTGTTGATATTCAGTGATTAAAGAGACTCAAAAAAGGTAATCTCACACACTGAAATAAAGGTACTTTATTCTACTAACTCTGAATCGCACACTTTACTACTAAAATATTGATTTCAATTTGCATCTTATTTGTGTTGCCAAGAGGATTTAGTAAACATACTAAGCACCAACTTCAGGAAGAAAATTTATGTATATTTTTTGTGTTTGACTGGATGAAAACACTCAAGGAAACAACCGTCTAGACATGATGACAATAAACCCTCTATTACTGGAACAGCGGGAAAAGAGGTTGCCCTCAGTAAGCAGTACTTCCCAAAAAAGTCATGAACTGTTTGCCAGGCTGTCATGTGCTCAAATAATTATTTCAGATATTCATTCTTTATAAGAAGTTTTATGTATAATTTGCCAAAGTGGAACACATCGATGGTTTATGGATCTGTGTTTTTGGCCATGAACAAAGCTTTGTTCTGTTGAGAGCTGAAAGGTGCTTTACACCCATCACGTCAGGCTGCAATGCTTCATCAGACCCACACTTGTGTCATGGCATAATTTTGTAATTCTTGAAGTATGAACTGTGTGAAAAGGGATTCTAGGGACACAGGAAGTTAGCACAAAAATTCTTATTAGCAGTAAAATAATGCTGATGATGGTTACAATACAATCAGTAGGGCTATTACTGCTCTCTAATGATTTCCCTGTGGTCGAGACTCAATCCAGATAAAAATTCAAGGGAGATTCTCCTGTTACTAAGGCAGGAACAGATTTCTGAATGAAAAAGAAAATAGAGAAATTTAATTTGTCTCTTTTTTTATGGGAGCTTTAGTTTCACATCCCACTCCTGGAAGTTGCTCCATTGGGATCAGCTCTTGTGCCTGCACAGCTTCAGACTGGAACTAAAAACTAAAATTAAGCGAGTCAGATAATCAGAAAAGGAAACTGAGTATAAACTGAAAGCAAAAATCACAATTTAGTTTCATGATGCAAGCAAAAGTGACAAATGGGTTATAACATTAATTTCATCTGACAGAGATAAGAAAATGGGTTGTTTCTTTAAAGCAAGAGCTTCTTCCTTCATCTAGCAAAGTTGGAAGATGTTATCAAAAATATAACAGGCTCTGTCTTAATTCAAAGACTGCTGAAGGGTTTTTTTAGATGCTTACAGCTTTTTCATCAACTGTTTAATTTTATGTTTCAGGTTTAAGGTGGCCTGATACTCTATACTGAGTTATTACTTGAACTCTAAATGAGTCAGCTTTGTGGTTTCTAAGGAATGTGTTGTGCTTCTAGGAAGTCAACTTGGAGCTCTGGGCCTGTAGATATGGCCTCTGATGTGCTTAGCCAGACTGATGGCTCAAGGAATACAGAGTTTTACATAATAAACATGAACTCTAGATCTGGGTACAGAAGACTTTCTCCATGCAGAAATCTCCCCTTACGCACATACTTACAGAATCAGTCATTTCATTGGCTTTGTTTCCCTCCTTTGCTTGCCTCTCCAGTTGTGTCATTCTCAAACTCATGAAATAGCCCCATCTTTTATCTTAAAAAATGCATCCATTTGGGACCTCTTGTCTGAGGTGTCTGAAAAAATGCTCCAGTCTCATTTTCAAGCTTTATTTCACAACAGTGAAAATATAAGCTGAAATTCTTGCACAACCACTTGATCTAAGGAGCTTCAAGAAAAATGCTGAATACAAAACTTGGGGTGAAATTGTAAAAGTTGGCAATATGGAGATTGAGAAGAATGGCATGTTTGCTTTGCATTTTGATTATCAACCTGCCTTTCATGCACACTTTGCAGACATACCTGATTCTGATCTGACCTTTTTATAGCTCCAGATTTCAGCAGTGATGGGGAAAAACTTGGTACAGGGATTAGCTCTTAGAACAGGCTCAAGCTGTTCTGTATTTGGGTATGCTGAGCTTGGTGTGCGTCCTCACAGCACCTCTCCACTTTTATGCCACCTTTAGCTGGCTGATATCAGCCAGCACATTTCAAAAGGGAAATGGTAATTAGGCAGGCTATAGATAGCCATGGAGTAGCACCTTATCAGTGCTACAAATATTTTCAACAGCTAAAATAACCCCAAGCAAACAAACCACAACCCCCCCTAAGATTATATGAAGTTTTACCTCCTTTGCAGATGAAAAGCACAAACAGCCCAGGCCTAGTCTGAGAGGACATCCCAAGCTTTGCCAGCAGTTTACAGACAGAGACTCCATCTATTTAACAACCAATTGCAGAGTGAACAGTCTCAGAAAACAGGGATGTTACTTGAAGTTCTGGAAAACAACTTATGCTTCCTGGGGATCACAAGCAGGGCGACTCGTCACGGGGCCTCCTGGTTTGTGAACACCAAGGGACTGAAGCTCAGCTCCAGGCCTCACTGACAGGCTGCTGCCTGAGGCTCCAGGTTGGAGTCACTCCGTGAGGAAGCTTCCTAAAGGATTGCCCCTTCTTCTCTCTGGCGACCAGTGACAGGAGGGAATGGCCTGGAGCTGTGCCAGAGGAAGTGTAAGTTGGATTTTAGGAAAAGGTTCTTCACCCAGAGGATGGAGGGACACTGGAACAGGCTCTCCAGGGAAGCGGTCACAGCACCAAGAAGCGCTTGGACAACGCTCTCAGGCACACGGTGTGATTCTTGAGGCTGACCCGCTCAGGGCCAGGAGCGGGACTTTGATGATGTTTGTGAGTCCCCTCCAACTCCGAATATTCTGTGATTCTTCCAGCCGGCCTGAAGAGGAGCCTGTGCGCCCGCTCCACGGGGAAAACGAAAGCCTTCGAGTGCGGCGGGCCAGCAGCACGGAGGCGGCCGGCCCGGGAGGCTCGGAGGCGCTGTGCGGCCGCGCTAGGAAGCGGAAGGGCCGGCGGCGCCGAGAGCGGGCCGGGAGCCGCCGGAACCCCCGAGGGCCGCCCCCCACGCAGGGGGCGGGCTGAGGGCAGCCGAGCCAGAGCGGCGGTGAGCCGGGCCGGGGCTATGCTGCTGCGCCTGGTGCCCGAGTTCGAGCTGCGGAGGGACGTGCTGCCCTGGCTGGCGGAGCGGGGCTGCGCCGCGGCTCTAGGTAACGCTCCGGGAGGCCGAGGAGAGCCCCATCCCTCCGGCCGGCCGGCCCTCCCTCTCTCCGGCCGCCTCCGTGCCCTCGCACCCGCGCAGGAGCTGGGCTGCGGGGAGGCCCCCGGGTGCGGGTCCCCGGGACACCCCCGGGCAGGCCCGCAGCGGGAGCTCCGGCCGGGGAGCCGGGGAGGGCGGCGGGGGAGCGGCCCCTGGGCCCCCCTCGGCCCCTGGGCCCCCCTCGGCCCCGTGGCTCCCCTCAGGCGCCGGGGCTCGAGGGGAGCGACCCTCGGGTGCCGGGGGGACTTGAGATGGGCAAGTTCGCTGTCCTCAAGGAATTTCTGACATGCCGAAAACACTTCTACACATCTGCTACACTCCACTTGTTTCTTCTTCCTGCTTCACACGTTTGGGGCTTTCTCTTTTTCTTCTCCCCTCCTCCCTGCCCCCCCCCCCCCCCCCAAAAAAAAAAACCAAAAAAAAAAAGTGTTAGCATTATTCCCTCTCCCACGCTGCTCCCCTTTCTGGGGGGAAAAGCCCCACAGCCTGAACGCTTTGGTGTGCCTGGTAAGCGAGTGCTGGTTTAAAATTAGATGCAGCGTCAGCTGTCACAGCACCGTGCGATCACCGGCATAGCGAGCGCTCGGGGCAGTGGTTGGAAAAAAGTGACCTCCCGTGTTCTTGGCACTGTGGCTTTTTGCTTGTTATTCGTCTGCAGAGCAGCTGGCTCAGTTCTGCTTTTCAGAAACTGATGAAAAACGTATTCTAATAAAATAATAATACTGAAATAGTTATTGCTTCAGTAGAAATACCGTTGCAAGTGTGATGAACTTGAAACGCCTTCTGTTGCTTTTACTTTGCTTAAAATACTTAACTTGCTTCCCGCATTGAGGGGCTGTTTGGTGACAAACCAGAAAATATTAGCTTGGAGAATAAGGGAATTACTTAGCAAGCCATCATTTTAAAAATCTGTTGAAAATACTTCACATTTTCTGCATTTACTGAACAATTATGGAAAGGCATACTGAAGGGATCTGAGGTAAAATTTTGAAATTCTCCATGCATAATTGATGAATTTATCAGTTCATCAGTGATGAATTCAAAGATAAGTCAATCTATATGTTAATGGCACCGACTTGGGTTTGGGAAAGAGAAAATTGTATTGAGTCTTTTAAAATGTAATGGAGTCTTTATTCAGTAATATCCCTGGTAATACAGAAGCATAAGGATCTGGTTTGGAGGGTGCATCTGATCAAATACTGTATTGCATTTTAACTTATCTGTGTATAGTGACTTCCTCCTCATGCAGTGCTGTCATATTAGGAGTGTGAAGGTGGGAGGTAGGGATTTGAAAAGATTAATTTAAACATCAAAGAAATATCTAATCACAGAAAGCAAGTAATTTTTAGGAGTCATGGTACTTTCTGTCAGTGTTTTCAGATGTTACTTATTCATATTTATTATTTTCTTTCCTAAGGACTTGAAAGCACTTGATAGCGTGTGAGAACTGCTAATTGCGTGAGAGCTGGGAGTAGCTGTGATGAGAGGAAGGGAGCGGCAGGCAAAGTGAACCAGCCTTGTTCTCTTTATTCCACTTAATTTGGTATGAGCTGCATATAATGGTCTTCAGGAAATCAAACTCTGCATCCTCCTGATTATGTTGCTAAAAGCTGTGTGCTGGGCAGGCAGGCTGGGTTGGCTCATTTGCAGCCCTTCATCTGCTGGTCTCAGCTGTGGGCATGAGGAAGAAGTTGTAGTTCTGTGTGGAGGATTTTACTGCAGGAATTTCCAAGGGCAGAGACCATTGCCACTTCTTGCCTCCATCTTCCCACTGACTGTTCTCTAGGGAAGAGAAACTCTTTTCTGACGCAGAACTTTTTCAGCACCTTTAAGATGTCTGTGTATGGTGATAGGTGAATTCATTGACATGGACCTTCTTCTCTACCAAAATTCTGTGCTGAGGAAATATTGCATGAGAAAATGTGGAGACCGTAGTACTCATCTTGAAAGTTTGAGGTGGTTGTTAAGTTCCAGGAAGCTTCAGATAAAAAAAGAGAGCATATTACCTTAGACTCTCCCAGCAGTCACCATCTAGCCCTAATATAGCGGTATTATAGTGTACTTCAAGTGATCTGAAACCAATAGAAAGTGATGTGTTGCTCAATGTACAGGAAGGGTTTTCATTGTCCTCCCACAATCAAATGGAAAATTTACTTTCTTCTGATAATACTTGAAAACAGTTTTTTTCCTTATCATTGCGAGCTGTACAAGCCAGTTTATAGTATCAGGCTTGTTAAACTAAGTTTCACTAAGTGTCCTCCTTCTATCAACACTTAGTGATAACTGCCAAGTAAATAGTGTCAGACTTGACTAAATGCTTGCAGAAGGTTGAGGAGAGTTCTTTATGTTGATGCTTACTGAACTGCAGGCCACCTTTATTATATAATTGAGACCAATCATACAGCTTCAACCTTACTAAGGGCAAAACTTCCACTTACAGTCAAAATTCCATCACAGATAAACACATTTTTGATGGCTGCAGTGATGAGAAAACATAAAAGCAGCATCAGGAAAGCGTGCATTTTTCTCACCTTGAGTACCGTATTTTATCTTTGGTGGTTTTCTTTTTAATTTGTACTGCTTTGTCCACATATTCTCTTCTCTTTCTGTGTCCATCTTAGCTTCCTGCTTATTTGTTTTTATTTTAACAGTACTCCTTAATTCACATCCCAAATAATTTTGTGTCCTCCATTGTTTAGTTCCCTGTACTTGTATGTAGGTTGTGTATCTCTCTATATGGTATTTGACCTTGTGGTTCTTTGGATTTTGGTGGGGTCTTTATTTATTTCTTTTTGGAGGAGGAGCTAAGAATGTTGGTGTTAGTGTTATAGAACTAATGGTGGTGTTGGTGTTACAGAACAAATGTCTAAAGATGTAGTTTATTTTCAGGCTTTCCTTTGAGATGCTGAAGGGGCAGGTGTGAGCAAATGATATTTTCCTCAGGCTTGTTCTCTCTTCCTGTAGTGGCCAGAGGACTGCAGTATGGCTTAACTGTCTGAACCCTGTGTTGTGTATGGGGAATAATGCAAGGGGGTAATTTTGGTTTGGTTTTTTTATTCTTTGAAAAAGCACATTCCATTTTCATAACAAAAGGTAGTGGTAGTTAGAATCATAATGAAGAGGTAGGTGTTTACAAAACTAATTTTTTTCTTGCATGTTTTGAAGTCCCTTAACTATCTGTGTTGAAGTTTATCAGATTAAAATCATGGTGTAAGAAGTACTCCCTCTTTTTCCAGAAAGGAGTAATTTTAGCATATGCAAATAAGTATTTACAAGTAAAAATGTATTTAGCATATTTGCTTAAAGTGTGTATCAATTATAGGATGAACCAGCTGAAATGAAAATCCCGTGTCTTTTTGTACTTCTTATTTCAGACACTTCTGAGAATTCATCAGCACTCTACGTCGTGAATGTTGAAAGAAATGGAAAAATTATTTATACCTGGAAGGTAAGTCCACCTTGGAATTTAATAAAAATATAGTTGAGAATAATACTCTGTGTGAATCTATTTGAGTTCTTGTAGTTAATTTTTTTTGCAGTAAGTGTTAAAACATGGAAACACAACTGATTACAACCTGGGGGGGTTGGGCAGTGGGAAAACACCCGTCTCCACTTCAGTCAAAGGTTAAGAATGATGAAATGGAGAGTAAAGTACTCACTTGATTAAGTCCATAGGGTTTTTGCCCTTGATTTTTTGCTGGCCCAGAATCTCCCCATGAATGAAATGCAATTTCTTTAAAACACTTCATAAACACATAATTTCACACTCAATTTCTTAGTGAAGCCTAGCTATTAAATTCATGTGCAGTGCTTTAGTTAAATGTTTTCTCCTACAAAAATTTCTTAAGATACCATTTATCTAGCACTGTTTCTGCATATACTTTTCTTTGAGATTCATCTATAACACTTTGTTGCAAGTAGTCTGAAGTAACCCCTGTTTATTTGATGTCTTGAAGTATCTAGGGCGGGCTTCTTAACATAGGATTCTGGTCTCCATGGTATATGTTTTATTTTTTTACTTCCAAGTGGGTTTTCTAATGGTTTTGGAAAGTGAGAGTTTGTCTTCTTCTTGTTCCTTTGATGAGACAAGCTGTGCTTCTTGACTGTGCAGCTCAGAGAAGTCTGTAGATGCACCTGGGTCCTGGAGGATCTTGGTTCCTGAGGAGTACAGATATGACATGAACTCCAGTAGAGTAGGGGTGCCTTTCATTCCTCTCTGGCTCAACAATGCTAAAACTCTCCAGCTTCCCTAGGGTTAAGGGAAGAGGTGAGGCCTTCACCAAGGCTTTAACTTTAATATGCTTTCACTGTGGGTGGATGTTTCCTTTAGTACAAGCATAGAGAGGGGAGTCTGTACAAGACAACAATAACCATAAAAACAATTCTAAAGAGTGTGTCAAAGTTTGGGGTTTTTTCATTGCTTAAGACTCTAGAAGACTTAATACAAATAACCACGTAACTCAGCAGGAGATCTGGTTCTCTGTGTGTGTGGTGTTGCTGCTTCTTGCACCTGTGGAATCTCACACTAAGCTTTTTTGGGCCTCTGACAGTCTAAATGCCTTGTGTGCTCTTCAGGCTCTTGCAGCTGGCACAAGAGATGAGCTCAAGGTTCACATGTCTAAATGTAGGTGTGTGCCTCCATGCTGCGTGTTTAAGCTGCCCCTGTAGTCTGTAGGGATCTGGCCAAGGCACTTGGTGGAGCTTAGGGAACTGGCCACTGTAGCCTGTTCTTTGGGAGGAGATGTATGGGGTGGAGGATGTAAACTAGACTGAGCTGGCCTGGCTTGTTTCCTCATGGATACAAACAGAAAAACAACCTTTGTCTTTTAAGTGAGAGACAGTCAAGTGTATTCTGTGTGAAACCAGGGGGAAGTGGACACTGAATTTTATTCTCAAGGTTATTTTAGAGTATTATGTTGTACTGTGGTTTTGACAGTGTCTATATTTTGTGACGTTATTAGTTAATGTAAAGGAAGATGTTTTTAACAGAAGTGAATTCTATTTGCAAGGTAACTCAAGAATCTTCAGAGTGCACATGAAAACAGGTGTCCTAGTTTATGCATAGTCATGGACATTGATGCAGGTCTCTTACCAGTCTTGTGAAGTGTACTTTTTAGTATCTCAGTAAGATGGTGTTAACATTTCAAACACACTTGAAAAAAAGAAAAAATATTTTGTGTTATTTGTGAAAGCACTTGCTTAATCTTAAATTAGGAGGCCTGGAGCCTGTGTCTTAATATAAAGACATTTTGTTTGCCTTGTTTAAATCAGAAGTCAAAGACTTTTGTCATTGCCACAACAATAATGACACACTCAGAAATAAACCCCTTAGGAAGCAAATACTCAGGCTTTTGTTTCAACTTCACAAAGCACGATGCCATAAATTTGTAAATAACCACAGATCTCTGCTGTCTCCCCCTAAGCAATTGTTAAAAACAATGAAGCTCACTGTGGAAGTAGAAGCCTGTGTGGCTGGATTTAATGTCAGTAGTTTAGCAATTTAGTGCCTATACCCAGAGTACATTAATACACATCAGTTTGATTTGCTATCCAGTACATGCTGAAAAGCAGAATTTTCTTTTTCAATATATTTGGAAAATTTAATGTATGGTAAAAATTAAAAAGTAGTAAAGTTTTGATTTGTAGTCCCAAACATTTGTAATTGCCCCAAACAAAATCATCATATATTATTTATCAATAAGATAGAGAGGATATATATTATGTGACTCTTCAAAGGCAGAATGGTGAGCTTATAAAATACTTCACCTTCAAACAATCACTTCCTAAGGCAGTGAAATCCTTTTTCCAGGCTACAGCCAGATCACTGGGAGCTGATTTTTGGTGATGTTTGATGGTTCTGTGCTCCCTTTTGACCCACCAAGTGGTGAGGTTCAGAATTCCAGCCGTAAATCTCCAGGGGCCAGAGCATCCCTACTGATTCTTGTACAGACATCTCTCTTCCTGGCCCTATTGCCTGTAACTAAAACCAGTTTAGAAGCAAAGTGAGAGAAAGGCATTAGGTTTATGCAATGGCTTGTGGGCTGTGGATTGGCCACATTTCAGCTTTATCCCATGTGTTAGTTCTAAAAGGAAAAAATAAATCTTTGTTCTCTTGGAATTAGAATTTGCTTTCTTGGAATTAGATAATTTATAAATAGGACAGGGAAGTGTGTGAGGGTGTGTGTCAAGGGGCAGGGAGAACAGGGAGGTAGGGAAAAAAAACCCCAGTGTTTAACTTTGTGTATATTTATATTGCTAGTGCTAATTTTTTCCATCTATAGGGAAACCAGAGAAACACTCACATTGGATTGTATGATCTTCAAACAAAACAAAACGAGGTGAGAGCAATACCAGGTTTCTCTCTGGTGACAACTGTGCTGTAGTGTTTCAGATTCTGATGCTTTGCAACACAGTATGTTATGTCCTTGAGGAGTGTATCCTTGTTGGAAACAGAAAAGATGAGGTATTGGAATGATTGCACCACATTGCAGCACATCTGAAAGGCTTGAGAGTAGTAAAGCATCATGTCTGCAATCTTTATTTCTAAACAACCTTTTAAACAAGTCCTTTCCACTCCTCTTCATATTGCACACATGTGCCAAGAAGTAAATGTTTGAGGTTTTCTTTATATGTGTTTATTCTTGGTCTGTTTGGTGTTACCATTATAAGAGATTATTTTATTCTAAAACTGAACACATTGCAATTCAGTAACTAAAATAATGACAACAAGTTTTTGAAGGTGGCCCCATAATAGTATAAAATGAGTGAAATTTTGTATTTATATAAAGGTCTGCTATGTTGCTCTAGTGGCAACATAGAGCTCAAAAGAACCATTAAAAAAAAAAAGAGAAAAAGGAGAACTATTACAATTGAAACTTGAAATGTGGTTCTTCTGGGCATGAAAAGATATGGCTTAAAGATAAAAACTGTGGGACAGCAGTGTTTTCCTAAGAAGCAATTAGATGGTTTCCTTTATGGAGTTTGAAAAAGCCAGTTTTTAACATTACTGTGTTTCTCTGTAGCACCTCTATATGTTTGAGAAGAATCTGCACATAATCAGCTGTTCAATCAACAATGAAAGGACCTTATTGGGTAAATATGTGCTTTATCATTAGATTTTTTGGTAAAGATTTAGTTTAGTAAAATGATACATTTCAGTTTAGAATTACTTAAATGTATTTTGACCTATGTGTTGCCCACAGCAGTTTATGAATTTCTGTGGATCCATCATCAGATAATGTAGGTAACAACCTAAAGACACAGCTGTGACAATATTGCTGTATTATTAAAACATCTAAGATACACTGCCCCTTTGTTGACTTTCTCCTCCTGCATTTGTGCATAACTGCTACATCTAGGACAGCTTCTGATGTTCCTTTAACATAAATGTTTTTGGTAAAAGAATTGTGATGCTCATTCTTCAAGGATGTTTGATAAGATTAATGTCCAATATGCACACTCACTGTGGTTGTGTTGGTGTTTTCTCCTCCCACAGCAGTCAGCTTCTGTCAATATACAGAGGAAGAAAGAGCAACTCAGCTCTTACAGTCAGGTACTGCAAGTGGATTTCTTAATACTGTTTGAAGTATTGTACCTTTTTGCTTTCTTTCTCAGGTCTTTCTGTTTAGAAAAAAATAATATTATCTAAAACATGTTCTTTTTGCAGTGTCCAAGTATTTAACCTTGCTCATAGAAATTCATCCCATTAATAATGTGAGAGTCCTAAAGGCTGTGGATAGCTGTGTTCGAGTACAGGTAAAGTATCCAACTAATCTGAAGATAAGCCAATTTAATCTGCTGTGCTAGAGAGAAAACATGGTTTAGTGCAGAAATATCTCATGTTATCTTGTAGCTGTTACAGAGATAATGTCCCCTGTTTCTTCAGAGAAATAAAGAAATGAAACATCACAAAATGTTTGGTATAGAATATTTTTCCAGCATGAAGACTGCTTTTTTATTTCTTTTCAGTCTTCCAAAGTTTGCAGTTATAG
Organism: Calcarius lapponicus; assembly: GCA_039654755.1. NCBI lineage: Eukaryota > Metazoa > Chordata > Aves > Passeriformes > Fringillidae > Calcarius > Calcarius lapponicus. The sequence goes on from CM077463.1 coordinate 3,264,824, forward strand.
TGACTGGTGACTATTAGTATGTAATAATAGCTATTTTTATTAATTAAATATCATTAGTGTATCTGATTAAATTTAAAAATTCATAAATACCCAGCTTAAAAAAACCCCAAAAAATTTAGATAAATGTTCTAAACTACTTTGGTTTTTACTTAATTTTATGAAATTTTCTGTATAGTTTCTTTATCCAGTTGAAGGCAGAAATGCTTCTAGAGAAAGTCGCCTCTTGCTAGTTTCAGAAGATAAATGTGAGTTAATATTTTCCAAGTACATTGTCATTCTTTTACTTCAAGATGATTGTTATAGATTGTATTTTTGGTAGACTTTTACTGGGGAAAAAACATGAAAAAGAAGGGTGTGAGTTATTCTAGGTATTCCAAAGACCTTTCAAAAACTGTATTATTTACCAGATTTTTTCAGTGTTAACAGAATGGCCATCTTTATCTACAGTTAGTTGCTTAGCTCTTGCATTCATCAGTTATCTTTATTTCTAGAAAAGCTAAAATAGTCTAATTATAGCTGCCTACATAAATCCAGAGCAAATCAAAGGACTGAAAGATGTCATTTAACATGGGAACTGGGACAAGAATGGAGCAATAGTTCCTTGGATTCAGCTCACATTGCATGTTCAGCCTAATGTAATGGCAGGAAATGGGTAAAGATGAACATTTGGAAAAGACTGGGTTTTCCTTCTTACTATAGAGTGAGATCTCTTTTTCCATCCCCTTGGAGAGGCCCATCTTCCCTGAGCTAGACACCAACCTTGGGAAGGTGGCCTTAGGTGGACAGAGCTAAACCAGAAACACAACATCTGCTGGGTGGGTGTTGCACTTCTCATGCAGGCCAGCTGTGGATAACTTCCAGCAGTTTTGTGTGGGAAAGGACTGGGAGGGATGTTCATGGCAGGAGGTGAAACAGGTCAGGGATGGTCTTGGACATGGGCATGCAGCTCTGCAGGCTCTTTCTCTCCATGGGTGCTCCTTGGCTTGGTTGGGACATTCTAGTCACTGCTCTTCAAGCCTGTGCTTGTGCTGATGTGGGCAGGGAACTCTTTCCATGAGGTGCTATGGCTGAGGCCACTCTCAGCTCAGGAAAGGAAGAGACTCCAGAGCACTCACCTGTGCTCATGTGTCACAGATTTCCTCTTGCACTGAGTTGAACTTTCCTGGCCCTTAAGTGTTCTTACAGAATTCTAAGAGGTGAGCTTGTTTAATAAGCTGTATAAAAACATTTTAAAATGTTTGTTTGTAATGATTTTATTTTAAATTTTATTTTAAAGATATTGAACAATTTGACATTCATGTTGTTGCAGAAGAAGAACACAAAGTGGTAAGATTCAAAAATCTTTGGGTTTGAGGTTTTTTACTTTAATTAATTTAGCTGAAAGTTTTGAATTTTTTTGAGTTTTATAGCTGGGCAACACAAAGTTTATTAAAGAAAGCATTGATTACTATGGCAACTTATGCAGGTGACCGCAAAGCTGACTGAAAAACTTTACACCTTGTAATCTAAGGATTTTTTTTTTATTATACTGGGTTTATTATGTGTTGCTGAATGCTTCTGTGTGTTAGAAGTTGGGAGTAAACATAGTGTTAATCCATTTTAAAACTATTTGGAGTATTTGCAACCATTTAAAATATTTTCAGAGTTGTCTCCCTAACCTTGTCTATTGTGAGTCTGTGTAAACCCAGTAGAGGATTCACTTAAAAAATAAATGAACAGAAGATGTAAAACTTAGATACAGTCTGAGTACAGTGGATGTTCCAATCTCTGTTTCCCCTCATCTCTTTTTCTGTTTTTAACATGAGTTTGTTGTCAACAAATTGTGGATGTTCTTCTTGAAAGACTTATTGTTAATGAGCACTTGTCTAATAATATAATAATAATAAAACAATGTCTAATATTGTAAATGATTGTGTCATGAAAGCCAGTGTTTTGTGTTATGGAGGTGAATGTAGGCTTTGAAGGAAAAGTTAAGGACCTGATTTTTATCCCTTTGCAATCTTTTGTGGTTTCCTCAGTTTGTCATGATCCTTCAAGCAGATGCATTTTATATGCTAGACTACAGTAGTGGAGTAAAGACTTAAGTATAATCAGAAAACAGGTTGATCTGATGTTCTTCTGACAAACAGATTGTTTTGGTTGACATGAAATCTCCCTATATCATACAAGTGTGCATGTATACAATCCCAACGGTTTTCCACAGTTCTAGCCTTTTCTCTCCTCCAGGCCTCTCTCTCACACGGCCGAGACTTTGGATAGAAATCTCTTTTGGAGCTGACACAGTCCCTTCAGCAGTTAATGTAGCTGATTCTGAACTGACTGTGGTATTTCCCTCCTCTCTGAGGAAGGGTGCCTCTGCTATTCTTTGTTCACTTTGAGCAGTTTAAGTGGTGAATTTCTTGCAAGCAAGGAAGACTGAAAGGAAAGATTTCTTAGTAGGTGTACTCTGAAAACTGGGCTTCTGATCTCTTTAAACTGAGCACCTTGCACACAACAAAGGTGGACTTCATGCTGCTGACAAGGAGCATGTTCCTTCCAAGCTCCTTACTATTTGTGTGTGTTCTCTCACTGCTTTGCTCTTTAAAGCACAGGCTGTGCGTAATTGTTGCAAAACTTTATTTGATGGCTTCTAATGTTTTTATTCTTTCCCTGTAGGTGATTAAAAAGTCAGGTCAGCTTCCAAGAGCCAAAGTTGCAGATGACCTTGTTTGGGCACAGTGGGATATGATGGAGCAAAGACTCTTCTACATTGTTCCAAAGGTGAGCTGAAAGTCATTCTTGCAGTTTTGTTCCTGCCTTCACTGTCTAGTGACAGTGAAGTTTTAAGTGTGTGGGGTTTGTTTTCATTAGGATGGTCTTTCTTGTTCTTGCCTCAAATAACCTAAAGCAAAAGCCAAATTTGCTGTAGCTGTGTTGTGCTTAGTACATTACAAGAAGACTGGTGGTCTTGGTGCTTTCTATAAAAAAGGTGGGCTTGGTAATTTCTTTTTTTTTCTTGCTTTAGAGAAGGTCTTTTATTCAAAAGTATTTAAATCTATCCAAAACTGCTGTGAGTATAATGCCTCTCTTCTAGAGAATTCACATCTAGAAAGTATTTTGTGTGCAGACTTGCTGAGTGACCAAATGAGGACAGGTTCTTGGCAAGAAGCTTTGAAACTCTCAAAAAACCCCAGGGTCTGGGTTTTTTATTTTGTCTGAGGGACTAATTGCACTTGATGCATTCTCTGTAAATAAAAAAAAAAAGAATATTTTCTTTACTCTTCTTCGCCACAAGAAGTGAATGTTAGGAAATAACAGGAAGTGAACTGTGATGGAGAAATGTATTTATGTTTTTGTTTCTGAGATACCCATTTTGAACTGACTAAAGCAAGATGCAATTCTTTTTGCCATATAGGTAGATATGGAAAACATTTTTTTAACTTTCTAAATGTGTGAGACATGTATTGCTGTGCTTAAATGAGAGCCCACGCAATTATATATGATTGGCAGATAATGATCTGGGACAGGAAGGAAGCATGTCACAGTGCTATTGTGAGGGGTTATGTGTGGTTTTTAAATTCTTTTGTCCCCTAACTTCTGTATAGCTGTTAGCAAAGCAGGTTGAGTGTGAAGAATGGTGCTGAGTATCCAGTCACTTCTCAGTCTTTATAATATCATTTCTTACTTACAAAACACATTCTTTTTAATTCCAGGAATCAAAGAGTACTTTAAGGTGTGTCCAGTTTTATCCTGAGGAAAATTTTAATTCAGTAGTAAGTTCTGAGTATTTTATTATAAGTGGTTTACAGTGGGATGTAATTATGTTTTCCAGGTACTGGTACAGAGATATTTTGTCTTTTTCATTGTTGAAACTTTTTGAAAGGAAAACTGGAGGCTTTTAGTATTTTTTGGCTTTTTTTTCTTGTCAAGAATATATTCAGTCAGACTCGGTTTTTTCCCAAAGTAAAGTAACTTCATTGGAATTACACTTTTTTTGACCTAGAAGGCAGTAAGTGACATTCATGACACTGTACTGAACTTTTACTCACTTATTGAAAAAGCAGGCTTAGCAAGTGCACTAGACAAAGAAACCATGTGATTTTCTGTCAGTTGTAAGTGAGACAGGAACATTTGTTGCAGCCAAAATACAAAAAACAGAACATAAAAATTACAACATGTGATTGTTACTAGACCTTTGTTCCAGTGGCTTTTATTTTCTTTTTTTAAAAAAGAATCTGTTTTTTGGAGGTTTTTGAATGACTTGTGAGGATTAGAGGAGAATAAATAAACTTGTTAAAATATTGAATCTGGTGAAAAGTGACTATGACACATTTTACTGGTCTGAAATACTAAACATAGTATATTGACCTCTGTAAAGAACAGATTTGTTTTCCTTTTTGTCTAACAGTTGGAATCACACCTGGATATTGCTGTAAATGACACACAATTAAAGTAAGTTGTTTGTTTTCTTAATGTTTTGGTTTGCTTTCCTTTCAATATACATGGTAACATTTTACAAACCTAAGTAAAATTGTCCAAACCACAACATCTTTGTTTGCAGTTGCCTGCATGGCACTGGAACATGAGAATAAGATGAAAACTGTGTCCAGACCTCCAGTTCTTATTCTCATCGGGGTCAACTGTAAAAAGTAATTTAATCCTTGACTGCTTCTTAATTTTTGTAAATGACAGTATTTGTCTAAAGAGCTAGCTATAGGTTAAACCTTCTGAGTATGCTGAACCTATTTAAATTAATTTGCTTTAACCTTGGGCAGGTTTTAATGGTGATGTTAAAATATCTGTCAAGGGAAGCTCTGCATTTTTTAATTGCTGTTGCAAGTTTTATTGGGCAGTTAAACAAACCAGTAGCACCTTTTTATAGCCTGTGAAGACACTGCCTGTACTCTGTTCTCCTCCAGCATGCTCCTTCCAGCAGCCTGTACTTCCAAAGATGAGGATGTGTCTGATTCTGTGTCTGCCATGCACATGACTGCATCTGAGCTTGTCTCCTGAGGGCTCCCTTTTAACTGAATGAAAAAACTAGTCAGGATGCTTTAACTCTGTCATATCCTCATCTGTCTTTACATTCCAAAAGGGCCCATTTATTTTTGTGACTAAAAAGGGAGGCCAGAGCTGTTAGGCCAGGTATCAGTAGCTGAAGGTGGTTTAGTTCCACCCTGCCCCAGCTGCGGTCTCACAATGTCTCAGAGCTGTGCACAAGGCTCACTGTGGTGCTCCTGCCTGTGCAGGTTGTGTCCTCTTACAGTTGGTGCTGAAAGAACACAGTTCTTGTAAGAGCTTCAGTGCTGTATTTTACTTTATTTTATTGGTTTTCAAAATTACTGCAGAGGAAAATCCCTACAGGATCAGAATACTTTCTGGTAAAAAATATAACCAAACAAAAAAACCATCCAGCAACAACAAAAAAAAAAAAAAACCAAAAAAAAAAAAAAACCCCACCAAAGCAGACTGACTGCAATCTTCTGCTGCATGTTTTGCACAGTGAAAATAGGCCTTGTAGATTTAAAAATATGTAAAACCATTGAAACACAGGCAGCATGAGATTTTCTTTTCAAGTATTTCCACTGAATGTAGTGTCCTTATTACAGATTAAAATGTAGCTTTACAGCCATGGGCTGTACAGTTAGTCTGCAAAACCTTTGCTTTGTTAGGTGTCACAAGTATTTGGATTTCCAGCATGTCATGACAACTTGCTTTCACTTCAAAGTATAGGAATGGTTGGACAGTGCAGTAAGTGAATATGAAACTGTCAGGTATGTTCAAAATTGGTGGTTAACAGTGTGCAGTCTTGGGATTTCTGTTCCTAACAGCATTGAGCAAACTGGTTAAAGCCCAATTTAACTTGTATTACAGAACATTTGATTATAATTTAATTAGTATATTTTGGTTACATGGTGACTGTTCTGGTGATCTTTTTTACTTAGTGATCTTTATTTGCTCATAGACTTGTGAATTTTGGATATGATTACTGTCAAGATCAAGATGTTGCATCTAAACCTTTGAAAAACCTTCAGGTTTTCACAAGTAAAGCAGGTAATGAATAAATACAAGTATGGTAAAAATTACCCCCACTAGTAATTATCATGCAGTGTAATCCTAATTGATTACTGAATTTATTAATAAAATATTGGAAAACATACAAAAATAGAAACATTTATAATGTGAGTGTGAGATTTGTATTCCTTTAGAGCATACTTGGCAGGTAACTGTGAGGAGAGGGAGAAGGCAGCTGTGCTTTATTAGTATTAATAAATTTCTTACCTTCTAAAAGCTGCAGTGAAGTTGAGCTGAAGTACCCAGGATTCTATATATCAACCTACCAACAAGAAAACGGTCACCCAGAAACCTTTTGGTAGCCCAACTTCAAAGAACTGGTACCAGTGAAATCTCTCAGCCTAAGAACACCTTAGCATTTTCCTGGCAGTTTCAGAACCCAGCAGGTACCAAAGCATGGTTGTGTGTTACATTAAAGCAATCTAATGTTAAAGCTGACCACAATTATGTTAGAAAGTAAATTCAAGGAAGGTTTTGTCTGGGTTTCTGATCTAGTATATGTTTGTGTTACAGAGTGGACTTATGTACACAGAGCATGTGCAGTGCAGGTTTTAAGAGCTTCATATTGCTGATAGTGTGTGGTGTTTAGAGGTCCAAGTATGTGATATTCAACATGGCATGTGCTACTTAGGGATTTAGTATATATATGATTCCTTAAACTTAAACCTAACATGTTTCTTAAACCTTTAGGATTTTGGAGTCTCCCTCCATCCTAATTTATGCCATGAGCTTTTTTGGATTAAAAACTGGTCTCAAGAGGTATCTGTTCATCACAGCTGTTTTCAGCTTCTGAATTAGACCATCCAGGCAGAGATGGTGTCTGTTTGACCTTTGACTGGTCAGCAGAGTTGTACAGGGAAGTGTTGCAGGAGAGGCTTTACACGTCCCTCCCCAAGGCCTGCTGTGCACACAGTGAAATGCTGAGCTGTCTGCCACTTGCACTGAAATGACCATTAGTGCAAATCAAGTGAAATACAGCTTCCTTACATGGATTTCTTTTCTTACCAAGGCAAACTGCATGCTTATAAAGATCAGAGGGAAGGAATTAGAAGCAAGAGAAAGCCAAGGTTCTATCTTTCAAATGTAGATTAGGGTTTTTCTCTGTTAGCAAGACAATTTCTTATATAAACAGCCAGTCCAATAATGGAAAATATTATTTATTTGTATATATGTTTCCTTTTTAAACCTGTAGTCCTCTGGGGAGGAGTATATTCAGATTGAAGTACCTTCTTGAGTTTAGGATGAAATTCAGTCATCCTTCAACAAGACTCTTGTTTAGTTACTATGAAGTAAAATGGTTTTTCTGTCTGATGACACAGTATTTAAAGTCTGTGTGGAACCTTTCTGAAGCAAAAGCAAAAGTAAGTGCTTTTCATTGCACTTACTGTAAAACAGATAAGTTGACAATTGCACTTAAATGAGATTACTGTATGTGGCTTTTCCTTGAATATTGTTTAAAACTGAGGATTACCTTGCACAACCCATTTCTGGTAACTAATAGTTTGGACCAAGGTATTTTGGTGCTAAAACCGTATCTAGTTGTTGAAGAACACTGTGGGTGATCACACTAAAGGTTCTCTTTTGTGCCTCAGATTTGATTTGCAAAACTGGACTGCAAGTTCTTTGTGGAGCAGACTGTGCCTGCTGTGGGACTGCTAGCACAGCTCTGTTATTAATGCCATATCCCTGCTTGTACCATTCAGACATCTCTGGCAAAGTGTAATTGGCAAAACTTCAAACTGGAATATTCCATGCAATTTCCCATTTAATAGAACTCTTAGTGGCTCCTGCCAGTCTGAACTCTGAATGAAATCACTTCTCCTTTCTCAAACTTCTGCAGCAGAAAAAGTAGCTCTGTTCCTTACACTCAGCACAGACAAAATCTCTCCAGATAAAAACCCCCATGTAATTCTTGAATAGCTGAGATCAAGCAGTTCCAGTCTCAGAATTAATTTGGCATGTCCAGAATTCATAGATAAACACTGTACTGTTATATGTTCTCTTGGTGCTTTAGAAATGTTTTTCCATTAAATTTGCTCCATATTTAAAAAATGCAGGTAGTAAAAGGTCATAGACACTGGATTACCATCAGCTAACTATCCCCTGAAATTTAGGCATCTGGACTATGTTTCTAGAGAGAAATAGGCATCTCCAGAGGATGAGTCAATCCATATTTCTTTGTTTGCTGAATAGGGGTCTAAATGAAAGATGTTTGGATGGCTGAAGTTAAGTGAGGCAAGTCCCTCCTAAGTCAGTACAACTAGACAAAATGTCCTGGTGCAATGTTGTATTTGAGTTGTGACATTTGGATGCTTTGTTGAGATGCTGTTACAGCCTCATGTCTTGAGTATTTGCTTGAACAGAAATGAGGAATTTAGTTAAAGTAGGGAAAATTTAATTTCTGCATATCATAGGTGACTCTAACACTCTTACAGTCTCAATGGGCTGACTTTGTCAAGTGCCAGAGTTGTAACTGCTGTTTCCTGAATAGGAGTAGAATTTTATTTTTAAATTCTTCCTTTTTTTTTTTTTTTAAACCTTTGTGGTCAAGATCTTTTTTCCTTTTTATTTCTGGAAAGCTAAGTCTCCATCCAAGTATATCCTCACATGAGTCTTCTCACCTTGTAGCATTCAGCTATGGCTTTTACTGTTTGCAAGTGATTTTGAAATGACTAGTGTGGAAGACCTGCCTCTGCATACAGTTGCAATTGGCTGATAAGCTTTCCCTGCAGCAGCACAACCCAGCTCTAATTTGCAGAGAGCACTGCTAAGGGTAGGAAAGGAGTCTGTGGTGTATTCTTAGTGTCTGGCTGCTCTGCTGGGATTGCCAGGACTGTGTCAGATGTAACTTTGCTTGGCCACCTGTTGGTCTGAGGCTGCCATGTTTCTGTCTGCGTTAACACGGCACCATTTGTTATTTCCGGTTGTTTGTAGCTCAGTTTGTTGACACATGGAGCAATATTGTTGAGTTGAAAGATGCACATCCTATTTATAGTCTGCCATAGCTGTAGTTTCTGTGGTCAGCTTGCACGTTGCCCGCTGACACTTCAGTCTGAGCACACTCAGCTTGCCTGTTGTGCAATTTACAGAGCAGTGTACACAGAAGACTCCAGTATACAAGAAGGAAATTTGCAGTTCTGGAAGGGAGCTGTTGATAATAAAACAGCAATCCAGTGGGTTGCTGGAACTTCTCCAGTCTTCCCCATGGGTCCTGATGCTGCTACTTTAAAAATTATGCATGTTCTGATAGAAGCCAAGTGCTCTGGCAAAATGCCCTCTCTGTTCTCTGAATGACTCAAATATCCAAGCAAAACTGTATCAAACCATATTCAGTCAGCTAAGAATAAACAGAAAGAAAAATTGCATCTTAAGAAAGCAGTTACCTTCCCCAGAAGGCAGAAGCATGAACTGTCTCAGCCATATCTGTACCACAGCTATGGTACAGCCTTGTGGTGTGAAATACCAAGGTATTTAATCAAATAATGTAACTGGGTATTTGTGCTTTTTTGTACTGTGCTTTTTCCATACCGTACCATTTTCTGCATAACTTGTATACACAGCCCTTTTTCTTTTACAGATCAGTACCTGTATTAGTATTACTTTCTTTTCTTATTTTAAATGATAATTTCCAATACAGGTAAAAGGTGAGTGGTCATATCTGTGGATGAGCTTTCCCAGCTGTACTGGGATAATGTGGTTTGGAAGCTGTTTTTAACATGAATGCCAAAGTATCAAAGTAAGGAGATTGAAGTTTTTATAAGAGATGAAAGCAGGGTTACCATCTAGTGGGTCATAACAGGATCAGTCTGATCTAGAATTATTCTGGGAGTGGGAAACGTTCCTGTATGCAGTATCCTGGCCGAAATAAACTTGTCCCAAGGACTGACTTCTGTCCTAACAAAGGTAATAGCAGTTCTTTGGGCTGGAAAGGGGAGAAGTGGCTATCACTTCTAGTGGGAGGAAGCTTTGGTAGTGTATTCATGCTGCTGCCAATATGAGATTACTTGAAAAGCAAAGAAATGGTGTTTTATTATGTTGTTGAGCACAACTGACAGCTCCTGAACACAAAATACCTGGATGGAGGCAGTCTGTGGAGAGAAAGGCTTGATCAGTTTTCTGGCTGCAAGCATGATTTCTCATGGAAAGGGCTAAAATGTACTTCCCCTAAAAGAAAGAACTGACCATGATGGGACCCAGCTTTCCATTGTGCCAGATTGCCTCCTCTGTTCTTTCTTGATTTTGTTTCATTAGGTAAATGATGATTAGAGTCCATAATACATATTCCTGTAATCCTTACCTTTTTTGAGAGATTATTTTTAGTTTCTAATTTGAAACAGTCTTGATTTGGTTTTGTGCAGTATAAAGATGTCTCTATATTCAGCTGGACAAGTGAACTTTTTTTCCCTATTTTGTCTTTTTAGGAGGCTTGTGTGTGTGTTGTAATCTAGTCTCTGATATTCCTCATGAGATCATATACTCCATATATTTTCTACATAAAGGTAAGACTAACTTGTTAATTTACTGTACCTTATTTTGGAGAATGTCAGTGTGCTGAAAGAGTCAGAGAATGCCTTTCAAAACAAATAACTACCAAATTCAGCAGACAATAAGCTACTGTGGCTGGTGTTTCAAGACAGCAGCTGCCTTTAGCTGCCTTTAGCTTTGGCTTTCCTGCTGTAGGCTTCCTGCCTGATGCTGAGTGAGTAGCTTCAAACCAGTGGCCTTGTAAATGGTTATTAATTTGGTCCCTTATTTGTAGCCAGACTTTCCGGCATGCTGAGCACAGACATCAGTGAAATCTGTGGGAGCTTGCAGGTGTGTTGTACTTATGCTATAAGGCATTTGTATGGGAAATAGAGCCAACAGCTCTTAGCCTGAATGTCTGTTTAGAATTCCAGTTCAATGTGTCATTTTCACAGCAAGAGGTGCAACACCCACTGACTCTAAGAATAGTTGCTGTGTAAGTGGTGCTTAAGCTCTTAAAGTTAAGACCTTTGTTTTAAAATAATAAAGAACATTGTTTCATTCCAATCAGAATAAAAGTTCTTGTTATCAAGATTTTCTTATTTGATACATGGGCAGAGAGGCAAATTATTTCTCAACTGAGAAGCTGCATAGTATGGAGTAATTGTGTTCAAGTGCACACTATATCTCTGTTCTACCTTAACTGTTTGCTTTCTTGTGTCAGGATGCTTCTCATATGTCAGAGCTGCACACACATGTTTCTTTGCTGCTGGAATATTGTGGGATTGAGTGAACTACCTTTTTGTGTTCTTGAAGGCATTAACAAATTGGAAAAAGTAATTTTTGGGTGTGACACACAGTGCATTGCACTGCTGCGAAGGGCTGGTTTCCCCAGACCACCTGACGTGTAGCCAAAGAGTTGTTGCATTGCTTGCAGCCAGCCATGGCCCTGGTACATTCTGATCTGTACTAGGAAGAAACAGGGGATAACTGTGGTGACATTGACTAGCTAAGTCTGAAATGACCTCTGTGGAATGGAGTTGTTTGGTGCAGAGCTGTTTGTGGGTTCATGTAAGATTCATCCGTTGCACAAGAGAATTTTAATAATGGTCCTGCAGTGACCCACAGAAGCAGTGGTATATTGGGTCCATTACTCAAAATATGGCTTATTTTGCAGTCCATAAGCCATATTTTGATGACATTTAAGAAGTTCAGTTTATTCTGCAGCCTCTGTAATCTTGGCTGGAAGCTTCCCACTCCTGTTAAAACAGTCACTGCAGCATAAACAGAGAAGTCACGATGTTGCAGTTGAATTCTGCAGTGCTGGTTTTAGCTTGCATGTGCTCATGCTGGCAGGTGACAGAGTGGTGATGGGGAGTATACTGACTCATTGCAAGCTAACTTCAGTCAGTATTTTGTATGAAAAACTATATCTTTTGACACCTCTGCCTCTGTAGTGTTGCTGTTGGTGATTTTTCTCTTGGTGGTCCTGTAAACTGTGGATCATATATTGAATTTCCACGCATTATTAAACAGCATCCTGGTCATGACACCATTAGTTACTAGAACCTTCAGCATTTCTCAGAGTAAATTTGAGGGCATTGTGTCATTCTTACTGGGTGCCAGAAGTGTGGTAGAAGTCTAGATTAAAACAACAGCTGTGCTGATGCAAAGCCCATGCAAGCACAGCAGGTCTGAAATTGGCCTTTGTATAAACTGAGCTGAACTAAATTAGAGCAATAGGGCATGCAGATAAACAAAGTGGAAATTCTTTAAAGCAATTGAAAGATCACAAAAATGTGAAACACTGGGAGAAAGGTATTTATTATCCCAGAGCACAAGCTTGCTCTGGGATGGAGTGCTTCTCTAAACACAAATGTAGGCTGGGCAGTGCATGGCTAGTTTTCACACACTAAAGAGCTGCATTGTGCAGCTGCCAGTCTACTAAGTGTGCAGGAACTCTGTTCAGGATGGATTAAATCTGTCTGTGCAGACAACCCCATAAAGCAGTCTAAAAGATCCCTGTTTGGGTCTATGGGAACTGCAGAAGTTTCTAGCTATAAAGTCGTAGGTGGATTGTAACAAATGGTGTTTATTGTTTGAGGTTTTTAAAGTTGCTTTTTTCCCCTCAGGTTACAACAAAACTTTTACAGTTTCTCTAGAAAGAGCAGAATCTCATCAATTGAAGGAAGTGGCTTTTATGAATCTTGGTAGGTTACTTGTGTTACTTTCCTGTGTGATTGCCATTCTCTGTGTAGTACCGAGACAAATGGCTAACTCTTCTCTGGGAGGAAAGGATTTTTTTTTCCTTGGCTTTAGGTAGCAGTGTTAGTATTTGGCATCTGATACTGCAATGCCTCACTATTAGTAAGCAGCTTCCTCTGAAATTGCCTCAAAATCTGTGCTGGACACCAGCTGCTGAGTTCTTGAGTATCTCAAGTTTCTTGAATCCTACCCTGGAAACCCAAATGTACTGCTAGTGTTTCCTGTGTTAATACAACAGCAGCTTTTAATTAACTCCTTTTGTATTTGCTAGATATAATCAATTCCTCACAGAGAAGTGGGCCAAGTTGAGAATCATGTGAAAGAGCCTCTTAAAGCAAATAAGTGATCAAGTGCTAAATTGACCACTGTTGTTTCTTTAAATAGACTATTATGTGGCTGCTTATTTGCCTGGCCAGTTCCTGCACCTCCTGAACATTCAACATCCTGACATGCTGTGCTATAGTTTGTTTCTGACAGGTATAGTAAAACTGCTTTAAGTAATTTAATTGTTGTTGTGGAAACTTGTTCATATCTCTTTACATGAAAGTTGTATTTCTCAATGTTTCCTTATTGCACAGTGTTCTGACAAATGAAGGATACTCAAAAAATGACATTTTTGCTACTTTCCATTTTAGAAGAGAAGCTGAACTGTTATTTCATACTTTATGTATTTCATACTTCTTGCTTGTTATGAAATGGAAGACGACCTTTCACTGAATTTGAAATTCTCTGCCTTGGTTTCATGGTTTACCTTCCCCCAACTTTGCCCATGTTCTTGGTCCTCCACTGTTTTCAAATTTCACATGAGATGTAAATTTGATTTTACATTTCCTTCCTCCAATTGAGTTGCTCTAAATGTGTGTGTTTGGAGGGTGTGGGGAAAGGAAATCTGTGTTTCCTTCACCTGATCAGGCTGATGCAATTTAATTTAGAGTCTCATCTGAGATCCGTGTTACTTCATTTCCATCGCATTTCCAACAAACACGTCTTTGTGGGAAGTGGTTTATTTTTGGAAGTGGGGTGCCTTTGTTTGAAAACAGAAATCTGTTGTTCTGATTGGGTGAAGGGGACATAAATTGTGGAAACTGGTGCAGGGGCAGCATCATAGGAAGCTAATGCCTGTTTTGTATGTATAATGAAATAATATCCTGCTAAAAATGAGTGGAAAGCATCACTGCTGGATGGTGGGCCTGATTTCTCAGATGCAAGGGCTATGAAATACAGTACCTGTATGGTACCATGGTGGTGAACACTGGTACATAAATAAAATGGTTCTGGTCTGAGGCTTCAGTGAGTAATTGTAGAGCAGAACCTGCCTGTTCTGGTCATTTGGATTAATGGCAAGAGATCCACCATGCTTTTGCACGTGAGCAGTTCTGACCTGCACAAGCTGTACCAATAGGTGCTAATTCTAGTGTTGAACTTGTGCTACTGTCCTTGTGCTCTACTCTGTTCCATCACATGTACTCTGATTTGCCTTGGAGCAGCATTGTGAGCCTGAAATCTCTACACCTTCTCTGTTTCAGCAATAGGGAAGGAGACAACTGAGTATGGACTGTGCTCCTTACCTGCTTTCTTTATAGAGACAGCACCATTCCTACTCCTCTTCAGTATATACTGCCAGGGCACGTAGTGCAAGAGGCAGACTCTTTCTTACTGCTGGGGCCTAGGAATCTTAAGAGAAACACAGGTAACAGGCAAATTTTATGTTCTTACTCCTTTTTGTTCTCAAACCAATATTCTTCAGGTGAAGATGCAAGAATTGACATGTTACAAAACTGTTCCATCCGGTCCCCATGGGTGTCAGCAGTCCTGGATTGCAATGCAGGAAGTCTGTACCATGTGAGCATCAGTGACAGTGCCTTGCTGCAGCTCCTACAGAAGAGCAAACGAGACTGTGAGAGATTGGCAGCTCTGCATTGTGCCCTGCTCTACTTCCAACACACAGAAGACTTGGAAATGCAGGTGGGAAAGGAACCTCCTCTAAATTTTTTTCCAGTGACTGATGTCTTATACAAAGCAGGAGCAGGACATGAATGGCATCAGCCAAAGAGAGGTCCTGATTCACCTGGCAGTGCCAAGAGGTTCATCAGCTGGGCTGCCCTAAACCCCGTTATCAGTCCAGGCTGTCCTGAAAACATTTGTGTCACTATCTACTCCATGCAAAGTGTTAACTACCAAACTCAAATTTTCTATACTCTCTTACAACACTTGATTAAACAGAGAGATGTGACAAGCTCCCTGTTCTCATTCTGACAGATTATTCGGTGGATTTCTGAGAATCTGTCAACATGTCATTCTTTTGACCCCATTCAAGAATTTATCATTGGTAGGTACTTCTTTTCTTGCACTCTGAGTTTTCCTGCATACTCCAGTTGACACTAAGGAGAGGCCAGTACAAACTGACTCTTATTTCTGAACTTTTTGGTTATGATTTGCATTAACTAACCTGTGGTTTGTGGCATTAAGAGACAGTATCAGTAGTTTAGAAGATACGTAGATATCTCAAAATCAGACTGTCAGTAAAGCTTTTCAAATGCATTCTTCTGTCTAATGGAACAAATGGATTTATCATTATTTTAGGTCTCTGGAAATTGTCTCCTCAGCTCCATTCTCCTCTAGCTCTAGCCCAAACCATTTTTTTCAAAAGGATTTGGCTTATCATGATACTCTCTTCTAATAGGTAGTTTCTCAGTCTAGCCAGTGCAGAGTCGTTGCACAAAGGACCCCTGCAGTGCTGAGCTGTAGCCAAGCAGCTGACCCAGCCCTGCAGCCATCTGGACTTCTCTTCCTCCTTTTGTGCACAGAATGGGACCAGCTCCACAATGGAGGAAGCTGTTTCAGAGACAGCAGCAGGATTTGTCCCTAAAAAAGTGTCAGATAAGGAACAGTGAAGCATAATCTTGTTAACTGAGAGTTTATACCATCTTGCCCTTATAAATCTTTTCACATTACATTCAGCCTCCCTGTACTGCAGAATGTGTCCAGAAACTGAGAACCTGGATAAACTCCTGCCCTACACATCACTGCATGACTGGATTGGGGTAAGATAACAGCTGGTACCTTAATTAATAGCTAGAGGGTCTGGTTTTTATCCCTTAGTACAGCCTATAGCTTGTGTGTCTTACCTTTTCATAGATATGCTACAAATTGATACCTTTATGCTCATGCTTTATGCCTGTTTTAGTTTGCCAAGTCTTACCCTTTGTGGTGTTTTCCATGAGGCAATTTTTTTGTCAACAAATAAAAGCATTTGCAAAATCAAGAACAGTTATTATAATTGAATGGATGATTAAATATCTCTGTTTTCATAATGAAGTATTAATTTATTCCTTATCACATGAGGTTTATAATGAATACAGAATACATTTAACCAGCAAAATCATGCACTTATTTCCAGGACAAACAGAATCAGTAGAGTTAAGATTACAAGTAAGCTTGAATAAGTAAAATAACTTCACGCAAGACTTTACAGTTAGAGCAATTAGTGTCTTAATTTCTCTGCTGAGACACTGTTCTAATATATTGTTTTTTTTTTTAATAAGGGCACAGTTTTGGCTAGCTAGTTAGTTTCCTGGAGGAAATTGGTGATGGAGATTAGATGCCCCATGTCCTATGCTAAATAGTAAGACTGTAAATAATTTTTCTGTATTTATAGGCTGTCCCTGGAGTAATATGTGCCACAGACATTATTTCTCTACCTGTGTTAGAGGTAAGTTCCAATATAAAACCACATTTGTACTTGCAGATTAGTAGCTGGTTTTTTTGTGGGTTGGGGGTGTGCTAAATATTAATGCAGCAGTATCCCCACAGACCTGTGCAAAAATAGATGTGAACAGAAAATTGCCCTGTTGGAAATGATTTATGCATTTACTAAAATATCAGTTAATCAGACTCAAAGATGGTGGGTTTTTTTTTCCCTTTCTGATGACACCTCTATTCAGCTGAGAGGATTATCCACAAATTAATTCTTGCTAATCAGATTGATACTGCTTCACTTTATGACTTTGGTAGCTGAAGGCAGAGGTGGCATAACAGACCATAACAAGTAGGATTTCTACACATGCCTACATATGCCCACTTTGAGGGCTATTTCATTGTGCTGCCATTGGTGTGGATGGCTTGTGACCCTTTCACTTTGTTTTGTCCAGAGCATCCTGTGATTGCACTGATGTCAGGGCTTTGGCTACTAAATCTAGACAAATTGCTGCACAACCTGGAAAGGGGAGTGGGCTGTATGGGGAGAGCAGGGTAGGTTGTTTGGGTAGGAAATTGTACTTTCCGTTGAAAACAGCATGAATGATTCTTCCTGTCTTCCCATTCCACTCTCTCAGCTCCGGTTTAGAGAAATTCTTGACATTTTCCTAAGCACTCCCCTACAAAACCTGAAAGAAAATTTTAATAAGCAATTTGTTGTGGAGAACTAAGGGGAAGAACGAGGAGTTTAGACACACCAGCAACACACAGGATTAGATTCTGGATACCTGACAATGTTGTTCCATGTAGCTCTTTAAAGATATGCTTATTATTAGTAATAAAGCATCACTGTTCACAAAACCTTTTAAAAATCAGTGAAATTGCCCACTGCTCTCTCACTCTGCAGCAGTGCATCACAGCTGTGCTACACACTTTCCTAGGGTTGCTGTCAGGGAATTGGGCTTTGCTTGGAAAGGCTGCCCTGAGAACTGGGACACCTGGGAAAATCAGATCTTGAGAAAATTTGTGTGCAGATAATCCCTGTAATTCACTGGGGTCAAAGTTAGCAGGACTTTAATTTGTCTGAGATTGAACCTCAAGCCCCTGGGGGCACATGCCTTTAGCAGCTATACTTCCTGATTGTGGAACTCATTTCCTATTTCTGTCTGAAACCTAAACAGATTGAAAAGGTCAGAGTTGAGCTAAAGACAAATATTTCCTGCTACTTTTGATGGCAAATTGCTGTGACTCTTGCATGAGGACAAAGATGCTAATGCACAGGGTAAGGTTTAATGCTCTGGCTGTTTTGTACCAGTGTCACAAACCCACCACAGCTTGAATTTAAGTGGTCAGTTGGTGTTTCAGTTGGTGCATGTTGTTGGCATCAGGAGTCAGACCCTGGTGACAGATCTGGTTCTACAAGTAGTATTTTTGTTGCAGAGATTTTATGGCATTTCAGAGAAAAATGTTTAATTCCTACTTTGAGAAGTTTTTGGATTTCTCAAGCCCACGAGTTGTTGAGAGCTTTTGGGAGGGCTATGTTCATATTCACATTAAAAATTTGTTCTGTTTGGGTATCAGGTGTTTTTATCACTAAATTCTTGTTCATCAAGATATACTGAGAAAGGGGGAACAGTTAGTCCAATTGTCCAAAAGCTCTACGTAAGGATTGCAATTAATAAGTCTAATTTCCCCCCCTCCCCATTTTTTAAGCACAAACCAAACTTGCAGGGTGCAAATAAGTTCAGCTTTAAAGGGAGAAGGCAGGAGGAAGAAGGGAAATAAAGAAAATAGGAGGAGGTCCAGGGGAAGAGTGGAAATTTATGGTGTAAGAAATTGTCAGAGCAGCAGGAAAGAGTTTCTCCCCTGTGCTGTGCTGAGCCCCTGGGGTGCAGAGTGATGCTTTACAACACTCTCTGAATGCCATCACTGCTAGGGAGATACAGCACTACAGTCCAGAGAGACATGGGCCTCTTGAAGGTTATTGTCACCCCACATCTTTTCCAAGGGGTGTAGCAGAGAGCTCTCTATCTTCAGTTAAAAACCAACTAACTACTTATGAAAGGCTTCAAGGGAGCTTTTTGTGTATTGCAAACTGGTGAGGCTTTGCTTGACTTCTGGTAATACAATGTCTTTTAAGTGTCATGCTTAGGTGTTAGTTATGACTCTCTAGAAATGTCTCCCAAATAAACACCTAAGATGAAGAAGCCTTCTCTTTTTAGTCCTTACCCTGGTGATACTCAAGAAATAATAGATTTAATTGAAAAAATCCTTTACTTTAAACTTTTGACTTTTTAATGAGGTCTAATACGATGCATTTTTTGGGGATTAAAAGCAGACAACACACAAGCCCACCACTTCCTGTTAGAGATTTCTTATATGAAAGAAAATTGCTGTCTTGCTTCCCCCTGCCACATATCCAAGTCCAGTGTGGCCTGAGCACAGTTCTGCAGTGGTGGTGCTGTTGCATGGATTGGTCACTAGATGATACCCTTATGCTTTATTTAAAATTTCTCTGATTTCATATTGGTAACATTTAGGCAACATTCTGCAGTAGTAGGTTGCAGATCTCATGAGTTAGGTCCAACAGAGTGAACATATGGTGCTATATGTGACCCTACTTTGCAGCTGCTAAGTATAACTACTATGAAGCAAAACCCAAGATTTATTGTCTCTGCTGCAGCTACAATAATAAAGTGACAGTAGGCACTGGCAGCAAGAGGAAAGTGGCTGGCAGGCTTGAGTCTCTGAAATTTATTTTTCTTGACAAATTATAGTTTATAGTAGGAAGTGGTTTCTTCCTTTTGAGGTTTTCTTTTAAGGTTATTGTTATTGTAGGATAGTTGAGAGGAGAGAGCAAAATCCAGTATGTTAGTGCAAGTGGAGGAATATTGTGAACTCAAAGCTCTCTTTATTCAAATGTTGTTACTGTAGTGTCTGTGTTGGGAGATAATGTATATTAAGAGGGGCAAGAACAGCTCGTACCATCTCTTGTTTTTTAAAACTGTCAAAAAGAACTGCCTTAATCTCATCTCTTCCTCAGCAGTGCCCCCCATTGCATCTTGCCCCCCTTATAAACAGCAGCTTCAAATTCTTATACCCAGTCTAGCTCAGGAAACTGGTGTAGTTTTGTTTAGATTTTGTCTGTTCACAGCTGAGTTTAGATTAATTTTTCCATTAGAGTAAAATGCTTTAGAATTGCTATGGAAATTTTTGGATTTTTTTTCTTTTCTGGGATGAAGCACTGTTGCTTGGGGTTGGTAAATGGATGTTTGCAATCTAAGTGTTAATGCTGCTTGAAAGTAGTGGCATCCTGCAGCTGTCGTGGCCATGGTGGTATTCCTCTATTTGGAAATGCTAGAAACCTCAAATTGGATTTATTTGACCAAATGTAAACATTTACATCTAAGTTAGTAGCCTAAGGCTCTTTTTACAGTCAGAGGAAGTCTAGACAATATGGCCAATGTAGTCTGGGGTGCAGTTCTTCCCATCTCAAACATGTAAATAGTTCAGATGAATTGTGACCGAGAAATAGTTGTTCCTTCCCAGGCACCAAATCTTGACCTCAAGTCAAGTGAGTGCTACCACTGCCATTCCATCAAGAGAATTTAGTTTTGATGCTTTGTTTTAACTTAGATTGTTTTTACACTAATCATGTCTTTGCAGTCACTTAGTGGGAGGGTGATGAGGTATTTCTTAAAGAGGACAGCTTATATTCATCTTTCTCTGCAACACTTTACAGTTCCAAAACCCCAAAGGCTTCTGGGAGAAACTCAACTCAAACTTGGAGAGCGTGAAGTATGCAGAGCCACACTTGCACTACCACAGTAAGGTGCTCAGGAGGGAATGGCGTAACCTTTCAGAAGAGGTGAGTGAGAGGCACTGGAGCTGAGGCACTGGAACTCCCCAGAGCTGCCTCTGAAATGGGGGATTTAAAGTCAAGCATGGACGAGTTGGCTTTTTTATTTTGAAGATAAATAAATGGGAATCTGATTATCAGAAGTGCAAAGACTTGCAGTCATTTCACCTAAGGTGGTTGCCTGTAAGTTTTGTTCTCTTAAAATAATGCAAGAAATTAAAGAAAAGCAGAGCTTACTCTGTATTGTCATGAGGTTTACATGTGTGTGAGTGTGTGAGAGCACAGGCACTTGGAAGATGGTGTGAGGCCCCACTGTGTTTTATTTCCATTCAAAGAGAAAACCAAATTAATTTCTGATCTTCATTCCATCAGGGAGTATTTTATTTGGTCTTCTGTTTTGTTAATTTTGGGAATTTTGTTTGTTTACAAACCAGAGAGAGGAGAGAAGAACCACAGCATATTTGAGGAATATTTTTGAAAATGCCAAAAAGTACGTACTGGTTTATATTATATTTACCCCTTCTTATTTTGCACAAATATGTTGGAGGAATTAATGTGCCATTTAATTAGTTGTTTAGGTATCTGATTAAAAGATACCTTCTTATCTTTAAAGAAGATTATCCTGATGAAAATCAGTTATTGGAATCCTTGTGACCAAATCACTACAGCATGGAATCACTACAGCATGATCTGAAATACAGGGTTCTAGAGCTAGGGAATTTATGGTAGATGTGAAATCATTCTCATGCAACCTAGACATAGAATTTTTTAATGCTATCTAGTATTTTTACTACATTTAGTCACATATACTGTTCTCAGATGTCTTTAGCTGGCTTTGAAAGATCAAAGGCTCATTTGAGTTTTTAGTGATGTTAAGAAAGCCTTTAGAGTACTGCATATGAACCACACTGATTTTGGTTTCAAACCCCAGGGTGCTTTCTCATCTGGACACTTGGGACTCTGGTAAGTGAAACCTTTCTTGATGTAAGACTTAGGTTTATTAGAATATTTCCATCCAGCTGTTGTTTGCTAAAAATCAGTTGCTATGTGTGTTTTCAGCACATAAGAGTTTGAGGATTTAAGATGAGAAGAAAACTTTCATGTACTGACTAGGAAATGCTTGAAAATAAAGTCCCTAGTTCATGTTGGATCTAACAGCATAAGCAGTAAAATGTGGTCTGCTAAAGGATATCTTCTTCAGGATTTTAGCAGTGGTCTGCTAAAGGATATCTTCAGGATTTTTCTTGTGGAGCAGAATATCAATGACACCATGTTACAGTTGAGTTTTGTCCACTTGTAGCTGCCTTTGCAACATCAGGACTTGTGCAGGAGATTAGGGCTGGTGAAAAAACATATAGAGAGACCAGGTGTAATGAATTTCCTTAGGCCAGAAACACTTGAGATTTTTTGATGCTCAGTTCCTCTGTCACAAATAAGTAAAACTGAATTTAGTGGCGTATTATGTTCCTGCTGTTCACACATCAGTGCCTTCTATGTGCCCTGTCACTGTGTGCTGTGATATGATGCTCATGTGAGTGCTGCTTGGTCCTTTATTAGCAAGAATTTTTAGTATATTCATTCCCAGCCCCTGGCAGCAGTCACCTGTGTCACTGCTACTTAATGCATGGGCTCTGACTCTGAGAACCTCAGCTTTGTGTTTTCAAAGGTGCTTATTGATAAAGAAGTCAGATGTGACTAGATAATTTCTAAATAGCTTCCATCCAGTAACAAGCATCTCTGTAGGGTTTCCCTGTAGATTTGTCCTTGAGTCCTTTAAAATCAAGCAGAACAGGTCTTTGTGCTGCTAAGTGGTGGTGTAAATATATTTGAAGGTGGGCAAAAATAGGAAAATTTTAAAAGAGTTCAGCACTTGGTTCCATAAAATCTTGAGCTGGTTTTATCTGTATCATGAAATAGAAGATTGGTTTTCTTCCTTTGTTTTAGTAGACAGGAAGCACTGATTAGGAAATATAGGTTATTAATTTCAGCAGACACTATAATCTCCTTCCATTTAGTTAGAGAAGTTGTGTTCTTTTCATAGTGGTCTACAAATCTGAGTAACAGAAGCAGCCAGACCATGGGAGAGAATCAGTGGGAAGTGATTCCCTGAACTATTTACTTTCTGTCTAGCCATTTTCTTGGAAAAGCCACACAGCTGCTAGAGTTTGTTTGTTTGTAAATGACAGGATCTAAGTAGCACATCAGTGCTGGTGTTACCAGAACATTCTCTGTGCCTCTTTGCTCTCTTGAGTCACCACTCTGTGATAACTCTTACTTAAATATCAAAGAGAAGAAGTAGTGGATAGCAGACAAAGGGTTATTTTCCATTTTTTTGTCCTCCTATTCAGCCTATGGTTCTTCAGTGTCTTAGTTCTGTAGCTGAGTAGGTCAAACCACAGCTTCTGTTTGCTTGTCTGCTCCTAAGTCCTTTTGAAGCTGGTTGAATGCTGGTGATATTTCTGTAGTGCCATGTCCTTGACTGATTGTTGCTCTGTTTGTTCCAGAGGCGAGGCTGGTCCCTCTCTTTGAAGAGGAGGATTATCAGCAGCAGTTGCTCATGGGACTGGTATGTGCTTCTGTCTGTGTGCACTAGAGGATGCACAGGCTCCACAGATGTGTCAGGAGGGACCTTCCAAGTCCCAGTGCTGAGTTAAAGCTCACTCAGGGTAGCTCAGGGGCAAAGATGGCATTTCCTAAGTTTTAGAGTTCATCATCATGATATTATCTTAGCAGCTGATTCTAAGGCATAGAGGAAAAATAGCAATAGAAAGCTGATTTGTCAAAATGCTTTTTCCCAATGTAACTTTGGCTGGAGACTGGGAGGTCATTGAATCTGTTAGCTATTTTTAGACTACTTTATGCCTTTAAAACATATATAAGTGAATTCCTCCCCTCCATTCTCTCAATTTGATGAGCAGAGACCTTCTTGCTCCTCAATTTAACAGCTTTTTTACTGTTTCTTTTTCCTTCTACCTCACTTCTGAGACTGCTATGGCCATTCTGAGGTCCCTTCCTTTCCACTGTTTTTGCCAGTGATCTCCCTAAAGGATCTACCATCTATATGCTTCTGGGCAATAAATCCTGTCTCAAATCCCTACCTGTCCTCCCTCTGTTCCAATACATATCTTGGCTTATCCCTCGTTCTTCTACTTTTAAAATCAACTGACTCTTCAGCATGCACTGGAAGGTCTCAGCAGTGAAGAGCAGATCAACACTGTCCTGTCTGTCCACATCTGAGGCATATTTTCCTTCTTTGCAGTGGTCTCCCTGTTTCCAAGTTTTGCCTCTCATTCTGTGTAGCTTCTCTACATTCCTTCCCCTCTGTTCATTCAGACAGATCCAAAAAGCAGGTCAGTTTGTCTATGCCTTCCTCATATCTGTATTGCTGTATTGACACAGTGAGATTAGTCTACATATAAGTTCCTTGAGACAGAGATTTTTATTTGCTTCAGTTTCACTCTGAGCTTCTTAGTAACTCTCAGAAAAGAGCCAGCATGGACTTGAGTTGCAGTCTGAAGCTACATGAGGTCAGCAAATGTTTCAGAAAGGAGAGAGTAGGGAGTGGCATGGACTGTATGTTAACAAACACTCAACTGTAATGACTTCACAATTAATGTTTAACCTGAAATTGCTATTAATCACCCTGGTTCTCAGGTTCTTGGCAACTACCACAAATTGTACTTGTGCTAGTTTTCTCTATCATTAAATCTCTCAGGTTTATTTGTTTGTAATAAGTACTTATATTCTTAGAATTCAGTGTTATATTTAAATCCTTTCATCCAGTTCTCTTGGCTTTGCACAGAGAGGTGTGAGAGCTGTAAGCTTTTTCTTTTCAGTATCATGGAAAGTTCAACTTAGTATTCATTTTGCTGAATTTGCACCAAATAACCATTTTGAATATTCACATCTGCTGATGAGTTTGGCAAGATTGTACAGCAGCTTGGGATCTCACTCTGAACTGGAGTTTTGTAATGGGGAAATGTTTTGTTGAGCCAGTGGCTATTGATCAGGCCCTGCACCTGCTGCAGTTTTTGTATTTCTTTGAAGATGCCCAACAATAACAAATTGTTGGCTTTTTTTCTAGATGGTTGCTCAGCTGAAGGATCACCTTATGAGACATCTACAATATGTTGGAAAAAAGAAGATTGACCAAATAGTTTTGGATTATGTTGCAAACCTGGTTAGTTTGATTTCATAGTCACTGTTGTGAGCAAGTGTGTATTTGTTGGATTGTACATCCTTGGGTGTGTACCAGTTGTATATAGCATATATTTGGTGGTAAGATTTTTTAAAGATATTTAAATATATTTTTTAGCCTAATATTGTATAAATGGATAAAGAAAATTAATATTATTTCAATATAATTTAAAAAGTAGTACCAGTAACTCAGAATACAGAAGAAATGCTTCCATTTGCTTGTGCAAATATAGTCTACTCCCAGAAATAAAATGAAAACTCGTCCTGAAAGTTTAAAGCTGTTAGATCCATTTGGTTTCCTGTAGAACACATTGCTGCAAGTCTTGAATAATGAAAGTGCCACCAGGGGAAATAAAAAATTAACAAAAAAAGATGTCACTACAATCTGACATGTGGGTAAATAACCACCACTCCTACACAGTGCCTTCAGTGGTGTGTGTGTGACAGGAGACAGTTTTGCATGAAGAAATCTTTGTGAGCTACTGTGAAAATTTTCTTTTCTTTCCAAATTCTTATTTTTCTGCCTTTCATCCTCTTAAGAGACCTTAAAAAAAAAAAGCCACAAAAACCATAACTTGTGCACAGAAGTTATGTACTTGGTTTTGTCTGTCTCAAGATCACATCCTTTAAGTGCAGAACACAGAGTTCTCAAAAGCTTGCATGGCAACTGTAAATCCTGTTCTTTGTGCCAGTGTTCAGTAGAAATTCCCCACAGTGCTGTGTTCTAGGGATGAAAACCTTGGGAAACTTCCTTGAGGCTACTGATGCCTGCATCTCCTCCAAAGTCCTGTGTGAGTCAGTTACTCTGCCAATGTCACAGCGTTCTCTGTTCCCCTGCAGCCCCACTGCCCTTCCCGACTTTTCAGGCCTCACTTTGACAACTTCACAAGTTGCTTCATTGGTAATTGGCAGACTTTTATGTATCTGTGTAGGAAAGAAACTGAAACTAGTGGTTGATTAAAACAGGAACAGTACAACGTGAACCAAAGCTTTGTACCTGAAAATGGTGCTGAAAAAAGCCCAACTGCAACATTTATTCTCCTTTTATTCAATTCCTAATAACAATTTGTTCACTTTTAGTAAAAACTAAGATAAAAAATGTGAAAACATCTATTCAACCTTGATCTGCAAGGCTAAATTATTGTAGACTAAATCTTGCAAAACAAATCTCAGCCCTCCCCACAAGCAAACTCTCAGAATTAGTTCTCTCAAGTCAATTGACAGGCTTATTCTTAGAAAAGCTACTATAAATGAAGATAATGTGCCTCTAAAAGTTGCTTCTGCTTTCTGCTGGTGCATCTTAGGCACTGTTTGGAAATCTTAGAAATTATTTCATTTTTAACTTTACATTTCCCCTCATCCTAATTAGAAACTCTTACATCTCAAACCTTTCCATATCCTAAATGTTTCAGAGTTCTTCAGGGGAATGAACTGGTTTGAGTCTTCCTGCAGTTCTTCTGTAGCATCAGCAGTGAGTAGCAGAGCTATTGAAACTAATGAAACAGGAAGAGACTTGAAGTTTGTCTGTTTGCTTTCATAAGATATTTTGCATTACATTCAGGAGCCCAGGAGTGGCTGAGATTAGGCTCCATGGTGTGTAGTCACTGTGTAAATCAATTGCAGAAGAAGTCAGAGAATCCAAAACTTGGGAGCACTGAGAGTTTCTTCTAAAACAACAGGCAAAGGCTGGTTGCTGTCAGAGAACTGTGTTCTTGTATACAGAGAAGTAAAGTGGGGAAGTGTGAATAACACACCTCAGTGGGAATTCCTTGTTTGCTGAGCAGCTTGGCAGAGCTGGATTGTGCCTGGTCCCAGTCCATGTGCCACCTTTCCTGCAGTGGTTGTTGTATGTCCATAGGCTCTCTCCCCTCTGCAGTGACTTTACCTTAGCTTTGCTCCATATCTGTTTTTCTCACTCTTTTTCATTTCAGTGAGGCAGGAAAGGGGAGAAATAACCTACAGCAGCAGTGTGACATTTGCTGCCCTGACAGCAAGTGGAGTGGGGGGCAGTGTGAGCAGGCAGCCTGTGGTGCAGGAAACAGGCAGACCTGAATAAACTGCTGAAATTTCTCTGCAAGTCCCTGCAGTACTTGCACCTTTCCCCTGATGTCTGTAGGCTCAGCTGCAGAGGAACAGAAGACAGACAGACACCATTTGGATTTGAGTTTCCTTGGGAGGAGGAAGACTGTGTCATATTACTGCACAGGAGGGGATCTGAAAGACAGCAAGACCTTGTCTCACTTCCTTTTCTCCTTTGCTCCCGGTTCTTTTCTTTGACTTTCTTTGTCTTTGAAGTCTTTCCTGTAGAAACAGCCAAGGGAGCTGAGCATTTGTGGTTCCCAATGACTTTAGGGGAACTTCAACAACTTGGCACTGTTGCCTGGAACTGTAGATGTTTCAAGACAAGGTGACAGCACTGTCAGCCAAGGCCCTCCTGCATGTGCTGTCTTGCTGATGGTCATGTGCTCTCTTGTTAGTTTAGAGCACTCCAAGGGAAATGGCTTCATGTGTGTACCCCAAAAAACTTCTTACTTTGTGTCTGTTATTCAGGGAAAAATGGCCTCCCCTGCTGTGAGTGCAGCTCTTAACTTGGCTGCCCCAGACACCCACTGCTAACCTTGGACAGGAAACTGCCTGTGCTCCTTCCATCAGGCAGATAATGCTGCCTTTCTCTCATGCACATTGTCTTGTGTGTTATGTTCTGAAAAAAAAGATTGAGATGTGGATTGTCTTTCTGTATGTATTTTCTACGATGCCAAGGGTAGATGTTGATCTCCAAAGAGAGTTGTGCTGTTAGTGTGGGTGTCACATCACAAACATTCATGTGTTTAAGATGCAAGTATGTTTTGATAGCTTGGATGATTATGACCTAAGAAGTTCTTAAGCTTTCTGTGCCCTGTGGAAGCTGTACAGTTTGCTGTGTTGTTAAGCAAAAAATGCTTATTCTGGAGTAGGATACTCTTGAAAACCATCTGTGTTGCACAAATAATTATTGGTGATTTTGGAGCTTGTAAGAGCTTTCACTTCAACACTGAACCTTCAGATCAAGCTGCAGCTCCTGATGCAGAGGCCTTAGCTGCACTCTCTGTACTGGCCAGAGATGAAATTCATTCCAGCAGCAGGTGTGGTGCTTGTGACCCTTCTGTGGAAACTGGAAATCACTCATTTCCTAGAAAACTTGCTGTACTCCAGAAAGATTAAATTGGATCTTTCCATTGCATCTAGAAAGTGTGGGGATGGCAAGTATTAGGTATTTATTTTGCATCAGGCAGCTGTGCAAGCCTGGCTCAAGTCGTGGTGGATGGGAAAGGTCCTACCTTGTAGAGCTTCCTGGCCAAGGCACAGAGGAACACTTAGGAACATTAATGAAGATGAATATTCCAGTTCTGGCCTTTGCATGGAGATCTCTCCTGTGTGTCCTGTTTCTCTCTTGCTCAGAGCCTGTGATGAGTCAGACAATGGAGAGGGCAAGGCCTATGAGGAGAAAAGAGAGGAGGGAAAATGCATTCTTGGATTTTGACCATCTGGAGGGAGGAAGAGTGTTTCTAACTTCTTGTGACACCTCTTTGCAGAACAGGGCTCAGACTACTTTCCTGAGTTTCCTGGGATTGATTGATTGCTGTGCTTTGAGGGCAAGAGATAAAAGGCACAGGGGAAGTGTCTCAGTTGTGTTACTGAGATGTGAAACTGGTTACACATGACAACCATGAGGAAGTTACTTCAGCTCTTCCGTGTGTGGTTTCTCTTTCAGCTGCAGAAGCTGAGAAGGCCCAAGTGAGAACAGGGCTTGTGGCTTTGGTATATGCTGACTGTGTGTGGTGGATGTCAGTGTGGGAGCACAAAGAACAGCAGCATGGGCCAAGGGATTGTTTCACTTCACTGGGGACAAAAAGAAAACTCAATAGATGAGGAGAGGCATTTGTTTATCTCATTTTTCCTTCTTTCCAGGACTAGATCTGTGATTCCTCCTGCATACTTTTCTTGGAAAACTGAACATTTCACTGTCTTCAACGTTATCCACTTTTGCTGAGCCCTTGGGACTGTTCCTTGCCAAATGCTCAGCTGCTTGGACTTACTTTTTTTGCTTTCATGGCAAACAGATCTTTGAGAATTTGCTGCAAGAGCCTGAGATCAGTTATTTCCAAGAAGCACAGTGTGTTAAGTTGCTGTATGTCTTGCATGATGCTTTGATAAGCTAGAAGCACTTTAAACAGCTGGAATAGGGCAATTCTGTTATTAAAATTTTAATAACTTTACATTTTAAGGCCCTAGAGAAAAAAATGAAGACTTAGTAGGAGTCCCATGAGAAGTTTTTAACCTAAACTGGTGTGTGGGATGAATGAAGGCCAAGAGCCTGCTGTATACAGGCACCTGGAAACATCCAGTCTTCTCTTTTTTGTTTTAGCTGAATCTGGTGCATCGAATAATGAAAGAAGTTTGGAGGAGATACCAGCTTCATTCCTGTATCTTCTGCTTGTGAGCAAGTGATTTGTTAAAGTTTTCAGCCTGCCTTTTAAAATACGGGCATAATGATTTTGGTCTTCATCAGCAGTACTCCTCTGAACAGTCCGTGCTTGTGCTGCTGTCAGTGTCAATGTTAGTGTCACTTACTCTTCCTAAGGATCCTGCTGGCCCTCTCTAGGCCAGTGAATATTAACCACACAGGCAGTGTTATGGCTGGAGCTCAAACTTGCTGAGTTTGGAGTGCTCCTAAGCTGGGTGGTGGGTGTTAAACACCTGTAAAAGCCAGGTCACTCACACCAGCACCATTTTACGTGTTGCAGCTGATTCCAGGTCCTGCTGAGAGCCTTGTAAATGTGCATCAGTGTGGGGAGGACATGGGGACACCACAGAAACTTTGTGTGTCTGCAGCACTGGGCAGCTGGTGCTGGCTGAGACATCTCAGTAAACAAGGCAGCATCCCATGGCCCTGCATCCCAAAGGCAGGCATCCAGTGCATTCCCAGTATGCCAAAGTGACCCTCTCTCCAGGAGAGAGCGGGTGCCTCAGGTTCCTAATGTGTTGGTACTTTGTTAACTCAGTGATGAGAGAGGAAGTGCAGCAGAGTTTGCGGTGTTCCACATCATGAGTCGGATTCTGGAAGCAGCAAATGGCATGTGCATGCCTTTACCTCCTGGTAAGTTCTGAGTTTTGCTGTTTTCATCTTGAGTGAGGAGAGCAGTGCTCTAAATTCCTCCCAGCACAGCACTGGTTGCAGCACATGTGTCAAGTTAGCTTTGGCAGTATTGACAGCTATTCAAGTCACTTAGAGAGGGGAAGGCTCTTGATAAACCTGTACAAGTGAAATGAAGCAAAACTAAATAGTTATTAGAAACAGAGTAAACTAAACAGAGGTTTCCAATGGAATGTGTGGGTGCAGTCTTATCTTAGAACTAAGATTTAGACTCCATTCACATATATATATGAATGCATATTCATATATTAATATACATTTAGACGACTGGACTTCAGTGTCAAGAGGCACAAGGGAAAATCCTATCCTGTAGCAGATAGAATGTTTTTTCTCATGCTCTTGCCCTGCTAATAATTTTCAGTTTTTTCCTGAAGGGATTACTTCCAGCCTGGATGGAAAAGCTGGTCATGATAATTGACTTTCATTTCCTAGAGCTCCTCATAATTCTTTACAGTATTTTCAAAGCTCTTGCTTATGTTCATTAGGGAAAGACATCTTGACATCTTAATATCTTAATGCTTTCTGATTCTGTTTGAATCTTTTTGGATTTTATTTCCTGATCTGTCTTGGTCATTGCAACTGCTTTTGGTATGAGTTTGTCCCTCAGTCTGTGTGGGCACAAATGCTGCCACACAGTAGTGTTACATGATAACAAGACCATCATCAGGTTGATGTCAAAGGAAAGCTGAAGTATTAATGCTGCCCGTGGGAGTGTCTTTGTGGCAACAACATCCTGAGGGTGGTGAGACCTCAGATTTTGATTAATTAGGAGGAGAGAGGGAGATAAAAGACAAATTAATAGAGCAATTCAGATGTAAGGCAACATCTTGGAGACATTTAGGGACAGTGTATGACTTTAATGACTGTTTCCAATCCCCTTAGCTTTCTTTTTTCTGACAAGATTGTACTTGAGAGGACTTAAAGGATGTCTAAATAAGACAACCTGACTTGATAAATTGATTTCCTCACCAACTAGAAACAATCAGAAGTCAAGGGAAGTGATGGTTTTAGCTAGAGTAATTCCAGCCTTGAATAGAGAATTTGGAAAAACTACATATTGTACCAAACAAGTTTGTCTCTTTCATAGGTTTTCACACTCTGCACCTGGGTCTTGGTGTTCGATGTCTGCCTCTGCACACCCTCCTGCACTATATTGACAATGGCATCTTGCAATTGACAGAAACGTGTGTCAGGAAATTGCTGAAAGGTACAGTGACCATGGTGTTTCATTTGTTACCAGCCAGCTACTGGGAGTGTTGTCCTTTGAGCCACTCCCCTTGGACACAAGTTTTATTGCCCAGGACACTCAGCTCTCCTTAGAGTGTTGTTTCAGTGAGGGCTGTAGCTGATGGTGTTGCCTACCTGAAAGGAGAAAGTTGGGGCTCAGACTATGTGTTTGGCCTTACCACAGCAATCAAAGAAACATCTGTGTGGAGAGAATCTGAGTTTGTAGTTTTTCCACTTGAGATCTCCTAGAAAAGCAAATACTAAAGATCATTGTAGGATTAGTTGGGGAATTTCTGTGACTCTGTGAAAGTGCACACCTGTGTGTGAGGAAGTTGGTCTGCTATCCAGCCCTCAGCTTTTGCCTTATGTTTGGAAAGAGAACAGGCCTGCCAAGCTGATCTCCTGGCTGGGGAAGCTTGTGGAGCAGACCATCTTGAGTGCCATCACATGGTGTGTGCAGGACAACCAGGGGGTCAGACCCAGCCAGCACGGGTTTGTGAAAGGCAGGTCCTGCCTGACCAGCCTCAGCTCCTGGGTGCCCCACACAGGGGGTGAGGGAAAGGCTCTGGCTGTTGTCTGCCTGGACTTCAGCAAAGCCTTTGACACCATTTCCCACAACATTCTCCTGGAGAAACTGGCTGATCATGGCCTGGAAACTTCACTGGGATAAAACTGGCTGGGCAGCTGAGCCCAGAGAGTGGAGGGGAATGGAGTTACATCCAGCTGGTGGCTGGTCCCCAGTGGGGTTCCAGAACTCAGTATTGGGCCCAGTCCTGTTTAATGTCCTTATCAATGATCTGGACAAGGGGATCAAGCACTTCCTCAGCCATTTTGCAGATGACACCAAGTTGGGCAGGAGAGTGAGAGGGCTCTGCAGACAGATATGAACAGGCTGGATTGATGGGCTGAAGTCAATTGTGTGAGGTCCAACAAGGCCAAGTGCTGGGTCCTGCCCTTTGGTCACAACAACCCCAGACAGCATCACAGGCTGGGGCAGAGTGGCTGCAAAGCTGCCCAGGGGGTGCTGGTCAGTGGTGGCTGAACAAGAGCCAGCTGTGCCCAGTGATGTGCTATTTCTCCAGTGTCCAAGAAAAGGGACAGCAAAATGTGCTGTATCTGTATCAATCTGTGCTTGATCTTGATAAATTAAATATTATAAGCTTGAAGAGTTGCACTTAATCAAAGTGCATTTGAATTACAGTATAAATTGTTACATAAAACAGTGAAGTTATGGACAAATACACAGAAATGTATTTGTACACATGATAAACATGTAAATAATAGTCTTTAAAGTGCAATTTGCATTTCACTAAGGAGGTGATGTTTATTCAGAATGTCTTCAGTGAAAGTTGAAAGTTTGTTATGTGATTACTGTTTGTTTGATTGACTCTTTTCCCTGCTGCTTATAGATCTGGATGACACTGAACAGAATGAAAAACTGAAGCTTAGTATTGTCATGAGGCTTCCAGAGGTAACTAATGGCTTTAGGTGTAATTTCTTGGATTTTGGAATTGATAGGAAATTCCTCCTTGTGCATAGGGTCAAATAATGAAAGACTTGGCTGTGATTCAAATAGAGCCAGATTCAAATATAACCAGAACAGCCAGAGTTTCTCCATCTGCTGCTCCTGGACTGTAGGTTATCCTGATAACTTAAATTACAGATTTGTCCATAGTGTTTTACAGAGTCTTCAGTATCCTGCAGAATTTAACAAGACTGACACTTTTCTGCTGAGTACTCATTTGCATAAGGCAATGAGAGTTATTTAAAGGGGGTTTATGGGGATTTTGTGTGTGCTTTTTAGCATCCATGGAGTCTTTCTCACTTGTGACCTCTGTTTGGTTCTATACACTTCAAAAATATATTCAAAAGCTGGTACAGTAAAAGCTGTGAAGTTGTGTTGTACCACAGCTTTGTGGTAGGGATGGATTACAAGATCTCCCCTCAGTTAAATCTCACAGTCTCACCCACTGACAAGCTGACTTGTGTAGCCTCAAGAGCTGCTTACTGGTCCTCCATAAATCGTTCCAGCAGGATGGGAGATGCATTTCTCCTTCTCTCCTTTTGCTCTTAGTGCACAGCACAGGACTGCAGGGGAAGCACAAGATGTCAAGAGGCAGAGGTACACCAGGGATCCCCCTTGGGGAATGCCTCACTGCAGAGCAGGCTTTTTTCCACATGAGTTGCCCATTGTTTGCTCATTATGTGCTGTCACTTATAGTTCAAATGGCCAGAAGTGCTGCTTGGGTTTTCCTCCAACAAAGGCTTCTTTATTTGGCAGCACTTTTGAGAAGGGGCAGAGGAGGAGAACTCCACAGGATGTTCTTTGTCCTCTGTGCCTTGTTTTGGGCCAGGGCTGCTGAGTTGGGGTCAGCACAGGGCCCCTGAGTTGCCAGCCCTGGGCCTGGTGCGTGGGGAACTCCATTCCAAGCACGGTCTGACGTGAAGGGCTGAGCTGGGAGAGAGTTAGGGAACAACTACTGCTAGCTCTGCACAGTAGCTCAGTGCTTTATTGTATCTATTTACAGCTTTGGGAAAAAATGCTGGGAATAGCCTGTTTGACAGAAAGGTCATTTTGGGGTGACTCGGACTATTTTGAGCAGGTTACATGCAGTGGATGACTTCAGCTTAATCAGAAGCAAGGATTTAAGCACCATTAAACTGTACAGCATTTACTAAAATGAACAGCTGTCTGCATTGCAGTACAGCTGAAGGGGAGGGCCAAGGGAAGATCTACACAGGGAAAATAGCAGAAGGTGGAGCTAATTTCACAGTGTGTTCCTATTCTTTTGCTTATTGGTTGGGATTGGAAGCTTTGGGAAACCTGGTTTGAATCTCTTTTGGCTCTGGGAATGTGAGTCAATGTTATCGGTTTCCAGGATGATTACCTGAGTAATGGAATCCAAACTCTTACATTCCCAGTATCTTATCTTGGCAGTGTTCTGCTTGTGTAAGGTTCCTTAAGACTGAGCCTGAGAAGCCCTGTCCTGAAGGAGCTCTGAGGAATGGGGCATCTACTTTATTCTTTGGGAGAACAATGGATTTAAATGAATCACAGTAAAGGATAAAGGTTCAATTAGTATTTAAGTACACATGTCAAGTGGGACAGTGGCACTGGGAAAGACCAGCTGAGGTGAGCACTGAGTGAGGAGGTTTTGATTTCCCACATTTTGAGAGCACACTGTGGTCTCTGAGTTACTGATTATGAAAGGAAGGCTCCATGGCTAAACATGATAACCTCTTAGCCTCTGTCATCGGGGTCTGAAAGCAAAGCACATCTGCATTGCAGCTTGGATTTTGTGTCAGCTTTTCCTCCCTTTTCCTTTTTCTAAGTTTCCACTGTCCCATTCTATGTTCTCAGGTTTTGGGCTTTGTTTTTTGCTTACTAGGCTCTTGGTCAAAAGGTCCGCCAGTACTGGAATCATCCGATAAATGCAAATTTAATAGCACGGAAATATGTGAAACTTTTGCTTGAGAAGCTGGGAAACAGGCAGGTAAGAGCACAGAAGCTATGTTTTAAAATCTTATGCTTCGACAATGTTGAGATTCCTGAGCTTTCTGTGGACTGTAACACACTAAAGAAACATTCAAACCTTGGTGTGACTGTGGGACTTTGTGAAGTAACATGGAATGTTCTCCCTTGCAGTGTAGCAGGCCTGTCCCTGAGAGACTCTCTTTCCCTGTGGAGTTTTTGCCACTGAACTACCTGACTAATATGCTGGCAGAGATAGAGAATCAAGGTAGTGTAAATTCTGTACTTTGGAAGACCAGTGATTGCTACCCTTTGATGCTCACTCAGATGTGATATCCTGCCTATACTCCCATTACTGAGTTATTAAAAACTCCAGTGCTGTCTGAACACACAGGTTTGGTCATTTTTCTGCCGATGGAAAGTGTCAGGGGTCAAGAGCCTCCATGTATGGGTATCATCCTATCTGGGGAGGAAAAAGAGTTAAACCATGTAGCAGTATGTGAGCACTTGCCCTGAGCCAGTTCATGGACTAGCACCAACACAGCCACTCAAGCTGGGTTTGGATCTCCAGTTTGGAAGTCCAGCTTCCAGAGAGGCTTCCCTCTGTGTGGGCTGTAATTTACTGACATCCCACTAATAGGATAGTTTTTGCCACGGATGAGCATCCAAAGGGTACCACTGAAAGCTATAGGTATTTTTGGGTGCATGAAAACACATTTCTATTACCCCGTATCTTTTGGTATTGTAGATGAAGATGTTTAATAGACAGCAGGACTAGAAGTGTACAGGAGCATGTACAATTTTGTAAATACTTCCTCACTATGTTTTTCTAGGTGTGCATCCATACGAAAAACAAGACCATGTAAATGCAAGATTTGTAGAGGAAACAGCACTGAAGCACACTATGACACTTCTGGGCCTCAAATACTCCTGAAATAACATGCTGTTAAAGAAGGCTGTCAAACTGTGGTGCCTCTGTAAAAGTATTTATTTAAATGCAATGTTGTTTCCCAAATAACCTGCAGTTTTGGGTAGTCACCAGTACTGACATGAGCTACTAAAACAGTGTTTGGTCCAACAAACCGAGGCTGAAATTACTGACTTCTAGATAAATCCTAGAGAAATGCTTTTGACATAACCCTAGATTTGAAATATATCTGTGGGTTCATTTTGAAGTAGTCAAGGAAGTGGAACAACAGTGTCAAAACATGCTGTGAAAATTGGTATAAATGTCACTTCTTTTAACAAGACAATGCTGGAAAAGGCAGTCCAGTTGCAGGGTTACAAGAACTAGTAACTGTTTACTTGGATTAATAAAAGGATTTCTTGGTGTGATTGTGTAAAGCAGGTAAGAATAACAGATGACTTTTTATGTCAGGCATGAGTAAAGAGATAGTCATTCCTTGTGGTGGTATCAATTATCTTATGGTACTTCTGCTTCTGGAGCTGCATTCTAATATTTTCAGTTTTGTAATTAGCATAAAATATAATCTCCTTAAAGTGCATGTGACAGATTTTGTTGAGGGTTTGTTTGTTTGTTTGTTTGAGGGATTTTTTGTTTTTTAAAGATATGTATAATATATTGTAAGTAATATAGGATAAGAAAAAAGCTTTAGAAATTGATCTTAACATTGGCTTGGACAGAGTTTTATATAATCCTTTCTTACAACTTCTAGTGTTACAGTTCAAACTTCAGCTTCAGAAAGAAATTAGGCAGGCTGTTTTTCCTTTGTTCTCAACCTGTGTTTGTATGTAACTGAGCCAATATTATTTGCTCTTTCGTTTTGAGTTCTGAACTGTGACATTAATTTAAAATAGGAATAGCAATATGCTACATAGAGAAAATTGCCAAGTTGTGCCATGCAGGATTTCTGCAGCCTTTATTGGATTTTAAAAACCTCTACAAAATTCCAGACTATTAAACTAGAGAAACTCATTAATATTTTAAATATTTGGGAGGTTTTCCAAACAACCTCTGATATTCTCTCTGAGTGGTCTCCATTGATGCTCCCTGTTCCTTACCAGTGAAATAAAAAGATCCAGTTCCTGGGAGTGACTTGGCAAGTTCATGGTCACTCCCTTGTCATTGCTTTAGCTTTCTTAGTGACTGCATAGTGAGAAGGAATATTTTTCTTAATATAATTAGAATTTCTCTGGCAAGTGTAAACTCCAGTCTCAGACTGCAGAAAGCCATGTTGGTGTATGGCTATAAGTGATGGCCACTTTGTATTATAACAGGAGAAGATTTTCTAGCCTTTTCTTTTTAATGAATGTATTTTAACATACCTTCAGATGCAATAAAACTTCACCTGGAAAAAAAATATAAGTATAGCATGAGGATCACTCACTTTTCTTGACACTTGGAAATACTGCATTGCATTTGGGATACCAGGAAAAAGGATTCTGGATCACTGACCAGTGAGCTGTGCTTTTGGCATGAACAAATACTTCATTTTCAGCATGAAATTTGGCTGAACACCAACAGATCTTTGTTCAGTGCAGTGTAAATGCTGCTGACTCCTGTGATCCAGCAGCTGGCAATGGTCTCTCCTGCTTCAGGTGCTGTCTGTTGAGATTTCAGATGGCTCAGCAGGAGGCTTTTTTAAATGTCTTGGCCGGGGCTCGCTTGATCTGAAGAGAGTCCCCCCCCATCCTCCTCCTCCTCCTCCCCCCCCCCACTCCTCCTCCTCCTCCTCCTCCTCCTGCTCCTGCTCCTCCTGCTCCTGCTCCTGCTCCTGCTCCTCCTCCTCCTCGGGGGTAGTGGGGTGGTGGCTGAACAGTGCACCTTCTTTCTCCTCTGCAGGCTCCTGTCAGAGAAACACAGCTTGGTCACACAGGGGTTGTGTGCTTTAAAACTCCAGTGCTGCCCCAAGGCAGTGCACAGAATCCGTGACAAAGGTAACATCCTCAGTCTAATCCCTGGCAAGCCAGGAAAGCTGAAGGGCTGTTAAAATGAAAGCATGAGGATTGACCATGTAGATATGAGTTTGTCTTTTAAATAGACAGTTTGATCCTGCCATGCTTTTGTTATTTGTCAAGAAAACAGATTAGATGAACTTTTAAAAGACGTAGTAATTATGCACCAAACATCTGTGGAATAATTCTGTTCCTGAATACAGTTACTAGAGTGGGCCTTTATCCATAGCACTGAAAGGAAACTTGAGTCACAGCATGAGGAGAAGTTCTATGACAGAAGTTTCTCATTCTAAACTATTATTATGTAGGAGCTCTCTGCTCTGGGATCCCTGACCATCTCAAGGACAGAGGCAGTGTCCAGCAGGGTAAGGTTTCAAGTGCTGTTTGCCATGCTGCCTTGCCTACCCTCAGTGTCTTGCTTAGCAATCTGATTTCTTGCTGCTTCTAATCTGATGCTCATTCTATCTTGCAGGAGACATTAAACTTACTTTTCCTGAACCCCACACTCCACCTTTTGCAGCTTTACCTTGAAATCCTGTGAAAAGCAGTATTCCACTGAGGGCTGCCTTGCCCTTCAGCCACAGCATTGTCACCACACAAACTACTTTAATAACCAAAGGTGAGGTTTTTAGTATGTGATCTCCTTAAGATTCAATCACCAGCTCCAAGTGGTGGTGCCAGACTAGAGTTAAAACTCCACAAACCCACTGTAGTGGGTTGTCAGTTGTCTCTTTCTGTACCATCATCTGCACTGGCTCCTGGAGCTCTTGCAATGTATGACAAAAACTTACTTCAGCTCTGGCTTCAGCTGCTGCTTTTTGTATCTTCTCACTGTCCAGGATCTTCCACTCATCCTTTTCTGCTTTACGAGGGGAAAGGTCTTGACTTATCATCAATGAAGCAGTCATCACAGATTGTTCTTTGTCTCTGATTTCCTGCTGGAGTTTAAGGGCAAGTGCTTGCTTCATGGATAACTCTGCAAAAAGAGCCCTTATCTCCAGGGTTTTGCGATTTATCTCCCTCTGCAGTTCGTTGCTCTGGAATGCAAAACAGCTGCATTGTAGTTAGGGCTTCCCTTTAGGCACTCACTGGGCATGACACTTGGGTCAGCATTAGGCACTGAAAATAAGTTCACCTTGACAAGGTTTTAAAAAGCAGTTTAATTCTTGAAAATTACCTAATTTCTGTGAACACTTAGAACACAAAAAAAAAAAAAAATTGGCTGCTCCAGAAGTCACATTTACTCCAGCACAAGAAATAAAAGCACATTTGTCTTTGCTTCTTGACCTTTTCAGCTGGACAGCAAAACTCCCCCAGCCCTCAAAGGCCTGGGATCCCAATTCTTTTTGAGTTTATACACAATTAGCTTCATAATAAAGCTGGAATAAGCCCAATTCCTATGAGATAATTGAGTGACAATGCTGATGCAGGGGCTATGGGTTGTGACATTGTCCTTGGAAGGGGGACGAACAGAAAAGGAACATGACAGAAATCCCTGAGTCTCACTGCAGATGATTTAAAAAAAAACAGAAAGCTTTAATACTTTTTAACTGACTAATTGGAACTGGGACAGCCAGAGCACTTGCAAATGCAACTTTTGGCACACTGCCATCCTTACAGTAGTTTATTAGCCCATAGCCATCATTTCACAAACACAGTTAACAACCATGATATTTCTGTGTGTGTTTAAAGTAAATTATAAAAAATTGTTTTAAGCTTTCATGTGTACCAAACCTAACATCTAAGAAAAATTTCTACCCTGGCCTTATTTTATATTAATTATTTAGCT
Organism: Calcarius lapponicus; assembly: GCA_039654755.1. Classification (NCBI taxonomy): domain Eukaryota; kingdom Metazoa; phylum Chordata; class Aves; order Passeriformes; family Fringillidae; genus Calcarius; species Calcarius lapponicus. The sequence goes on from CM077463.1 coordinate 3,303,957, forward strand.
TTTTTTTTTCTGTCTTTCCCTCATCTCTGCTCAATTTGCAGCTTTTTCATTAGGAATATGGGGGCTAGGAGCATTTTTAGTCTTTCCCAAACAATATTACTTGCAGTTAAAAGCAAATTGCTATAATTCTATTTTAAAAACTGTATTGGAAATACTGTTTCCTTGTGTGATTCTCCCTACCTAAACAATAAAAGAACTTTGAGCCAGATACCCAGTTCATCTTTTTGTATGTTGGAGTAGAATTTACCTGGCCTTCCTTTATTTCTTTTTTCCCCTTATTTCTTTTTAGCCTTTGACCTGTTTGTTGTGGAAAGGCTGTTAAGTACATTGCAAAAGGAGGATCCTACAAAGCTTCTACTTCAGAAAGAACTAATTCTATATTTTAGTGAAAGGTACCATTTATGGTGTAACTTTGTTTTTAAATGAGAGGACATTTGCCTAATATTTTCAGTTTATCTGTATTACTGTTGCTATTCCTGTCTGTAATTTCTGAAGACTAACTTATGACTTGCCTCTCAACATTTCCAGCCACTTTTGTAATTTGCAAGTGAATCACCTCTTGCCCAGATAGTGTTTCATTTTGTCAGGCTGGCAGGCAGAGTGGGCAATGAGTGCCCTTCTTACCCTCCTAGCGAACAGCAGCATGTCCTGCTTGCCGCTCTCCACCACAGTGCGCATTCTGTCCGTCAGGTCGGAAATGCTCTCACAGAGGAAATCTATCTTCAGCAGCCTCTGCTCCTTCTGCACCAGCTCTGCCTCTATCTGCAGCAAGGAGGAGAACACAGTGTAAGGAAAGGACAGGGGAAGGTGCAGCACAAAGTGCTCTGTGATTGCCTCGAGCTGCTGAAATAATACTGGTGCACAGTAATAAACAAATACCTTCACTATGAGATTTCTCAAAATTTACACCACCTCTGCCAAGGATCAGGCCCAACTGCTTCACTTGGTTGCTGTCAGTCATACAATTCTTCCATATCAGGCCAGGCCCTTTTGGGGGCAGGGATTACACCACTGTTACTGCCTTGCTGCGCTTTTCTTGAAAGCAATGGGGCTTTTTTCTAGTAATAATTTTTTTTTCATCTTCTGGTTCCTTGAGTCACACCACAATGGAAGGTTTCAGCTCTTGCTTTAAATACTTTTCCCCTCATCGTGCTAAAAAAAATATGGGCTCCATAAACAAATTATAACTACAATGACTTTAAACCCCATGGAGATTGAAGTAGACATTTAAACTTATCACAACTCAAAGAAAACCTTCTTCTTAATGTGTAGGCTGGTGGTAGCAGGCTCTGTTGTGGCCTGCTCAGCTATGCAGAGCTCCCTCCTGTCAAGGAATATGGGACAGTAAAGCAAAAAGCTCAGGTAATTCAAGCAGCTGTGTTCAGGGTCTGTCTTTACAAACTGGATTTCAAAAGAAGGACTCTGGCAGAGCTTGCTGCTACTGCCCTCACACCTTCAGAGCCCTTTGCGAATCCCCTCCAAACACTGAACACAGTGGGAAGAGTTTTGTGCTTCTATAAATGGAACAGACAAAACTATATAAGAAAATGCTTTTACCTTCCTCCCCCCATGCAGAGGGCTCTAAAAGTGCCTTTCCATTGCACCTAATGCTTCCCCCTGGAGTCTCTTGGGGCAGTCACCAGCAGTGCTGCAGTCAGGTGTAGCTGCTGGCCTGGCCTGGCTGCTGCTTCCACCAAGCTCTTTGGTGGCTCCTTTTTCAGCAGGGAAGCAAAGCAGTAGGGCCCAGCCCTGCCAAGGGGCAGTGTTTGCTTCTGTGTCACACATGCAGACTTTGTGACAAGGCTGGCAGGTCTGCCTCCTACTCACAGCCCATGGATAGTGGGGAACAGCTCATGGCCAGTTAGCAAAGACTGACAGTCCTGTTTGCTAGCAGTTTTATTATTCTGCATTTATCTCCCTCTGCTGCCTTTTCTGTGCCTTCCCCTAGTGAGGTGGGTCTGCAATAAAGTGCCAGTGATATGAAGGGAGTCAGCAGAGGATGCTGCAGAGCCAAGGGTACCTCACAGAGCTCCCCCTCCCCAGCCTGTCCTGGAAGAAGTCAAATGTCCCATGTTCAGTTGACCTGGAAAGCAGAGCTAGGCTGGAGTTCACAATGGCCAATCATAAGTATTTTGATTCCTCTTACAGAAAGTTTATTTTAAAAATAAAAGACACTATTTGCAGTTTCTAAAAGAGGTCAAGCACAGCAGGACAGCTTATGATATGAGAAGTAACATTACCTTGTCAATCCTTTTTAGCAGCTCAGGTGGAGATGGGTCCTTCCCTCCCATTTCTTGCTTTCTGCTCTCATTTGTGGCATCACCATAGTTTTGCTCCAGCTTTTTAATCTTGTCCCTGCACTGGGAATACTAGCAAACAAAGAGCCTCAACAGTTATTTATTCCCACCAAACTCATCCCCACACCTTGGTCTGGAGGCATCAACAGAGAAGGATTCCGTATACTGGGAAGGAGGGTGGGTAACATAAAATTATGAGCCATTTAAAATTTTTCTTTTAAAAGAGAACTGCAGTGTGACAGTTGCAGGACAGAGGAAACCCTGCTGTTTGACAGAAATTGAGTTCTACCTGTTTCTTGGTGCTCAGGCTACTATTTTTTTTATCCTCAGGAATACAATAGAAAGCCCTGCTTCCCTGCTGGCCAGTACTGAGGGTCTCATCCCTACAGACATCCAAGTTTTCTACACTAACATTCCCAGGCATGTGTCCTGAAGTGACTCAGTGGTGACACTGAGCAATGAGGTACCCTTGGGACTCACAGAGGCAGGTGTGCCCTGACCTTTCCCATGTGAGACCTTCCCATGGAATAATGCTTCCCAGAATATGCTACAGGTTCATCCAGGCTCAGCCTAAATACTCACTGAACGAGTGACTGGGGCTGTTTTCTCATGTTTGGACTTGCAAGACTGGCAGTGGTGGGGCTGTGTGCTCTGATGTGCACCTGGCTGGCTGTCAGTGAGCTGTTTGCACTGATACAGCTACCCAAGTGTAAATGTTAACCATCCACTGCAGGTGATGAGTGATTAAGGAAATAAGTGGTCACAGGCTCTCAAAGTTATGAACAGTCACCAAAATATAAAGTAAATGTTTAGATGTTGCCAGGATGAGGTTTGTCACTGTAAGTTAGCAAGTCATATTTAACTAGAAAAGAGAAAACTGACAGATATTCTCAGGTGGCAGTGGAAATTACCAGAACGCTTAAATCCTTATTTTCCTAGTAAAAAAAGCACCACACAACTCACTCCTGTACACTTTGTCTAAAAGCAGCTAAAGTAAAAACCTTAGATGAGTGTAATGAACACTTTCCTCATCATACCACGATTCTGAATATAGCTAGGTACTGAAAGTTACATTTTGCTAACACATAGCTAAAACTCAAGCCCAAAAATACACAGAGTGGAAGAATGTAAAAGCAGGGCCAGCACAAACAGCAGGATGCAGCTATGCTTCCAGTGATCTTTTCTATCTGGGGCCAAATTTCTCAACCACTAACTCAGGGGAAAATGCCTTGTTGGAGGCAGTGGTATCTTAATGAGATTAGGGGCAGCTCACCAAAGAAAATTGTGCAGGACTGAATAGTTAATTTAGAGAAGGACTATTGCAGCAAAACCACAGTCCAAAAGCCATTAAAAAGTTTCATGTTAAATGTAAGCACTAGCCTCACTTTTAAATGCAATATGAATTGGAAGTGATGAGATGCAAGCCAATCCAAAAGCATCAAAGTGCATTTAGAGATAACCATGCTATTCTGTGTCTGCTTAAGTATCATGACTAGAGGCGTCTTTATTTTTTTACTAATTTGAAGTGTTTTCCTTGGAAAAGACTATCTGAGTCATAAGAGATTCTAAGTCTTAAAATTTTAAAAAATCCTTTCTCTCTTTCTTAGAGTGGGTTTGATACAGGGGACAGGAAAAGACTATAAGAGAGGCTTTTCTACATTGGACTGTGATCAGTCAGGAGGAATTGTTGAAGGAGGGAACACATGTCTAGATAACGCAACTGGTCTGAAAAAGTGGACATCAGGTTTTTATTTTGAAATCTCAGAGAAGGTGGGTGAGGTATGTACGCTACTAAAAAAGGGCAAATACAAGACCTATTTTAAAAAATGGAGGGGGTGCAGATGGAGCTTTGGAACCATGATAACTTCTCTTTCTGAAGACTAAATCTGGAACACATAATTAAGTTTTCTTTGTAGGCATCAAGAAGATAAAAATGACAGGAATAAAAGCCACCACAGGGGTGTTGAGTCATGCCAGATCAGTGTCTACTATGATAATTCCACAGGTCTATGGATGACAAATAGTAGGTGTAATACATTTTGATCTTTATATAGGTTCAACATTTCATATGATAGTCTCATAAATAAGCAACATAAATGGGTTCTTGATTAAAATATACAGTAAATACCTCATCAGTGGAATGAAGTTAAGCTCAGAGAGACTGCAAGTATTTTTTGGAAAAGATTCAAGTGCAAAATTACCTTTCTCTGAAAAAAAGGTCTGAACGAAAAAGATAATAGTAAATTAAAAAATGTAAGTAGTTACAAGTAGGCAGGAAAAATTTCCTGTACAAGCACAGAATCAAATCAACTGGTTGGATGCCCTTTCTTTAAAAAAGGGTCTGGTTGTTACACACATTACCATGAAGATGAATCACCATGTCAAGTGTCAGGAAAGGGGCCACCATAGCTGGATGCATAAGCAGGAAGATAACCTGCAAGATGCCTGAATGAATCCTTCCACTCTCAGCCATAGGTACAAAGCACTGCCCTTCAAGACAAATAAAGACTATATTGCCAAAAATAAAAGAAATGTAGAAGAAGAATGATCTAAGAAAAATCTCTAAGAGCTGATTGAAAGAAACAAAGTTGTGTAGCCTAGGAAAAGGATGGGAGAGGAACATGATTAACATCCTTCCAGTAACATGAAATGTTGCAGAAAGGAAGAGAATGGTCCATTTGTAATGTCCCTGGAGGACAGAATACAAACCAATATTCTTACACCACAGCAAGAAAGATCCAGGCTAAAGCTCAAGAAAGTTTTTTCCACTGTTAAGGAAAGACTGGGATTACTTTCTTGGGGAAACCTGTTTCTCAGTGGTGGTTTGAAACCACAGCTTAGCCCTCTCAGGCAATCCAATGCTGCTGTGGGAGCAGATTGCTTAGATAAATTCTTTATATCTCTACTAGTCCCTTTATCCTATGATGTGGTGATATAGTCTGAAGATTTTCATGTGTTAAAACCTGGACAAATGTTGTTGCCAAATGCCTCAAATAAACTGACAATCCTTGTATATTGCCTGAGCTTTAAGGCATGAAAGTCCCATCTACAGCACCATGACAGCTCAGCAGGTCTACGTGTTGGACTAATTAATGATTCATGCTAAGTATTTCTCATTGATGCATGAAGGTAGATTAGTTTTTATGGGTCACTTCAGTCAGCAGGAACAGTCTCTTGATGTGCAGTCCCAATTAAAAGTTACATAGTTTTATACCCAGAGAAAACCACCTTACAGTCTCACCAGGTACTTTTTGTGTAAGGAAGTGCATGTAAATATTTCTATTTTTAAATCTTTACCTTGATGTTAACAAGCCTACCTAGTCCATGTTACTTGCACTTGCTTAGAAGAGGTCTGATCTTGCTTCAGATGATGGTATTTTTTTTAGCTTAACTATTCACCAATGTTTTGTGGAAATAGGAAGCTTCTGATGAAAAGCATACAAGTGGAACATGCATCACTCTGATGATTAAGCAGCTCATGTGGAATGTAGAAGACCCAGGTGAAGTGTTTGTTCTTGCTGAACTGGCACACAGCCCTGATCTGGGCTTTTCCCCTTCCCAGTGGGCACTACAGCTGCTGAGATTATGGGTCAGGTTTTGCAGTCTGTAAATATTTGTGATTTAATTTTTTTTCATTGATAATAATGAAAATACCTAGTCCATGTTACTAGCACTTGCTTCAAAGAGGTCTGGTATTGCTGAAGACAGAAGGAGGCAGGAAGGGTAGGAAAAGGGGAGGACAAAAGAGGCAGAGGTACAGGATGCAGCCTGCCCAACCCAGACAGTCTGTGACCTTGGTAACTGAAGAGCAGCTGAGTCAGATTTCAACATGGGGTCAAATCTCTAATTAGTGCAAGAACCAGCAGTGTGAATTTGGCAATCAACACCAAAATTCAGATTTGGGCTCATGGTTTTTGTTTACATCATGGAGATGAAGCCAAACAATTTGAAACTGCTTCTCATTGGACTTAATTCCTATGGGTAGTGGGAGTAAGAGGATTAATGATGAATGGTGGGGAATAAAGAGATGAACGAGTTAACAGCCAGTCTGAGCCATGTAATATTCAGTAATCACAGTATCTAGTCAAATTTTAAAGGTTGATAACTGATTATTTGCCATTCTTCACTGGAAAACTCCTCACTTGGGAACATTTATTAAGACTGCATGCATAATATCACACCACTCTCTATTTTCCTACTTTTAAATTTTCTGTCAACATTGCAAAAAGATTTAAAACACCTCCAACAATAGCCTCCCTTTAACAGTGATTTTAGGTTTCACATGAACTATCATCATAAAGGAGAAAGTTGCAGGAATGCAGAACAGAAAAAGCAAAGTTTTTCATGGTTGATTCTGTCAGTTCACAAAAATCATCTGCATTTTGCTACTACTGTATTTGACTCAGTGACTCTCAGTCCCATTTTAAATCTTACCTGAAAACTTTGGAGTCTTTTTAGGTTTTTTTCATTTTGTCTTCTTCTTTTTTTCATACTGCCTTGGTTCATCATTTAAATCTGTGATGGCCCTGCAAAGGTCTTTGGGGCATGATTTGCATGAGGTATTAAAACATGTACTATGTTTTGTTCTTGTAGCAGAGCATACAATTTCTTCAAAAGGCCAGAAGTAAGAGAATAGTGCAAGCACTATTAAACAGTGAGCCACAGCTCCCACTGATGTGAGTTTGAAAGGCAATGGCACAGCCCAATTTATGATTTTGTTCAGGCATTAACAGAGTATGTATGGGAAAAATTACCATCTGGAGATAAGGTCAAAAGTAAATGAGCCATTTCAGAAAGCAAGGAAAGAATGTCCCAAGCACTGCAGTTTGTTAGCTGTTTAATGCTATTTTGTTACTAGGATTAAAACTTACACTGTTTTGTGCAACAGAAAATATATGTGGATTATATCATTGTAGGCAGCAGAGTTTCCAGAGTGGGCTCAGGGTCAAGTGTGAATCGAGTTATTATTTTAGAAATTTGATGCCTAAGTGTATCTCCCACCCCTCCACCTACTCCATCAATACAGTTTTAACAAATTTTATCTACGGTCTCATTTTTCCCCCATGACTCCTATTCTCCAGCTTAGTCATACTGACATTTCAGGCTGTAGGGTGGGTTAGCTGGAATTCTGTACCCAGGAAACATTTGGCATGTGTGAAACAAAGACCATGAGCCTGTTACACATAAGCATAAAAACTCACATATGTGAAGTTAAAAACTTCAGTATCAGTGCTTTGCTAGACAGGTGTACTACTAAACTTGCTGTTTTAATTAACCTTGTACATCCAGATACTTTTTTCCTATGAAATCCCCTTAAATTTTAAAATACAGAACAATAGTAAAAAAGGTTTCCTTTAGCACCAACCTGTATCCGAAGTTTCACCAGTTGTGCGTCCAGGGCATTCTTCACTGAGAGCTCTTTAAAACACAATTTAACCTCTCTTTTTTTCTCAACTAACTTCAGCTTCAGAAAACTGATCTTTTCATCCATAACTTGCATCTTAGTTTCTCCATTCCTACGCAGCACCTCTTGCCTGTTTACTTTTTCATACAAAATGCCCAGTTCTTCTTCTCGTTCTCTGAGCAAAAGACCACTGAAATAAAAATTTAAAGATAATTTTTTAGGAAAATGAGTCATATTCAGTATATTCCATTCAAGAACATTAAAAAGTTATCTTAAAATATAGTAATAACCTGTGACACTGTATGAAGCTTTCTCAATTATCATTTTAATCTAATGAGAGCATTTTAAATAAGTAACAAAATAATTGCCACGTGAAAATCAGAAAACAAACTCTTGGAAAGGTGACTCTTGTCTCTCATATAATTTTTAAGGTCTTCTGCCCTTCCACAGCATTTAAAACTGGATTAAGATCAGAGAGATCTAGATAATCTGCCTTTTTGCAGATGCCATAACTGTGCACAATGCACAAACAGAGCAGGTGGCCACAAGCCCTCAAGGCATTCAGTAGCCAAGGTACCATATTTTCTGAATAAAAGTTCTGAAGCATGACCATGATCACCACTGGAGAAATAGCTACATAATGCAAAGCAGCACTGGCAGTGCAGTGAGGGGGGACTGGTCAGCAAAACATTCCAGTGCCACAGACCTTTAGCTGTCCTAATGAGGAGTGCTCATAAGCTAAAAAGTATTGTTGCTTCATGAATGTCAAAATTAAGCACTATCTTAGATCAAATTTACAAATGTACCTCTCATCTCGTTGCTCAATAACCCTTTCATAATTTTTGCGTAGCTGTGAAAGTTCCTTTTCCATGTGTGTGGCTGCAGCAGTAAGTCTGTCAACATGCAAATACTTTTCCTTTTCTTTATTCTCTAGCATCTCTTGTTCAACTTTGACATAATCATTTTTGATGAACTCTTTCATTTTCTCATTCTTTTTAATCTTCAGATAGTTCTCCTGCAATTTTCTTTAATGTAACAGAAATGTGGGAATATTTTTAGTTCTTTCAATTTGAAACCAATTTCAGCAATTAAAAGCAGAGCTTAAATGTATTTCTCAAGCCCACAAGGCCTCCTCTATGTCTCTGCTTCACAGAAGCTTTACGAGAAGAAGAAAGACATTCTGAGAGCAGGTTTTTTTGCAAGTTCTTTCGAGCTTGAAAAGAACTGGATTCTGGCACAAGAAAAATGCTATACAGGGAGCACTGCACTACAGCTTTTTATTCTGTACTAGGTAGCCCAAGTAGCCAGAAAAAATAAAGTTTAAGAGCATATAAATAAACTGTGATGAAAAGTCTTAATGTGTCGAAATCCTGCCATTCTATTTAAAAAACAATATTTAAATTATTTTGTGGTTGCAACTCAAAGTTCTTCAAAGCTATTGTTTATAAAACAGTGTGTCACAACATTAACAGAAGAAAGAAAATTATTAGATTGCCCATTATTATTTCATCTGCCTATTTGACTGATGAAAAAAGAAACCAAAACATAGTGGGAGGTTAGTGACCAGATCACATAAAAATAAAGAACAGATATTATTTCCAGCATCCTTTTTGATCACTGGATGATGGCCCCCGATTTAAAAGACAGATTCTTGTCACCAAATGGAGTATTTACTGTCTCACAGCACAGAATTTAGAGTTATTGCATTTGATCTGTGGTATCACTTCTGGATCAAGACACAACTTTATCTACACCAGGAAGATATTCATGTCAACATCCAAAAGAGTTAGTGAAAGGAGAAGCAAAGTCTCCTGTTAAAATACAGACCTGCAGATGAAATAGCCTTCCCTCATGAGCTCCATCATTAAATTGCTGATTTGCTGTATACAGAGCAGGGAGCTGCTTTCTTTTATTTCACCCACAAGTATAACACTTTGAGTACCACAGGGTATTACTGAATTTAATTAAACAGCTGTAGGTCAAGTTTCAGACTGAAAGTATAACAGAATTGCAGAAATGCAATTTGTTTTAAATATTTTCTGAAAATTTCTTGCCTTACTTGGACTGATACTCTGTCCTCAAAATTGCAGAGGTTGCAGTGAAGTCAGTGGTACTGATACTGAAGTCTATTACTGGAATTTAAAATATTTTTCATAGGCAAGACAGTTACTGAAAATTCAATACCTTTGAACTAGTTTTAAATCTAGTTTTGCAGAGCCCAAAATATCTGTTGGATCTGTACCTAGTAGGGACATCAATAATAATACTTATATATTCCTGATATCTATACAAAATTTATGTCTTATCAGCCTTTCTTCCCCCTTCTTTCATCAGCTGGGAAGGCCTCAAAATTTTTACAACAAAATGTCAGCTTGTACATCTTGACAACATTGCTTCAATCACTGAAGTTATACCTCTTTTTTAGCTGTCTGTAGCATGACTTTGAAACCAAACTACTAGGAGATTCACAAAAAATACCTAGTGTATTCTTTGTCTGATTTAACTTTTTTTTTGGCACCAAATAATGAAGTTTTTGGAAAATCTAGTTATTTTTAACTACTCAGTTTTGGTTTTCCTGTTTTGCTTACACAGTTGGCTATTCACTGTCTCCCTATTTGCCTAAGGACAGAATTCCAAGGCATTGTAATTTTGTCTATGTTGCAAAATTTCATCACTAGGATGACAAAAATATGGCAAAAAGATATCCTTACTAAATAATGGTCTAGGAAAAAAGAGACAATTATCAGCTATTCTGCCTCAATATCTTTGCTGTGAATGTAACCTTTCATTTTGTCTAAGTTTGTTTGGAAATGCAAACCACACTTTATCTGAAATAAATGTTATGTCATAAACTTCAGTGTGAGTTTGAAGCAAAACCCCCAATTTGATCTAATTTCATAGCTAGTGACTCATGTAATAGTCCCACACACCACTTCATTAGGGAATAATCTGTGTCAGACCTCTTTTTCTCTAAGGAAAAGTGCAGATATGAGTGCAATGGTGATGCTCACATTGAATGAAACAGCATGATAATGCCAAAGCTGAGAGATCCAAGAACTCTGATGTAAAGGATGAGAAATGAGAGAGCAGCCAGACAAACTTCAAAACTACTTTTGACAAGCATCGACGCCCAAGCTAGTTGTGGAGTGTTAGTGGGATCAGAAATTGGAACAGATTATGGAGGGGTGTTTCTAAATGCCTTTGTTTTAATCAGATTTTAGAAGTCAGGATAATAACTATCAAGGATGATATGGGCATAATTGAAGATGGAATAGATTCCCTCCTAAGATTTTTTCCAGTCTTAAATTTCTATAATTGTGAACTACAGCATACTTTAAACTCACCTTTCTCTGGTCATAACAGCACGTCTTAAATTTTCTATATTATTTTCTAGCAATTTTACCCGTTTTTCACCTTCTTTTGCTTTCCACTGAGCAATACGCATCAAATCTATAGATTTGTCCTTTTCAATTTGCATAAGATCACACATCTTACTAACTCCTTGGAGTCTGAAGAAATGAGATATGTGAAAGAAATAATTATTAGCATTTTATGCCTGCATTACTTGGATAAAATTTGCTTTAGAAGACTTTTTTGAAATAACGTATTGTTATTATTTTCTTACTCTTTATCGTTTTCTTTTTTCATCTTTTTGCAGATGACTAGTTCACTATCCATTCTTTTTAGTTCTTTAACAAGACTTTGGAGTTGAATCTGAAATTTAAATAAAATTTAGTAAGCACTTTAGATATACTAAAGAAATGTGAAATTACCCAGAACAACTCTTAGATGAGAAAAAGACAGTGAGAGGACATTATTATAAGAACTTTTTCTTATTATAATGGAATGTTTTTATTACAACAACATTAAAAAGCACAGTTTTTCCATTTATATTAAGCTTACAATTACTATTAGTAATGTAGATAATTTGATGCTGCATCTTAAATGCTTGGTTCTCTCTATCTGGAGTTCCACTCTTTCTACTGATCAGCCTGGCAAGTCCATCACTATATAATTATTTAGCATATGAAGCACTGAAATTGTATCTTTACAAATAAAATTTCTTTCTTACTCAATTCTTTTAAGCAGTTACTGATGTTTCAGCAGAATTTCATTCTGTTAAGTTTCAGGATCTTTTGAATCCAGTTGTGTTCAGTCCTCAATAGCCTGGAGCATCAATCTTAAATTGAGAGGTCTTTTCTCCCCTCCCACTGGTATTGAGATGTTTTTTTTGAGAGTTTTTTATTGAGAGTATTGAGAGTTTCCGGTGTTCTGGTGGAACTCCCCTCAATAGTAATTTAATTTCTCCCTATAACAGCTGGTATTTTGAACAATCTTCCAAATATATCATTTTTTACCTTGGCTTTCTGAATATCCCTGCATTTCAGTTGCTTCTCATCAGCTCTGAGCAAAGTCAGATGTGTAAGTGTGGATAACTCATTTCTGCATTTTTCCTGCTCTTTGAAAAGCAAGCGTTCTGCAGCAATGCATTCTTCTAACACGCGGGCATCTGTTTCTGATATCATTTCCTAGAGAAGATTAAATTTAAATCCCAATGCAACAATGTATCAGTGCTGGCAAACCCAAAGCTGGAAATACTTTGGGTTTATCTGCAATGTAAACAAATATACAGACTACATATTTTAAGCCATAATAAATTATTGCTTTAAAACACCATGCACAATCCCTATATTAACATTTCAGAATATATTATCACCTAGGAGCATTTCTGTTCCTCAGTCTAACATCTTTCAGCTATTGTCCATTGGACAGAATGGATATTTATAGCTGTATAATCTTTAGGAAGTTCAGTGCCATGTGTTCAGGAGGTGGTGATGGAAGCTCCCCAGGCTCCACTGACTGCATGCCTGTCCATGGCACACGAGTTACATATCCCAAAGAATGCCAGGTAAGTACTGGAAGGCACATTTATCCAAATACAAGCAGATCCCCTCTTGATAATGTTAATGAATTCAAACAAAACACATAAAGAAAATAGATATAAGGGTAAGAAGACAAGGAGGTTTGACCTTGGAGGTACCAAGGAGGTATGTCTGAAATAGATTGCTTCTTATAAGGTCATTTATGTAGTGGCAAGTACTAATGCTCTTGGAACACAGGTATCTGCATTGCCACACTCAGTATGGCTGTGCTGCATACAGACAGACATCTACAAATGACAGAACTGTGAAGATGAAAAATCTTAATGTACAAATGCTGAATTTTTATTGTTGCAACAGGACGTGGCTTCATATCCAAAGGAAATGTATAACAATATATTTCTAACTGCAGTGTCATCAACAACATTTATAAAGACTTAAACTAGAAAGAAAATTTGCTTTTTGCCTTCTATTAAATGGCCAGTAACACAAAAAATGTTTTTAAAAATGAAAGACAAGTGGTCTTTAAAACTGAAGAAATACTATTGCATTTTCTCACCAGAAAGCTGCAGCTAGAAACGCCATTATTTTTTTTCTTCAAACAGTCCCTTTATTCTCATGATAGAAAACCAACTGTCAAAATGAAAAAATATGAGAAAGCAGAATTCAGCACCTGTTCAGCTAAATCTCTCTTGATCGTTTCAATCTCCTCCTGCAATTCTTGTCGTCTTTCTAATAATGCTGCATTGTTCTTTGAGTTAATTTCTGCCTACAAAAATAACCAAGCACATAGTGATGCAAACAAAAACGGAGGAAAATTTAAACTGCTGATACTGTGCTAGAAGTAGCTACACAAATTAAGAAATTAAATTTCTCCCTTCTTATAATTGCTAGTACAAGAATACTTAATTGAGTAGAGTTCCTCAGCAACTTACTGAAGTTTCTCAAATTTTTCATTCAAGAACTATGAACACTAAACTTCATGTAAATTTAGAAGGTTTATGGTTTTCAGCAATTAAATTGTCATTAAAAAAATAAACACAGAGACAATATATAAAAATATAACCTAAATTAACAGAGGATTTTCAGAGTGAAATTCTGAGCTTACTAAAGGGAATAAGGGTTCACATCTACATAAAATGGATATCACATTTTTTTCTTTTTATCACTACAGTAGGATTTTCATTAGACCCTAGAAAGTCAAATCTAATAACACAAACATTGACGTATTATTTTTTCATGTACATTATGGTAAAATTCTATTCTAATCTATTCAATCAGTTTTTAACACTATTCTAACACAATTCTATTCTAATCCCTTCAATCAGATTTTAACACTAAGTATGTGAAGGAATACATTAAAAACACTACCTCTGATTAAAATATATCTGACCAATCTCACTACAACTACTTACATGATATAACTTGTAAGACAAAAAGCTGTACCAGCCTCACTGTAATTAAGTTCACTTAAAAATTCTTTATGGTTATAAGAAAGCAAGAAAAAAATGCATCAGACTAGCTATGATGGCATATATTGCCTCAGTGAAATTGATGGGGACAAACAATTTAGCAGGAACTGCTCATAGGAAAAGGAAGAGTAATTTTAAAATAAAAGAGGGAGGACTAGATATAAGGACAAATTTTGTTCAACAAGGGTAGTGAAACACTGGCCCCGGTTTCCCAGAGAGGTGGTTGATGCCCTCTCTCTGGAAATATTCAAAGCCAGGCTGGACTGAGGTCTGGCTAATCTGATCTAGATGAAGGTGTCCCTGCCTACTGCAGGGGTTTGGACCAAATAACCTTTAAAGGTCCATTCCAACCCAAATGATTTTAATTTCAAATCTGTAATTCATGTGGATGGGAAAAATTACATTTAACAACACACCTGGAAGATATTCAAAGATAATACACACAACCCTGTGATATCTTGCTCAGATCTCAACCAGATGTTAGAGTTCACTATCAATAATACTGATAGGGAGATGTTTTGCACTTGTTATTTTCACTTCTGTGATAGTATTGTAAAATTAAATTCTTTTCACTTGAATTATGGCAAAGGGAAACAAGAGACACAGTACAGCTCAAAGTACAGGTCAAATTGTGGAGTTACTTTAGTTTCAACTGCCACCTCTGAGATTTAATTTAACTTAAGTTTACTAAAATGTCAGTTAAGCCTGGCCTAAGAAAATTACTTTTGGTCTTGTATTGGGATCAAAAATAACTTTTCTATGGAGCATATATTAGTTACCACTTCTGCTGTGTAAAAATAAAAAGCTCATATAAACATCTTTAATCTATTAAGGACTTCTCTTCACACAGGACAGGGCTAAACTTAGGCACCTTTGGCTGTCTTTGTGCTGGCCTGGGCAAAGTGAAGGCCCACATGGAGAGGAGCAGCAGCTCTGCCCCAGGCTGGAAGCAGCAGGACCAGCAGTTCTCTTTCACACACAATTTTGGTGTTTAGCAATAGCTGACCTTTCACAACATACTAGCGAGAAAAACACATTTGAAGGAAGTATTCCTGTAATTTCCTTATTCTACAAACCAGTCATTCTGCACTTAGCATATGATTCAAAAGAAGAAATTTGGGGAACCACACTGATGTACTGCTGCTTCTGCAATCACATATTTATACAAACAATTAATTCTTGTGATTTTTTTTCACTTTGAATCACAATGAATAAATGTAAATCTGAGGGTTTAAGGAGTTACAGAAATTTTATCTACTTAAAATACTGGTTTTTAATTTTTGCAAGGTGTGCTCCCAAGTCTTACAAATTAAAATTGTCCCAATATGGCAAAAGCCAAGCAGAATCAAGTTGGCCACTTGACTCTTCCTTACAGCAGTACTGTGTTTCAATGCAGAGGAGCAGTTATTTCACATTTGGTCTTCTAACAGAGCCAGGAAAGGAATCAGACGAAACGTGGAGCATGGGAGAATGGGCTAAAAGAACTCTCTTGCTGTGGCTATTTGCATTAGAGTAGTATCCTGCAGCTGCTGGTATAAAACACTGATCTGATCAGAATTCCACTTCTGTCTCTCATGGCATTCCTTTTCCCTTACTCCTCATGATGATGCTTTTTGTAACACACATACAAGGTCTTGTCCTTCCACAGAGTGAAAAAATTGGGCTGGGATGGTTTGGATCTCACCCCAGACTGTGAACTCCAACCACAGCTGCCGGTGAGTTATGGCATTTGATTGTAGCATTACATGTTTTTAAACAATTGTGGTTCTCCATCCAGGAACATTTCCTCAATGGGAATACATGCAAAAATACCAACTCCCAGATTCTCTTAGCTGATACTGAACAGAAACTCTTTAAGCATTAAGATCAAAGTCTGGAATATGAGTCAGCCCTTTAATCATTATTCAAGGAAATTCAATCCAAAACTTTGTTGTGTAGTTTTAGAGCTTTCCTCCCTTCTCCCAGGTGAGCTTATATTACTAGGTAATACACAAGTGAATTCAGGAGGAATTTCAAGGGAGACAAAAAAAATATTGTTCAATAATATTAAATATTATCAAGTAATAATTGGAGTTGTTTAAATAGCAAAGCTAAGTATATATGAGATTTGATATGTATAGCTATTTTTTAAAACTTTACAGTTATGTAAGACTCTTTTCTGCCCTGAATTGATTAGAAGGACCAAGAAAAATTTGAAGGACAATGTCAAGGTAGGAAACATCAAGTGCTGTGAAAAAACATTCACCTGACTAAACAAGATTAATTTTTTATGACTCAGAATTTAGCCTGAGCAAGGAGCAAGTATAGGAGAAAATATATATAGGAAAGAGAGAATAGGAAAACTAGTGATGAGAGAAAGAAAATATAAAAAAAGTAAATTTGTAAGAAATAATTGGAAGCAGGAAAGAAAGAAAATGCTTTGAATACACAAGCAGAATAGCACTTCCCTTTATCATAGTCAAAAGACTGAGTAAAAAAGAAAAGAGTAATGCATTATTGAAAGAGGAATGGGTGAAATACTAAAGCAAGGAGGAAATGAGGAAGATGAAATAATGGTCTTCCCCCCTTTTCCCTTGTAGGACTGTCAAGAGATTTGATAGAAATATTTCTTATGAGAAAATTTACAGTCTTTATGATCAATACATTCGTACAAACCTCTGATTTGAGTCTTTTATGTGTTGCTTTATCTGCTTCCAAGGAATCCCAAAGGCTTTTCAGATATAACTCTAACTTTTTTAAACTTTTCAGTTCTTTATCTTTCTTTGTTTGATGGTGACTGAGAACATCTTGTTGATTTTTGTTCTCCGAGACACGTTTATCTAAATTATTTTCCAGAATTTGTCTATATAGATAGACACAGAATTTTAGAAACAGGTAACTTAATCAAGACATATGTCTAAACAGGCACAACTATTTTAATGGTTTTGAGTACCTCATTACTATGGCTCAGCAAGACAAACTTGTAAACTGCAAACAAAAATTACCTAAAAGTAGCATTTTTACAACTATAATCAATTATATCAGTGAGGTCCCACAGTCTGTTCTAAATACGCTAAAAATATCAGTGAATCTAATACATATAGGAAGAAGAAAACCTTTTTTAGTTTCAGTGAACATTTCAAAATAAGATGCCATGGGCCTTCAATACAAAGCTTGAAAAGCAAAGCATTGTTGCTGAGCATATGGCCAGAATTACAACTATACATCTCCCTCTGCAAAGGAGGAATCACTGGAAGCTTGCCTTCAACCTAACAGCTTATTTACTTTATCAAGTAAATATGAAATTGTAATTGAAGGGAAGACGATTGACCAATCCCCACTGAAATTCAGGACTACATGAGAGAAGACATCTGTGAGCCTCATTTGAAAATGAAAATACTGAAATACTTTGTTCTTCTTCAAATTACTTTCAGTGGGTTACACAGGAAAGAAAATCTGTGCACTAAAGAGAGAATCTCTCTAAAATATTTCACTTTTAAGAGCAAAATCTCATAGGATTTTATCAAATCTTTATGCTTTTTGATGTTCTTCTTCAAGCCAGATCCTAAATTCCATATTCCAAATTTTTATATAAATATTTCGGAAGTGAAAACCAAGCCTGATCATTTATAATTTGCATGGGGCTGCAGCATAAAACTTGAAAATAGAAGCAACAGCAGAAAAAAAGAAATAAACTTTTGAGAATAGAGAATCATTCACTCTTTCCATATGGCTCATGTCTCTAACCTGTCTGATAGGATGGCAAATTCCTTCTCTGCGTTAATTTCTAGTAATTTTGTCAAATTATTGCATTGTCGTTCATTCTTTTGTATCAAAGTTTGTCTCTCATCCATTTCCTTCATTACATCTTTTTTTTCTTGCAAAATCTCTTCAGTCCTTTTCTCAGTGGCTTTCAGGGTGCTATTCAATTCTTCTAGTTGGTCATTAAGGGCTTCATTCTGCTTCTCTGCATCACTGTGGATATATTTTAACAAAGCAGTAAGGGTTAAATTTTCCACATGCATATTTAAAAGACAAAATGTAAGTTGCCAGTTTTTGTGGACATACAAAATAATTTCACAATAATATATGTCAAAGGTTTGAAATCAGACAGTTAGAACCTTCAAATTCCAATATAGTCCAACAATAAAACTGCATAGCCATGGGGCTATGGGACAGCTTAACACCACGACAGTATAAAAAGAGTTCAAGTCAATTGATCTCTGTCAACATTGCTACATACATGGGTGTGACATTTTTAAATATTCTTCCTAAGAACTGGAAACTCTGGTTAGTTTATTCTGTAATGTGACACAAATATAAAGACTCATTTAAAAAATTCATTAATAGCAATCTGCACAATGTAGGTTTTAAAAATTGCTTTAGAATTGATGTAACACTATAGGGCAAACTTAAATTTATGATGGCAGAGTTGCATTAAGCAGAGTAGGGAGGAAAATGTAGAAGAAAACCATCATACAAGTTTTAGACCTGAGAAATTAAACAGTCAAACAGTTGATGTGCTGCAGATAGGGTCTGGAAGCAGGAGACACAAACTTCAGTGTAACCCTGTGCATAAACAGGGTACAAAACCCTTCATTCATCTGGATGGCAACGGGACTGCTGGGATCTGTGAGTGACCTGGCTGAAACTGCACTGAGCTAATTTGATTTTACACTTAGAGAAAACAGCACATGCCATGCTTCAAAGGAGAAGAACCCCAGCTTCATGAGAGAGAGGAGGAAAAGGCTGGCTTGCATTTCCCCTGATGAAGTATTAGAGACTGCAACTCCTGTCAGGACCTTACAGCAAAGCAGCTGTGACTCCACAGCTGGTACAGAAGGACTAAGGGAGAATGGGTTTGTAGCTCAGGCCACACTGTCAGCTGTGGAATTGTTAGTTTAAATGTTGATCCTAATTTTAATCAACAACCATCCTCAATCATTTCTATAACCAAGGGATGAGAAGAAGTCATACATATATATATATTCATGTATATAGAATTATTTATTAAAAACATACATTTTTTTCTGTTTCAACTTCTCAGTTTCTTTTGCAAGTTGCTTTGGAACACCAAGGATCCTAACTAGCTCAGCCTAGTAACAAAACAGAAAGGTTTGATTAATAGCTTCAAAAGCTGATGAGTTTTCATAGCAGTAATATGAATTTAGAACTGCTGTGAAAATCAATGGGAAACATTTTTAAATTGTTTTGAGTTTTCCCCAGAGAATTGTAGCTCCTACTTTTAAAACAAAACGTTGATGTTTACAATTAAGTGTATCTTCAAGATAAAAATTATGCTTGAATATTATTAATACATCTTATTATACCATGGAAGGTGTCTTATCTATTTATACCATGGAAGGAAGTAGATCCAGATATGTTTTTAATTCTCAGTGTAAATCTGTATTTACTCTAATCTGAGCAAGCTAAAATAACACAACATAACTAAGATGTCTTCATAGAAACCATTTTTAAATCAAAATCATGACTCTTAGTATTTCCTACAGGAGCAATAAGGATATGGCACAGCAGCATGTTTCATGCCTATTGGAAAATGGTCTAATATTTAATGTAATGACATAATGAACTTGGAATGACAACACCCAGAAGATTCACTGCTCCTTTGGGCAAAGCATGGACCCGCACACGCACACACGCACACACACTCACAGATACATAGGCACAATTAATTTTGTGTTACTTTTAAATAAGTATGCATCTCCTGAAGCTTTTTCATTTCTTCCTCATCTGTTAATCTCATCTTTTCTTTGGATGAAACAGCTTCTTTTATTGAATCAATTTCTGCTTTCCTCTGGATTACTTCTTTGCTGAGCTCATCACAACTTTCTTTCAACTGTTGAACTTTATCATTTCTCTTTAAAAATGAAGTAAAAGACCAGATTAATTGTATTTTCCCTTTTACGTTTTGCAGGTTTCTGATAACACAGACTCACTAACATTGATTGATGATAATATTTTTATTGGCAAGATATGAAATGTATTTTTTTTACCAGATGAGTGTTTCTTCTGTCAATACTAACAGAATTTATTTCCAACAAAGCCACATATATTCCTCAGGACTTATGACTACAAATGTATTTTTCATGTTCACATCCTAGAACCAAAAACCTGCAGCTACCTTTACATGCAGTATCTATTTGCTGAATACAGTAAACACTTCCTTGGGTAAACAAAATTCCAGATATTTTCTGAATCAGTTATTTACTAGTTATCAAAATTGAATGATATAATATAGCCTGTAGAATCTATTTCTTTTAAAATATATTTTCTATATATTCTATTTAAAATCATATAAATTCTATTTAAAATAAACTCTAGAAATGCACACTGAGAAAACATTTTCTGTGATTTTCTTATATGTTAGTTGTCAGAACATAAACCATTGCTTTTCTCATGTTTCATACTTACCTTTTCTTTTGACATTCTTTCATATTCATCTTCCAGAAGCTTTTTTTCTTCTCTCAAACTACAGTAAAAATCAAAGCAGAACTAAATATATTAGTAATAGAATAATGATTACTAGTAGAATAATCACTACTAGTTTTTACCATTTACTGTATTACTGATGATTATTCTATTACTAATAATCATTAGTAATAGAATAATCATCAGTAATACAGTAAATGGTAAGTATGAAAGCCTATCCTGTGTTAGACTAAAACACATGGTGAATTAGCATGAAAGGTGCTCAGATTTAAAGCAAATTTGCTGACTGGTGACTGGGGGTCCTGAAGGACTGGGTATGTGTATATGGAGGTGCACAAATCTTTTTCTGCAGTGCACACATCTAAAAATTTGAACCTGATTTTTCTTAGACTGACCACCTCCTGCAGGGGTGCATTCATGCCTCACTCACCCTTGCCTTTTACTAGTGGCACCCTACAGCCACGGTTCCTCCCAACCTCAGAAAACAAAATGTTAACACAGAAATGTGGCAAAAGGAAAGAGGAGATGAGTAATAAATAGCCACAAAGACATCAAGTATCAAAGAAAGTGCAGCTGCTAGTGAGAAACCTTCTTCCTATGAATGTTTTCACATACACATTTACTCTTCAGACAACTGTAACTGAAGCTCCTCAAATCTGGATCCTGTGGAAAAAAAAAATCCTGAAAAGTGGTAGGGATTATAGGCTAAACCAAAGGAGTATGGTAGAAAAGAAAATTGAATAGCCACAGTCATCTTAACCTATATCCAAAACTAAATTGCAATTTAATTTCAGGCAACAATCAGGACAGATGCTAAAGAATTGAAGAAGGAAGAAAGGAAAAAATGGAAAGCTGTTAGATCTTGTGGGTGCTTAGTAACACTGCTCTGAGAAAGATGAAGGAATGATTATAAAAAGGGAGCTGAACCAACAAGTTTGTTGGATTTACAACAGGGAGTTTCTTGGTAGAAGGTAGTAAATACTGCCAAATACAAAAAAGGATCCCTTCTGAAAGTGCATCCCCAGTGCATGCACAGAACAGTTGTGCTTCTATGTAGGTAAATGGGCTACAGCAGTCTGTATGCCATCACAACCAAACAACTTCACTGAGTCCTCTGTCCCAGGCATAGCAAAGAATCAACTTCAGTGCTTAAATTCATGTTTATAACTCCAGTAGGAAGATGTGCTGGTCAACTTTTGTCGAGACTCATGGCAGTCTGGTAGAATAAATAACTCTTTAAATTAGGGAAGAATTAAGAGAAAGAGACAAACTTCCATAAAACAGTTGTGTCACTTGGAGCTATAAAAATGGCAAGGCACCCCTGTGCATCCCCACCCACCCAAAGCAGCTATTACAGTGACCTCATAATGTGGCTGATACAGAAAACAGGCAGGTGATTGCTATTTCTTTTTTTTTTTTCTTCTGAAACCTCCAGCAGCAGCACAAGACTTTGCACAGTGGTGGTGGTTCAGGTTTTAGAAAGTGTGTGGGCATGGGAACAGAGATCAGTCTCCCAGCAGCCAACCTCATGGAGGACCATCCCTAGGACCTTATGCTCAACCCTTTAGCAGTGCTGATTAAGATTCCCTCCTCCATGCCACCACTCCCACTCTCTCAAGAAACTCTTTCTTAAATTTGAGTCCTCCAACAAAAAGAGTGAAGCTTATACCTGGAAGTCTCAGGAAACATATTTCTAGTTAAGGAAAAGGAAATTGTGAAAAAAAGAGAACTGGGTTGGTGGTGTTGCAATATAAACAGAACAAAACAAAACAACATCTCTCTCACGAATAAAAAGCTCCGGCTCAGATGAAGAGCAAAGAGAAAACAGACACAGAGTAGATGTTGTTGATATACAGCATGTATGATATTTGTATGGGGCAGACTACAAGTATGCTTCAACTGGGACTGGTAAAGACTAAAAACTAATTTGAATGCCATTTGAACACTCACAGAGTGAACTAGTTTGCAAAACAAAATCTTTTAAAGAAAAAGGTTGAATTTAAATCAATCTTCCTCCAAAACTGACAAAATTAATTTTAAAAAATTCAAAAATTCCAAAATCATATTCCAAATCCATTTTGGCAGTACTTCTAATTGAACTCTTTGGGACTGGCGTAATCACACTAAGGATAATGAATGCCCACTTTGCACAAATATCCATAACTGTTTGGCTGCCACAAAATATTATTAAATAAGTCCTGTGCAAAATGATTAAAGAGGTACTGCAGGGCTTGTGGTTAGTCCGTGCTGTGCCCTCTTTCATATCATGCTGGATGATCAAAAGAGCAATACCAAAGATCAGGAGGGAGAGCAAAGCTGACACTGTTTTCTTTTGTCACATTCCTCACTCATGAGGACAGATTCCTGTGGAACCATTCCAGTTTCACAACAAAGACTTTTCCATCCAGCAAAAGTAAAATGATTTGAACACTTGATTTTCTGTGACATAAACAAAGGCAACAGTGAATGACAAGGGCCAAGTTACCTAAGTAGCTGACAGACCAACTACTTCCACACAAAAACCAGTGGGACTGTGAAAAGAAAAATGGGTAAAAAGAAATAAGTTAAATCTCTCCCTTTTGAACAATGAGTTTGGTCCAGCTGCCCATAGTCAGAAGCCAGGCAGCCCTATGCTAGCATCCTTACTTCAGGGCTTCCTTACTGTCAGGGATAAAAACTGGGACCTCCAAAGGGCAGGTCATCTCACTTCCCAGGTGACTGTTTTAGGATGACATAAATCACCAGTTGAAGATAACATATATCTCTCTGTGGACTCTAAAGGGGAGGCAGGATGATTAACACACATTTAGGAATCAAATAAGATGCTTCAAAGAATTAAGGTTTAGTCTCTGTTTCAACAGAAGAATAGAGAAGCTTAATGTAAGATAAGCAGAGAAATTCTGGTTCTTCCATTTAGCATTTGAATCTTTTAATCTGTGTTATATGGATATCAACCTCATGACTGTTTTACTTAGACATCAATTGCAACAAACAAAACAGCTTCAATTGGCATTATGCATTTAAATTTCCCATTATTTTACAGCCCCTCCCTGGTGGATACATTTTTCAACATCATGTGGATTTTATTATTACCATTGTTATACCTCTAACAATACACACAATGGAAAGAAGATAAAACTCTTAAGTTTAGGCATTAATGTGTGCAAATGTTTCTAACATTGCTCTTATTTTCATGAAGCCTGATGACAGTACTGTACATGAAAAGCTGTCAGAAGTGCAGTTGTAATGAGTTAAAAAAAAGGCAGTTGGAAAACTGGGTCATTAATAAAAATCCATTCCAGATTTTTCCCTGAGAGACATTTACAGCTGCAGACTGACACAGAAATAAAAAAATTAAGACGGAGAGATTAAGAAATGCAGTGGTAGTTGTCACCAGAAGTCCATTTCACTTCCTCAGCTCACAAAATAACCACAACACTGTTAGCATTAGAAGTCCCATCATGGAAGAAAGTGAACTCCTTCAGCTGCTGTCTCTCAGAGCTGGGATTGCCTGGAAATCCACAGAAGATGTTGGGCACCTCACCTCACAGCTCTAATCTAGTGAGCACAGGTAGAAGTTATCCCAGCTGACAAGCTGCCAGCATGAGCTTCCTGTAAAGCTATGAGCTGTAATTAATTTGTAGGTACCAGAAAATGCAGTCACAAGACCAGCTGATAACTTCAGCTGTGGTGCTATTCATTTTACTTATGGCCTGTAATTCTTTACTAGAGAAGCTATGGAGAATAGCTTAACTTTTCACTTTCTAATTATTGAGTGACTAATACAGAAATAATTACAAGTGTTGAAATAGTTTTCCTTATTTGCAATGCTTCTACAAGGACAAAATCAGTTTTGCAATCCTGACTTGCATGCAGTTGCAGAGTACTTCAGTGAGAAGCTGTTTTGCTACCTGAACAAATCACTGTAAGAGCTGGAGATGGGACCTAGGCTTTCAAATAAAATTGTTTTCACGCTTCAGGCACCTTTAATCTCACAAACTCTTGTTATATATAAATTTAGTACAAATTAATTGCTTACTTTTAAATGAACTATTTAGATTATATATTTAGATTTAATATTTATTATTTCTCAGCAATAAACAACTGTTGATACCATTGTGTAACAAAGAAAACCAGATCTTCATTTTGTCTCATAAATCAGAACTCCAAGACTCACACAAACATTAAAGTGAAATGTCTCCTTAAGCCAGAACAAATCCTTGCTGATCACACTGATTCTTTCCATCTTGTTCCACTAATTTGATTTTTTGATCTATATTCTTACTTACTGAGGCTTTTTATCAATTATATGAAGAAATTTCATGGCTCTGAATGCAATTTTAGCAGAACTTAGTGGAGATTACTCTTTTTCCCTTTACTTCATTACCCTTGCCAAGTACTTTTTGAAAGAAGAATACTCCCAAAGTCAGCTCTGACTTTGGGATGGTGGCCCAAGCTTTATGAGCTCAGTAAAATCCTTCCAAACCTTGTTCTCCCCCTGAGCTCTCAGGCAGACACTCCAGCAATGAACCCAGTACATCCATATGGCAGAACAGGCCACAAACTGGGAGAGGAGGCACATAGCTACCTTGGGAACACACCCCAAACATGCAGTCACCCTCAGGGTGACTTCCCTGACAGCTGAAGTGTGTCAAGAAATACACTGAATACCTCGTGTACCTATTGAAATGATGAAAAAAGTCACAAAATTCCCCAAAACCTGATGATATTTCAATGCTGAAAGCAATTGAATTTATTCTGGGAATGCTGACTATTCATTGGAACAATAAAGAATTAAAACAGAAAATGAAATATCTTCAGCTGTTCAGAAAGGTCTGGAAAATTTGTTTACAGAGGCAAGCAAACAGGAAATTAAGTAGGGATAGAAGAGTATGGAATATTAAGAGACCTTGAGAGTTTTGCTAATGTTATGGCAAATCTGTGTGACTCCTCGAGTGTGAAATGTTGTCACTGTCAGGTTTGAATCAGAGTTCAAAAAAGATGCTAAGTACTCTTAGATACCAGAGAAAGTGAACTAAGGCAGGAAATAAAGTCATCAGAGATAAGAAGGATGCTTCAGAGAAATCAAGGTTTAAAGAAACTGGGGAAATCTGCAGAACCAGGGAAACAAGATCAGATTTCTCACATCCAGCTCAGAACTAGGTCTGAGTAGACATTCTAAAAAAAGGATAAAGCAGTAGATAAGAGACACAGATAAACCCTTCAAAACCTTTTCCCCTCCATGTTCCCTGCCTGCTATACATACAAAAGTAAATAAACAACATGTTTGTTTTCAGACTGAACAGCCATTAGTCATAATTCCCAAAGAGAAATTTACTTGTAAGCGCCAAGCACAGCTGGGACTGTATTAACACAGTTGGACAACAAGGGAAACTGTGTTCCAGAGAGATCAAGGGCCAAGAGAGGTTGGGCCATGACTTTTTATCCTGAGAAATTAAGAAAACCAAACAGCAACCTAACAGCAAACTTCTAATATTTTTGATGCAGCTTCCCTCTCCTCTGTGACCTTGTCCATGCACCAAATATTTCAGAAAACATTGCTTTATTCTTTGGATAAAACCAGCAAGCATATGCATCTTCATTTTACATCAGTGTTACTTTTAGATCACCTGCTACTCACAACTCTATTCTGGACATTCACTTTCACTGTCTTTCACAGGCACCAAACTCATCCCTTCATTACAAACATGTATTCCCACAAATAATCTGCTTTTCTTCATAGTCCACTTCACATTACTTCACTACATGCACTCACCTATTCTTCACACGTGTTGTGCTAGTCCAGTTCGTTCCAGACTAGTCCAACTCAAAATCAGTATAATTTCTTGAATAGTTCTGGAATTTCTCTCCCAGTAAGCCGATCCACATATAACCAAGGCACATCCTTCTCATTCCACACCCACAACACACATAAGACCCAATGCTAGCAGCAGGCATGAAACAGATTCCAAATAATTAAATAATCTGTAGCTCCTGAGTTGGAAAAATTGACAAATAAAAGGGGCAAGGGGTTGTACAAAAGAGATCCATCAAACCATTCTGCAGCAGTGAATTAGATGCTCATTGTCTCATCCAACACAAGAACTACAGGGTACTAAATGAAGCTGTAGGGGTCAGGTTAAAAAAGTAAGGTGGTGGCAGCTCTTACGTAGTTAATCTGTGGAACGCTTTGCCCAGCGTGTTGCAGTGTCAGAAGTTTGTTCTGGAGGACACAGGAGAAGTTCAAAGGAACAGGGGTCAACTGAGGATTTCCAAACACAGAAGACTCATGAATTTGGCTCATGAAATCCCCACATCACAAGAAGCTGGAGCCACACTTTTGGTTTCCATTAATTAATGCACCTCACAGACCTCTGGTCAGACTGTACAGCTGGGTTTGACAATATGTAAGTTTCTTACTACAGTGAAGGAACATTTTTTACAGCATGACTGACCCAAAAAGTGGAGTTTTAATCTGCAAGATATTCAGTTCATATATAAAAATTAATCCAGTAAACTTGCAAGGATAATTGGAATAATGCCTACACTGCATTTTGTATAGAATAGAGTTCTCATTTTCACTGGAGGTAGAAAACAGAGAATGGGAAAATTTTACCTAAACATATAAATCCTCGTAATTTTTTTGGGAATTGATGCAAAATCGGAGAAAAATGGTCAAAAGATATATGAGGACAAATGGTTAAAAAGCATAATACTTCTGAAGAACTCATTTCTGGACTGCTTGGAAATTGCAATAAATTCTGTATTTAATAATTATTTCAGGAAATTTCATGTTTCTTAGTTATCTCATAGCACATAATTTTTTCCAGATGCTTTCCATGTTTCTTTCCCACTCCCAGTTTGTTTCATTCTCAAGTTTCTTTTTCTCTTAGAGCAAACACTTGGCTCTAAAAAACTAAAAGAAATGAAGAAAGAATCGCCAGCAAAACCTGCTCCATGCAGTGTGTACAGCGTTCCTGATTTCCTTGCAGAATAATAATCTTAACTGCTGAGATGCTGATATTGCATGTTTGTGTTTATATACACACCAATGACACTACAGCTGGATTGAAGATGGGTAAAAATAGCAAGTCCTCCACAAAATAAAAAGCTGATTTCATCTGCCTAGGTATATATTTCTACAAATGCAATACTTCTGCTTGTAATTTTACTACAAAGTATGCAGATAATTGAAATGTATACAATACCAAGCTAATTCTGGACTGTTGTCTTTATATGGAAATGTTACAATTTCACTCCTTTCACAGCAAATTTATCATTTTTCTGACATTAGAATATACAAGTACTTCCCTTTGAATACCTGAATAGAAAAACTTGAATACACCATGCTACTGATGTTAAAAATAGCATTGGATCTATTTATGACATTGTTCCATAAAATCCAAGCCAACAGGTCTCTGAGACACTTTAAACATTTGTATTGAAGGTGTTCTAGACTAGAACTGCTCATGTTAATTTTCCCTACCTAAATATTATTCATCCAATGCAGCAAATTTTAAACAGCATTTTAAAGAACCCCATCCATGTTCTAAATTTAAAACTATCTACAAATCGGACCATGGCAAATTTATTAATCATTGACATGTTGCTGTGATGGGGGAAAAGTTTGTGGCAATTCATTTAACGACAGCCATCAAGAAATGTGTCCATGTAAAATGTAAAGGAGATTGATTTTTATTCTATTGATCATCTTTTGACTTTATCTATGATAAAATTAGCAGCATTTGACCACTTTCACCTACCATTCTATCTTCAACCGATTTTCATGCACTCTTCCTTTAATGGCATTGTATTCACTTCGGCAGCTGAAAAGTTGTTGCCTTATTTGGGAACCTTCACTGGGAGCTTCTTCAGGGAGCTGTTCTGCTTTTTCCAGTTCACTTTGTTGTTCCAGTTCTGCACTCAGGCGTTCAGCTTCCTGCAACAGCTGGCTCTCAGATTCCTGTAAACTGCATTAAATAGACTAGTTTAGAACTAGTCAATGAGAAGCACAAGCTTTGTATTTATACTTCTTTACATACCTATAATATTTAATAGAAGGTTTGCAAGATGAGATGGAGTTAAGACCTGTATAATCTTGACTGACCTCCTAGTTGACCCTGCCTTGGGCAGGAGGCTGGACCTCCTGAATTCTGTTCAAACCCAAATCATCCTATGATGCCATGAGAGCAGTGGAATCTGGTCTCAGGGGGGTTTTCTGCATACCTACAGTTGGAGTGAGATTCATCTAATTTTAACCAGATGACAGACTGTTACTTAGTCAGATTTATTTGTCTAATACTTCCCGGACAAAAATGAAGAGAGAGAATCCATTTTATCCTAAGTACCAAAGACTAGATCTGATTAAGAGTGGAGACTTATAATAGTGAAGTGTCCACCAGGACAAGGCCCAGTCTAGACTATATGACAACTTTCAGTTCTTAATAAACACCAGGACATCTACCCAGTGATGAATTACATCCTGCTACTGCTGTAGTGCTACCAAGACCAGAAATAACTCATGTAATGATACAAAAGCTGAAAATACATTTGTGGACATCTGTGGACCCTTATTATAAGGCCTGTAGAGCAATGATCTGCTTTGTATCACCAGACTAGTTCCACAGAAACAACAAACTAAGTCCTGTCAATGTTTGGAGATTGGTATTCATATTATACTTAAAAACTTGTGTGGTGATAGCTGAAAAACATCCTAAAGGCTGTTAGTAAAATACATTTATTATTATGGAAAACTTTGAAAGGGAACAACAGTATGAAAATTCATATACAATGCACTACACAAAAACCTATGATTTATGCTACAGAAATATTGTATATGCCTCCTCAATATTACTATATTATGACTTTTATATAATAGTCTACTAAAATTTGTCACAAATTATGTAGAAGAATGAAGAACTCTATCACTTGCATTTTACTAATTAAAAACATAGTGCAATATTTTTTTTAAACAAAGGAACTTAGAATTTCCCATATTGAGAAACTCTAGACATAAATTTTGGCTCAAATTTGACATTTATGGCTTAAACAGAAAGAGAAATTGCATATCATACCAAAGAATAGATATGGTAAAATGATGATAAAAATACAAAAGGTAAAGCTGATGATATTGCACAAACATAGTTGAAATATTATAGCAGAAAAAGTTTTGATTCATGCAAGATTTCTCCTTAGATAAGAACTTCCTGTTTCTAAACTAGAAAATAAGAAAACCACAGAATTCAAGAGAAACCAGTGTGCTTTCATCATGAACAAATAATTTCATGTGTTTACACATATATGTTAAGCAAAAAATAAACAGACTTATTGACACTGGATTCTATATGATATTTAAATCTTCTTTAAATCTAACAGAATGTATGGAGTTGTGGGAGAAAATATAATTGGTTGTAGTAATATACAGTTTCAAACACAATTCTTTCATAACATATACACTTTACATACAGTTATATAAACATGTAAGTGAATTCATAAAAACAAAATTTTGAGTATTAATTCTTTCAAGATAATAAAAAAAAGAAAAACAGAAACAAGAATTCAGTGTTGAATCTAGATTTTGCTCCCTAGAGATGCCAACAGTTGTCAAAACAAAAGTCACCATTTAAGGACAACTCCATTTAAGGAACATCCACCATTTAAGGAAGGGCACCATTTGAGGAGGCGAAGGGGTGACATTCACATCTTAGGGGTTGATGATCATTAGTCTCCAATTTATTGATCAGGTTACATACTTTTATAATAGTGTTAATAAGCTCATGCATATTCTGTAAACGAAGCATTCTATTCGTTAAGCCTATATATCAACTCTTCTTCATTCTTTCAGCCTTGCATTCTAGTTTCCCACGTCTCTCTGACTCCTTGTTATCACATTTAGAGATGTCCAAGGACACAGTGTTTTTGCAGGTGCAAAAACTCAGATCAGAAGGCTAAACACAGTACTTTTCCAGCTTCTAATAATTAGCATTCCCACAAACAGTATTTTTTCATGTGTTGATTTGAATTTAATTGAAGACAATGAAGAAATAACTGCACATCTACACAATGTACACATACAGAATCCCATGACTGAAAAAGAAATTTTGTGCAGTCTGATGTGGCAGCTTTGGAATTTGTGAATTTAGCAGAGGCTTAAGAAAATAAGATTCCCAATCTGCTTATGAATCTTCATTATTATCTGAGTATGTTCCAGTTTGGGTTAACAGAATATTCATACTAGGTTCCTAAATTGAGATAATATAAATAAAATCTACAACTAGGCCATATAATTGAGCGACTAAAAAGGTTTTCAGGGGCCAAATACAAGATCAGATATTTCAGCTTTAGATGCAGCCTTACTACCAAGTGGATGGGTGAGACAGCATCACAGTAGGATGACAGCCTGTTCTCAGCAAACATAAATTCAAAACCACTTAAGACTTTGAAGAAAAGTACCAAAGATGTTATCTGCCAGGTGACATCTTTCAGCTTTAGAAATGCCAAATTGTGCCAAACCGAAAGCAAGAAATAAATTTGCCACTAAACAGAGGATTGAACTGTACACTTATAGCTCTGTGTACATTGGCAACAGCCTTGGAAATTACCTGCACACAGAGTAATTGCATTCATGTTATCAACGAATTTGTATTGTATATCAGAGAGATCAGTTGCAATAATTTGGCACAGCTGTCACAGGGAAGATGTAACTTAAGGTGTGTAAGGCTTTTTCCTTGAGATTTTTATACGATTATAAAGGAAAGAAAAAAACACATAGATCTTGAAAACCTTATCCTGTGTCATTTGTCTTAACAATGCAATGGAACTGCAACAACACTAGAACAGATGGGCATTAATTAGGAAAGGGATTTAATTCAACTGTAATATGTGAAAGAATAAGTTACTGATCCACAGAACTGTACAGCACATGTTAGGGTGAGGAACTAACAATTAAAAAGCAGTATTGATCCTGTGAAGGGTTATTTGCAGGAAGAGAATGTACACACATACTGCAGTTTACCACCAGGACAATCCTTACAGCTGATGGAGAAAACCAGACCCTTGCAGATGTCTGGATAAGAAGGAAGTGTGTGGTCCCTATTTGTTTCTAGAAAGTGTTAAAGGACCCTTGGAACCTTGCTCAGATGAGCAAGTCTGCTGATGTTAACATATGGACAATTGAATCCTAATTTTGATGCCTGAATCCCACTTTTTATGTCCTTAAAATATACTGGAGATCATGATAAATTTTTGGTAATTGATTTCCCTTGCTTTCTTTTAGCAGTAGGAGAAATTTATCTGTGAGAATTAGTGCTTGTTCTGCTGTGACGCACAACTACATTCAATACAGAATGGGGTACCATGATTTCTGATCCACTCTCTTACAGAAGCATGGCCATTTCATATTCCTGTGAGAATGATGGAAAGAATGAGAGATGTAATCTACCATCTAACATTTTCACGCTTTTGGTGCATTCTGTTAAGGGTAGTTTAAAGTGTGACAGAAAGGACAGCTGAGTCCTGTTTACACTCAGGCCCTATTCCACTTGTTATACACACAAAGGAATTGCCTTTACATAATGTCCCATAAAAAAGAACACTGTATAAATAGATAAAACACATAGGAATATGTTTGTATTTTTCCAATGAAAGACTGTTTTCAAACTAACACAGGCTGAAAATCCACTAATTAGCAGCTGCTGGTTTCTGCTTCAGCTCAGTGAACATCAGTGTGGTAGAAACTCTATCAATTAATCCAAACACCACAAAATATGTTTAGATCTGAGCAGTTAGAAAAGTCTTCTTGTATTTTCTAGGAATCTGAACCTGAACAACATTGAAGTGCCATTTTTAACTTGCTACTCAGAAAGATTTGCTATCTCAGTAATCTGAAATAAAGTCACGTGATGTTTCACAGAGTCAGAAACATATCCAAACTCTCCATTTTATTAGGGCAAAACCAGAAGACTCAGCTATCTTCAAGAAAAACTGTTATTTCGGTATTTTGAGAACCCTTTTCCAAATTACTTTACATTACTTTGCACTTGTTGCTATTCAGACTGCCAGGAGGCACAGCAAATCCCAGTATCATCCAAATAAGCAGGTATAACCTGAATTAGTTTTAGAATACTCAAATTAGGCTTTAGCTTCAATGACAGAATTGCCATAAAGTTTTTAATTTGGGCTGTCGGTGAAAGTGGGATAAAATATTGTTAATATGGTGGATATTATGGTATGCATTACAAGAATGTAACAGGAATATCATGATGCTGATTTTACCAATAATGCTGTCTGTTGCAGTCTGTACATCCATTCCCAATATTATTATGTTTGCATTAGAAACAAAGATGTGTTTCAAATAAGTATTTAAATATCCCAAATTACCTTGAATGTTCCTATTAAATAATAGGGGTTTTCAACCTTGTGTTCTGGCTTCCTGTTTATGAACTATAACTGTAAGAAAGACTTAAATGATGATTAGGCTACAACATGAGCAGAAAGTACTTTAAAAACATAATGCTTTGCCAACTGAAAGTCTAAAAAGGAATATTATACCTTATCACAGCCTCATGCAGCAGAGTGTACTGTTCCTTCAGCTCAGCTACTCTGGTGTCTGTGATTTTTCCAGCAGAAAATAGCTATGGAAGGCAAACAGACAGTTATGAAATCTCCTAAGCACTAATACTTTCATTCTACTGCAACTTTTTATAACTGTAATTGGCAGCCTTTCAGTTTATACAGACTTTGGTAACATAACAAATTAAATACACCACCAAATCAAATAAACAGACAAAAAAAAAAGCTTCTTTTCATAAAAATTCAAGGCATAAATATAAGAACATAAACAATGTTTCTATCACAACTACAGTGATACTTGCACTGTACCATTTCTTCTCTTTCTGTCTGTAAATATTTCATGGTAATTCTGTCTTGACTTTGAACTCAGGCTCTAAGTAACCTCTTTTCATTGCTAAACTGGTTCAGTTTTGGTATAAACCCACTGGCCCACACAGACAAAAGTGAGGCTTAAAGTGTCTCTGCAGGCAATATGGTTGTAAAAAAATATAGGAGCTAGGCTAAAGCTGGATTACCCCCAGGCAACAGAACGCATTACCTTACACACCTGTGCAGATCTTCAGCAAACACCAAGATCAAACAGGTCTTTTAAATACCTCCAGAGACTGTGACTCAAACTCTTCCTTAAGCAGTCTGTTCCAACACTTGACCACACTTTCAGTGAAGAAATGTTTCCTAATATCCAATTTAACCCTTAACACCCCCCCCCCCCCCCGGTGCAACTTGAGGCCATTTCCTTCTGCTCTATCCTTTGTTACCTGGGAGAAGACACTGATCTCATGGCTACACCTCCTTTCAGGCAATGTAGAGAACAGTGAGTCCTACTCTGAGCCTCCTTTTCTCCAGGCTGAACACCCCCAGCTCCCTCAGCCACTCCTCATCAGACTTGTGCTCCAGACCCTTCCCCAGCTCTGATCCCTTCTCTGGACTCTCTCCAGCCCTCAATGTCTTTCTTGTAGTGAGGGGCTCAAAACTGAGCATGGGACTTGAGCTGTGGCCTTGCCAGTGCTGAGTGCAGCAGGACAATCATTGCCCTGGTCCTGCTGGCCACACTATTCCTGGATGGTATTGCTTTAGAAAACCTTTCTTCCCCTCCTTCGGTCACAAATAAGGAGAACCAGCTTAAATCCAATTAAAAAATGTAAGCCGATCCACCTCTATAAAAGTCCATAGGTACCCTGGTGGGGCAGCAAGTCAAACCTGCAACTTCTACGGGACCCTGCAAAGAAATGTGCTTATGCAGAGATCTCCTGAAATAAGAAATGAAATTACTGCAGCACCAAGAAAATACCAGCAGTTATAATTCAAGCTTCAGAATATTCAGAGGAAACCATTTAGAACTAATCCTATGGCCAAGAAGCAGAATACATGTCAATATGTCAAAGGAAGTATGTATTTTCTTGATAACTGTTCAAGTTTTTTTGAAGATCTGTTTCAAAATATTTAATGGTAGCAAAGACAATCTTTGCTCCCTGAGACCCCAAGAATAGAAGGTCTGCCTTTCATTTGTTTGCATGAGATTAAAGATAAGCAGCTCTCAAATATTTATTTTGGCATTCTGTATTATCAAAGATACTGTTCACTTAAGTTCAAAATACTATCTAGTTCTTCTGTGAGAAAGAAAATATTTCCCTTTCTCAACCCATTTATTTCTTAGCCTCATACATAGAGTTGTCCTGTTTGTGTGGTACCTCACTAATGTGCTTTCTCCACACTCCTCTGATCCGTACCTGTGAACTACAGGGTTTTTTACTGCTTTGGTTCTCACTGCAGATCTACACCATGTTTGACAATTCTTCCACAGAAATAAACTTGCTTGTCCTGGAGGCTGTGTCTTCGTCTTTATGTCCATAAACTTCTTACAGATTTCACACCTAATTTCTCAGTTCAGTTCAGAGCTAAGAGCTCTATTTCAAGAAGGCTGGTCCTATGCATTGTGAGGACTTGTAGCATTGAGGACTACACAGGACAGGCTGCATGGATGGCACACCAGCATGTCAAAGGCAGTGGTCTCACTTTCCTGGGAAGTTTCATCACTAGATAGTTCCCATTACCACAGCATTTTTGGGAGAGCCATCAAAGAGACAGCACTGGGCTACCCTGGTCCCAGGATTTGTTATTCAAGTCTGGTATACCATTTTCTCCAAGATTCTTGGGAGGGCAGAAAGGAAAGACACAACTGTTTGAGGGGAAGAAGTAGTTTGTGGAAGAAGGGAGCAAACGTGATCCTACTCTAGAAAAATTGAATTAATTGTGATGATAAAACCAGATGAGAGATGATGCCGCTGATGTAAAGATATATAATTCCTTCCAGGCCTGTCCCACATTAATGCTAAAATAACCAACAGTATTTACACACTCACAGTTCATTTTATTGCTTGGAAGCTCTCACACTGCTGGGGTAGGTGAAATGTAGGTCTCCTCAGTGTAACTATTTACATTGCTACACTGAAAAGTAAGAGTGAGTGAGAAGATGGAGAAGTGAGGAAAAAAAGGGCTTCTAAATGGCATTTGAGGGTGACTTTTTTCAGTCCAGTGTTAACCATAATGCCCTTGTGAGAACTGAGGTAATTTTATTATACTGGTGATCTCAGATCTGGAGTCTGGAATATAGTTGGATAAATATTCTTGACTTGTTGAGTCTTCCAGTCCCATTCCATGTCAGTTGTACTTAACTGTATATTGCTTTTCTCAGATTTTCTTTCTCATTTTATAATGGACTGGGACACCATACGTTTTCAAACACACTCAACATTGATAAATCATCTGGATAAACCAGAATAAATTTACCTTATCTAAATGCAGAATTACTAGAAAGTTGGATGAAGATTTGTCTTTTAACAAATGGTTGCCTGGCAACTTTCTGCTTTCCATTTCCCCATACTCCCATAAATGCAATTACATGGAATTATGTGTCTTGTTACTGGATTTACTTGAATCTTTTTCTTTTAATGCAAAATTTATGTCATGTTTATTTTACCATATTAAGTTACCCTTAAATTGCCCTGGTGATTTTCTAACTTTTACAATTTTTTATATTGCTACATGATTTGAAGTCTGGCTTTTCTACCAGAAAAACAAACAAAATCTAACAAATCAAAACCAAACCCAAGTTCCAAAGCAATTTTTTTTCCTTCAATCAGTGAAAAGCCCAAAGTGCTGGACAATTCTATCCTATTACAAAAAACGTGGAGGAAAATTTTGCAGAAAAGGTGAAAGGGAAGGACATACCCTTAATATTTTTCTAGCAAGGAAAGGTAGATATTCTGTCTCTGAGCAGGACTCATTTAAATACAGGTGTTCATGAGAAAAGCAGAACATATGCTCCAATAGCTGTTCTTATGTTCTATGGCTGTACACCTGAAAAACTTCTCTCTACAAGTTCATATTCACTTGCTACCAACAGCTCCCCACCAGACCTGTCTTCAAAATCTCCTGATGAAAATTCCAAGAAAAAGTGAGCACTATGTGAGGTTATACACTACCCAAGGGACCTCTTTTATATCCTTCCAGCTTGGCTTCAGGCACATGAGCCCCTGGATTTAAGACCACAGTATTTTCTCCAAGCTTGGAAGGTGGATAGAGATAGTAAGAAAGAGAATATGTCAGAATAGGAATGGGAATTTAAACCACAGAAGGGAGAGGACTCGCCTGATAAATGAGGTACTCATCCATGTGAGCAAAACTAGTGAAATCTGGCCCTAACTTGATCAACACTTCCTCACTCTGCATTAACTGCAGTGGGCATTCTCCATTTTATCAGATTATATTCAATTATTTTTGAGAGTCAGCTCAAAACAATGTAGCAAGGAACTCATCTGAAATTCCAAAACAAGTTTTCTCTAACTCAAATAAGAACTCTAGGCACATTTCCCATTTATAATTTCAAGGCTCTTAAAGTTCTTTTGGGACACTCCAGAAATGAATAAAATTCAGCCGAATATTAAACATAAATAGATGATGGAATCTGAATATTGGTCTAACTTTTCAGAGTTTTTTGATTAAAAAAACACACAAAACAAGCACAGAAGATAAACGAAGTCACCACCAAGAAATTACCACTTAACATCAATTACCTACAATCATTATTAAAGTGAAGCACTTGAGGCTTCTTAGGAAATACTCAATTTCAGCAGTGCCTAGGATCTCTGTATTTTGGAGAAATGATGTAGCTAACACGTGTTTCTAATTATGTTTGCAGTTACTGCAAAACAA
The DNA here is from genome assembly GCA_039654755.1 of Calcarius lapponicus. Taxonomy (NCBI): domain Eukaryota; kingdom Metazoa; phylum Chordata; class Aves; order Passeriformes; family Fringillidae; genus Calcarius; species Calcarius lapponicus. The sequence goes on from CM077463.1 coordinate 3,341,224, forward strand.
CTAAAATGTATTCTAAGCTCAAATGGAATAATAAGGCTTTCCCTTCCTTCATGCTAAGTTGTAGGTTTTGTAAATGTACAAAACATAGCAACTACACTTAGTGTAATTTTAACACAGAATTTACAACATTTTATATTCACCTGCTATTTCAAATGCCTGAAATGTTTCATCAAACAACTCTTTTGCCTCCTGATAGAAGACTAGAGAAAAATATCAAGGGATTATTATATTTTATAGTTTGTATACACTCAGGATTTCATTATAATATTAGCCCCTTGGCATATGCCTCTTCTGCCCAGTCTGTTCTGTCAGGTTTGGAATTTTCCTTCTGTGCTTTTTATTTGAAGAGCTTTTCTTAACTCTTTCATATAATATTTGAAGGTTAAACATTAAGCAAAGAGAAAGGGTAAGTTCTCCTCTTTAAACAGAGCTCTGCCTCCTCTGTCAAAATCCTCATGAAACCACACAGTTTGGACACAGCACACAGCTCAGGTGTGCCTTATCTGGGGGAGAAGGCAACACCACCTTCTCAGGGGTTGTTTCAATATCGTAGCAGGGCAACAGGTACAAGCACATTGAACCCATGCTATGACTCTTGCATTTCTGTCCATATTACTGGACACCAGTCTCCACAGAATCACAGGGCTAGGGATATCTGCAGGTGTTGGGCTTGCCTGTGCCTGCTATGTCCAAATTATCTGGGCAAAATCTTGGACCCATGATAATGTACTAAGGGAACTGAAGATTCCTCCTTAAGTTCAGCCCACTGCTCAGAGCAAGTTCAAAACTTCTCACTAATTCTGAGGATCATGTCCTGGCTACTTCAAGATGAAGCATCCAAAAATGAAGGAAAATCAATTAAAAGGTTGTGTTTGGAACCTCTCTGGCAATCTTAAAAAATGCCAAACACAACACAAGGAAATATAACCTGTACACTTTTTATTCAGTCATTGTGCATTTTTCAATTAATCTCAAATATTCATACTCATATGGAAGATTAACACAAAATTATAATATCTCTACTCAACAGGCTTTAGCACATATTTCAAAGTATTTTAAAACAAGAAGATAAAAGTCACTAATTTAAGACTGTAAACAGTTTGCAATAAATTGTAGTTATTGCTATGCAATTCTGCATTCCATTTCAGAGATTGGGAAACATTGAAAGCACACAGAGAAATAGCTATACTGCAGATATTTAGAGAATGATATGCCTTGCTTAAGTCATTATTCTAGAGAAAGGCTACAATGATAGAAAGTAAAGAAAAATGCACTGACAGTTTTAAACAGATACTCTAAGTGGAGTTTAAAAATAAGATGTCATCCCTCTCACCTGGAACTTCATACATTTATTACAGTAAGTAGACTTCAGAATAAGGATGGGAAGTCCATAGAAAAAGCCTTTTCAGGTAGAAAAAGATTTGTCACTGAGTTTCCTAAACATTTAATTTAGGTGACAAACAACAACACTTGAAGCCATGAGGTTATTGATTGCACAAATGTAGTCAGGTGGGAGTAATGGCACACACACAAATCATAAATACACTTACGTACAGTAAGTACTGCCTTACACTGAACTTCTACAATTTTACTTTTTTAATTACAGATGGATGAACCAGGCATCCTTTTATGAAAAATAAACTGCTGAAGAGCCTCCTAAAACCAACAAATAATGACTAGGAAAAATAATATCCCAAATTCTTTCCCAAGGCGTAGTTCATAACCATAGTTTTGCTGCCCAGTTCATGGGAAAAAGCAATCCCTACATGGAAAATATAACCATCAGCCACAATCAAGATGGTACAGTGGGTGAGACTATGTTGCTGGCCAACTGAGGCTTGCATGGCTCAGAAAAGAGGGCATAGGAGACTGATAAGACAGGCATTTCAGGAAAGGACACAGCTTTCCTGCTGTCATCAAATTTCGTCTGGTTATAAAGCTTGAAATCAGGATAGTAAGTAACCAGCACAGTCTTCTTGCTGCTTTTATTGGAGCAGGTTTGCAGGAATCAGAAAGGAATTTTTCGGAAAACACAAAGGAGGGATAAGCTTTTGTATTGGTATAACATCACTCTGAAAGTGCATTTGGGTTTATTCTCTTTGTATATTGAACTAACTACAGCATCCTCCATGGCTACAGATAAAGGAAATAGTCAGCAGTAAACTAGAGATTTTGAGCTGGCAGATCAGATGTCATGGGAGAAATAGAATTAATAAGAACATAGTTTTGTGGACCTCCTTCTTCACAAATATGGTCCTCACCTTAACAGAAAGAGTGATTTTCTTTGACCACATGAATTTTATGATGTGTATTATATTTACAGTTCTGATATAGATATCATATCCACTTACATGCTCTGTCAGTGGTGCCTTTCTGCCTGCTGCCAGAATTTTTAAATAAAACAATGAACAATTTAAGCAGGTAGGAAAGCCATGCAGCCACTAGTTCTATGTAATCTGTGTCTGAACAAGAATTATTTATAATATCAAATGGAATAGGACTGCCTTTCCTTTTGTGTTCTGATGTGTTCTCACAGACACAAGAGGAAGTTGAATAGGTAGTCCCACAATCCAGTGGACAATGTAAGCTTGCCTGAAGAACAACTACTGAGTTAAAAAAGAAAATAATTTAGCTAATCAGAAGAATTCTGAATCAGGATTTGTTTCTAGTATGGATTTTTGGTATATATCCCACATTGTGGAAAAACCTGAAAATTAATCTAATTACTGGTCATTATCTTTCTCAGTCAAAACGTATCACAGAAATCGCTGAAGTGTACAAAACACTCAGAAATACTACTGCAGCAGTTGAATCTCAACACATTCCATCTCTGCCACCAAAATGGTTTGTATGAATGAGTCCCAATGTACTTCAGGTTTGTACATACCAATCATTTGAACTGCTTAGACAAACCTGGATATTTTGCAGCAATTCTTCTGCAGGAGATGTTGACTCCCAGAACAAAGCCAGAAATCAAATAGATGCCAAGCTGTTGTGTTTTAAATTGCCATAGTCACTAGATAAATTAACATCTGCCTACAGTCATAGCTTTGTTGTTTTCTGCTTGACCTACATTCCATTATCTGCCAGAAAAAGAAAAAAACCTTAGTCTAAAAATTCATGGGAAATGGTTCATGCTGGTTTTGATAAACTCTAGATAAACAATCTCAGACAAGTCTAATAAAATGAAATATATCACTTCTTTAACCTTGCAATCACTGGGAAGTTCTGTGAACAGAATTAAAAACTTCAGTCAAATTTCAGAGTACCTTGAGCTGCCAGTTATTTTCTTTATCTTTAGGAAGATGTCTGTATGATAAAGATATCTCTTCATTCCACAGGAAAAAAAAAATAGATTCCTAAAAAGTAGACTAAAAGAGATTAAAAGCTAAAAGAAAATTAGCTTTAAGTGAAAAGTAAAGACCTTAGCAGAAAAGACTCAATTGCAGTCATCAGTTGTTATTCAGTTAGATCTTTCACAGTTGAAAAAGACTGACTTTTGGGGCTTGTGATTGCTTAACTAATTTAAAGTTTTTAGTATTATACAGAACACTCTAGATCTAGAGAGACCCCATCTAGGAAGAAATTTTGTTTATAAACAAACAGCAGGTCTTAGTTTAAACCTGGTCCAATATTTCTGCCATCAGTTAAACTGCATCAGCATCTTATAGCTTAAGACTACTCAGTGTCGTCCTTTGCTGAAAAACTCAGATTTGAAACTTTGCTTCATTTATTCCAAGAAGGATAGGAGACATGAAACATGAAAAAGGCTATGTCATACTATTTTAGTATGAAGAAAGAAAAGAGATGTGACAGATTGTTGGGAATGGACACTCCCTGACAGAACAGGAAGAAATACCAGTACTCAATCACAAGAGTGCTCCAGGCAGGAGCATAAAGACTGGAGGAGAAATGGATCTTCTGGACTCCAGGCAGACTGGTGACAGCTTAGGAGAAGAACATCAGACCAAGAATGAATTCAGGAGGATAACAGAGCAACTCAAGATTACTGAAGTATCATCCAAAGGAGGAAGTAAATATCCCAAAAGGAAGATATTTATGGGACTAAGGAATGAATGTCTCAGGACAGAGATGTTTGAAAAGCTCAGATTCTTCACCTTACTGTCTGAACTCACTTTTTTCATTCAGCATGGGCAAAAATTTCTGCCCTTCTAGATGCTATAAAGTTCTAAAGATAGTTTAGGCTTTCAATGTAGTACAGCAATCACAAATTACAACAATATATGTTATACATTTAAATATTTCAAGGCAAATAATGGAATGTTCCAGTTCAAAGTCACAAAGCAGATAGCAGACTTAATTGTAAACTGAACAAACAAGAGTGTGGGGGAAATGTGGCTTCCCAAACAACAAGGATTTTAGAATTCTATTATATTTCTAAAGCCTCTCCAAAGAGACTGGTATAGCTTTTCTCCATTTGACAGTAGCAGCCATACACAAGAACAAGGCTTCAGAAACACCTGATTTTCAACTGATACAATGAAAATTAGCATCAAATCAAAAATTTAAAAATTTTACTTGCAAATTAAAATCATACATTTTATCTTATACAAACATTTCAGTTTTGATAAAACCAAAGTGATGTCAGTATCTTACACCTGAATGGCAGGGAGTGGCTTTTACCTCATTGCTGGGGAACTATTATGATCTGACAGGGGGAGATACAGTTTTGTCACATAAGTAAAAGCATCATGGCAGGTTCTGGGATGCTCATTTAGAATACAAGAAAGATACATTCAAAACCCATCTCATAGGAAAGTGCCTCAACTTTTGTGCTATGTGGGAATCTGAAGGAGTTGTTGCAGGGGTTAAACAAGCAGGGTTTTTTGACCAAGCCTCTTCCTGTACTATCAACATAAGCATGTGGTGTGAATAATAGCTAGTAACATTACAGAGATCACAAACCTGTGGATTATAAGTGTGACTAATGTCTGCTTAATGTTTAATCTGTGTTATGACTAATTTCAAATAGGGTTTAGGGAAAGAAATGGTTCAGGTTGGACTAATTAAACAAGAACTGGTGTAAATACCTTTTACTTATGCAAGCTGACTCTTGACTGAGATGTAAATGCATAAAGACATATCTATGCAGCCTTGTTTTGAGGTATGAGGAAAATTACATAGATCATTAAAACTGTACAGGTATCACATGAGAATGGCAAAGGTGGCTGCAGAATGCAAATGGCAATTGTCACCTGGAAAAATATTTCATTTGGAGCCATCAGTCATGTAAAGTATATGATTAACCCTGAAAGTTGATATGAGGCACAATAAAAAGAAGAGCAATACCTCAAACAGAAGAGAGTTCCTCCCTAGGTTTCTGCCTCACTGTAGATTTAGAATTTGGGACATTAACCAGAACATCAGGATTTTCTTTGGGTTTCCTGTACAATTAGTCCAACAAGTAGGATCTGATGCATCAAAGGGGAAACTATCTTAAGTTCACTTCCCTTCATTTAAAAAGGCTCAATAAGAAGTACCCCAAATCAGATAATAGTGAATTTTTGTGACGTGCCATAGAGATTATGAATATTCCAGATAACTATTTTAAGGTGGGCTAGGTGAAATAGTAAGAAGAAAGTGCTATTTATCCTCCTGTAATTGTGACTCTATACTGAAAAATATAAAACTGCAACACTATACCTGTGTTTCAACATGTTTGGGGTTTTAAATAATTTATATGAATATACCTATTAAGTTTAAAAAATAAGGAAAAGGGGACTGTCAGTAAAGCTATTGCTGTGATAAACCTCAAACTGGGAAAAAGGCTGGTTTTTACTTTCTCTACCTGCCTTTGTTCCAAAAAAAAGAAAATCATGTACAGCAAGGAATCAAATTAAACTGCATAATTTACCAGCACACATGCATTTCATCATCTGGCTTACATACACTAGCTCTGAGACAGAAATACTCACTGAAATGTGCTACTCTCGCAAGCACTACCTAACTTTGCTCTGCTATTAATCACTCGTGATGCAAGCACTCCCACCCATTTCTGAGAACAGTGTAGGCTGTCTGATAACTCACAGGCTTTGAGCTGCCCTTATAAAGTTGTTCCACTTCTGCATACTTCCTCATACTGTTAGTTTCTCGGGGAAGATGAAGCTCCTCATTTACATAGTCCTGCTGAAGTCAACTCTCCTTGCTTTGACAAATGTTTTTGCAGTTATTTTAGGAGAAGAAGAGAATGCTAAAGAAGCAAAACTTACTGAAACTTGTCCCATAAAGCTCAAAGCTAATCGGAAATGTGATGAAGGAGAGGATTGTCCTTATCAGATAAATTTGCCTCCGATGACCATCCAGATACCCAAAGAATTCAAACTGCTTGAGAAGACTCTCAAAGAAGTACAGACCCTTAAAGAATCAGTAAACAAGCTGAAAAAATGCTGCCAAGATTGCAAGCTGCAAGCAGATGACAACCAGGAAAGAGACAGAAGTAATGAATTCCTGCTACCCAACACTGCAGAAAACAGCGAAAGCCAAGATAACAGAGTACAGGAACTGCAAAGCAAAGTTAACAGAATGGCAACCAGCTTAAAAAATGCAAAGAGCCAGATTCAGACACTGCAGGGTCGTTTAGAGAAGCTGAGCCTCATAAACATGAACAATGTGGAACATTATGTTGACAGCAAAGTTGCAAATTTGACATTTGCTGTGAACAACCTGGATAACAAATGTTCTTCTAAGTGCCCAGCAATGCAAGCGAGACCTGGTATGTAATTTGTTAATTCTTACTGCTGTATAAGCTTTCAGTGCATTTCACTAGTGTTAGGTAAACAATTTAAAATATATTTTACCCAAATAGCTGTGTTATTAAGTTCACAAGTATCTGCTCTTTAAGTGTTTATTTATACTCCTGTAAAACATTTCAGCAGCCACTAGAGGGTTACTGAGAGCTGCAGGTGTTCGGTCCCTCCTAGGATTGGATTTCATTTAGGGATTAGAAACATTAAATTTTAAAGGACAATTTTTTGCAATTTAATAAATAAACATGAAAAATTGACTTTATTTTACACCATAATACCCTTCATTAGAAATATGAAATATCAGCAACCTACACATATTTTCTCCTTGGATTAAAACAGTTAAATTTTCTCTAGGTGTGTCTTAGAAAACTGCCTTTTTATTTTTTCTCACTGCAAAACGCAGATACTCTGAAAAGGGATGCCAGACATCATCAATCATCAAGTGAATCTAGCAAAATGCTTCATTTTTAATGGATAATAATTTTCTTATCACAGCAAACATCTGAAAGGCTCAGCTAAAAAAAGCTTACTAACAGCACTTCTCACTGGGTAACATACATATCATTTTAACACTACAACCTTTGCATTAATATATAACCAGTATAAAAGGGAAAACAGGTGTTATGACTGAAAAAATCCACTTTTCTCTTTTACCATTTAATTCTCCTAATAAAGGAATGGAACCAAAGCTCTCTTTCTAATATTTGTTGTTATTAAGTAAAGATTGAAGGGGTTTTCTTAAAGTTATAAAGTTTTTATATTACATATAGGAATCCTTGAAAACAAGAAATGCTCCCTAGATTGTCAGTGTATTCTACCATTTAGATATCAAACATAAGATGATAAAGCTCTTGAGAGACAAAACAGAGCAAGAGCAGGCTGCATTACAATCTAAGTCTCTTGCTTGGCATCCAAGATTCAAAGAAAATTGTCCTTCTATCTCCACATATTTGAAATGGATCTACAAGTGTACAGTGTATGTACAGCTGAAATTCTTGAAAGTGTTCTTCTTTGAGAAAAGAGCAAATAAGTACTAATAAAGGTAATGCTCTTACTATATCAGTAATCACATCAGAGAAAAATCACTACAAATAAATTATGTTAATTCAGATACAAAACATTCACAAAAAGAATTAGTATTTTTTTGTTATATTAATAATTAGCAATAAATCACATTCAAGTACAGTACTTCAAAACAGACTAAATAACAGACTAAATTAGTTTTTGATATTCCTGACACTTACTGAGTTGCTGGATAGTGTTCAGGGCACATGATCATGTAGATATTCCTTATATTTTAAAACAACATGCTAAAAGCATTTGTAGCAGAAATCTATTCATTATGAAAGCTAGCAAGGAAAACAGCTACAACTTTTTCCTATTCAGGAGCCATTCCTGCATCCACTCAAAGTAATAGTAAAACTTTATTTAAATAGGAGTTGAATTGGATTATAGCAGTATTTTATCTGAAATGTATATTTTCTGTTAATAACTGCTCTGAGCTTTAGTCCACCAAAGATTTTGCACAAAGTTCAGTGAAATAAATTAGAATTTATTGTGGATTTAGATTTGGCTTTAAAGCCTTTGACTCCTATACTATGTGGTTTCATAAATGTCCAGTTTTCTGGCAAACAAGAAGTCCTGAGTCTTGCTCCCTGCTGCAGCCTGAGATCACTTCTCCCTTTCAAGAAGCAGTTTGTTTAAATTTTCTAGGAAAAAATTACAACAGAATCTGAACACGAAAACGCCCATGCATTCAAATCTGCAATAGGAATGAACAGTATGGTTTTGACGCTTAACTGAGAACTTCTGAGAGCTCTGTATCTTTCAAGAATATGGAATTCTAATTCCATGCTGTTCAACAGAATGAAATTAATGGATGACATTGTGGATCAAAAACGGATTTTCACTCTGGGGAAAAAACCTGGGGGTATTTTTCTTCTGAAGAAAACACATCACCCATTGGTGAGAAAAAGGTACTGTTAGCAGTAGATGCTAACATTCTTCCTTTCTGTAAAGCCAGCAATGCCACATACACAGGAAAGCACCGTCACCTACATGTTTCTAGGATGCGCACAATTACAACAGATGTAAAAAATTTATTACATTTTTCCTGCTTCCTAAAGAACAGTCAACATTAACACACAAAGCATTCCTAATGATGTTATGTTCTCTATCAAATGATGTTTACTTAACAATAGCCAGGTTCACATCATTCCCACATGGACAAAGCTCTTTCTCTGACATACTGCCAGATGGAGCTGTAAATTTTAGAAAGATTATGAAGCTATACATTTAAATACAAAAGCAGCAAGTGTGTAAATACAAAGCATTAGAAATATGGACTGAAGAAATCGGGTTGAATTTACATGAGATAATAAAAGGATAGAGAAAAGGACAAAAAAGAAAGCAAATAATCAAAATGCCCTTATATTAGACATTTTTATTAAAAAATGTAGTTTAGCTGGGGTTTTTTAGTCAGTTATCTGATTCAGAGATCCTAGGTGACATCGGTTATAAAATAAATGGATGGAAAAGGTATTTTTCCCTAGAACTGAAATTGTTGCAACACTATTTGTGATGTAAAAGCCTCTCCAATGCAAGTTCTGTATGCCATATCAGTCTGAGTAAAAATTTGTTACATTTTAAAATTGAAATTATGTTTATTCTAACACTACTTGTTCTTTCACCAGTTATACAAATAATGCAGAGAGACTGTGCTGACCATTACACAGCAGGGAGAAGGAGCAATGGAATCTACAGGATTAGCCCTGATCCCAGAAATGAGAGCTTTGAAGTTTACTGTGACATGCAAACACAAGGAGGCGGCTGGACAGTGCTGCAGCGGCGTCAGGATGGCAGCACTAACTTCAACAGAACCTGGAATGACTACAAACATGGCTTTGGAAACCTCAGCAGGGAGTTCTGGCTAGGCAATGATAAAATTCACCTCCTGACGAGGAGCCAGGAAATGCAACTGAGAATTGATCTGGAAGATTTCAATGGGATCAGAGAATATGCCAAATACGAGCACTTCTACGTGGCCAACGAGTACCTCAAGTACCGCCTGAGCGTGCACGGCTACAGCGGCACCGCCGGAGATGCCCTCCACTACAGCAGGCACTACAACCACGACCAAAAGTTCTTTACAACCCCAGACAGGGACAATGACAGGTATCCCTCGGGAAACTGTGGTGCCTACTACAGCTCTGGCTGGTGGTTTGATGCCTGCTTGTCAGCCAATCTCAACGGCAAGTACTACCACAAGAAGTACAAAGGTGTTCGCAATGGCATTTTCTGGGGTACGTGGCATGGTATTTCTGATGATACTCCCACTGGATATAGGCAACCCTTTAAATCAGTAAAGATCATGATCAGACCCAAAAGTTTTGTGCAATAATTCTACACATTTCTCTTAACTAGTTTGCATTGGATTGCACTCAAAATTGTACTTACTCAGTATTATACTCAGAAATCAAGTATTCAGTTATGTTTGGCAAAAGATTGTTCTAGACAAAACAACATACTTCCACATAATCTTTTTAGAGATGGTTTGACCCATATAATGTATTAAAACCAGCGTTAAAATACATGAATAGTTATTGCTAAAACTTAACACCAGTTAGGTCTTGGTTTTGTTATGTAAATATTCTAAACATTGCTTTTGGTGCTTTTACTGACTGTGATATACCACATTTTATGATTTAAAACTTTATATTGTCTTCCACAAGTTGTGTCTGAATGAATACCTACATTTCAACCTGAAAATAATTCAGAGGTGTAACTAACAAATTTGTCAACGCTTTGAAAAAAATCTAGTTCCTCTAAATCAGTCTTTTTCCATCATCTATCCTTTGTAACTTCAAAGGTATACCACAGCAACATCAATATAAATTAGGAAAAGTACTAAAAACTATTATTTTTAAAGAACTAGAAAACAGAGGGCCACATGGTTTGCCTAAAGACACAAAGAAAGGCTTTGAAGAAAACAGAATACGAAGATGATTCCTCAAATTTCATCCTTTTATCAAAGGTTTTTCAAAGGTGGTAAAAGAATTGAAAAAAAAGCAGAGGAAATAATTATAAAATCATAGAATCATTTAGTTTGGAAAAGACCTTTAAGATCACTGAGTCCAACTGTTAACACAGAACTGCCAAGTCCACACTAAGCCATGTCCCTAGGTGCCACATCTACACACAGAGAGAGCATGTACTGAACAACAACAATCTTGCTTTTTTTGGTTCCTCCATTAAAGCTCAAGGTCCTGTTTGTCATTTGTAGGAGAAAGGAGCCATTATGTAGCTTATTGCACATTTATGCAGACAGGTAGACAGGTAGGAGGAAGACACATCAATAATAATACATGTTTTTTGCATTAATGCCTCTAAATACATACAAAGAGTTTCCAGTGCCATTTTGCTTTCTCCTGAGTCCTTTAGGTAAGTCAAATGTTACAAGATGCTTTTGTAGAGACTCAAGCTGTCATTCAAATACTTCTCAATCTAGATATCATTAGACTCTAAAACAAAAAAGAAATTATAAATGTTTTGTAACATAAGAAAAGACAGTTCTCCGCATTTTTAGACTACATGTTTTGTAGCCACAGATACATAAAAATATACTGTCAGTTCTAAGCAAAAAAGAGAATATATGATCAAAGATTTTTTTTCTAAAATATAAAAAATAAAAAAAATCAAATTGTCAAATAGTGCAAGAATTTCAAATCTCCCATTGTAGATAGTGAGCACAAATTTGACTGCACATATTTAGACCATGTCTCTATAAAGATAGTGACTAACATTGAGTGGAGATGCCACTTATCTTAGCAAGAGGCTATTCTACTATCTTGCTTACACCAATCCTGAGATGCAGAAAAACTACACTAAGACTCTATTTCTTTATCAGCTAAGTGTGGTCATTGTTGGCATAGCTTTTTTGATTAAAACAGACATTAAAAAAAGGAATACAAGTATATATCTGACCTAATACTTTATAAATATTATCTCTACTGTTTTTTTTTAAGATTACAGCAAAAATATTATGGTTAGAAGTAACGCAAATGAAGAACACTGGCAATAACTAAATTGTAAAATATTAATATATATTTTAAAGAAGTAAATACTTTGAAGGATAGTTCAAATATAATTTGGTTTATTATATTTCAATTTTAAAGAGCAATGAAAAGTTTTAACTGGAAGATGTATCATCTTTTCTTGAGAATATGTTTTGAAGCTATAGAATATTTATTTTGGGATAAAAAATAGTTGTCTAAACAAAACAAAAAAAAAACAACTGATGAAGTACCAGTTAGAAGAGTAAATATCTAATTGCATATGATTACATTTAATCATTTTGCATGAAATGCACAATTTGTTTCTATATGATAACTAGCTAAGTGTGACTTATGGCATCCACAAGATTCCACTTGAAAATGCCTTTTTACTACTAAGTTGTAAGAAGAGAAACTGTCCTTTTTAAATCTTGTTTAAAGGAAACTTTGTAAAACACAGAAATGTTAACAGAATAAGCAAATGTGACTAAAATGACCTACAAAAGCTCTGTCTCATGTCTTTAAAAACAAAAAGAAAAGAAAAAAAGAAAGTATAATGCTGTTACAGAAATCTGATTATTACCTGCCTGGAACTGTTGTAGCTGAATCTCTGTCAATATACTCCAGTTTTACAAAGTGTAACTCCATCTACTTGTTGCAAAAATTATTTGGTTTTGCTTGGTGTAATAAAATAAGAATGACCTACTGTTAAAGCTGTACTACTGTCACAGATGTACATAAGCACTATTAAAAATTTCTCATAAACAATTTTACTGACATTATGTAAAAATTGAAGCAGTAAGAAAACACCAATAACCAACACAGATGACCATGTGACATGCCAAGAGAGTACTTGCTAGTAATGACAGTTCCTTAGAGATCTGTTTTATGGCCCTTCAGCTGCCAGACAATACCAAGGGCTGAAAACTCAGATTTTTTTTGTAACTATTCATATTTTGGAAGAGGAAAAACAATTGCCCAACGAAGACTTTACACAACCTCTATCTTTACCATGAAACAGGAGAAGCAAAGCAAGGTTTTGACCTTTCAGATCATATACAAGAATCATCAAAGCATGTGAATACAAATACAAATAGATACCCCAAATTAAATCATGCAATTTTTTGTAAAAAGAAAAAGCCCTTGATCTCTGCCTAAGGCTTAATAATTCAAAACATGTCTTTCAGTCTATGGAAAACATCTATATAACACTGATTAGCATATGAAGACACTTGTGGTTTTAATCCTGATAACATTTAAATAGTGAATTTTAGTGGAAAAAATTACTAACAGTGGGCTTGCTAGCAAAATTCCTATGGCTTGTTTCCAAAATATAAAGCCACAAGCCCATCCGTTCAGTGTGATCAGCCAAGCAGACTGTAATGTCTTGGCTTTCTACACATTGCTTAAACAAAACCAAACCTAAAAAAAACCCCAAACCCAAACAAACCAGAGAAGAAATTCAAAGAAGGTTTGACAGCACTAGTGCTTTTTCCTTCCCTTTTAAATGCAAATACCTGTTTCCTTAACTGTGTTTATTGGGAAAGACTGCAGTTAAACTTGGAGTGAGTTGACAACAATATGTAGTTTGACAAATTGGTGGGGGGAAAAAATTCCTTTTATGTATTTATTTGGAAAAGAACTTAAGATGGTTGCCAATCCCTACCAAGACTCCTGCTGAAAAATTAAATCAAAAATCAAAAGTGCCAAATTTACCTAGCTTCTATGATTTACATGTCATGGAAAAATCAAAGCAGGAAGGATTTTTTTGTGTTTCCTTTCAGAAAAAAAGGATACACATAGGCCTGAAGACACTGACATAAGTTTTAAAGAAAAATGGCTGAGCGATACCATCTATAGGCCCTGCTAGATGCAAACATTTCCCATACTAAATTGATCTCTTTCATTCACTGCTTTAATCAAACTTTTATGGAGTTACAGTTCTTCTGCCAGAAGTTAATTTGGCTGTCACACTCAATGGTAACCAGAAAGAGAGAACAAAATTTTAAGATGGTACGTCAAGTCCAACCTTCACACAAGTCATGAGAACATGGAAATTATGAAAGCAGTATTATTTTTTAAGTCCTCATTCATCAGCTTTTTCTTATCTTAATTAAAAGAGTAATCCATTTGGAAAATAATAATGGGAAAAAAGAACCTAAATTACCTGATTATGTTTATATAATCAAGACAAACTGGAAGTTTAATTAAGACTACATTTCAGCAGGAATAGTATGCCATCATTTAAAATTACACTGTACAAAACAGTAGTTGGCTTTACACACTTTTAAGCAATTACATGGAGTGAATGATTTTTATGGAAAAGCAGGATGCACTTTGAGAAACAAAAATTCCCATGCCTTTCTTCAGACAGTACAAAAGCCTCTCCACTCTGTAGTTTAACCTCCATATGCCAAATCCAAATACAAGGATTCTTTCTCATGCAGATATTGAAGGCTCTGTTCATTCAGGAGTATTTGGACACAAATGCTTTGAATAAGTAAACCAGGAATCCCCTTTTTAACCTTTAAAGTAACCTCATGTGTGTAACAGATGATTCTCCACCAATGAAGTTTTTACTGAATGTATGATTGGTTCACATTGCTCTGGCTTCCTCATCACATGGTTGTGCTGACACACAATCCCAGGTAGACTCAGTTTTTAGTGCAAATTTGCTTTGTCTCAAATACACATTTTAGGTGAAAAAACAGGAAGAGATATATAACAGGAAAACAATATAGCAATATACATGTCAAGTCTCATGAATATCAGAAACAGCTGAGGAAAGGCCAAAATGCAAGAAGATGTTACAGTTAAAGGTTATTCCCTCCCACAGTCTCACACTAGAGAGCTCTAGTTCCTCTGTATGGTATGAAATCTGCACACTTGACTTTAAAACAGCATAAAAAACCAAGACATCATAAATACTTTCTGAGAAGTGAACAGAAGTACCATCTGCTTTCTGAGAGTCCAAACACACCCAACCACTTCCTGGCCTTGTTTCCTCACAATGTCACCTGCTATTGGTAAAAAGAACCTCTCTGTAGAATGAGCATGTTACACCAGCTCTGTTTCCATTCCTGCTGTTTGAAGGCACCTGTAAATTCACCCAATTCTTCTACAGCTTTTTTAGGAACAATCAACTTTCCTGTTGCAACAACAATTTGCTTTAACAGCCACAATACAAACTATTTCCAGCTTTCTGGAAGCTGTTGCAAAAAACCACACTCTAGCTTACAGAAACATTATCAGCCCTAGCTGACTTCCCAAAAGGTTTATTTAATTAGCAGTGAGATTCCTGTGCATGGAGGTGGAGACAACATCTGTCTCAGCTGTCTGTGCCAACATATTCATGTGCTTTTTTGTTGGGCCAGGAGCCTTTGAAGCTTGTCATGTGGCGTGTGCCAGGATCAGCTTAAGTTTAAAAATGTTGTTTGCTTTCAACATACTAAGCTGTGTCAAGATTTTTATATCTTTGATAGAGCACATACATATGTGGTGAGTACTAAAACAAATTATGCACTGCTATAGTTACCATGCAAAACTATAGTGATGATCACACTTTAGAATAGCAGAAAGTACAATACAGAACGTGTATAGGGACAAAAATTAAAATGGTGATTATGCAAAAAAAAAAAAAATCTATTTTAATATTTTAGGTAGCTTTTCTAGGAAACTTTTCATTTAAAGATAAAGAAACTTTTTTTTTAAAGGAAACTTGTTTACACCCACCATTTAACCTAAGTTATGAAAGAACTAAAAACCAGTTTGTTACCAAAAGAAATTGAAAACAACTCTAATTTCTGGAAGGGCATTGTTAGATGTGTCTATGTCAGTGAAGAATTATATGAAATATTGATTCTTGATATTTATATTTGAAAGTTGTAGCCAACCTTTATGTGAATTTCTCTCTTCTTTCCTGCAGCACAAATGAGAAAAAGGGGAAAAATGAGAAGTACCTTTCTCCCTTCAAACAACATTCAAACACATGCATCATTCTTTGACATTAAAGCTCTTATAAATAGCAGATAGACATGAATCAGCATCAGGTAATTAGAAACAAAATTTGCTTGAGAATTCTTTGTCATACAGTTAATTTCTTGAGATTTTGATTGAGATTTTGCTCTGTGTTTCCACTAGAACTGAGGTTTTGGCTAGCATCTTTATTAGCAGTTCAACCACTTTTGGCAGTCAGGAGTATAAATTCACTAATCTCAGAAAGACTCTGAGCTTAAAAATAGTAATGAAAAATATTTATGAAAGGTTCTTTCTGCTTCTTGGTGGATATAGGACACTTGGACATCAGAGATGAAGAAATGTAGCATAATAGTGACAATTTCCACCAAAAAAAAGCAGCACAAATGTAAGATTTGGTGCTGGTATCAGATAGGGGACACTGATCATTTTATAGGATATAGAGAGAAACAGTTTACAATAGACCAGTCAGGAAAATCTCCCAAAGGAGTTTATTCTTCTGCATGTTTAGATTTAGCAAATAAATGGATGATGTCAGTTAGCAGGAAAGGATTATTGTGGTACCTTCCAAACAAGGTAGCCACCCACTGGATCTGGAGAACAGCAAAGTATTTTTCATTCACAAGTGCAGAATTCTGCAGAACAGATACCAGCTTGGTAATAAATAAAAACACTTGGTGAAAAGAAGTCATGATAAATTGGGTGGCTTTTGTTTGAACTCTGTCAACTCAGTCAGTGAAACTGAGATACTATGATACAATTCTTCTGTGGAAAAATCCTGAAAGCTATTCCAAGTAGTTGAAGCCAGCATCAATGCAAGAAACCTCTGTGGTGACCAAAGCCATATATTTATCCCTGAATTATGTATAAAGTTCAACAAAAGAAAACAAATACGTCAGTGGAAGAGAAGAAATGTGAATAAGTGATGAAACGCCAAACGCACCAGTAAAGTACAAGTGCAAACTGTTAAAAATTGTGGTAAAATAAATGAGTCATAGCTCTCTTCTAGAAATTGACAAAATGACCAGAAGACCTCATTTATGAAATATTATGCAAATTTCTTACTTTATTTTTCCACAGCATGTTTTTTCCTGAGTTGGGAACAACTCTAAATACTAAGTTTTTCCTGTATTTGCCATTAATGGTTTACAATGTTATCAGTGTTAAACAAGTTAGCTTTAAATTTGATATGCAGAATAACCTCTTTGGAAAGACTTTTTGAGAAAAAAAATCAGGCAAATCTAATAATTTTCTAGATTGTATCTAGAAAAATTATTTTTCACCTTGATTAAAAATAAGAAAACAAAGCAAAAATGCAGAATACAGTTTAGAAGGGGCATGGGGGCACTTTGCTGCTGCTTTGCACTGAGAATAAAAGGGGTTTGTGCTGCAATAATACTGGAAGCTGTGGATTCCCCATACACTGACACTGGACTGAATGCAGCAGCTTCAAATTTTGTTCAGTATGATCTAATAACAGGATAGGAAAGGTCCAGTCCTATTTTCCCCTTCACTCCGAATTCTTGCCATGCCCTTTCTCCTGACCTTAGATTGTAGGCAGAGAGTGAGAGCCAGGGGAGCAAACCAATCTGACAGATCCAAGATGGAAAGAGTCCAAGGTAAAGCAACTTTAGGTAAGAACTTCAAGAAAACCATAAAGTATGAACAAAGCCTGATAATGATACAAGATAGAGATGTACATTTTTCTTATAAAGAGGGCAGAAATTGGCAGGTCTCCCTTTTTAATGTGGGAAAGACAAGAAGAAAGCTTCATTATTCACTACAAAGGAAACTTAAACTGGGATATAGGGAAAATTTTTTATAAAACCCTGGCAACGATGATATGCTGGAAAAGGATATCCAAAGAGCTATCTCCACCAATTAAAGATTTAAGAACAAATTAGACAAATATCTGCAGAGAATGTACTTCAGTGCCAAATTTGGATTAGATTATCTCTTAATGACTCTTCTGGCCTTACATTTTTAAGGATGGCATTTGGTCTATATTTGATATTTAAAATTTTACAATACTTGAGTATTTTGAAAGACTCCTTAACACAAAAAAATTGCAAAAGAAACTGAGCTCCAAACGATTTCTTCTATCACCATCATCAATTAATAGTGCCTCAGGAGCCACTCACCTGTGATTTCTCCTGCAGCTATGGAACCTTTAAAAAAAATCACAATGCAATTACCTCTACAGATAGAATACTACAAGGCCAAAACCAAGACCTCTGTATTCTCATTTTCCTGAAGACCATGATCAGTGTAAAAAATAACATGATTCTCTATCAAGCACAGCATCCCCAGCAAGAATATGACACTGCTTCACAAAATTTTCTTACCACTTAGAAAAAAAAAATCAAAGAAATGGGGATGATGTAGATAGCCTATGGTAACAACCTTCAATTATTAACAGCAAAAGATACACCTCAGAATAACTTACTTTGTACTGCTACAGACAAAGAAATCTGGGGCATGCGGTACCTCATCTAAATACTGAAACGCAGGACTTGCTGTTAGGTCAGTTGGTCCCTCCTCCTCCTCTGCTGTTAGGCCAGTGTGTCCTTCCTCCTCCTCTGCTGTCAGGCCAGTGGGTCCCTCCTCCTCCTCTGCTGTCAGGCCAGTGGGTCCCTCCTCCTCCTCGCTAGGAGCTGCTGCAGTCACCTCACAGGTAGGTGATTCATTCTCAGTTGCCAGCTCTGGGTCAGTGGCACTTCCTTCATCAGCCTGACTCATTGTTAAAGCTCTAGAAAGTAACAAAAACACCAATACAGTTCATTAGATCGAGGGATATATCTGAGTGTGAAAGACAAATGTGTAAAAACACTACATCAACATGTCAGACCCACATTCAAACCATAGAAATCACAAAGTGAGCAAATTATATAACTCTACAGTTACAACTTCATGAAAGACTTCATGCAAGAGGCTGCACTATCATTCTATCATACTCTTGAATATTTTTAAAATATCCTGAAGAAAGTTCTTATTCCAGTTAGGTAACACAGTCTTTTAATAAATGCACAGACAGAAATTAAAGAAGGTTGGTGCAGGATGGGAAGACAGGGGTAGAGCGTAAGAGAGTAAAAGGCAAGAGCTAAGAGGCAAGAGTGAGAGCATGGAAAGTGAGTAAGTAAGGTAAGGTGAGGGAGATAAGGGGGTGTAAGAGCTAAGAGCATAGAAAAGTAAGTGAAGTTCCCGTTACAATACAATAAATCATCTTCTGTGTTGAATATTCTGATTCTCACTGACCAATCTAGTGCAATATACAAATCCTATAACATTTCCATACAACCTATAAGAATCACTACATTACCATACTGTGCTACATTTTCAACCCTAAAACCTACTCTTTGGACCCCTTCTGCCAAGCTGGCAGGGTCTGCTGGACCTGCCTGCTTGCAGAGGGAATTGTTTCATCCAAAGGGGATTACCTTCAGCTGGTCACACCATTGTTTTCCCCTTGTTCAGTAACTAAGGGATCTCAAAGCTTGCTTTCATTTCAATCTTGCTTATAATTTCCATATTCTCAAAACCTTTTGCCAGGCAATCATATTTATAAGGCTGTCCTGTTTCGTCCTCCCCAACAGGTTGGAACAAGCAGGGTTGTTGGAAAACATAATTTTGCTATATTTATATTATAGAAAATTCCATATTAATATCTGTCATATAGGAATAGAAATCTCTAAGATACTTCCATTAGAAACAGTTAGATAAGGACATTCAGTACTTACTTCTCAGCAAGATTGTACTTAATGCCATAAAGTTTCTATAATTCCACTTTGTGTTTACTATCTTGGTCCAGCACTTGAGAATTATGTTCCAAGCTTCAATCATCAGAACTCTTTGAGATGTGTGAAAATACCAAGGTGGGTGAGGGAAATGGGAGGTAGAAGACAAGGGGATACAATGCTCCTGGCACCCTGATAAGACAGCAATGTCCATCAGGTAGGTCTTCATCATTATATCAGATGTGAATTAATATCTGAAAAATTAATCTTCTGGCATAACAGCACGCTTTGTATATCCAAAGAGTTTTAAAATACCAATACCTTTTACATGAAGAAGTATGAAAACATCACAGGACATGACAAAAATATCTCAGGAGAAAGATAAAAGAGACATGGGATGACCCACCAGAGGCAATAACCATCTTACAGAGGAAGGAGAGGGGAAGAGGGACTTGTGAGGCACACAGAAATCTTGCCGTGACATAGTGAGACTGGGGAGGTGTGGAGCATTGGTAAAGCAAGGCACAGTTCAAAGTGGAGATGGAAGAGTTCAAGAATTCCTTCACAAGTTCACTGAAGATGTTTTAGATGACAGGAAGGGACAGATTGGTATCACAGTATTTTAGCGCAAAATTTTGGGAGAAAGATCATTGACTTTTGCAAATGTTCACCCAACACCAGAAGGTCTTTTTACATGAGCTATTATGCAGAGCACATTGTATTCTGCTATGGAACCACATCATGATAAAACCCATAGCAGCTGCCAAAGATGCAGAATCCTCTTCAAATTAGGCAGTCTTGACATTATTTAGCCTTTCACATAATATATGGGAGACCTTTCCCTTTTTTAAAAGGGAGCATCTCACTATAAATCAAGGACAACCAAAATTAAAACTGTAATAAAGTTAAGAAGAAATTTTGAGACTACTTCTATAACATAGACCAGATCTTTTCAATGAAACAGACAGTGCAATTTGGCATTGCACAGCCAGAAAGCTGACAGTTAAGAAAAATATAATTGCTTTTTATAATTGTGGTGGGAAAACAGATACAAAAATGTTGGGTCATTTGTATTCACCTTTTGAAAAGTCACTTGTCTATAAAGGTAGTGAAAGTTAAACTAGCAAGTTTATTACTTTCTTCAGTACTGTTTGGAATTCCTTCAGGAACATTTTGACTTTTAGAGAGCTTTCAGTGTCTGTATTTGCTTATGGAAAAAAAAGCAATTTCATGATCCCTCCTGGAGGAGTCAAAACATTGTGAAATAACTGTAAACATCATAGAGGCCAAGAAATAAACTCTGAGTGACTGTACATAAACATGTACACACATTTATAAATAGTAAGTGATATTTCACCTGTAAATAACTGCTGAATATTTTAGCATATGCATTTTGTGTTTATGGCTACTGTTGCTTTATTTGCTCCTCTCAACTTCGAATTTAGGCAGAGGGAAACTCTTAGTAGAACAATGCCAAAATACGAGACTTTAATGGGTGTAGGCATATTCACCAGTACTTGTATGTGAAACATACAGTTGACATCAGTCAAAAATATACCTCCTCCCAGTACAAAAGAGTCCTCACCAAGACTCCAGTTTGCTGGGCAGGGAGAGAATAAAAAAAAAAAAATCTTCTGAATCTGAATAGTTTTAAGTTAAGTTCAGACACACTTATAAAAATCTGAGACAGAGAAAAACCATTAGGCAGCCTTGGCTAGTGTGACAAGCCCTTGTCTCCATGTGGTTTTAAGAGGGGGCAGATATAAACAAAATATATCTAGGTTTATGGGACATTAAAATAAGTTTTGCAGTCTTGCATTACTTGCTACATTACCAAATATGTAATTCAGCTTATATAAAATTAGACCTATAAACTTCAAAAAGCAAAGTGGAAATTTTGTGTCTTTGCAGTACCTGGTAAAAAAACTGTTTAACTGAAATAGGACTGAAAGTTGTCATGATTTCTAACTTCATGGAATAGCCCAACAAGCAAGGATGCTTTCAAACTGTAGAACTGCAAACAATATCACAGCCTTGATCCAAGACACAGAATTGCAGAGGATAGGAATTACAAGGCTGTTTTGGAACCTGGGTCAAATCAGGCTGAGAGCTGTCTTGTGAAACAGCTTCAGGGCAGCAATAATAATAATAGAAGTTGAACTCAGATTCCCCAAACTAATTTCAGCTTCTTTACTTCTGTCTCTCTCCAGCAAACAGCAATGTTCATACACAAATCAGTGCAGAATCCAGGTAGGTGACACTTAGCTGCATTTGTTGTTTTCAGAGGAACAGATGCAAAAAGCAGTAAAATTTTATTCTGAGCATAAAGAGATGCAGGTCTACATATGAAGGTGAATCAACTATCTCTGTGTTGCCACCTTATTGCAGGGGTTCCATACTGCTGTCTCCTATCACAAAAGTTCCATACCTTCTTGGTGTTTCTCATGAGCAGCTCCTCAGAGCACTGCCTCTTTCTTCTTCACAAAGCAGCCACCAACTCCAGTTCCCTTCTCACCCAGCCACCCCACTCTTTTATAGCATCTTCTTCTCATTGCTTACAGCTGTGGCCTGGTAAAGTCAGGCCTGCTCCTAATCTTTGATAATTGGCCCAGCTGCAACTCCTTAGGGGTGAGATTACTTTCTACACTATCTTTACTTTCTTATACTCTATCCCCCTACATCCCTGCACAATTCCAGCCTACAACTGGATGCCTGGGGAGGGAGAGAAGTACCCACCAGTCATGGTGTGGTGATGCTGCTATGAACCCACCCCCTTTCTCTTTGAACTCACTCAAAACTTTCAGTATTGGTAAAATCCAGGGGAGTGGAGATTTTAATTTTACCTCAGCATGATATGAGTAACCAATGCTTCTTGTTGAATCTAGCTCCTTGATGTCACCTAGTTCTTTTACCGGATGAGTCACTGAATAATCAGAACTTTTCTATGCCACTAGGTTTATTTCTAATGTTGAATCATCACTTGACAATCCTTTTTCTAGGCTGAAGCAGATAATCCACCTGCTGTCACTGGCATGAGAGCCGTTCTCTGCCTTCCACTGTGCTTATCCTTTACCAAAACTTTTTCAGTTCTACCATATCCTCTTCAATGAGAAGGGATGAGACCTACAGACAGTATTAATAACAGGAGCACCATGGATTTATTCAGTCACACAGTGATCCTCTTTCCAGCCCCTAAAATTATTTTTAAATGCTTTTTCCCTAATGTTACAGTAGAAGACCTTTTGTTTTAACTGGGCAGAGTCTGTGCTTCAGCATGAATGGATGTGTCTTTAAAGAACAAAGCCACGCCAACAATATTAAACAATATTAAACAATACTTGAATTTAAAACTAGGTCATGTACAATAGGACATTATCAAAGGCATGTGAATCAGAATGGACTGTTTGATTAGACTGTACAACCTCACCACTTTGGGGAAATGAGAGCACACATAAACTGATAACAATTTCTACCTTAACTGCTCAACAATTTCTGTCATAGGTTCTGCTGTTTTTCTTTGTTTTCAAATCTCTGCTATTTGGGATAGAACCACCCTGAGCCACACACAGACTTCATCTGTGGAGTTCTAATTAGATATGCCTAAGATAAGGAGAATTTGAATGGTAAGATTTGTTACTTCTCATTTCACATGGTTTCCATGAGGAACTAACTTTCCTCAGAAAATTTCTGGTAGCGTGACAAACAAGAAAATCCCTGAAATCCAAACCACTGCATGCTTTGCAATGCTAAAGCACAGAGGAGGAAACAAACAAAACATAATTTGCCTACCTACTGAACCCTAGATCTTAAGAAGATTTAAGGAAGCAGTTCAGAAATGCACCACTAAAAAAACCCCAAAATACCCAAAACCCCAAAAGGTGGCCCTATTTTCCTAAGTGAAGTCACATTATTTTTCCATTACAATTACAGCAAATGAGTAAAATTAATTGTGCCTAGGCAGACTTAGTTTATACCCTGTGGGTACCTGCAGCAGTTTGTGATTATTCTGTGATAAATTCCAAACACAAATGTTAGAAAATGTATTCCTTCTACAGGCTCTCCTGTAAATACTTCTTATTTAATTTCTTTTTCCTTGAAATCTCTCTTTCACCTTAGCCTTAAAGTGCATCTGATAATGCTTTTGGCTTTAAAATCGATTTTAAATCACTTTATAGAACTTGTATGAGTTCTAGGTTTTTTTGATCTTTTGCATGAAATACTGAATATTCTTTGGCATACAACACCAATAAAATGGCAAATAAGGATTGTAATTCACTAAGAAATCATGCAGCTATCAAAAGCGGAGTTCTAATTATATCTTCACTTATAAATTTGATATAGCTTTCTTTTCCTGCAAATGAGAAGTCAAAAAATGAAAGAGGGAAAC
Source organism: Calcarius lapponicus (assembly GCA_039654755.1). Classification (NCBI taxonomy): domain Eukaryota; kingdom Metazoa; phylum Chordata; class Aves; order Passeriformes; family Fringillidae; genus Calcarius; species Calcarius lapponicus. The sequence continues at coordinate 3,365,138 of CM077463.1, forward strand.
AAGTAAGTAAGTAAGTAAGTAAATAAATAAATATTCTTTCAGTGTTGGAGTCTGCTACATGCTATACAGCTGATCCAAAAAAAAGCATGAAAGTTAAACAGAATCAAGATAGGAAAAAAATAGAGAAGACATAAGTAAAACATTAAACACGTGAGGTTTCATATGTATGGAGAAAGAACTTCTAGCAATTACTTTTAATCTGTTTTGTTCAGTATTTTTAACCATGCATGCTTAGACTGTATCTAATGAGAAAACCCAGCAGCAAAAATGAAATATAACTGAGGCTAAAACATCTTGGAATGGTTTCTTGAGCTAACTTCTCAACTATGCAAAGCCTGACTGCATTAAAGGTGATGCAGAGCCCAGTTTACTGCGGATTGTGGGCACTGATAAACCTCTGCCTGTGTGAGGAGCATCAAATACCAAGCTCCTGGAGGAAAGGGGGCTGCGGGAAAGCAGCACTACGGTTTCAGAGGAGGCGGGAGGCCAGGATCAGGAGCAGCAGCACTGACCCAGGAGAAAGGGGGGAGCAGTGAGCCCCACCTGACCCGGGGCCGGGTTCCCTCGGAGCAGCGGGAGCACGGAGTTATTGGAGTTATCTGCTGAACTGGCCGGCATCTAGCGGAGTTATAGCACATTGCAACACACTTGCTACACATCTGTAACAACCTTCCCCTCGACAAACAATCTGACATCCAAATTTGGTATTGATCTCAAAGGTGAGAATTTTGCAGATTTTTTCCCCAAAATCCACTATTTCTGAAGACGTGGGGGAAAAAAACCCCTTCCAGCCTCCATCATGTCCCAAGATATTTTTGATACTTTTTTGACTTTCTAGAATTCAATTTTTGCATACTAGACTATCATAAAACAGGCTAGCCCTTTTTGTGTTTAGCCTAATGATGTTTTGAGACTGAGTAATATAAACCAATGTAATAATTTAACTTGATGGACTTTATTGGTGAATGTGAATTTTCATTAAAACTTTCCACAGTCAAAATTACGGATGGACCAAAAAACCAGGGCAATTTTCTTTCCTCTTGGACACTGAGATGTCATTTCAGATTCATAAACAATCAAAGCCAGACAGTGACAGAAATAGAAATAGAGCTAATGAGATGAAAGTATTTGATGACTAAGTATCATGCTTGCATGGTTATTTATGAAACAGAAACACATGGAATGCAAAAGGGAGACAGGAATTAAGTAACAGGCCCAGATTTCATTATTACTTGTGTTGCAATCTGGCTAAGACAATGCAGCTTTCTGTGCATTTTTCTCTCTCATTATTGGCAGTAAACAACAACTATTACTAGAATTCAGCCCCTGCCTGTACATCATCTATTGCCCACGTGCCCCACCTCATTTTTTAAAATTGTTATGCAATGATAATATGGGGTATGAAGTCCAGAAGAGTCTTTTAAACTGAATTAAGTGGTTCCCTACTTGTTTGTAAACCCTGTAAGGACAATTGTCTCATGGCGTATTTGTGGAAAGCTCGGGAAAATATTTATTTGCTTGCCTTCAGAACTGCTAACACCTAACATATTGACCAAAACTTACTGACAGAGAGCGATTCTGGTGCTTTGTGGAATCACTTCAAAAAACCAATAACAAATAACTGGTTTTCCAACACATCTGCCAAACTGCTTCTACACCGGCTGGCCGGGGACACTTCAGCCCAGGCAGGCTGGCTGTAGCTGAGGGGCACTGAGGGGCACTGAGGGGCGGGCTGCCCGCGGGACCGCGGCTCCTCACGACACGGGCCCGCCCGGGGGCCGCACTCCTGACCCTCAGGGACTCCTCAAACAAGGCTGTGACGGCGCCGCTTGACTTACTTCCCGCCTCGACGTCGGAGCCGCGCCTTTGCCTCTCTTGGCCCCGGTCCCCGCCCCGGCCCCGGTCCCGGTTCCCCCGGCTCCCTCCCGGCCCGGCCGAGCGGCGTCCCCGTCACTATGGCGACCCGCGCACCGCCTCCCGCCCGCCTCAGCCGCTCCCGCCTCTGATTGGCTGCGGCGTCCAGCCCTGCCGCCCAATAGCAGCGGACTCTCGGCAACGCCCCGCCCTCCCCGCTCTCCGATAGGCCCGTGGGCACAGCTGTAGTTCCTTCCGCGCGCTGTAGAACTACGGTTCCCAGGAGGCTCCGCGGCAGAGCCACCGCCTGTTTACCGGCCGTGCCGGTGCCGCTCCCCGCGTGCAGCCCCGCCACGTGACCGGCCGGGGGTCACGGCCTCCCGCCGGGAGCGGCCTCGTCCCGTCCGGTCCCGGGCGCTCCTGACGCGGCTCCCGGGCGCTCTCGCCCTGCCGGCGGCAATGAGGGCGCTGCTCCCGCGCTGGGCGGCCCTGGCCGTGCGAGCGGCGGGCGGGCAGCGGGCGCCGCCCGTGCCCCGCCGTGGTCGCAGCGGCCCCGGCCCGCCCCCTCCGCGGGAGTGGGCGCTGTCGGTGAGCCCGCGGGGGCGGCTGCGGGTGCGGCTGCCGTGCCAGGTGAGCGTCCGCCCGCTGGACCCGCAGCGCTGCCCGGGCGCCGACCGGGTGCTGGTGGCCGTGAGCGGCGGCAGCCCCGGGCGGGGGCGGGAGCGGGACCCGGTGCGGGTGGAGCACGACGAGGCGCTGGGGCAGGTGGCCATCGTGGCGGACGGCGTGGACAGCAAGACCGCCGTGGACGTCCGGACGCCGGTGAAGTTCGGTGAGGGCGGGGGAGGCGCATGGATCGCGGGGGTCCCGCCGGGAGCTGGGCTGGGCTGGGAGGCGGCGTTGGGAATCGGCATCGCGCCCTGGCTGGTTCCGAACGCCCCGCTGGGTTTACTCAGCTCCTGCGCTTCCCGGCTGTCGGGATACGCGGTTTGTTGGGGACCCTTTTGCTGACAGCGGTTTGTGCTGGAACCTGAGCTGGTGAGGGGCGCTCGGAGCGCTCGCTGTCATCTGTGCTTGGCAGCGGCTGCTCCGGAGAGACTCGGCCCTGGGGCAGCATCCCGGGCATCCCTGCCCTCCTGGGCTGCTCCATGGAGCAGGGCTGCAGCATCCCGGGCATCCCTGCCCTCCTGGGCTGCTCCATGGAGCAGGGCTGCAGCATCCCGGGCATCCCTGCCCTCCTGGGCTGCTCCATGGAGCAGGGCGGCAGCATCCCGGGCATCCCTGCCCTCCTGGGCTGCTCCATGGAGCAGGGCTGCAGCATCCCGGGCATCCCTGCCCTCCTGGGCTGCTCCATGGAGCAGGGCTGCAGCATCCCGGGCATCCCTGCCCTCCTGGGCTGCTCCATGGAGCAGGGCGGCAGCATCCTCCAGCTCCGGCAGGGTTTGCTGTGCTGGGTGGCTCTCCGCAGGATCAAAAGAGCCTGGGAGGTAACGGTGCGGATGAAATAAAGAAGGGCTCCCTTGCCCAGTACAAACGTTGCATTATCTTTTTGGGCGCATGGCTATAAACTGTGCAGGGTTTCTTGTATAGGAGAGCAGCTGTAGTGGCTGAAGCCAATGAACATCTCTGCTGAACTGACAGTGAAGTTCTGACACTGGCCCTGAGTTTAGAGAGTACAAACACGGAGATCTGTGTTCAGTCACTAATGTGGTTTTGGTTTTTTTTTCTATGGATTTGGGCAATTTCCCATGCAGTGCAGAATGTTTCATCATGCTGGAAAAACTTTTTAATGTACAATGCACCTGGTGTGTTGTTTTCTTAAAGTTATTGAAGACTGCTGCATTATTTCATTTAATGCCCTGCTGCAGTTGTGATACAAGAAATGATGAATAATCCCACCCTACTTACATTTCATTCATGTAATCTATGACTTTTAGAATATGGTGTTACATACAGCAAAGATATATATGTAACATCATACATACATATATTCTGCACCTTTTATCTTACTTTTCTTTTTTCCCCACCCTGTGTCATAGGGCAAATTCTGCAATGTGCTTTTTTTTTTTTTTCTTGTTTTCTTTTAGAAGGACCTGAACTGTAAATAATTCAGAAATGGAGAAGTTCTATGGGTTTGACATAACATCATTCTCACATTTTCCAGTCTTACTCATCCCTATAATTTAATTCTTTTAAAGTGCTGCTTAAAACTGAAGGGGTGTTTCTTAAATATGTTTATCACAACTTAGGGTCTGTTTTGTTTCCTAGCAACTAATATATGCACAAATATTCTGTAACTAAATACAGAATATTTGTGCTTATAATCTCACCCTTCCTGCCCTCAGTGTGCTCTGTTCTGTCAGAATGGCTGTGCTGATTCCTGCCATGACTCCAGCAGCCACTGCCCTGTCTCTGGTCACAAACTAATGCTCAAGGAAGGGTAAGAACAGAACAAATGTAATGATATTTCATCGAAGCATTCTCTTAGCTGTCAATTAAGGTGTCAAACAGCTGTCAACAGCTGTCAAATCCTGTGTTTTCATCACAGCATTTTCAGAGCCTGACACAACTCAACCCCTCAGTGCATCTCTCTGCTGAGTGTCCCTTTACACATGGAAACAGTTTCAGGGCAAGAGCTGCCTGGTAAACTTGTGTCAGAGTCCCACGATTTAATTTCCTGCTACTTTATCATTTGAGTATGTGGTGTTCCAAGGTCCTCCTGCAATTTGTCAATGAGTTTTTAACTATCTGAATAATTTGGTGTCGTTGATATAAGTTTTCAACCTTGCTGTTTGGGCTGATTTCCAGCTTCTTGTGCTGTTGAAGTTGGTGCACAGCTTATAGACAATGTGGAACTAAGAATATTGTTAAAGACATTTGAAAATCAAGTTGGTTCTCTTAAACAGATCAGCTGTTACCTCTCTATTCATTGGCTCTGTCACTGAGCTGTAGCCAGGCTGTCTTCTCCAAGAGTCTTGTAGCCTTGACTCTTACCTGAGAATTTTCAGTTGCTGTCTTTTAGCTCTTCTTTTTATTTTTTTCCCCTCCCTTGCTTGGCAAGCACAAAGATTACTTTGGCTTGTCTGTAGCACATTCACAGAGTCCATCCCATAATTACTGAGAGTGTAACAAACCCAGTGTCTCATTTATTACCCTTCAATTCTCAGGTGTGTCTGGTTACTGTAGTCCTGTACTATTTCAGTTTCTCCAGGATCTCTGAGTGTCTGTTACAAGTCACTGCAGAGCTGGTTATTCTCAAGGTGCAGAATTCATTGTGTTTAGGTGTGAAGAATTTCAGCCTTCATAAAGGGTTTCAATGTGAAGAATCTTCCTGAAAGTCTTGGTAATGAATCCTGATTGATGGGAAACCATCATTTTTCTTGTCTTTGATATTCTTACGATATTCTGAATGTCAGCCAACACTGCAGACAGTCTTAGGGGCTTTTTTCTTGAAACAGGTTTTCTTTTTTTGTAGCTTTCTAAGCTCTTCTTACTTGGGTTTGTGGTAAACTCGTGCAATTCAGGTTCCCTGGACAATCTGTGGGTTGCAATGTCCTTCCACAAGTGGCTCTCTGTCACCCCATGATTAGCATGATGTTACTATTGTTCATGCTGCCATCCAGGTGCATCTAGAGATATATTTACAAAAATGTAAGGGTGTGGGGTTTGGGTGTTTCAAGTTTCTAGTCAGTGAAGTAGAATTTTTGCTTGCACTGGGATTCTACTTTTAAGTGTCTTTTCAGCTCTAGTCTGTTTTTTTTTTAATCTTCGGAGCATTAGTTTGTGCTCGAGTAGCTCCATTTATTTATTTAGAAAAGAATTATCCATTAAATATCATTGCATCAACAAAAGATCTTATCCCTTGTAAAAACATCTCAAACCAGAAAGGAACTGTTGTTGCTCTGCAAATACTTTGGCTTTTCTCTGCCTTTCCTTGGATGCATGAGGAAGCTGTTAGCTCTGTTCTGCTCAGGTGGTTCTGCCTGAGCTCTATCAGTCACTTGAGGCAAGAAGTTGAGGGGTTGATGTGAATCTCTTTTCAGTGTTTTCTTGTTTTCTTCACTTTGGAAGTTAAGGCATTTCATAACAGCTTTCACAATTTAGCTTGGCGCTTATCCAGGAAGCTGCAAGTTATCTAAAGCTCCTTAGAGCCTGAATGAAGAGCATGTATGGAAGATGCTGAGCTTAAATATGTATTTTAAACCAAAGGCAACATCTAAGCAGCTTAGTAGGACAAGTACCAAAAGATCCTCTGTTTGTCTTAGTGTCTGGTTTTGAGCTCTATAGGATTTCAATACCATATGTGATCTGATAATCTTCTCTGATACATCCAACCTTCGTTGATGGCAGATGTCAAGGAATTTCTGTTTAATCAAGTTTATTTGTTTTGGCATGTGCTAATTAAACCTGAAACCAGCCCTTTGATTTCTGGTTACTGTACATTGCCTGCATGAGTCCGCAGAAGTAAACTGTACTGAGGACTTGCATAACCATAATTTGAGATAATTCTAGGGCTGCTGAGTCATCTGAAAAGAAATAATTATCCTGTGTATTTCAAGTATTATAGCTTAAGGCAGCTTAATAACTGGGGTGCTTAAATACCCTGGGGTACCCCTGCTTGCATTCTGATACCAAAGTGTTTCTGTTTTCCTAAATACCTTAATTTCTGATGCAAGTCTTTTACACCACAAAGATCCTCGTCCATTCTTTGTGGTTTATGTGGCTAAAGTTGGCTTCAGCCGTTGTCTTTGCTAGGGAGGAATCAAACTGGCTATTTTTGGAGTTTTGGCACAGGAACAGATTGCATCTTGTTCCTCCTTGTTAAAATTTCATTGGCAATGTTATCCAGCTTTCAGTCTGCTTCTTTATGGAGTTGTTTATCCTTGGTTCAGGAACTCAGAGGAAAAGAGACAGAGGGGCTCATTTCCTTGTCCACTAATTTTTGTTATATAAAGGCTAGCAAAGTGGTGTGACTGCAGAGGATCAAGGCACAAAGTGTATTCCAGAAGTCACTGGTGTTTCTTAATGACTTGCTTATGAGTTTCCAGATTTCTGGGTCCTCTTTTAGCACCCATCTTTGATAGCTAGGATTACACCACTAACCCACCTTTTCAAATGATGGCAATAATATGCTCTGCAGGATCAGAAGGTTTTTTTTATTAACCTTATTCATGTAAAAGTCTTAGTGAGTTTGTATCATGACTAAACTGAGCACTCTGAAGCCTTTGTCTTGTCCCTTGTAAGAGCAGGGGGGTTTCAAGCTGATTGAATTCAAAGATTTGCACAAGCAAACTGGCTTTTGGGACTCTCTTCTCAGAAAGCAAAATAGCAGAAGTTTGGTTGTATATCTTGCCAAGCACCATGCAGTTGTCCAGTGGGTGAATTGAGAGTCTAGGCAAGACAGCTTGTTCAAAAACAACATTGCTACCTCTTGTAGCCTTTTTTTTCTTAAGGAATTGTTAACCTTTGAATGTGGTCTACATGCTTCACCAAATTTAACCTCTTGGCTTACTGCAGCCATAAGGAGCATGCTTGCTACAAAGATGTTGTGTTTAACTGTGTCTCTTGGATTCTCCTAGTTTTTCAGGTGACAAAACTTCCTCTTGTTGTTAATTGGGGCTCTCAGTTTTTCATCTTCATGGTCTGCAAGCTTATTGTTCTCATGGTTCCAGGAGGCAGGACAGGAGGACACTGCTGTGCTGGGCAGCAGCGTGACAGTGCTGATCTTCAGGCTCTGCTGGGTCACAGGTCTGACCTGGGAATCTCCTCAGGGCAGAGCTTGTTCTGCACGTTCTAGTTCTTTTCATCTTTCTGATAACTTAGCAGGCAGTTGCAGTGAAGGAAAGACTTTCACATTTGTTTAAATGAGGGTTTCTTTACCAAATAATCTCCTTTCCTTTAGGGAGTAATGGGGCTCACTATCTGATCCTGTCAGATCTTAGTTCTTCACTTGTGTCTTGCAGCAAACGCTTCTGATTGCTGTTCAGTTTTTCTTCTTTTTACCTTTTATTCTTAGAAGAACAAAATTACATTTTTACTCTCCTGCCTTTACCTTTTGCCAGCCACTCTAGTGGTCATTTATACAAATTATTAATAGAAATTATAGACAGAATCCCCAGGCTGTACGTTCTCAAACTTCTTCCCGTTCCTTAAACCCAAGGGTGAGACAAATTGCAGAAAATTGCTTTTCCTGCCCCTGCATCCTATCCACAAGACCTGGTGGTTTTTCTTTGTGGGAGTCTATGAACAGTAGCAAGGTGAGGTGACTCAGGCTAGAGGCAAACGTGCTTCTTCATGCCAGGGAATGTCAGGCTTTGCAGAGGCTGGGGAGAATGAGGCACACCAACTCTTCTCTGCCTGGTTTTGGCTAGTGGAGCAGCAAGGCCTGTGTATTTGTGCTGTTGAACCTTATTATTCTACATGTGGCCTCAGACACCTGCCAACCTTCTACCCCAAAGCGTGTGTCAGAGTGCCCGAGTGTCTAAGAAGAATTTCTAATGGAATTGGTGGCTAGGGTAGACAGGAGATGGAGTTAAAAAAGAAAAAAGATGAGACTTCACTAAAGGTTCACACCCTGCTGGTTCCTTGCCACAGCTTACAGTCATTCTTCTTAATGTTCTGTCTTGGAGTTGGATGGCTCAAACATTGGCTTACTAAACTTCCAGTGTTCATAGCTGATAGTGACCACTCAGGCTGTTCAAAGTGTGTGGCCAGACACAGCAAGCAGGTTTTTAGTAGCAAAGAAGTTGCTTTTTTTCCTTACTATGTTTGGTTACTGTGTTGTTGGGAAGGATGAAAGTTTGACAAGAAACTCTCACAGATGTGTATGCTTAGCAGAAAGATTTTTAAATGTTGGGTCTGATGAAGGAATAAAAATGAAAGCAAGTTTTGATATAGAAGGAAAGAATTGCTGAGCCAATCTTACTGGATAACTAAGAAGGCAAAGGGTATGTTAGTTAGAAGGGGTTTTTATGACTTAGAGCAAAGGATAAACCCACCTCAAACAAGATGTTTTTACCAAGCCGAAAGATAGCACAGGCAAACAAGTCAGGAAAGTTGCGAGTAGAAAAAAGGTCTCAGAATTTTCCACTGCAAGAAAACTGAAAAGTAACTTCTAGCTTAAACTGTAATGTACTAACTTTTAGTGTTTGGAGAATAGTATGGTAATTATAGTAGTTATGATAGGCTATAGATAAAAGTTAAGGTATAGATTGGTTCTACTGTATTAAGATGCTCAGCAAGGAAAAGTACATAATGCATTTGTAACCTAAACAGGGTCTCCAGGCCTGCCTGCAGCTGGAGCTGACAGCTGTGGGCACAGGCTCTGTCACCCACAACCCTGGACTGCTGTAACCTCTTGGATGGAATAAACTGCATTGTGAAGAGCTGCCTGGAGCCCCACATCTCTCATTTAGGCTCTTACACTGTGTAACATGATCAAATACTATGTTAAAGATATCTGACTTTTTTCTTTCTGTTGCTAATAAAACTCTTTTAATTCTAGATTTGGATATCAAAACATCAGGGACTGGCTGTGTGAAGATCCAGAAAATAGAATGCGATAACTGCAAAATAGAAACAGAGAAGGGGACGAGTGTCTTGCAGTCAATAAAGGTACAAAGAACCCTCTCCCACTGTTTGAGAAGGGATTGTGTGTTGGGATATAGTGATAAAACTTAAATACCAGTTCTGGAGAGGAGAAGTACTCTGGTATTTCTCACTGCAGCACTCATATTGCTCTGTGTACAGCACCTCACCTTGAATTATTGCATACAATTGCAGCACAAAGTCAAAACCAGTGAATAAGAGGGAGTCAGAAGTCCATGTATGTATGATAGCCAAAGGCAGCAGGAACAGTGACAGCAGTGAGCCTGATCCCTGTCTTCCCTACCCCTCAAAAGAAAAAATACAGATTGGGGTTTCCTGTCTAGTAGGTTAATAGTTGTGCCTACTCAATCAAGACTTTGCAACTTGCTCCTGATTTTTTTGTATGTGTGTGGGGTTTTTTTCTTTTTTAATAATTGGTATATCAGAGATATTGACAATCCCTTTAGGTTAATTTTCAATCAGAAGTTACACATTACATGTCCAAAATACCTGACTGAAATATATCTGATATATACTGTATGTGTCATAGGCATGAGGTTGTTTTTTCAGTCTTAAGGCTTCAAGTTTGCTGACATAAGCTGCTGTAAAATTAATCACAGTTTATCTGACTTAGGTGCTATTTGGAATCAAATTCACTTGATTGTTTGGGATTGAACCTGCAGGAATTGGTATAAATTCAAAAGAAGGTTCAATTTTTTTGAGATATGAAAAACTTTCTAACATTTTTCTCTTTTGTGGTAAGAGATGATTTTATAACAGATGTTGGGAAAACTGAGCCTAGGGAGGGGTGTAATATACAATAGAGCTAGGTGTTCTCTACTTCTGGGGAACTATAGACAACTTGAACCTTCCAGATTCTGTGTAATTGTAATTTTACTCTTCTAAAGGTACCTAAAATCTAACAGAAGTTAATAGCACTAGGTGATGCCCACCTAAACTTTTCATTAAAAATTATTATGTTTTGTAATAATGACAACAACAGTGCATGAGAAACTGCATAGCATGAGAAAACAAGGTGGGTTTGGCCCGTAATAATGACAGTAATCATGGCATGCCATCACATCAATAATATTTTGTGGCGTCATGGAAAAAGATGGTTTTGAGGAAAGACCATTAACTTATCTTCTGGGAATCTTGCCTCAAATACAATCCAAGATGTGAAATATCTTGAATTTTAAAAATTAAGAGCTGGATTTTAGTCTAATCTTTTTAAGTACTGTACTTCTAGTAAGGTGACTGAACTATTTTTTTGTAATAAAGCTCCAGGAATTAGATTCTGTATTATCAGAGAAGCAGAATTATTTGGGAGAAACAAAAGTATCAGCCTTCAGGGTTTTTCCAAAACTACTAAAAATGTTTTGGACCAGATGCTGTAGTGAAGCAAAGAGATGATTCCTTTTCTGGGAATTTGCTTTACTGAGCAAACTGAAGTGATAGTGCCCTCCCCTGGATGGATTGAAGCTCTTTTGATGTTGCTTCACTGTTGTTAACAAACCTCATTAACTAACAAAGCAGGAGAGCCTTTGTGTACAGGAGAGAGAAAGGGTGGTTGATAAATGACTTTAAATGAAAAAATCTGATCATGCTCATTCAAGAGCACCCTCAAACAGCTTCACAGCTGCTAATTTTCTTAACTTGCAAGAACTTGTTAGTATAAATTGTAATTCAGAAAACATGCTGGGTTTTTTTTATACCATCTACTGTGTCTTAACAAAAGATTAGGGATTTGACATCTACTTTGCTTAATCATGCATACTAGTAATTAAACAAAAAGGGGGAGTTTCTATGAGGCTTATTAGTGAATTTTGTCTGGCAGTTTTGCTATGGTAGCCATTACCCAGCCAGTGAGATTTGTTCAGGGTGATTTAATTAAATTGTTTTGTTTTGTTTGGGTGGTGGTTGTTTTTTAATTGACTGAAGTCCAGTTCACCCTATCCCTTCCAAGTCTCTAGGTCAACTGATAGCAATAGTAATTCCAAAACACAATTATGGCATTTTGGTCTTCTTCAGAGTATGAAATATTCACAAATTCTTGATTGAGAAGGCAGTACTCTTCTTTTTATTTTTTTTTTTTTTTGCTTCTTATGATGACAAGGCCACCAGGAAGACCCTTTAATTATATTTCCATGTTCCTCAAATTACTCCTGACTCCTTGACTGTGCTGGTGATAACCAAGAATTTCCAGGCATCTCTCTCACACTGGCAGAAGACCTGCTGTGCTTCCTCAGCACACACCTTGTCTGAGCCTGACTCATCCTGCACCAGTGTCCTTCTCTTCTTCTGAACAAATTTTTCTGGTTTTCCTCTGGTGTCTGTTAAGTTCTTCACAGCCTTTTGGCTCTTCCTCATTCAAACCTTTCTCCCTTGCTTAGAGAAGCCCTATAAAAAATTAGTGCTTTTTTTTTTTTTTTCAGCTGGTGGAATATTTCCTCTTAGTGAAAAAGCTGCTTCAGTATTGTAACTGGTTTCTTCTCTCAGCAAATCCTTCTGTGTGTTAGGGGTCTCTAGGGATACTTACCTTGGAAAGCCTGGTTGTTGTTTGTTTTGTTTTGTTTTTTTAGAACAATATTCTAATAATTTGGGATGGGGACAATTAGTGTCTGTGTCGTGGTTTTATTTTACTGATCAATCAGGGGCCACACTGGTGAGCCCTTGCTATACACTGGTTTTTCCAATCTTGAAGTTCCCATATTCTCCTCAAGTTACATATTTGGAGGATTTGCTGTTTAACCATTATTCTGATAACAAGCATGGCGTACCTGCCTCAAAGAAGCTGTGATGGCAGATTGAAAAAAATTAATTAATCATATTACTGTATAAGGGGAGAACAATCTATTTATTTAAATCTGATTTTTTTAAGATATTTTTTCTCTTTTACAGATGGCTGTATTTTATTTTCAAGACCTGGTGGGGTTTTTTTGGTTTTTTGAGATTGGTTTGTGTATTTCTGTACTTTTTTTTCCTCTTGTTGGTTGTATGCAGCAACAGCTGGAAGGTATAAGGGCTATAGAACAGTTGTTATTTGAAACCTGGCTAATTTGTTAAAAACTGGAAATTTGCCTTATGCAAAACAATTTAATTAGAGTTTATGTGCAGTGAAACACTGTAGAATCTGGTTCTGCTTGAAGGACTAAGGCTTCCAGTGGTTAATGTGGTACAACTTGAAAAACAAGATTACCATAACTAGAGAACCAGTTATCCTAACTGTATGATTTTTAAACTTTTTTCAGAGCCATAAAATTGATATAAGAACAAATGGTGGCAAAGTAATTGGTCTTGGAACACTTTATGGAAATACAGATATTTGTGCAACAGAAAAGGGGGTAAGTAGGAAGTAAAACTTTCTCTTCAATGGCTGATTCTCCTCATTTGTTGTAAAAGGACTAAATTAAAAAAATGTGCTAAAGAATATGTAAATAACTCTCATTTCTTAGGTTTTTCTGTTAAATTATATTATCCTGTGCTTGATTTGGATTAATAAACAGGCTCCACAGAAAGCAGAATAAGTGTGATCATTCCATCAGTACAGAGGTCACTCTACTGATACAACCCATCAGCTTTAATTATATAGAGCCCTCAGGATGTTCTCAGACTTTCTCCTTTGCTAAGATGTAGGCATTTGGACACTGCAGAAGGCTCAGGAGTTTTAGTGGGTAGTGGCTTGATATTTGTAAATGCTGTACACTTCTAGTGTTACATAAGAATGGAAGAGTAGAAGGTTTTGCAGACTTCTTTGCAGCTGAGGAAATGTGATCACAGGTAACTTTGCTATGAGGTGCAGTGGCAAGAATCACAAACAGAACAGTTTTGTAGAGAATTAGCTTGGTTTTCTTCAGTAGATGGCAGTATGAGACTAACCACAAACTACTGTACTCTGCTTTTGTTTCTTGACATAAGTAGGCAATTCTTCTTTATTTAAAGTAATGTAGAGCTAAACTCCCTGCAGTTCTCACAGCCAGTCTTGTTTTCAGGTATTGTAATGTCCATGCAAGTGGTTGCGTTAGGATTCCCTGGATCTGAGGTGTTGCTGTGTGAACATGGGGAGCCAAGCCAAGGCTGGGAGTGGCTTGGGCTGTGTGCTCTGACAGAATCCATGGGCACCCTTTAACCAGCAGCACTGTGAGGAATCAGAGTGGGGGTAACCCTCCCTTGCCAGGATAGATTTGAGCCCAAACTAGTGAGCTCCAGGCATCCAAAGTCACCTCTGTGAAGTGCTGTTTGGCACTGCTGTGCACCTTGTGAGTTCCCAGGTCAGTTCACTCACCTAGAACCAGCTGTGAGCTGTTCTTGGTGTCCTGCTGTAAACTGAGCAACTTGCCATTGGATTTTCCAAAAACTGTCAGCATTAATTTATCTGTGCTTCTTTGGAAGTGGGTGTTAGACTGCCTTTTATGTAATAAATGTAATAATTGTATCTGTATGGGAAAATATAGTTCAGAGAATTGTTTTACTTTGAGCCTTTAAATGCTTTGTAAAAATTAGCTCTTTTCAGAAATATCATTCTTCTGAAACAATAAAACAAATGTCACACAGATGAAGTTGAAGTGCTTCTTTGTGATCATAAATATTTGTATGTAGTATGTAATATTACAAGAAGTCAATCTTAGAGTTGTAAAGCTGTAGTAACTTGAGTGAAGTGAGTCATTTCAGCACGAATTCACAGCCACAGAACAATATTTTGGCTTATGTTATTGAACTTCTCACTAACAGATTTGGTAGTGTGGTTAGGAAGGACAGATTTCTTTTCTCAGCTGGCCACTTCTGTTACTAATCAGTCAGCCTTATGTCTCCTCTGTGTGTTTGTATGAGATGTTTCTTCCATCAGTTGCAGTCATTATTATGTAGTTATGGCTCTGTCAGCATTTCCAGCCCCCTTCTGGAGGTGGGGAGGGATAGGATGTGGTAAAAGGCACCAAGCACTTGGAAAATTAATATTTTTTACTGGGGGGAAGTGGGAGAAGACACTAGTAAAGCATTTGAGCAATGGTAGCAGAAAAAGGAAGGCCAAGAGCAGGAATATGTGGAGAAGGAGCTGTACATGTCTTATTTAAACATAGCCAGATGTCAGTTTTTATCTTGAAAATGTGTTCAGGTGTAAAACCTTCTCAGTCTGACTTGTGCAGATGAGACCAATGGAACTTGAGCATGTGGTCAGTTTCAGGAACTGCAACCCCCAAGGCTCTGTGCCTGAGGGAAAGAATTTTTTCCCGAAAATCTGGTGGTTCAATGGACAAAAATAAAGAAATTTGTTTGCCTGGGGAGTTACTAGCTAATCTGTGCCATGGAGACTTTTCTATAACACTTGCTCTGTGGAGCCAGACATCTATGTTCTGCCAAAACTCCACAAGAGTTAAAGAATTTGGGATTGAAAACATATTTATTTTCATTGAAAAGCAATCCTATTTTTCCATGCTTTCCCCATCTAAAATACTTTTTTATTCTTATACTTGAGCAGTCTGACTGCCCCCTCCTCCATGCCCCTACTCTGATTTGGGTTATTCTGAAACAAACATTCTTTGTATTGGTAGTTTTTGTTTTATTATTTACAGTAAATTCTTTTGATCTGGAGCTTAGACAACTCTTTTTATTACTGTGCAATTTTAAGAAAGGTAATTGAGGCTGGGAAATGAGTTGGTATGTGAGATTATTTAAAAATTAAGTGCTTCATTGTAAACCAAATAATATAGCTAAATAGAGTTAAAACTTGCATTCTATAGGAAGAGAGGTAGCCTTTTGAACTTTCCTTTGCCTGGTTAGGAATGCCACAAGGCAGCCAGTTTGTATCCAAACTGTGCAGATATTTTTATTTTATTCCTCCCCTTCCAAGTGTGCTTTGCACTACTTTCATTGTGCTGATATCAGTGATGGCCCTCAAATGGGAAATGTTCTTTACAAGTCATTTAACTCTTAGAACAGGTGAGATCACAGAGCCTAAAATGAGAATGCCTTTCCCTGTCCTTGCTGCTGCTGTGGCCACGTGTCACAGCAGGTTTGCACTTGGCCATGCAGGGTGGGGAGTGGGAAGCATCCCTAGGACAGATGCAATGTAAATTAATGTTTAAGATCTCTGGTTATTAGGGTTTTGTTGCAAGCAGTATCAGATGAAAAGTTTCTGTTCAGTAGGGACAAGTTCTACCTTTATTCCTGGATTTTGGTTCTGTCTGTAGCACAGTTCTAAGCAGCAGCACCTGCAGTGGTTGTAGGCATTGACTGTTACATATTTCTAATTCTACCATAGGTTATGCATAGCATTTTGATTTTTTTAAAGTTTAAGGTATCTTGCCAAATTATTGGAGATCTAGTCAGTATTGTAGCATCATGGGAAAAGTCTCAAGCCAGTAGTCCATTCTGTAATCTTATAATTTAGTAGTTCTGTATGAATGGATGGCTTAGGCCACAGTATAATTTGGCTGTCATATAGTCCATAGTAAACCAGCCTCTTCAGCTCATTTTTTGGGATACAATGCAGCACTCAGTTTGGGCAACACTAGTAGTTATTTGTCAGAATATCTCTTGCTTCATCCATAGCTTATTCTTTATAATAATATTAGACTGGAAGGGTTAGCAGACTTATTTTTTATATCAATTTTTTTTTGCACAAGATGGCAATGCTAAAATGACAAGGAGGATTTAAAAATAATTTGAGTGAGGCACAGTTTGATCTAGAAAGCCATGTATTGTTTCACGTAATGAATAAGGAATTTGTGCAATTCACTGAAAGTCTGCATAAGCAAAATAAAAACAAATTGAGTGGGGGTTCAGGTATGAACTATTGCATTCTTTGATCATAAATCAAATTTAACTGAACAGAATTCAGTTTCATATGGTTGTTGCACAAACATGTGAATTGTTCTCTTTTGTTCAAATACATTGATGTTATATCACATGGCTCATCACTTTTACACAGATAATCTCATCTGTCACCTTTATTTCCCAAATCCATAGTGCAACTTTTTGTATTCTATCCTTTCTGTTTCTATTGAAAAGACGTAGAAATGGAGATCTTATCCCTGGTTTTTCAAGGCTTTGTATGTCTTGAGGCTTAAGTCCAAGAATAGATGCCTGAGTAACCAAGGTAATAGGAAAATTATGCTGAGGAAAAGGGCAGCTGGGTGGGGCTGTTTTGCAAACCTTCACCAAAGATATATCTACAAAGTAAACCAGTTCAAAATCTTCATAAATAGCTGTATGTAACAAAGACAGGGGATGTTTCAGTTTCTGGTGGGAGAAAATTGATCACCAATGCTCCAAGTGTCATAATGCTGTACGAAGATTCAGTCTTCATAATTAAAGTTAATAATTTATTTTGCTTTTCAAAATGAAGTGTTTAATTTTTGAAAATTAAATTAAGCTTTTCTTTCGTCTGTTTGTGAGTACTTGGGTTCTTCACCTGAACTCTGGATGCAATAACTCAAAGGAATGTTGTGAAGAATCATTAGTTCTTAAGTCAGAGCTCTTGGATGAAAAGGTTTTTTGTTTTGTCTTGTGTAGCTTTTAGCTAAGAACCTGATTCCATTTTTCCTGCACCAACAACTGCTTTCCATTTGTTTTGTGTCTTAACAGTGTTACTTCCCACTGCTTTTTCAAATTGTGATGACAAATTGTTGATTGTGTTTATTTCTCCTAGAGTGTAAATATAGAGAAGCTGCAGGGGACAACCATCAATATATCTACTGAAGATGGGCTGCTGAAAACTAAATATCTCTATGCAGAATCAGCATCTCTCTCTTCAGAATCTGGTGATATTATGCTGGGAAGTGTTCATGGTAAGAAGGAAACCTCTCACAAATTAAGCTGCTTTGGAGGTGTTCAGTAATGTTCACAGTAACAAATGGACCAAGGCAGCAGACTGTCACTAAATCAGCTGTGCACAGTATGCAAGCAAAACAGTTCTATTTCTCTTAGAGACGATTGATTTTTTGCCACCTAGCAGACTGTATTTTTGAAAACAGTTTCATAAGCACACTTGTTAATAGCAAAGAGCATATATTATACGAAAGAAATGTCTTTCATATAATAACACATACTAAGAACATCAAAATATTCTAAAATTCAACAATGAAAATGATACTAGAAGTTGTCAGGAGGCTTTTCTTCCCCTCTTCCCATCCTTTATTTTCTTCATAGGAGAAGCAACTCTTAGATCATCTACTAAGAACTATTGTAGGAGAGAGTCATAATTAGAAGTTTTTATTAGAAATAGCCTGTGTATTTGCTGGCATCTTATGTTAAGAGTGGTGACAGTTTCTGTTTTTAGAAGAAGTTCTTAGAACTTCTTAGCAGTCTCTAAACCATCCACCCTTTGGTGTCCTTCCCCTAGATCTAAGACTAATAAACTACAGAGTATTTTATTTAAACAGCAGCTGAGGTTCAAATCTGGTGTGGTTTTCTAATTTAACAAAACTCCCACTGAATTCAGACTGTGCTATAAGGCATTTGTGGTGATTTAACATTGAGTAAAACAAACTGGAAGATGCACAAAGAAAATTACTCAGCCCTGTAAGAGTTCCAGATTTTCAGCTATATCCCTTAAAAAGAATTTACTACAATTGCTAAGAAATTATGTTGTCATCTTGCTTGAAAAATTACTTCTTTGTTCCTTGAAGGAGCAGCTCCTCTGTCCCTTTATATTAAATGTGAGAATGGTTTCTAAACCTGTTTAGGTAAAGTTAATTTTAGCATGCACTGACAGAAATAAGCTGCTTTTTCTCCTGTTATTGTATTTTTCCAACATGTAGGCTTGAATTATTTTTGGAACTTCTGTCTGATAAGCTGTGCTGGTTTGGCTTTTTCTAACTTTATACAGTATAATGATATTGTGGAGTGATCAGTTTGTGAGCAGGTTCAGTGTTTGTGCACATTCAAGAGTTAATTTGTATTTTCTTGTTACAAAAATGAAATCATAACTGCTGTAGTTAATAACTTAATTTCTTCAGTAATGCCTGTTGCCATTAAGCTGAAAAACAATGTGAAAACAAATAGAATTGTATCCAAATTATGCAGACATTTCTTATGTTACTTCAGGATTATTTTTATGACCTCTCTACTAAATGGGCTTGGAACACCTTATGTTATTTTAGCTGTATGTTTTTTAAAAAATTGTGCATTAACATTTCCTTGGTAATTTTGCCCTATTTTTTTGAGGAGAAAAATATTTTCTGTACAATATCATGTTTTAATAGCTAAGGCTTTTAAAGGGCACAAACATGTATTAGCAGTCAACTCCTACTATAAATTTCTGCTAGAAAAAAATGGTGAATTTCACTTCTGGTTTTTGCTCATGAGCTACCTCAATTGCAATGGTTTTGTCTGTAAACACCTGGACAGATTGTTTGGTTCTTGGGCAACTGAAGTCACCATTTCCCTACAGCTGACACTACAGGTGGCATCAAATCAGCACATCCTGCACAAAACTGAGCTAGATTTAATTACTTTTGCTCTGGGAAAATTGAAGTTAGGGCAGCACAGACTTTACAAACCTGTCTGAGACATTTTGTGGTTGAAACTTAAGGCTGTAATATCAGGACACTGGTAGAGCTCAAACTTTCACAACTGCTTATTTGCATGTGTCATGCTCCTCTGGCAAATGGGCAATGCATTGTTTTGAAAGGAGTTTGTTTTGGGGAATTTTCATCAGCTTCTGTAACAGGCATTAGAGATGTCAGGTGCTGTTAAGCTTTTGAGTTGACACCTGAAAATGAAATTTGATTCTGAGGAATTTCTTCTTTATCTGAGAGCCAATACCATTACAGTGAACCTTCTCTACCAAGGGGCACATGGGAGGAACAGGAGACCCCTCTTTGCAGCAGTCCCAAAGTCTTGGGTTGAGTTGCATTAGCTATTAGTTTATTTTATAAATCTAGTTTAAATTTGGATTAGATATCAGATTCCTTCCCAACTGATGTTTAAAGTAGGCTCAGTTAGACCAAGCTTGCCCAAGCCTTGTCTAGTTGAGCTTTGAGTATTTTCAAGTCCAGAGTTTGTATGACCTTTCAGGACATCTTGGTCTACTCCTGAATGATTTTTCTGGCAGGGAAAAAACCTTTTTTAATCATAATTTCCATTACTACTTGTATCCATTATTGCTACTTCTTCCTTCTTGCTGCACCACCATGAGAAGAATGTCTTTTTTTCTCTATACCCTCCCATTAGGCAGTTGAAGGCCACAAGAAGACCCCTTCTCAGCCTTCTCCTTTTAAAGCAAAGCAAACATGCTTTCAGAGCATCTCTAGCTTGGTCTGGCTCCCTGATCTTCTCAATAGCCTTCTCTGGCCTTAGTTAAGGACACCAGTATCATTCTTGACTTGAAAGCACAAACTGGCCACAATGTTCTAAGTGCAGCCTCACAGAATGTGTTGACATTGTGCAGCATTGGTGGTTCTGCCATGTGAGTACATATCTAAATGGAATTTGATTTCTACATGTTGGATATTTTTCCAGGATCTACTTATCAAAACAGATAAGAAAAACAAAGAACAAATCCAGGGGCTGTATGCTGACAGAACATGTTCTACCTTCAGCTGCTCTATGGGAGCTGCTGGCTGACAAAACCCTGGGTCTTTTTGTAGGTTGTACCAAACTAAGTGCCAGCCATGATAAAATGTGGAAAAGGGTGGGATAATTATGGAATGCCTTTTAAAAACAGCAAAGAGTGAAGCCAAACGTCTTTCAAGGTCATTGAAAAACGCTTTTGTTTCTGCTCTGATTTTTAGAACTCCAAAGTATTTTGTGCAGTATGTGCTTGAAAAGATGAATTTAAGACTGTTGATGATAGGCTGCTTTTCTAGCTTTCAGCCCATGAACCACTAAGAAAAATACAGGTCATATACAGTGGAATGCACTCTGCCCTAATGGCTGTTTACTAGTGTGTAATTACACAAGATAGGGTAGAGCTTAATCCATCTGCAATTTTTAAAACCTCTTCTGAAAGGTCTGAAAATTATGGCTAAACTGCACTCAGTTTCTGTGATCAGCCTTAGTCTTGATTCTGCCTTTCTCTTGGGAGGATGAGAGAATGGCAGGGATGACATGGTGTGGTTTAGTTTTTAATTTAGGGCATTTTCTGTGACAGATTCATGCATGGAAGTGGAGAAGTTTGTACAATTTAGTTAGACTATTAGTAGGATAGATGTCTCTTCTGTTAGGAGGTACATCTGTTCTTCCAGATTCTCTTGATGTTGTAGGTGAAGGGGCAGAATAAGTATTTTGAAATTTTAAGGCTGGAACACTTGTGCCTGTTTAAAGTGATGCAAGTTCAGTAGAAGACCATTCTACATTTTGTGCCTTACACACTTTGTTTGATGTTCTCCACTTTGTCCAACATACTCCAGCTGAAGTCAATGGAAATATTGACAAGGGATTTTCATGCAAAAAACTCCTACAAAATGTAAGAGTTTTGTGTACTCTTACAAAAGAATAAGTTTGGAGGGAGTAGGAAATGTTCAGTGGGTCCAGGAAGTTGCCTTTGCAGATAAAACACAAGATTCCCTCCAGCAGAGATGGGGTATAGGTATATAAAAGAGGAAAATAAAAACTGTTTGTTATTCATGCAATTGAACTTTAATAATCTCTAGTGCTGTTGCAGGCATCAGAGCAATTAATAAAAAATTGCCCAAAGTAAACTAAGGCAATATTGTGCATTAGCCTTGCACATGTCTGTCTATTTTTTTCTCCCTCAAATCCAGGTGGTATCTTAGAATTCACTCAATGTTCTTCTTGTCTGGAATCACTTAATTGTTACCCACATGTGTTGAGACTTTTGTTTGTAAAGCAAAAATATTAATAATAAATAAATGTTTCAATAATATGTTTTTAACATTTTTACCCTTTTCATTATAGGTAATACCAACCTTCAGACCAAAAGAGGGAGTATCACAGTAGGTAGGTTCTGCCTTTTCTCTCTTTTGCTCTTCCCTTCTTTCTAAAGGCTAAATATTCACATATTTAAGTAAAGTAAAAAGGAGGTGATTTCACACAGATGTTTTTGCCTCATTTTCAGGAGTAGCCCTGGTAAGTGTGGCTGAATAAGACCCTTTCCAAACTCAGCCTTTTGTGGTTGGGCAAGGCACATGATCTCACTGGACTTTGCACAAGTGAGACTGAGTCTAGCTGTCACCTTTTAGATATAGATGGGATAAAAGGACTCAAGAAAATGCTTAAGTCTGCATCAAATGCAGTTGTGCCTTTACTGGAGTTCTCTCTTGTATTTATTGCTATCAGTGATTAGCTATGTTTAATTTTTATATCAGGAATCTTATCATTGATGTTTTACTTATCTGGGGAGGTGATGGCAAGGCTTGTGATAATTTCAGTGTTTTGAAACTATTATGCCAATAATTTTCCCTTCAGAAATAAGAATAGCTCATAAACCTTTTATTGGGAAGCTGGGCATTTATATGACAGGATAACTCAGAGCTATCAGTTATGGTGTACCTTATATCAGTGCATTTTATAGCACACAAAGTGAGAAACTCAAATTCTAATTATTGATATGGCAGGAAATTGAAGTAACAGAATCTTAGACAAGGCTCAGTGTATCTTTTAAATGTAGAAGGATTTCCTCAGGCCCAGATCTTGAAGATTTAACCATAGTCACTCACTAAGCATGTTTCAGGGACCATCTCTAGGATGTGTTCAGGGACTGTTAACAACTCTTCTTGTGTTTCTAAGAGCTCTGTATTAGCATTCCTGGAAACTGAATGCAAGACACATTCTTATGAGTTAGTCATTAAACCACAGAATTAAATTCAACTTGCTAGGCTGTTTTTCCTTCTCTTAAATAAACTCATAGGGTATGAGGAGTGTTTAAATAAAGGTTTCTTAATATAGGAAGTAGCTTTTTCCATTAACAGATGATGATGATTTTCCTTAACTAACCAGGTTCAGCTTAAGCATTGAGACACTCTTACTGTTGGAGAAACTTCATTTTGCAGATTTCAATTCTGACAGCACTATGTAGACTTCATCTTTTCCTAAAGAGCACTAAACATCCCTGGTATTTTTATGGATTTTTCTAAAGGTAAAAGACTTTGAAGGTCCACACTTTTAACTCTAAAAATGTGTGAGCACTTCCTACTCAACCAGTTTACTGAAGGCCTTATCCCTTATTTCTGTTGGAAAGGACCTACAGTGAGCATCCAGTCCAAGAGCCTGGCCAAGAGTTGGAGTGTTCTGTTTAGGGGCTCTTAAACTCCAACAGGCTTGGGGCACCAGCCTCTCTGGGAACCCTTCCAGTGTTTGGCACTCTCTGTAAAATATCCTTCCTAAAAAAGAACCTTTCCCATGCAAGGTTTAACTGGACACCAGGGAGAAGAGCTCAGCACCTCCTTGTGCCCTTTCCCTCCCCAGGAAGCTGCAGAGATCAATGAGGTCACCCCAGCTTCCTTTTCCCCAAACCAGGCAAGCCAGATGGATTGGTTGGTTGGGCTTTTTTGAAGCAGAGTAATTTATCAAAAAGAACCTTTACAACCAATGGATATAATATAAAATTGGGATAGAAAATAGATCATTAATAGGTAAAAGGATAGCCTGGATAATTTAGTTAGGAAATGAATTGCTTTCTTGGGGGATTTCTTTGCTTTGTGTGTTGCATCATTTGTTCTGCCAGATCCCCATGGTGAATATGGTCAGGACTGCTAAGGATTTTTTAGTTGTGTGTGCAATTTAGTGAATTCTTAATAATAATAATAATGAAATCTATTTAGTGAATACATTTCAGTTTCTTATAATACTTTAAATATCACAGTTTTAGAACAAGGAACTAAACCAAGAATTTTTGCCAGTTTCCTGTCCATAAGAAATACTAGATAGCTAGCTAAGCAGGAATTCAATCTTCATCACACTTCAGATAGCTTGGAATTTCATGCTTCCTCCTGTCTGTAATTAAATAATAAATATTTTGTGTTCCTACAGAGATGGATTTTACCATGAGCTAGGTCAGCCTTTGGTGCTATTAGGAAAAGCATGGTTTTGCTTAGATTTAAGTAAAGATTATTTGTGTTTAATCCTTTCTTTAGTGCTAGCCTGATAAAGTGGAGAAGTGATGCTAAATGTTCCCTTTGTAGGCCTTTCACTGTTCTTTTTGTGCAGTCTTTCTCAAGTTATGTGACTTAGGTTTTATTCTTCAAGCTCTATTTATTACCATAAAACTTAACAGAGACTTTTGTCCTTCCAAGGACATCTCGCTTCACTCTGCCCTTTTTTTAATCTTTTTCTCTAGTACCAGTAAATTCTTAAATAGCTAAAGCTGCACAAGACTGACCATCTGTTCCATTTCCAGTAAAAAGCTTTGTCCTTGTTCTCCCCCTTGAAAAACCTGGAGAAAACAATTTCCCTGATGGTCCTTAGCAAACTCTGAATTCAAACTATACATTTTTTCCTTATTTTTACCTTCAGTTATTCACATTCATGTCAGCTAGCACTGGGTATATATTTAAAAATAAATTGCCTTAGGTTTGATCTGTCATAACCATAAAATATGTATTGTCTCCCTTGCTATTTGTTATGTATTTTATGCTAGCAGCCTATGCTTCTTAGTATAGCGTAATTTGTGCACTCTGTTGTGCCTTATTTTGGGTTTTTTTAAAATCCATTTTCCTTTTATTCCCCTTTGTTTTTAAGAGTTAGAGATACAAACTGAAAACAGGATCTTTATGGGCTTTGCAGAAGTGATGAACAATTGTGTTTCTTGGTTTCTTAATTGTATCTACACACTTGTATTTAATAATCTGTAACATTTATTAAATAAATCATATTAATTTGTTTCCATAAAATATATTTCATGTTACTTCCATAGGTCAAAGCTGAACAGTTGTTTACTGTGCAGTACTGTAGTGTCAGGTTTAGTGTTTGGTTCTTGCTGCCAAACTTCTTGGTGGTTTTGAAACTCTGCTGAAGTTTCTTTAGCCATAGGAAACTTTGTATTAGTGAGGTACTCCGAGAGTCAAAATCTGGCAAGTCACCCTCCCAAAACAGTGTTCCTCAATGGAAAAGTGTTCCATTTCCCTCAAGGTTGTTTTTGGCTTTCCTGGTAAATCTGTGCCTTGGTGAGCCTGTCCCTCCTGCCCTCCTCCTGCATCCTTTATTCATGTTGATGCCTTCTGCAAACACAGTCCAGTCTCAAATTTATTTATATTATATTTATTTATCATTCTATTTATTTATTTATATTTATTAATTGAAGATCTAGGAAAAAACACTTTGATCAGTCTTGCAGATTGACAAAAGTTATCTTCTCACTGGGAAGAATCTCACAGGTGCTGCTTTTGCACTTGAGGAGTGAGAAGAGAAAGGCTTCAGTAGATAATTGTTGTCCCTCTGAAGCACCATCAGCTGGTGGAATGTGGGCTGTTTGTAGCTGTTCTGTCACAGGAGACTCTTCTTCCTTCCTAGAATAGATAAAGGATTCTAGGTTCTAGAACCTAGATTCTAGGTTCTGTTTCAAGCAGAAGAGTCAGAGGCTGGATGTTTCCTGTATCTGTTGCCAGCAAAATCTCTGTCAAGGTTATGTGGAGTTGGTAATTGGCTGTTACTAAATTTGATGGGGAATATCTGCAAAAACAGCCTTTGCATGAAAACTTTAAAAGTACATTAAAAAGGTTGCTGCAGTCAAATTTTCCAGTTCTAATGACTTTAACTTTTCAACTATTATGAACAACCTTTTAAAAAATCATCAGGTAAAAATCAATATTTCATTTTCACTTAGACAAGCAAAACTCTTCATTATTAATGAAGAGTTAATTTTCATTTTTCAATTTTCACCAGACCTTCTTTAGTACAGTCTTGAAATGGCAGAAGCATTCACATCCAGTTCTAGTTATTAATGTTTTCTTTTTAGCCAAAGCCCTTCTCAGTTTCTCAGCTGACTAAGTATGGATTAGCTGGGTTCTTTTGATTACTTTCCCCTCCAAAGAAATCAGCTTTAGCTGTGGGATAACAATTCTTTTCTGTGTTTTTGCTGTTGTAAGCAGTGCACTGATCTTTGGCATCTGTGCTTGAAACCTGGGATCAGAAATGAATTTACTTAGAGCTAAAACTGTATGGCAAGCATAAAACTTTAATATGAGACATCCTTGTTTTAATTAATCAAGTTCATTCTCTCATTAGTGCTTTTACTTTTTAAAATGGGAAGTTTTATTTGAGTTTTATTTTTTAGCTACTTCTAATAGTTTGACTGTTGGGTTTTTTCTATGCATATTCAGAAACCAGTTTTTATCAGTATCTCAGGATTTCTTGCCAATACTTTAATTTCTAGCACTGTCTCTAAAAATACCTCTCAGTAACTGCCTTTTGTTCATGTACCAAGGTAATTTTTTTATGCTCCTCTAGATTTTTTTTGGTAATTTCTTTACAATTCTTATTAGGTATTAGCTTGTTCAGTAGTTTGAAAGTAGTTTGAACTCATTGGTTTGAAAGTAGTTGAACTCTTTGGGACTTCACTTAACACTGTGGAAGTCTATGTATTTAAAATTGGAATACATTGCAAATAAAGACGACTCAAGCGTACACTTACAGCTTCTTAAAGACTTTCTATTTGTAAAAATGCTTCTTTGCAAAGTTGTATGATCATAAATTTCTACTAATAAGGTATAAAAGAAAATTTAGGCCTCTCTTTTCCAAGGCACAGAACAAATGTTGTTTTCCTGCACATATTAAACATTTGTTGATAATTCAGATGTAGTGAATCAGACTTTACAAAGGCCGTGTTCGGTTTTTCTGTGTAACAAGATACTGCAGTGCACAGCTGCTTGGTTTGGGCATGGGGTAACTTTCCTGGGGAAAGTTCTCCCTGCACAGTGTCTGAGCAAATGAACTCTTTTGGAAACTAGAAGAAATCTTAGTATTCAAGTTTCATGCTTGATTTTCACACAAAGATAAGACATTCCTGTAGGAAGGTGTGCACTGCAGTTGGGCCCTTGTAATCTAGAACAACTGCAGAGCTACAGCCTGAGGAGCAGAGTGTGCCCCAGTTCTGGAGTGGGGAGCTAAGGGTTTTTCAGGAACCTGTTACTTTAAGTGAAGGCTGGCAGTGTGTAAATTATTATGATACTTCTCACACACAAAAGAATTGATTAAAATCAGTTTGAGGTATTAAGAAAGATTCTGGCAAATGTTTACTTAAAAAGAGTGAATGATATGAAATGATTCTTTTCTTTTGCTTTTTAGATTCATCAGATGGAAGTCTAAAAGCTTCTACATATCATGGGACAATAGATGTTTATGTCAGTCAATTAAGAAAAGTGGATCTGAAATCCCAGAAAGGTTAGCAAACTAAATAAAATATTTTTTTTTTCTGGCAGATTTTGATATAAAATAAAAGGAGATAAGGGTTTGTTTTGGGGCTTTTTATCTGTCTGTAAAAAACAGTTTGTGATTATTGGTTATTTCCTTTTTTTTTTTTTTCCATCATTATTGGAAGATGTCTATAAATACTTAAAATACAATAAGCTCTGTCAGGGACAAGAATACTTAAGATGGATTAAATGTGTTTGTGTTTTTCAATGTTTTTCTTTTTTTTCTGGCAATATGCCCAGCAGAATTCTGCAGAGCTGACTTGGGTTACAGTGTTCCTTTGCCTTGAGCACAGTTTTCTCCATGATGCTGTATGTGCAGTGATCACTGACACACATACATTTTTCTTGCCTTCTGACTGAAATGTCCTACTATGAAATTTGAAGGCAGAAAAGCAAAGAGGGGAGAGCCTTACAGTACCATTTTCCTTCATTTTCTCTCTGCTTACTCATTTAAATTCCTCTTCATAGTTAAAAGCTCACACCTAAAGTTGAATTCATAGTTTTGCCATTCTGAAGATAGGATACTGTAAATTACAGAGCTCTGAATACATCTTGTTAATCCTAGTTTGGGAAAAAAAAACCAAACAAAAATCCCAAAATGCAAACAAACAAAATCCAAAACAAGCCAAAGCACACCACAGCATTTTTTTTAATTGACTTTAATGTCATGTCAGACACTTCAGGTGGTTTGGTCCACTTCTGTCTCCTGTTAAACCCAGCCTGTGACCTGTTAAAACCTAAAGGTTACTCAGAATGGGACTCGTGGTGTCAGTGAATTGAAATAATTTGTGCATCCTTCTGTACAATCTATTTTGGCTTCATTAGTGCAAAGAAGTTTATTTTTATATTATTTCTTGGTTACCTTTAGTATCACTTATTTTGCTAAGTTAATGTCTCTTTGAGCTAGAAGAAAAGAGGAATGTATTCACTAAAAGCTAATTAATTTTATTTTCAAAATATTTTCTAACATCTCTTCTGGCAGCACAGTTTAGTAAAGGCAAAGTTGAAGCTCTGGTTCTGTTTACCCTGTAAATTCAGAATAACTGCCGACAGCTGCAGTGTAGAAAATGTCCCACTTGTGCTAAATGAGCTGCATGTGTGCTGGTTTTTGTGAGTCATCACTGAGCAACTCTCCAAAGAGGACCCAAAGATGAAGACCTTTTCCCTTTCTTATTCTAAGGCTTTTGTGTATCCAGCAAAATGCAGGCCTAAATTGTACTGGAAGTTATTTGTTCATCAGAGCTGTCACAGGCAAGTGATTCTGCTGTGTCTCAATTGCTCAGCTAGGGTTGCTTTCTGGTGCTTCTTAGCTGTTATCCTTACCATGTTCTGCTTAACCATCTGGGATGGATGTCAAGAAACTCTTTTATGTTTTTCTAAAGTAAATGTTGAAATTAAGCAAAAACTAAAGAACACATAAAAAGGAAGCATATTCTGACTTTTTCAGGTTTTTGATCTAATGTGTAGGAGAGAGCTTTCAGACTTTGTGACTGAGTTATTCCAAAGATGACTGATGTGGCCAGGTTGGGGGCCCAGTGTCTGCCTTTGGTCTGATGCATAGATCCACATATTTAGGGGAAGCAGAAGTCAGAATTTCTGGTTTAAATCTCAAAGTAGAATTATTCAGGCCACCAAAGCTGCAATTGTGCTACTAGTTTCCATTTTAGTGAGGCACAGTCTAAACTGTAAGTCGGTTTTGAGACTGCATCTGTTGGAGGATGTGAACAGCTGGCCCTAAGCAGTAGAGCAAAGACAATTGTCAGTGTTCACAGTCAGTGAGCAGCACCTCATCCTTGCAGAGGAGCAATTCTTTCACCGTGTGCCATGCAGTGACTGGGTTATTTGTCATGTCTGATGTCCTGCCTTGCTCTGGAATGTCAATATACAACTAGAAGATGAACTTAAAGTCATAATACCTGTGAGATGTATTATATTTGCTTCCCTTGAGCATTCCTGTAATAAGATCTTCTACCAAAAGACATTGCTAGAAGTGTATGTCACTATTTATTTTCGTGTCTGTGAAGGAAATTCTGTGATACCATTTTCTGTATGTGAGATATTCTGTTTATGATAAATGAAGATACCTTCATTTATCCTTTCAATGACCAAAAAAGAGGCTACTGTTTCTGAAGACTTAAAAAAACCCAACCAAGCACAACCAAATGATGATTTGATTCAAGTTAGTGGAATAATGGACTATTTCATGCTTTGATCTCAGGGTTAAACTAACTAGCTTTCACTTAAATTTGTACCAGGTTCAATTACAGTCAAGGTACCTGCATCTCTCAAAGCCTATTTAGAGCTGTCTGGAAGAAAAGTGGATGTGAGCTCAGAGATCCAGTTAAAAGAAACACAGAGTGCCTCCAAAGATGATCATGTAACTCTAAGTGGTAAGGCTTACTAATCTTGGCTTCCAATAAATGTCTGTCTGGCCTAAGTCAAAGGCATCTACATTTCTTTATTAGTTTATTGCCCTTGGCAGCTGCTTGTTTAATCTGCTTCACTTTCAGATGTTTGCTTGTGCTGTTCTACTCCCCATGTTACTGGATGACTTGAAAATTTTATTTGGTAAATGACTTGTGAATGTAATCAACTTCTTCTAACAAAAGCCTTAGAGCCAAATTCGTCCTTAGTGTTAGTCCAGTGAATTTGTGGGAGATAATTCAGGGCTGAATTTGACCCAATGCTTTGTTGGCTTAGAAACTCACATAGGCTTTCCTAGGCAATCCATATTATATTCAAAATATAATAATTAAAAGAATCTATCTGTTTCTGAGTCAAAGGGGAGGGAATAAAAGGGGTATATGGCATATTTATAAATAGTATGTAGTGCAGGATAGGCTGAGAAATGATGGGTGGGAGATGAGAAGAGCAGAAGAAGCTGGAGCTGGAGAAATATAGACAAGAGAGTACATGGAGAGGTACCTGCAATTACTGGAACTATTCTTGTAAGGCATTTAAAAATGAACTTAGAATCCCAGGTCTTGCTGTTTCCTGCTTTAGAAAACAGTTGCACAATTCACTGTCAGGGTGTGTATTTCTCTCCCCCACTCCAGATGTTGCTGTCTAGAAGTTAAGGCTGTTGCTTTTATCAGTTACACAGTTTGCTCTAGAGAAAACATTAACTGAGTGTGTCTGAGGGCTTCAGCTCAGTGTTTGAATGTGTTATGTCAGTGTGACCTGCTGTGACAGCAGATGAGGTAAGTTTGAGTTTTAAACCTAAGAAAATATGCACAAAAGCTCTTTTCCTCTCCCATGTAAGATGGGGATCTCAAAGTCAGGAAAACATTGGAAGTGTAATTATATAATTTTAGGATGTATCCTGCTTATATATCTCTTCCTGCCTAGGAACAGTAACTAGCACTTAAATTTAGTAGTGGTTATTAAATACAGTTTCTACAAAAACCATAATTAGAGGTTGCCAGGGTAGAAATCTGTGGAAGGACCCCAGATTCTAGCATGACTTGGTGTAATGAATCACCTCAGCAGTAAAACAAGATTTCTCAGTGAATGAGGACCACCAGCCAATCAATCATCTTGCTACTTTGGCAACATTAAAGATAAGAATGGTGTTTCAAATATCCCCAGCTGAATGACTTCTCTGGTTTCACAACCCAGCCAGTGTTTGTGTGGGACAGTCATCACTGAAGCAGATGCAATTTTTCAACCACTGTTCTGTATGGAAATGATCTTGGCGCTTGAGGCCAAAAGCAGAAACTCTGATTAGTTAACTCTCAAATATACACATCCCAAAGGCACAGAAATCATCAAGAATTAGGCAGAATTATGCATTAGGCCAATGATTATCAGTTGTTTAAAGAAGTTACATCATTACATAGAAAGGGAAATACTTCCTCCTTCTATTTCTCTTTAACTTATGGTGTATTCTTTTTTCATTTTTCTCCTCACTATCAACAATTGCTTCTTCCTAAAGGTGATATTTGGTAATTTTCTTGTACAAGTAGATTTTCAAATAATTGAAAATCATTTAATTCAATTTCTGTATCCTGGGAGCAGGATTCACTGTTGAAGTTTCAGGTACAAGGTCCATAGCTGTCCTGCTGTTGTGACTGAAGAAATGTAAAATAGAGAGTGAAGAGGAGCTTTGCCAAGTGGTTAAAAACTGTATCGCAAGAGCGTGGCACTTGAGGAGTTTTATGCTTTTGAGTTCAAAGATTAGTTTAAAACCAGATGATTTTTCAGAAAATCCAGTTCTCATGTGAATAACACAGGCACTGTGACCTTTTAGGAAGCTTTACTTGCCTCTGGGAATATGTGAATGTGTTAGAGAGAAGACTGTCCAGTGGGGAGACAGGGCAGAGTTCTGTGACTTGGGTAAACATGCACTTCTTCCTGCACTTTGCTGCTCTGGAAACCCTTCCCTGCTGCTTTAGGGCAGTTTTCATGTGCACCATCACTCCCCAGTTCCACACTGAGGGCAGTCAGTGCACCACAGCCCCACAAGCACTCACATCCAGGGTTTGCCAGCTAGCCAAGGAAGAGAGTGGGATTTAGTAACAGCAAGATGATGGAAGTCTGCAGTGAGTGCTCTAGAGACAGAGGGGTGAGAGTGGGAAAATGGGTTTGCTCTTTGAGGAAAAGAAGGGACTTTCCTGCAAAATGGAGACACTTGCTGAAAAAGGGGGGGAACTGGAGAGCAGTGACAGGGAGTTTTTCTTCTTGGAAGTCATTTGCAAGGCAAAGGCAAGGCATCTCTTTCCATTGGCAGTCTTGAAAGCAGTATGTATGCTATAAGGAAATGTTACAAAAACAGAGTTCACCAGCTAAGCACTGGTCCAGCTTCTATCAGTGGAAGTGTTTGGCTGCCCTTGGTGTGCTTGAGTAATTCCAGTAACTTCTGATTGTAATCATGTCAAGGTGTTCTTTCTTTGCCCTGGCAAGAAGAGAAGCCCTTCCTGCTCAATGTCTGCCTTCTCCCTGTGTCCAGGTGTGCCTGTGTTCTTAAATCTTATGCCTGTGGAGGTAATTAGCTCTAGGTACTACATGTGGTAGGAGAGAGAGTAGCAGGCTAAAAGTGTCAAATATTTAAGCAGAAAATGAACTTAGAAGACTGTTATGTTAAAGGGGTTGCAAACATGTCGAAGGTCAAGGTTCAAGTTCATATAATTTTGATTTACATGCTTTGCAGGCCATTTTCCAATAAGTTAAGTTCTAAGTACAAAGGTAGGAGCAATTACCTGTGTAGTCCTGAGAGGAGCAATATTTAAATAGTATCAGGAAGCAATAGTGTTACACCATTGAAAACAAACAGCATGTTAACATGATTGTTCTGTAAAACTCAAAATAATCCTTTGGCTTTACATGGCATTAGTAATACTTTGCTGGAATGTGTCCAGTTTTGAGTACTGTGCTTTGAAACTGTAGAGTCTCTCAAGGAGAACATGTGATCAGAGTCCTGAAATTATGATTAACAAGAGAAGACTGAAAAGTTCTGGTTTTGTCTCAGAAAATAAAGGGAAGAGAAGATGCATTTTTCTAGTACATAAGAGGTTGCCACAGAGATATAAGGAAATAAATAGTTCTGTTGACTGGCAGTAGGACTAAAAATTATAACTTGACATTATGGTAAAGGAAACCTAGCTAAATAGCAAGGTAAACTTGATTGTAGCACTTGTCTGGGGGGCAGTAGGGCTGTCAGTACTGCAGGTTGTGAAGACCAGGTCATGTGAGCATCTCAGACCAAATTCAGTGATTCCTCAGGAGAGGCTTCAGCCCTGGTGTCTCTTGTCTCAGGTTGATGTGACCATCTGCTCCCACCCACCCCACAGTAACCAAGGAAGGTTATCTGGCATGTGGGTGGATGGGGACTAAATGAAATGCAGCCACTGGACACACTTCAGCCACTTTGGTTGCCAACCTGTGTGTTGACCACTGTGAACTTGCTGGAAAAACTCCTGCAGTCATTCAGGGACTTTATTTGAATCCTTGTAGCAAATGGTGTCAATTTCCAAACCTAATTGTCTGGAAGATAAACCATGTAAATCTCATCTCTGAGTGATGCCAGGGACTCACCTGATTATGGATGTTTCTCCATCCCTGCCCCAGTTCTAGTACCAAGTTCATATCCAGTGGCAACCTTTCACCTGATGCCATCTGCTTGGTGCTGAGGAATCTTTTGACTTTGCAGGCACTTCATCTGGTTTGCAGCAGCTCTGGGAATTTCCATGGTCAATGTCCCACTGTCACAGACACATTTTCTGAAAAATCCTTTCCTTAGGATTTTTTCTCCTGAGAAACTGAGAGGTCTCAGGAACAAAATGTAAACAAAGATTATCTGCTGCTGTAGAATGCAACAGGTGCATCTGTGGTTGGTCTCATGTGGTTGTTTCTAATTAATGGCCAATCACAGTCCAGCTGTGTGCACTCTCTGTCTGAGACACAAGCTGTTATCATTCCATTCCTTTTCTATTCTTAGCTCGCCTTCTGATGAAATCCTTTCTTCTATTCTTTTAGTATAGTTTTAATATAATATATATCATAAAATAATAAATCAAGCCTTCTGAAACATGGAGTCATATCCTCATCTCTTCCCTCATCCTGAGACCCCTGCAAACACCATCACAGTCCCACCATGTCCCAGGTGCTCCTCAGAGGCTGTGGATGTTTGTTGTTTCTGTGTCTCCCTGTTTTTACCTTCTCAACTGGCAAACCTCTGTGGTTTTTTGTCCTTATACAAAGAGCATATGCTTTGGGAGTTTTGGTTTTCTCCCAAGTGGAGACGTACTTGCTCCCAGTTGTTGTCAAAATGACAACAATTGCAGAAATTAACAGGACTTGTAGGTTTTGGTACTAATCCCATCCTGGCTGCAGCACAAGAGCTTTGCTAAGCCACCTGAGAGCAGTGTTCCCCTGAGCCATGCCTCTGGTGGCCATGCAGGTAATGGGACTCTCCCATGTTAATTTATGCCTTTCCTCAAATGTGTATACAGGACATGCAGAGGAAATCCCCCATTGACTTCTCTAACTCCTTCTCCCCTGTGAAAATTTTCATATTCCCTCTACCTTCTGGGTTGATTGAGTATCCAATTATTCTTTTAATCCTGCAGAACTTCTTAGCTGGCCTTCATCTTCCTGTGTCTCTGGAGAGTTAGCCTGTCTGTAATTACCAGATTCCTTTGAAAAGATGGGCATTGACACTTCTGTCCTATCTCTGACTTTTCAGGTTTCTCTTACTAACATGCTTCAGGTCTTCTCATCCTGCCTGGTTCTCCCCATAGATGGTGGTGAGAAGCACCTTTCTCCTTACAACAATCATTCGCTCAGGCATACACTGGATTATTACAACCTTCACATCTGCCTGATGTTCCCTCTGGAGCTAAGGGGATCTAGCCAGATGTTTCCTGCCATCAGGAATAACTGCTTCTCACTGTTCCCTCAGTGGCCCCTCACACAGTAGTGCTGGGAAAGCAGCCTATGGAATGCTGTGGCCTTTCCTTTAGGATTGCTTTAAGGCCAGGGTGCCAGAGGGGCCTGACTGCATCAGTCTCTTGTACCATGCACAAAGCTTTATGGATGGATGTGGTTAAGAGTGTTCATTATGAGAAATTCTGTATTGCTTACTCCAAGGTAATGTCTGTGTTTTTAGCTGCCTGGAGTTCAAGGGTTGAATTCAAACACAGCTGAAGGGGCAGTGAATAACATGAGACAAGCAACTTGCCTTTAAAAGGGAAATAAGTGAAAGAGCTTGTATTATGTCAGTCTGCTGAAACTTCAGGTTTTATCTGAAGCCTACCAGCTGCACAAGTGCTCCCACTGTGCAGCTGTCTTGGGTTTGTTGCAGTCAGCATTGCAGTTCAATCCCAGGAGTAACACTATCTGCTGTCATGCCCCCCCTGTTTAGTCTGTTCTCAAGGCACTTCAGAACTTTCCTTCTTTCTTAGAAGCAGTTTTTATTGACTCTTGGCCACTAGAATTGAGTGGGAAGAGCTTTGTTTTATAATGTCCCTCTACACACTGCCCTCTGTGAAGCCTTGATCCTTAAGCAATATCTGAAAAAAAATAAACAAAGACCCAGGTTGTATCTGGAAAAGATTACATTCCTTTGAGTCAAATAGAAAGTTCATCCAACTTTTATTAAACACATTAGATGAGATGCTATCCTACAGATTTTTATTGGTTTCAGCTTGCATTCAACTCAAGCTGTTCACAGCCTTTTGATATATGCCACAGTCCTAACACTACCAATGAACAACACTTAAAATATGATCCTCTTCTCGTGTTTTGTGATGTGAAAATAGAGCTCTCAAATTCTCCAATCTCCAGGAAGGCAAGTAAATAAACAGTCAGTACTTGACTGTAAAGTTTTGCCAAGGTGTTACCTTCTTTTAAACACCACACACTGGGGAGGGGGAAAAACACCACAACCTTTTTCCTGGGCTTTAAATTGAAATTTATACACAGCATAATAGTTTGTCTTCTCCTGAACTCCTGCTGCTGTCTTGACTGGTAGGTTTTGAAATTAATTTTCCCCCCCACCTCATTCTCAGTTCAGAAGGCTGTTTGCTTTTGTGATTTAATCAAGCTAGTAAAGTCTTCCTCAAAATCCACCCATGTTCTCATGGTATTCAGAGTACAAGCAGTGAGTACAGTTAAGACCCAAGCAGTCATCAAAAGGTCTCCAACTAAACCTTGTTGCTTGATTAGTGCCTCATACACAAAGGAATTCAAATATAGGAAATAACTGAACCTCCTACTAGTGATGGGCTTAATAACCTTAATATTTGCCTTACAGGCAAATTTCCAGAATATAAGGAACAAAACTTTTTCTACATTCACATAGCAAAACCAAAATGAGAAACAGAGCTCAGACACAAACTCAGCTTTAGAATGGCTCTTGTAAATTTGTTCCTGTGTTCCCTAAACTGTGCTTTAACTTTTTTGCCAAGGTGTAAGCAGTGCATGAAATCATTTGCAGCATTGATTCTGTGCTTCAGTGTTTGTCTTGTACAGAAGTACAAGCCATAGTAACAAAAACATGAGAGAGAGGAACTGGGACCAAGCACTCCAATATGCACTTCCTGGAAATATATCTCTGTCCTGCATTTATTGTATCCTCTCTCCATAGGAGAAAAAGATGTATTTCAATGTTCTACAGCTCCTTTAAAGGATCAGCTGAAATTTTCCTTTATACTTCTTTCTTGGTTCAATTTCTTGTCACCTGGAGGCTGTTTCCTGTTTAAAAACCAGACTGATTAAATGTTTTAAGTGCTTTCTATGCTTAAAAGATTCTGTTTTAGTTTTTGTTCTGTACTCTCTGATACAATACTATTGGAGACACCTTGAAGGCATGTTGCAGTCTGATAACAAGGGACACTGAAGTGACTGAAAACTCTGTACTTCCAAACCAGTCCTCAGCCTGTTGTGAATTGCTGTGGGTTTGGCCCATAAACTCAAATGAATCTCACTTAGAGCTGCTGAAGCACTGAAATGCTATTGAAAAGTTCTGGCACACAGGCCTGAGTTGTGGAAACCAATGCACTGATGTCAGTTGGAGTTTTGCCACTGTTTTTGCTGTGGCCAGAATTTAATTTCAGCTGTGTTACAGGTCAGAGCAGAGCATGTTTGCAAAATTGGCTCAGAATCTGCTTCCCTGCCATCCCTCTTGCTATTCCAGGCTCAAATGATTCTAAACTTAGAAGTCACACAATTAAATGAACACTAAAGTAATAATAAATGATATTTTTTAAAGATAAACCAAAGTGAAGGTTGATCTTGTGATAAAGGCACTGATTTGGCACTTTAAAGATCACAGTTTAATTCCCAATATGGACACAAATCTTTTGTGTAAATTTGGAAGATCACTTACTCTCTCTGGGTCTCAGTTTCTTGATTATAAAATGAGACTGAATTGAACTATTTGTTAGTGCTTTTCAGAGCATGCCTGTGAATACAAAGTTTATGCTAAACCTGTAAGAAGACAGATGCCTGAGGATTATGGGGGATTTTTTAGGCCATTATCATAAGGGAACAGTAATACTTGCAAAATGTCCAGGGATCTGAACAATCAGGTCTAACCGTGGCTCTTAAAATCTTTGGAATTACTTAGCCAGATCATGAGTCATGGTTTAACCAGAGCTGCTATTGAGCACCAGGTCACCACTCACTCCCCACCAGTGGGCTGTGGGAGACAAGCAGAAAAGTAAAAGTGAGAAAAGTCATGGTTGGGATAAAGAGACTTTGAGATTAAGAGGGTTTGATGGATAAAGCAAAAGCTGTGCACACAAACCAAGTAAAAGAGGGATTCTTTCACTACTTCCCAGGGCAGGCAGGTGTTCAGCCATCCCCAGGAAAGCAGAACTGTATCTCATGTACTGGGTCAGACAAATGCCATCACTCTGAGTGTCCCCTGCTGCTCCTTCTGCCAGCTCTGATACAGAACATGACACCGTACAGTTCAGAATGTCCCTTTGGTCATTTGGGGTCAGCTGTCCTGGCTCTGTCCCCTCCCAGCTTATTGTGCACCCCCAGCCTCCTCACTGACAGGGCAATTTTAGAAGAAAAGGCCTTGATGCTCTGAAAGGGCCACTCAGAAATAACAAATTTTATATATTTGTTATATTTGAGCCAACACTGTTTTCAACAGAAATCTAAAGCATGGTTCATCCTAGCTACTATTAAAAAAATAACTCTATCCCAGAGAGAGCCAGTACCTGTGGGTCTGTGTGGCAAGGGTGCTGGGAGGGGCTCTGGGGGTGGCTTCTGTGAGAAGCTGCCAGAAGCTTCCCCAGTGTCCTACAGAGCCAGCTCCAGCCTGCTCCAAGATGGACCCACCACTGGCCAGGGCTGAACCCATCAGTGATGATGAATAACACAGATAGAGGAAAAACCCTACAGCAGCAGAGGAAGGAGTGAAAGTACGTGAGAGAAACGCCCTGCTGATGTAGAGGCCAGTGCAGAAGCAGGGGCAGGAGGTGCTCCAGATGCCAGAGCAGAGATTCCCCTGCAGCCCCTGGAGTCTGCAGGTGTGCAGAGATCCACCTGCAGCTTGTGGAGAGCTCCATGGCAGAGCAGGGGCAGAGCATCAGGAGCTCTCCTTCTGCAGAGGAAGGAGTGGCAGAGATGATGTGTGAACTGACCAAACCCCCCATTCTCTGTCCCCCTGTGCCTCTGGTGGGGAGAAAGTAGAGAAATCAGCAGTGAAACTAAGCCTGAAACAAAGGGAGGGGTGAGTGGGATATGTTTTTAAGATTTGGCTTTATTTTTTATTACCCTTCTCTGAGCTGATTGGGAATAAATAGAATTAATTTTTCTCCAAGTCAAGTCTGTTTTCCCTGTGACAGTAACTGCTGACTGAACTCTCCCTGTCCTTACCTTGATCCATGAACTTCTTGTTATATTTTCTCTGGCCTATTTATTTGAGGAGGAGAATGGTAGAGTGGCTTTGGTAGGTACCTGACATCCAGCCAGGGTCAACTCACCGTAACACATTTCTTAGCTTAGAATAAAAAGTGCAGTTTTATATAATAAAAACCACTGTTCTATTGTAAAGATGTATTACAGGAAAGTAGATTAATGTGAAAAAAAAACTGTATCAAGAAGGAAATGTCTCTGCTAAAAGTACACAAATTCTATGAAATAAAAGTGCTGTAAGTGCTTCCAGGGAGCTTGGAAAAAAATGCCAGTGTGAAGATGATATGTTTACTGTGTGTCAAATTAAACTAAGACAACTCTCTTTTCCAGGTCACATGAATCAAAGGGATGAAACAGACAAATGGATTAAGGCTGACACACAAAATGGCAAAGTGTGTCTTAAAAGCCAAAGCTGGATCCAGTCTGTCAAGCTGAAGAGTTCTTAAAGGTGAAATGGGCCAAAGAGATTAAATCAAGGAACTACAAAGGAACATTTCTGTAAAATTATGAAAAGTTTTGGATGAATATTCTTAATATAAAAGATAAACTATTAAAAATGAGAGAATTTTAACCCAAGATTTGCCTGTGACAGTGCTGGTGCTAAACAGTCTGGTTTACTTTTAGTGCCTTCTAGGAACAAGATGATCTTACATATTCAGAATTCATATAAGTTGACCCACTTACCATATCAGTTTACAAGCTAGTAGGTTTCAAACAAAAGGTTAGAGTTGTCATTTAAAAATTTAGAAAAGCATTTTCAACACCTCCAAGATGACATGCTTTGCAAGCTCTGTTATACTTCTAAATTAAATGTCTCGATACTGTGGGAATTCTGCTGGTTTATGCAAAATGCAGAGAATTTTCTTCAACCAAATTGTATCATGGATAGGAAAAAACCACTTTCAGTGTGGTTCTTATGTGGTCTTCTCATTTGGTATTTGAACCCTGAGCAGTTTCTGCCTGGGTGATGTGTACTTTCTGTGTAAAAGGACTTCTGTGAAATGGCAGAACTTGCTGTGTGTCATCCTGAACCTCTGGTTTGTGGATGGAAAGAAGAACTCCAGCTCTGTCTACCACTGCTCATCTGCAAAGAAAAGCTTTTAAAATAAATAAAAGTAACATGGATCTGGCTGATTTCAAGGAGGAGCACTCCTCCAACTGGACTTAGGGGAGAGTCCACCTGAGCATCCCCTGAAGGAGAAGCTGCCCTAGGAGGGAAATGTTGCCCTTGTGACTGAGAGCTGGAATCTTTGTTTGCTCTGTCTGCAGAGCTCCTGGGAACCAGAGAGAGAGGTGAGAGGAGCAGGTAAACCTGCACAAGGGCAGGTCTGATTTTGGTGGAGGGTTCTGTGTTACTGTAAAACAAGCACACAGTAAAGTAAATGGGGCTTTTAAAAGCCTTTCCATGCATCTCTATGGCACCTTATAAAAGCAGTAGTGAAATTTGTGTTTTAAGCTGAAATGTCAGAATCCCTGCCAGCTGAGGGGATGGTGAGGAGAAGGGAATTCAGACTGCCAGCTCAGGCTTTAAGTTTTGTATATATGTGTATGTTCTTTGGGTCATAATGGTACATTATGAAATTAACTTCTTTTGCCACAGGATTCCCCAGGAGATATAATTGCCCCTGGCTAATGGACTTCAAGAGTCAAGGGCAGCATATCTACTGTAATTCAGGGTGGTTAAAAACTCCACTTCCTGTTTATTGTTGTGTGTACTGCTTCTTGGGATGTGGTAGGCACAGATGCATATGACAAATTATATGTATTTTTAATATAAACAGTAATATATAAAACATTTCTAATAGCATTACTAAAGGCATTACAATATTACTAGATATGAGTTACTATTATACTTTTTAAAGTTACAAAATTAATAAATTATAATGGTTTTGGATACCCAGAAAAGTATTTGAAATGAATGATTTCTATGCCCTGCTGCAGCCAAAGTGAAAAAAGCACCTCAAAATTCAGACCACATGAAAACAGTCTTGTAGGTATTTCACAAGATTGAATCCATTTAATGGTCCCGTAATTCACCTGAAATACAAAGCCTGTCAGCCTCTGAGATTAAGGTTGTGTTTTTTGAGACTGCTGCATCAGCAATTTAAGGGAGAACATAGTAAGAAAACATGTTATTTGTTGCATATTCAAAAGAAAGCAAACTCAGACTTTGAATGCATTAATTTTCTAAATCTAGCAGGAATTAAACATCAGACTTCTTTGTTACTTGCTTAAAGAAGTTTAAATCAGCCAGCAGAAAAATTGTGCTACTACTAAAGCTACTGATTATATTCATTCCAAGCTAAAACATGTTGAGACCAGCTAGAATGTTAATAAAAAGGTCAAGAATGAGCTGAAGGAGGACAAACCCTTATGAGTTTCCCCAAAGGCATTGAACAATGTCTTGTTCTGCTGTAATGAGGTGAAACTGTATTTATCTCTAGACAAGGGAAGATTAGTAGGTTATCAGCAATTAGAATTTGAATGGCAAATCCCTTGTGTGCCTATATATCTTTTTGTGTCCATTTGATGAGAAGACATTCTTGTAACTGGGGCAAATTTATACTTTAACACTTTTTCTCATCTGGGCTCCCTTTAATTTGGTTCTCCTGCTCTCTCAGCTGCCAGCCAGCCCACAGTTCAGACCTGCAGATGTGAACATCATCTTGTTTAGAGAGCTGGACTCAGCCCAAGAGGCTTTTATGAGAATGAGGGCTCTGGGTGCACAAGTGACTGCTGAGAAGTGGAGAACTGTGCTTAAATGCATGGATGTAGTTGTGTATTAAAGAATCTGCAGTCACTGCCTACTCACTGCTCTCAGCCTTCCTCAAGAAGGCTGTTCTTGATGGGTACCAGCCACATCAAGTGCGAAGTTCTCTGGGGAGTCAGAGTGTTTATGTCCTGGAGAGGACCTTCATGGCAAACAAATCCTCCAACACATGCAGATTTATTCCTTGCTTACTCTGCACGGGACTACAAAAACTTTCATTATTGAAAGATGGAGACAGCTTGAATCAACATCTGCGAGTTAGCAGTGCTGTCTGAGTGCAGCTGTCTTGCTTGAAGGCATTCATACTCCTGTGAGAAAGATTTGCTATACTTCCTTACTAATGCAACAAATGGCCTTTTATTAAAGTGTGATTAGTTTTAAGAAAAAATAACACAGTGGTCTTTTCGTGCTTTAGAGAAAAGCCCTTGAACTGTAGAGATGCTGCACTATTTCTTCATTTTTCATTTTGAAGAATTTGTTTTCTCAGGCTCTGATCTGTGTTTTTTGGTGAAGGTGGTCATGTTACCATCCCAGTCACATCCAAGCCAGGATGGCCAGCATCATTATGTTCCTGTTTCTCCAGTTCAGCTGTGTATTTCAAGACAGCTTGTCTGCAAAAAGAGTTTAAAAATAATAATGACAAAACTTTTCAGAAGTTGTTTTTACAAAAAACAGTAAAAGCAGTTTAATGAGGAAAAGTTCCTTAACTAAAACTATCAATATTATAAGGGTCTTGTGGAAAGTAAACCAGAAGATAATTGGTTAGGTCATAGAGTCATGGAGTGAATTATGTTGGAAGAGATCTCTGGAGAGTGTTTCAACCTGATATTGCTTTAAATATATCCAACTATTCCAGGTGAGTCATGGCTTTACCAGATGAGTTCTGAATATCTTTAGGGATGAAGGTTGCACAGTCCCTGGGATCCTCTTCAAGAGTTTGGCCAGCTTCCTGGTTAAGACATTAAAGTTTCCTTGTAATCAGAATGTAGTCAGAATTTTCCATATGCCATTTCTCCTATCAGTGCACCCATCTCTTTTAACATGAATTGTTTCAGAAATGGAATTGAGTACACAGTGGGCAGTGCTACAGGAGCTTGTGGTTACCTGCATTTACTGGCACTGGCTCTGGACCTGCCCCAAGGCTGTGTTTTTTTTGCAGCTTCTGTAAACCAGAAGAGAGTTGTCTGTGATGCCCAAACCTACCCATGACTCCTCAGATCCCCCTCAACATTTTGTGGACACTGCCCTTTTGCAGTATTAGAGCACAAAACTAATAAACTAGATCAAAATTTGAGAAAATCAGGCCTCCTGAGTGAGACACTAAAAAGAAGAAGAGCAAGTCTCCCTTTTTTTGGCAGTGTCAATCCAGCAATTTTCAGTACCTTCCCAAGCTGAAGAAACAGAACCCACCACTTGCAGTGCTGTGAATGTTTCTTTCTTTCCATGCCTTGTGTGAGCTGGCTGCCAGCCTGGTCCTGCTGAGCAGAGCACCCTCCTGCCCAGACTCCCCCTGTGCTCCAGGGTATACTCCAGGGCTCCTGGGGAAGAGCCAACCCTGCAGCTCCCATCCTCTCCAGGAGATTCAGCCTGGTCTGGTG
The DNA here is from genome assembly GCA_039654755.1 of Calcarius lapponicus. NCBI lineage: Eukaryota > Metazoa > Chordata > Aves > Passeriformes > Fringillidae > Calcarius > Calcarius lapponicus. The sequence goes on from CM077463.1 coordinate 3,407,629, forward strand.
TGTCACAGCCACAGCAAGGCAGTCTTTCTCCCTGCTGGCCAACTCCTAAGCTCTGGAAAAATATAATATACAGCATTCAGACAATACTGGAAAAAAATCCAAATTGAAGTGCTCTGTGATCTGTCAGTAATGCTGCTACAGTGTTTTTTGTGTTTGTTTCCCAAAGTGGAATTGCTGGAGATGGTTACAAGGGGCAGATGTGCCCAGCTGTGATGCTTGCACCACTACAGCAGGAAAGGGAAGTGGGCAGGAGTGGAAAAGGGACAGAATTAGTGAAGCAAGAAGGGCTTGTTTCAACCACTGCAGGATATTTTTTTTTTTATAAAATGTCCAACACTGACACACTCTATGAACCACATGAACACAAGGCTGCATCTGTTTTTATATTAGGGAGGCCTGTGCCATTGAGGAATGTGTGCACAATTTATATGAGCTATAAGCTCTGACCTATAAAAAATCAACTCATCCAAGTCCAAATTCCTGTTTTTCATGGAAACTGCAATGTATAGTGGCTGTCTGAAGCATGTATAAGGGGAGCTGTTACTACTTTTTTGGAAAATTATGATGTCCCATGCCTGGAGCTACAGTTGAGTGGTTTGCCAGAAACAGCCATTCATTAATCATCAACACATGGTAAAAAGATTGTTTATTTAAGATATACTGTACTATGACAGAGCTTGATTATTTTATTTATTTATTTATTTATTTATTTACTGTCTTAAATGAGCCAATTGATGAATAAGAGTATTTCAGCCAATAATTACAGTTATCTTTGGCAAAACAGCTATCTCTTGGTATAAGTCAGACAAAAGTACTGGCCCAAACACAGGGCTTGAGCAGCGCTGGAATACCTAATTGAATCCTTACCCAAAGTTTGAATCCATTTTACTGCGAGGGGGTAACTGGGAAATACAGTTCTGCAACATGGTCAGAATCCTGAGCCATTCCAAAATTCAACAATTTTTCAGAATCACAGAATGTGCTGAGTTGGAAGGAATTCACCAGGATCATAAAGTCCAACTCCAGCAGGGCGCCATTCCCAGGAGTCACCCCATGTGCCTGAGAGCATTGACCAAACACTTGAACTCTGTCAGGCTGGTGCTGTGACCACTGCCCTGGGGACCCTGTTCCTGTTTGACTGGGTCCATCATAATAAAAAGCAGAGATTTTGAAAAAAAAAATCAGCTGAGGTTACAGAAACCAATCATCAGTAAAAAGTAATGGAAAATAAAAACTCAAACATGGGAGAAATGTTTGTAGTGCAAATAGAGGAGATCTAAGCAAGTGGAGGCAGGGAACTAATGGGAAAAGCAGGAAGCATTCTGCAGGCATGCTCCAGGTCACAAAATGTGGTTAAGTCTACATAGGATCTGAATTATTCTGAGGTCCATGTCAGCTACAGTAGCTTTATCATTTTATAGTATCCAGTCCATGTGCACTCAGTGGCTGAAACATGGCACTCCAGGAGCCCCTGTGTCACTTCCAAAAAGAGAATTACAGTCAGTGAGGAGACAGTACTGTATTTCTGTTTCTTGTTTAACAGAAGACTTAGGAGTAATTGTTGTTGGTCTTTTACCAAATTGTGTGTAGAAGGTCTTCATTTCCAGGTTTGTTTGCATACTTGGATAACACCTAAGAAATTCTGTGAGTTCTTGCAATCTCCTTTCTAACCAACAGCAGCCATTAGGAAACACAACGACAAAACCAAACAAAAATTAAAGTCTTCTCCAAATGTCAAATGTATTGTAACTATTAAAACCGAATGTAATTTTTGTTTAAAAGGCAAAAATTGTAAGAAGAATTGTTGATGAGTTTCTTGTTAATAATGTAGTCATGAGTTTAGGAGAAATGTAACCAGTTTTATGTTAGTGCAGACAAGAAAGAAGGAAGCACCTAATTTTGAATAATTTAAGAAGATCTTTTCAGGGAACCAAACTGTTACAGATGAGATGTAGTTTGGGGAAATGACAAGACTAGCTGGCTTCTCTGTCAATGACATGTTTCCTTTCTCATTTTGCATCTAGAAATGTTAACACAGAATGTTTTACAGAGAACAGAAGTGTTTCTCTAAAGATGCCAGTAAGTTATTTCCTGTAGGAGTAGTCTTAAGCAAATCAAACTGACACCACCTTTTCCTACATTTTAGAAAGCAGTGAGTTAAGTTGTTTTTCCTTTAGTAGAAGAAATCAATTGTACCAGCACGATGTACTTCCACACTAGATTATCCATGATTCTTTCTGCATTTAGAAACTGGATTAACTGAAAGGTCATTAGCCTCTGGATACAGAAATCTGCAGCAGGATACCAGGACACAGACCTTTTTTTCCTTCTAACATTTATTAAACCTGGAAGCAGGGCAGTACGTTGGCAAATATAATCTCAAAATCTACCTTATACTGGAAAGAATGAACAATTGAAAAGCCCATAACTGTTTCCTATGAAGCTGCGTTGGACTGAAACTTGAAGAACTTTGTGGCTCCACATGTTTTCTATTTTAATCTATCAAAACAGTAAAAATAAAAAAAAAAAAAAGAAAAATAATGTGCACAATACAAGAGATATGACTCAATACTTGCAAGGTTTAGTCTATTAAGAAATGTCTGCTAGGACTGGTTAGTGTTTAACAATAAATAATGGGGAATTCCTTTGGAACAATGAAGTAGTATTTTATGCCACAGATATTTTAGGGCAGCTTTAAACTAAAAACATATTTCTTCTATTGCTTATTTAGAACCTAAGCCGCTAGCATGTTTAATTCTCCAGATGAATGTGGTTTTTACATAGATGACCTCTTCCATCTCCTTAAACAGGGAATGACATTTCTCTACAACATAGGTTTCACACCTTCAGAACATAAATTACACCTGAAATCAGCCTTTACCTTCTGTGAAAATCTAAGAACCTGAATATGGTTTTAAGAGTTAGTCTGAAAACAGAATTAGGGCCTGATTTAGTTTTTCTGACAATCTGTTGCTTGTCATTCATTACTAAAAACATGCAGGTTGTGAAAGAAACACATAGTTTTATAGAAATATGTGACAGCAACGATACTGTCATTGCAGTTGATGTTGATAAAATTTTTATCATTGTTGCCATATTGACCTTGAACTGTAATTAAAAAAAAAAAAAAAGATTTTCCTAAAGTGGAAAAATGCTGGATGTGGAACATATCAGAATCTCACTGTGAACTCACTTTTATCTTCTGAATATCATTCCCAGTATATTCTGTGGCCTGGCAAAGTCTACAGTGAGATTTCTTTGGACTTGTTGAAAAGAACGAGGAAAAAATGTTTGGAGCTGCATTATTCTGCATGTCAATCCACCTAGCAGATTTTGTCCCAGACTCAAATGGTGCAGGATAGGAGTTTCCTATAACTGAATATGTGGTGTGAAGGGTTAGAGACTGAGGCTGGCAAGGAGAAAAATCATCCACTGTCCAGAAAATGAGACTCAAGAAAATAAAGTTGGCAAAGTTTACCTAGTTCTGAACATCACAAAAAGGGCAAAGATAACACAGGGTGGAGATGTGTCTCATGGTTGCCTTTTTGTTTTGCAAAGACATGTAACTCTCCAGGGTTATCTTTAGAGGAAAAATAACTGGTTGGGAAATTCCTTGGCTGGGTTAGAAGAGTTTAATCAAGACCTTTGGAGAACCCATTGCACAGGGGACTCTTAGGCAGAGGCAAAATCCTGGATCATCCTAGGCCAGAATAATGCAAATGGGTTTCTGAGAAGTCATGTCAGCTCCTTGGTGATGGCTCCCCCAACACAAATTGGAATTTGCACAAGTTTCTGTTCCCATTTCATCTCACTTCTACAGGAAGATGGATCAGCAAGCAGAATCAGAAAGGGTTGACACACTGTTGCTGCTGTAAACAGAGATATGAAGTCACAGAATAAACAAGTCAACAACAGTAATCTGAGGATAAAAGAAAAACCCTTGGGGGTTAATATGAGAAAAACTGTAAATCAGAAAATTATGAAGACACTAGATGAATTTTAATTATTTTTTTTTCAATTACTACTGTTTCCTACCAATCCTTGAAAGCACTTTCTGTATCTAACAAGTGTTTAATTAGAAGTAGAGATTTTAAGGAGGAAGTTCTGAGATGACATTGAGAAAACTACATCTGAGAGGAGTGAAGAAAATAAGACTAATGACAGCAGAATTGTTTGTGGTAAGACAGGGAAATAGTAGAGGAGAATTTGGAAACTGTGAAGCACACTGGAAATACCTTTTTAGTTATTAAGTATGTGTATTGGTCTTGTGGTCTCTAAAGCAGCTATTAATCCCTGGAATGGCTCAGCAGGAAGCACAGTACTTACAGAGGACCTGTAGAGTACAGTTAGAGCTCCCCTGGTTTATCTAGGATGGTATTATCTAGGATGGTATTATCTAGGATGGTATTATCTATTTCTTACTCTCATGAAGTTTTATTAAGTTCTATACTCAGACATATCAACCATGTCTAAACTTCAGTTCCTTTCCAGTTTCAGGCCCTGTGGCATGTCTGGCCACTGTGCTGTTCTGGGTGCACAGGCCTGGTCTGTAATACTCTTAACCCCCATGGAATGGTGGGCATCAAATCCACATCTTTTGAGACTCATAGGACTCAACTCAGTTCTTCCAATTTTAAGAAGGGTAAAGAAGGAAGGCTCTGGCAATTACAGGCCTTCCAATCTCACTTCAGTGCCTGGTGAAATTATAGAGAAGGTTATTTTGAGAGTTACTGAGAAATATTTGAGAGAAAATGCAGCCATTGGGCACAGCCACCATAGGTTCAGCAGGGGGGGAAGTCCTGCTTAAGCAACTTTATTTCCTTTTTTGACACAGTCATCCACCTAGCTGACCAAAGGAAGCCAGTAGATGTGGTGGGTTTGGATTTTAGCAGAGCTTTTGATACTGTCTCCAAAAGTATCCTGGATAAACTGTCCAGCCAAGTCCATAATACACTGGGTGAGCAACTGACTCACAGGTTGGGCTCAAAGGGTTACAGTAAATGAGGTTATATCAGGTTAGTGGCCAGACACCAGTGCTCAATTTGTAATGTTTTTATAAATGATCTCGATGCAGGAATTAAATGTAAAGTGTGCCAATGATACTAAACAAGACTCCCTGCAGGGTAGAAAGGAGCTACAGAGAGATCAGGGCAGACTGAAGAGCTGGGCAATTGCCAGCTGCATGAAACTGAACAAGAGCAAATACTCAATTCTTCACCTGGGATGGGGTAAACCTGGTTATACATACACACTGGGGGATGAAAGGTTGGAGAAAAAGCCCCACAGAAAGAGACCTGGGAGTCTGGGTCTATGGAAATTTGAACATGAGCCAGCAGTGCCCTGGCAGCCAGGAGGGCCACCGGTGTCCTGGTGACATCAGGCACAGCAGCACCAGCTGGGCAAGGGAGGGGAGTGTCCTGCTCTGCTCTGCAATGGGGTGGCCTCATCTCAAGTGCTGGGGGCAGTTTTGGGCACCACAATGTAAGAAAGACATTAAACTATTAGAGACCATCCAGAGAAAGGTGACCAAGATGGTGAAATATCTTGAGCACAAGAATTACAAGGAGCAGTTTATGTCACTTGGCTTGTTCAGCTTGGAGAAGGGAAGGCTGAGGGGGAAGGGCTGACCAATGATAAGGCACAAGCTGTGTCAGGGGAAGATCAGATGGAACTTTAAGAGAAGGTTCTTAGAGGTTGGTCAGTAGAAACCAACCTGGGAAGGTGGTCACAGCACCACAGCTTTACTCCCTTGCTGTAACTGTGCTGTGTTTTGAGCACAGGCACAAATCTACTGCCATATACTGACATTCAGTCACTGGGAAACAGGCTCCCACAGAGCCTTGGAGTGAGCTCAAGGACAGTGAAATGGCTGAGAGCATTAAGCCCAGCCTGGTTTTCTCATCATGTTCCCATGTGTCCTTGAGGTAGTGTCCTTTGTCAGCAGAAATGTCCCTAAGAGGGCATTGTCTGCCATAGAGAGATAGAATTTTTATCTCTGCTCACTTCTGGCTGACACTGGAACATGCAGAGAACCCTGCCACACCACAGGAGTGCTAAGGCACCAACAGGGACACCCCCTAGACAGAGGAACTAGATGGGTCAGGGCAGATACCTAGTACGGCACCGAGAAGAAAAGAACCTCATGTTTTGGGGTTTACAACCTCCTCTGAAGTAAGATTAGAAAATATTTTTTTGGTAATTTTTCTACAGTACAGTGTTGTGGGAATCTGGAGTTGCTCACAGCCTTTCCAAAGATATTCCAGGTATTGTCAGTAAGATGAATGCAACCTGAGATGTCCAAGAAGGGGAGATAAGGGCAGGCTGCACCCAAGTGTTGGATACATGTGTCAATCATCTGTAAATGAACCAACAAGACATACAGAATTTAGAAGATTATTGAATAGATGAAAAAGCACAACTTTAGTGTCTGATTGGTAGGAAAAGTATGTCTTAAAATTGAAGTAAGGTTTCTGGCACAGCAGAATTCTGAATCTCTGCAAGAGGCTCCACAGAAACTGTCACTTTCTAATATTAGGTATTGGTTAGCTGTGATTGCAGTCTAGTTTTAAATATTGTGGGTTTTTTTCACCTACTGAGAATGGTCTAACTTTCCCACCCATATATGTGCATGCAGCACATAGAAGTCTTTAGTATTTGTGCTATTGTATTGCTCTCTCTAAATTATGAGGATGCACTTGTACGACTTTTTAAACTCAGTTCTCTGTTACAAATGAGTGTCTCACACCAAGATTTTTGAATTTGTGGTTAGTTTTTTTAGCTCTGAAGCACAGGTCCTTTGTTTCACGTCACAAGTCCATTTTTCAGGAACTGATACTCATTAATGCTGGAATTTGCATTTGAGAAAAACATGACACACAGTCTTCAAGGTACATAAGCAGCCATGCAAGCTAATAATTGCTCCACTGACCTCAATAGGAGCAGTCAAGAATACATTATCCACATACTTTAATTACCTTGTTCATTCAGGACCAAAAATCAAGATGGAACATAGTAAAAACCTGTTGAAGATATTTGATTAAAATTACTGGAGTGGGGTGGTAGAAAGAGAGATGAGGATTTCACTTGTACCAAACATTCAGTCTCATGAGACTCTGTAAGAGACAAGGCAGCAAGATAAAGCTGGGACCTGGGGTTGTGAAACAAAAAGTTAGCACAGTGTGACAGTCCTCCTGGTATATGGAGCAATGTACATGTGCTTTGCTTATTCCAGACCTATTTATATGCTCAATATTAAGATCTGCAATAGATTAATAAATGGATAAAAATATTTTTAAGGAGATTCATATTCTTATTTTAAAAAAAAGTTGCTGACTCTGAAGACAGTAACTGGTATCAGATGCATTTAGAAAAATCTACATTTGTCATACACTGGATCCTATTCCCTTTAGAGGACTGAATGACAGAATTCATTGTTCATGCTATTGTATCTTCAGAACTTAGCTATTTAAAAGGCCAATTTATTTAACCAGTGATTTATTTTCAGTTCTTGCTGTATTTTTTCATGTGTAGAATATTTCCCACAGCAACTTCATTTTTTTTCCTATGAAATAAGAATTACCCTTGAATCAGGCTCATTCCCTGAATAAGGCTCAGAACAGAACTGCTGAATATTTTATACAATCAGCATTTGAAAAATGATTTGTACCTGCCCTAGGCATGGAGAACCATGGCTTGGAGACTCACAGCACCTCCACTGAAGTCACTGGAGTTCGTTGAAAGACAATTGATTTGCCTCAGAATATAGGATTAAAGTGATAAACTCTTCTAATTTTAGAGTAACATGCATAGCACATTCAAAATATCCTTAATGTACATATATTTCTATATTAATTTAATATAGAAATATTGAAGATTAATATTTCTATATTAATTTTTAATTTCTTTTTCTTAAAAATAAGATACCTGATGTTGCAGGTCACATTAACATATATCATTTGAAACAGGTTCATTCTGGCTTTCATCTCCTGACTATTTTTAAACAATTTCTGAGTGGAAAATATTTCTTTACTTAGCAGCTGAATACCCTCAATTTACACTACGGTTTGCCAAAGGATTTGTAAGACCCATTAGCTTTAACATGCACAGGTGTACCCATCTCATTTTATGGAGCTGCAAGCTGGATTCAAGTCAAAGACTTGTAAACTTATGGGTAGGTTTATGTGGAAGAGTCTCAATGTTCTTTTCTGAAAATAGTAAGGTATTAGCATTTAACAGATTGGCTTTATAAGTGTTTAAAGAAAAGATACCATCTAGGAACAAAGTGTTGGAAGGGGATTATTGGGTCACTGAGTTGACTCATTTTTCCCATTTGCAGGAACTGCAAAATGTGACCAGTCCATTCCCTTACCAGGAGCCATACTAACATTCCTTAACAGTTTGCCCCATCTCCCTTCCCAGAAAGCTCTTTCATAATTCTCTGCTGTGATAACCAAAAAATCTCCCAGCTGCCAGCCTAAATGTATTTACTGACATTTTCTGGTGTTTTGTTTTGTTTTGTTTTCCTGTGTTGGTATGTCTTGTGCTGGGCAGAGAGGACTGATGGCAGCACTACATACTTCAACTGCTTTGGGAAGACCTCTGTGCACAACTTCTATTACCACTGTCATTGTGGAAAAATAGCTGAATATCTATGTAACCCAAACAACACAGGAGATTAGGACCCCTGTAAATAATAATTCATGGTGTACAGTAATATCTGTAAGATATAAACCAAGGGCTAGTGTAAGATAGAGAGTGGTCTCCCAGATCTGAAACACAGCCAGGCAAACAACTTGATCAGAGAATATCTAAATTTAGGGCTGGCTAATTAACTGGCCAAATAATCTCAAATTAGTTGTGCAGGAGCTGTGTTCAGCCACTGCAGGGAATGAGGGGATGTGTGGAGGACTGGAAGAATAGTCAGGGGTTATGGAGATGGGTGTTGGTGAAGAGGAAGGCAGGGACAAATGATGGCTGCAGACTGATTGTGGAAGGAAACAGGACATGGGCATTTCAATGGGGAAAAAAAAGAGGAAAACTGGTTCACTGAGTGGCAACATTTTAAAGGATAGTTCAAGATGAACATTTCCAAAAGTAGTAATAAACTTGTTCATTGCCATGTGATAATGACAAAAGCAATATTATAACTTTTCCCATGAGACTTAAACAAAAAATGAAATCAGCATTTTAAAAGTTGTGTTTGTATGCTTATTTTCAAAATGAAGCAAATGTTTTGTTTTGCTGTTAAAAAAAATAAAACTGCATAAGTAATTAAATGCACAAAAGCCAGAGCTATTAAGTCAGAAAGTACAGGGAAGGGATATAGGCTTTCATAACAGCATAATTTCAAAAGGGAACACACAATCAGATACAGCAAAAAGATAATTGAGATGCCAGACTTCAGTCAAAAAGAAATTATACAGAAAATACAAGAAGCAAAAATGCTGTAACAGAAGTTCACAATAAGAGAAAGTAAGTTTCACTACGGATGAATCTTAATCTATATAATTTAATTTCAACCCTGAGTGCTTCAGCTTTTAGGCATCTCTTTTATTTCAAAGTAGCCACTGCCTTGCCATGTAAAGGCATACTTAGCAGGTGTTAAGTTCTAATGCCCCAGTTTAGTTTCAGAAAAAGAACTGAGGAAAAAAAAAAGCATGAAAATATCAATACTAATTAAAACAAAGCCACAATCCTCTCAAAGCACCCAAAACACCAGAACCTGGGAGAGTATTTGCAGGAAGTGATATATAATGTGAAAGCTTTTCTCTCTTAACCCTTGTTTAGACATTAACTCCTGGAGAGGAAAACTTTCACCTGATACAGTGTGGACACCTTTATACTGTACCTGCAACCATTAGAAGAATGCCAAATACTCCCAAGAGCCAAGTCTCAAATCTTAAAACTCATGGAAAAGCAGCTGAATGATGCCAGCAGGTCAAATTTCTGGATGAAATAGTAATTAATTCTTTGCAATAGCAATCCCAGAACTGTCACCCTATTTCTTGTCCATACCTTTGGGCAACCTCCACTGTTGACAGATGTCAGTCTGTGGCAGTGAAATGCCATTGTTTTCACAGCTTCATCTGTCAGCTGAGGGCAGTAAGAGACATGGCAGTGTTCCAGGTATTCTGTGCCCTTGCAGAACTCAATTACAATACCTGTACATCAATCCTTTGATCCACTTCCCACACTTCAGTTCTCTAGGTACCCTTCATTAGTAGTGAAGTCAATCTGCCATTGACTGGGAATGCCACTAGAAAAAGAAGAAATGCATTCAGGGGCTATTTTCAATTGTTTATAAGTTATAGTGTGGGTTCAGTAAACAAACATTTATGTAAGTTCCCCTGTATATATTAAAACATGTTGAATTTGGGTTCTTTAAATTGAGCACAACCCAGAAGGTAAAATGTTGAGCTTAGAGAACCAGGCCCAGATAAATTCATTCTACTGCTCTCTGAAAATGTCCATTTTTGTGCATAACAACTTCTTCTCTTTTAAATGAACAGAAAGCTGTATCTGAATATTTTTTTTTTTTTGGAAGGGAATGGGTAAGAACTTCAGGACTGTCACTCAAGACTTCTGGGCTCTGATTTGCTCTGTGGAGTTCAGGCCAGTTAACTGTGGCACTGATTGACTACAATTTCTATCCTAGTTTTTAGAGTAAATAAACATTTGCAGATACTACTGACTCCAATTCCAGCACTTTTGTAACTCAAATACTAGCTTTTTCATGTACTCTGTAAAGCAGATAGTCTTGGAAAATAACAATGGAACTCCTGTGAAAGGTCACTTAGATTCTTAAAATACACTTTTCTTCTTTGTACTCTGAAACTTTTTTTTACCTTTCAGCCTGAATCTTTTCCAAGCCTCAAAACCATCACTTCTAGGCTTACAAAGAGAAGTTAGACGTTCTACTGAAACCTTCTCTGGAAACCTCTTGAAAAGGGATGCCTAAAATCACATTTCTTCACTTCCATGACATGAGGGTCACAGGACAGCCTGCAGCTCTACCAGAGGTTTAGCTTCAGTCAGAATCTCTCCTCTTCTGTCATGTCCAGCCTAAAACCCTGGTGAGATGCCTTTAATGTGTCACTGAGCTAGGTTCCAGCCGTTAATCTTGGCCTAAGGCCAGAGTAATTTGTCATTTACTGGAATAGCAATTCTACCTCTACAGGGAGAACAAGGAAGTACACATAGGATACTGAATAAAAATTACTGGTTGCATGAAGCTTTTCAAAGCTTTCAAGAATCAGTCCTGAGGTGAAAAGAGTAAGCACCCCAAGGATAAATAAAATGTGTGCACATACACAAAAATGCATGTATTTATTATGAACAAATGTTATATATGTATCATTCTGAGAAAATTACCTCTGCAGTAATCAGCAACTAATACACAGCTAATTTTTCCTTTTGTTACATAGGAACTCACACAATAACACAGGGTTCATCACTAGAAAATATTATTTTTATTATGACAAGAGATTATGTATTTCTGTGTGATTTTCATAAGTCTTACCTGAATAGATGCAAAGAAACTTATCAGATCTGAATTCATAGTCTGAAACAGACTATGAATACAGTCTGTTTCATAGACTGTACTTTTAAGATTTTTGTCTATATCTTCACTCTGGTTTAATTTTCTCTTTGTCTATTGGTACAGCTATATCAAAGCAGTTGTTCTCAAGTTTGGGTCCTTGTTTTATTTTACAAAATATTAGAAGTGTCAATGTTTGAATCTAGGATTCGTTAAAGTGGAAAATTCAGAATTTCTATTAAGTGGTTTCTCTACCATTCCTATTCCAATTTTGGATTTATGGGCTGTTTTTCACCTGTAATAAAGAAACATTCTACACCCAGCAACTAAATATTTTTCATCCATGTGCAAGAGAAACTGCACTCCTTTCAGAATTAGGCCTCAGATGTGATGACTTAATCATTACATTCTCAGCTAGGGTATGTAACACAAGCTGAAGCCAAGATTTCAATGCCTGTTAGATATGTTTATCTTGTTTTTACTAGCATAGCTTGTCTACATACTTATTTAAAATATCCTTCAAAGTTAGGTTCTGAATTTACTCTTAACTTTAAGTCTACCCCTACATGCTTTTGCAAATAACATTCAAATTATATTTGCAATCAAAAGAGATGGAGCTGTGTTTGCTTGCTTCATCTCCGTATCCCTGGTTATATATCTATAGAGAAAATAACAGATCAGGATGTGAAGATAAATTATGTTTGCAAGACATTTAGTCACTACAAAAAGTCAAATGTCATATGAAGAAAACATAATTTTCCAACTTAATTGCACAATTTTAATTCTGCATAAATAAGGCCTAAGGACACACACAAACATCAATGAAAAGGTCAAATACTAAATTGCTGTTCATTAAGTGAACATCATCTGAGTTATGAATGAACAAGAATCCTGTTTTCAAAATACAGGATCTCATAAGTGCTTACATTCTGTTATAGTACCTAGGAACAGGCAGTGGGATTACAATGAGATTACCCTCTGCAAATTTTCCATAAAATCATATCCTTTGATTCAATTTCCAAAAATGACTTCTCATTTTGTTTTGAGTCACTCTTTATCTCCTCTTCTTTCTCCTGCCTTCCCTAGATCCATGAAAACAGGGCTTCTGCAGCTCCCACATGTGCTCCCTGCTGCTGCTTTTTTCCTCAAAAAAGTTCAAATTCATTTGGCACACAGGGAAAGAAGAAAAACTTCTTTTTAACAGTCTTTTTTTTTTAACTTCCTCTGTGTAATGAGACACCTGAAATAGCTTCTTGGCCATGAGCATGGCACAGCACAGAAGTGAATATTCTCCTCTGAGAGCAGCAGCACTGGCACCGCAGGACTTTCCATGAGGTGCACAAGATGTACATACTTGGTCATTAGTGAAAACATGGAACTTTACACAGAACATTCATGAAAGACGAGTCAGAATTATTCCTAGAGAAGCGAACGGCCTGATGTGTATGTTGAGCAACAAGATTCAATCCAGATGTAGCTCTTGTGGCACAACAACTGACTCATTTTTACAATATATGGCTATGAAATGGTGGATGTTGAAGATTTGTAATGGAAAAAATGTAGAATCTGAGGGCTGGGATTATGTGATTGCATGGGCTGTACCTGCAGCTGATCTGCAACTGTTTATGGGCATGAAATTGATACCATTAAAAATATATTATTTAAGCATTTCTGTTATATATAGTTAGGAACACTTCTCAGTTACAAAAACAAGTGCTCTTATTTGGATGTCAATTCCTAACAAGATAGATGTTCTTTCTACTGCTGTAAGGTTACCTACTAATGTTTATTTCTCATATTGTTTGGAAATACAAAGTAAAATACAAAAACAAAGTAAATCTATGTAATCATATTGAATTCATCAAATCTCCAAAAGGATTTTGGTAAACTTCAAGCAACTTGTGATAAGGATGAGGAATTACAGAGTTTAACCATACATTTTGGAAGCAGTAATTTCTTCTTCATTCTGAATTTTCAAACCAAGTTGAAAATTACAGAACCACTAGGTTTTTTGCTCTTTACTACATGGAAGTAAAGAGCAAAAAACTTCCCCCCTTCACCCTTTTCAAGGCAAAATTGGATGGATCTCAGGCATATGGAGCTGTAGGAATGAAAGTGGGGAATTTTTGATGTGGAATGGTGTTATGAAGAATGAAGGATGACATGCAGAACAAAAGAAGATCCATTTTGGATATGGTTAATTTAATGAACTAGGGGGGCATCCAGGGAACACCAAGAAAAAGGCAAAGTTTTACCTGAATCCCATTGTCACTGAAGTTTTTGCATTGTGATACAGAAAGTTCCAATATTTTTCCATGGCAGCCAAGGACTCTCAAGCCCTAAAAAAATCCAGAAAAAAGAATAGAGAAAGGGAAAAAATCTGTTTTCCTGCCTCTTGAGAAACAAAGAAACTGAAGAAAGGTAAAGCGATGTGAAATACTTTCACCAGCAAAACACATTTACAGTTCTCCAAAATTTGGGGTGGAAGAACTTTTTGCAACTTTTTTTTTGGGGGGGGGGGGGGGCGTGTTTGGGTGTGTGTTGTTTGTTTGGTTTATTTGGTTTTTTTTGTTGGAAGAACAAAATACTACTTGCTAAGATCAAATGTCTTAAAATTACTGCCTTGCCATTAAGGTCTTTATGGCTACAGCCATAGCACAAGACAACATTTGAAATGGTGCTGTCACACTCAAAAGTGTATGAACCTTATTCAAGAGAATAAGGACTTTCATTAGGACTGCAAAAGGACCTAAAGATGTTTTGTGATTTTTACTGCTTCTACACCAGTAAACTGGGCAATGTTCTGATCCTAAATGCTCTAATTGGAAGGAAAATTAAATGTTGATTTTGTAAAACTCATTTTGATAATCACAGCAGAATATCTCTGTACTTCATATCAATAAAGTAAATTTTACTGGGAAAAAATGTTATCCCCTTAATCCACATGGTTAGTAAGTTATCTACAATTAGACTGTGAACAGCGCTGCCTAATTGTAGGCAGAGAGGAAGTATCATCCTGAAAAAACAGGCACATGTAGATAGTGTCTGGAACCCAGATGTGGACACTGTAATGATAATGTTGGAAGAGTGCGGCTGGAGTTCAAATTTTGCAGATTCCTCAAATCTCACAAGCTGAATAGATACAAAAAATGGAACAATGAAAGAAGTTTCCAATCCTGGCTACTTATGAAAACACAAAACTTTGCATTTTTCTCAGCAGACGCAGTTGTCTGGTGAAAACTACTTTCAACAGCTTCGTGCAAATCCACAGATTTCAAATTTTTGTTGACCAGACTACTCCTATTCAAGACAATAAAATAGTTATGTGCTTAAACCTAAAATGGGTTTATGCTAGAACTTGAATTTCTTAAAGCAAAGACTCATGGTCTGATAGATGTGATCTCAAGGACATAATTTCTTCTTGCATTTTTCTTTCTCAAAAGTGGCACCACTTTATGCACTTGCTAATGAAATACTAAAGAATATAATAAAGATTTTTTTGCTACATGGCAATCAATTCTGCTATCACTTCAAAGTTAATTTATAATCATTTTATATTGCTAAAGTGACATTAAATCACAGAAAAACTATTTTTATAAATGAAAATCAATACATTGAGGCATTTTGTTAACAATTACAGATTTAAGAAAAAGAGTGAAGACTTGAAAGACAAGGAATGTCACTGAGACATTGATTAAAAAAGGAATGTCATTAGGACATTACATAAAAAAATATGAAACTTTCATGTTTCCAAAAAGAAACCTCTTCAAACAATCTTAATTATTTGAAGAAAAAGAGTGAAGACTTGAAGAAAGCTTAATCTATATGAAATTTTAAACTATTATTCTTGTATCTAATATACATACAAAGGTGTTAATTAGCACTAGTTTTATTAGACTTCCTAATATATTCTCTGATGAATGTCAGTGATCACCATCCAGGATATTGACTTATTTCTGGAAAATTTAATCTTCTGTACTAAATCTCCTCACATTTATGGAAGATATGGTTGGAGCTATCATACTGGAACTCCTGGAAACAGATTCTGGCACAACAAATGCTGTGCAACACACAGACTAGGATCACCCACTCTCCAAAAACCTATTTCTTCTTTAGTGCCAATAAACTACTCCTGTATCTTGGATGCATATTCCATCACTATGGAAAAAGGGAAGACTTTGTCCAGCATCTCTTCTACAGCATATTGTCATTTCCATTTTGTAAACAATTTAAAAAGAAACTTCTTGATCCTCTATAACAGCTATTTTTTAAAGTAATTTTTACATTTTTGTTCTTTTTCAGTTATTTTATATCATAAAGCCTACAGACATTTGCAGAACATCATTTATTATTATTTCACCATGGTTTCTGTGGGTAAGAAAATGACTATTGACTGTACCAGTTGGCGAGGGTCTTCACTTGCTAGAGACAAAAGCCACCTGAGGCTATGACATACCAAGGAATAACTCTTCATTATAATATTCTCATGCTGAAAGTCTCTGCCTTTCTACTGCAGACTGCCATGAATGTATTGTCTCTCACTAATAATAACCGTGTGCTAGGATATTTCCAACTTCTTCTGAGATTTCTGTCCACATATCTCTTTGCAACCTTCAAGGTCAGCATCTGTAATATATCTTTGTGTTCCACAGATATACAGATGTTACTTCCTGTTCATACTCCAAACTAAACAGATTGACTCCAATGTGACTCCAGTCCTCAGACAGCTCTTAAGATGTATCTCCCACCATCTATGCCTGAGCCATTTACTATTCAATTACTCAATTTATCCTCTAAAATGCTCAGATTTTTGCACAGATTAGCTGCAGTCAGGCACCAGTGTCATGAATTGAACACTAGAAGAGAAAAAAACAATTCCTACCATGCAGATTCATTTTGCTATTAAAAATACACATGTGTCAGGACAAAGTTGATTCACATAGTAAAAACCTCTGGGAAATGGGAAAGCAAACGTAGCTGTACTGTTTCTAATACCTGAGTTAATATGATGGTGGGCCAGACCTGTTTTCAGGAACTTTAGGGACATTTTTCTCTTGCAGTGTAGAAATCCCACTGCATAACACATGCCATAAAATTCAATTTCCATACCTAACACCATTTGTGGTTAGACCAGGTCATAGTTTACAAACTATGACTGCCAATGTTTCTTGAGACAGTCCAGATGACAGGGATTCCATTGTGACAAAATATCCTGTAATAACATCAAGCCTGATTTTCCACATTGCTGAGCTCTTTTAATTGCAGCTGATTTGCATTGGGACTCCAGGTGCTGGCACATCTGGCATTGATCACAATGACTCTGTTTTAGTATTTCCTATTTTTTGTAGCATTAAGTTTCTAAGTCTCCAGATTAAATGCTCTCCTTCTCCAGTCTCCTAAACAAGCTGGAATTTGGAGCCCATTTTAATATACTTTAACTTTTTCTTTTCCCTGCCTTGGGAACGTGTGGGATTTGTCACATCCTTTCCTTTGGAAATCAAGTGCAACTAATTCATTTGCAGCCTGTAGCTGGTTATAGGTATTAGACCCAATGATGTCTTTTTCTCAACTGTTACAAGGCTATTCCTCAGTCCTAATGGCCTAATTTTCTAACAGGCCAAAAAGCAAAGCCAGACTATGGACTGGAGATTCAGAATCCCACTAAGAGTGCTAAAAAATTCCTCTAGATTATTGTAGAAAGTCAAAATGCCATTTTTGTTTGGGCAAGGATTTTCTCCTATTTAGAAACTTATTCTTAAAATATTAGTAAATATTTATGTTGCAGCCTGGCCTTCAGGACCAGTCTGGATCTGAAGATCATTAACACATAAGAAATTAAAATGTAGCTAAGTGTTTACTCATTCGTATAACCTCTACTCTGGAGGACCCAGCTATTGCAAAGCATCCCCAACTTCAAACAGCAACTACACACACACCAGCAACTCATCCAGAAGAGAGAATGGGGACTTAAATAATTACAGCAGAAAATTTCATGCATGAGAATGTCACAGCACACATTGCAGTTGAGACAGCCACGATACACAGAGCATCACCATACAATTCCAGAAACCTTCAAGCATCAGCCCATACCAAGCAACACCATTCCAGAAGGCTTCACACATCTGCTCTTTGTGTTCTTTAGCCCAACCATTTTCTATTCTTCATCTTACATGCTTTACACCTGTGTGCCCATTGGGGATGAGGCTCAGCCACAGCCCCATCCCAATCACCACAAACTGCTCCTGAATGACAGTCACTGCAGAAGAATACAGAGAAGCAGAGAATATTTCGCTGTGTACTTTGTACATCCTTTTATCCTTGATTTCAGAAGTGATTCAGAATTGTTCCTATTTTTAATGTATTGTACCTACTTTTTATGTTTCAGGCTATTTCTTTTCTTTCTCATTATTACACTGCATATAACTCACCCCTGACATTAAGGTTCTCCACTAAGCTTGCCTGAGCCTATGTCAGGGCTGGTTTTGTTCCTGGATGCTTTATGTAACTCAGGAGTCAACTAAGCTTATTTTATTACACTTTGTTATGTTTTTCTGTCTAAATCCTGCTTGAGTAAAGACATTTTCTTCAAATGTACTAATACTTTTATACCAAATTACTTTTCTAATGTCCCAGGAATATGGGTGGTCCAGGCCATATGCATCAGCAGCTTGTGTTGGAAGGAGGGAAGTGGGGCAGCTGCAGGCTTTCAAAATCACCCTTGGAGCAAAGCTGCCAGAACCTTGTCATGTAGACATTGGGGAGAAATCAAGGCATTTTAACAAATATATGGAGAGTGTAAGAATAAAATTTGTGACTAGAACTGCTTCTCTTAACTCATGGAAGCAGTTCCCGTGAGTCTGCTTTCTGAAGACAGACACATTTTGATCCTAAGTGCTGATGTTACCATCTCTGTAATAGAAGCTCGGATCCTTTGCATATATTGCAAATAATTTTAGAGTGTTATCTAAAAATTTTGTATGTTATCTCTGCATTCATGGACGCATTCACCATACTCACAATTTATAACACTATAGTCCCTATTGCAAGGAGTTTAGAGGCGCAAAACATGAGGCAAAACAATGAGGGATGGAAGGATAGCTAGAAAAAAGAGAATCTTCACAAAGATTTTAAACTATTTTTCTTTCAAAGAACTCAAAATCTTTGCTCTGTCATTTCATTGTTGCTTTATTTTTTCAAAGAAATATCTCAAATATTTTAATTTCTAAGATTCTTAAAGTTTTCTATAATTTTAAGAAATTTATCTTGAGTACTTCAAGAATGACAAAACCAGATGTCCTTCTACTATCAAAAAATATTATTGAGACTTAAAAAGTGTGTGTTGTTTAAAAATAACTGAATAAAGGAAATATTTTCTGAAATGTAAAAGGATGAATGTTAAAATTGAAAAGTGAAAAAAAAAATTTAAAATGGAATTGTGTGGGGTTTTAATTTAATGTTATGTATTTTCTGAGAGTAAAAGCAGTACAGTCAAAGCCCTAATGAGAAAAGTACAGAAACTTTGTTATGCCAACAGTTCCTCATATGCTTGAAGTTCACTTCCTTTTCATTGCATATTTGGTTTTGTTAATGAATGGTCTTATTTAGCAAGACACTTAAGCAACATGCAACCTAAACATGCTATGAATTAATTCCCTTTTTCTAGCTGGTGTTCACAAGTTTCCTAGGCATATTTTTTTATGCAAAATGTACAACTTTCTATGCCATATCAAAATCTGAACGTATGCAGTGATTACTTTTATTCAGCTTCCAATTTTCAGTTGAGAAGTAGGCTCAGGATAAGTATAATAAACTCCTCCAAACATTAGACTTTTAATATCTGTGTTTGAAGAAGCAACAGAAGAGAAAGGCATCAACACTGAGGGAAAAACTTCAATTTTTATTCAGTCATATCTGAGATGCAAATATATCAGAAAATATGTCTCTATTGTATATTTTCTCCACCTTATACTACTTCTCCACCTTATACTCCACCTATACTTAACCTTAAGTATATGTCAGTCTTTCTTGCAAGAAATTCTGCTCTGCTTTGAAGGGCAGAAGGATTCTGCTGTCATTTGAAAAAACAGAAAGGAAAATTCTCTTTTTACTGCAAATCTAAGTTGCACCTTCTCAGTTTTAAACACTAAACAGCAAGACAGGAAAAGCAAGAGAGATCCACAGCACAGACTGCTGGAAAGCACATAAGCTTTACAATTTTTCTTTATTTAACACAGCATATGGGTGTTGATTACTGTACATGAAACACTGTGCTCTCTGTTGCATTTTCCAACCAATACTTAGCCTAAGTTAACAGAGATCATGGTAGGACTTCCTCTATATGCCAATAAAATGTATAATATAAACCCAAAGCATACAAATAGCAGCTTGCTATAGAGCAGACTGATAGGTGTCCTTTTATCAAGTAAAGTTTTAAGACTAGGAAATGTATTTAATATTTAATGTATTTATTTTATATGTGCATTAATTTTACATGCTTAAATACAGCAAAAAGCTAAAACCACAGTTTTTTTTCCTACAATAGCACTCAGAAATTACAAAAATTAAAATGCTTAATTTATATGTCTTGTGGGAGAGAGAAAACTGCAAGCCTTAGCAACACAGTGTAAGCAAAAAAAGCTTGGTTTGTTGCCAAGGTCATGGGTTGTGCTATGTGAAAACTAGAGTAAGAAGAAACACAGCATTTTAAAAGGCTAGCTGTGGCAAGCAAAGAGAAAGAAAACATTTTTCTTGTAACATAGTGGGACTAAATTCAAGGCAGCATAAATTTCATTCAGATATAATTTTGTGATATTTTAAATGAGCACATTAAGTGAAGACTTCTTGGATTCCCTAACCCTCTTTATTTAGCTTAAGTTTTTTTCACTTTCTGGCCTCCATAAAAGATACAGGCATTATAATATTTTTTTCACGTTCTAATTTTTTTTGCACAAAATTTGTGTTTCAGCCAAGTAATGAAGTTCTTAGTCAGAATTGTGTCTGGACAGTGACTGAGTGAGTAGTCTCTATGGAAAGTTTTCTTGACAAGGACTCTTAGTTTTTTCTGTGTTCAGTACAAAAAATTTGTCCCAAAAGTAAAAGCAACAGTTTTCACAAGGCAGGACCTGCCAATGTTTAACCTGACTCCCCTCAGTGCTTTTTTTTGCTTTCCAGTTTTAGCAGCTTGACATATTGAAGATACCTTGTTAGTAATTCTTTCGTTGGCAATTGTTTTCTAGCCCACAATGGAGAGCAGTGCCTCTGTTGGAGCTAACACTCAGCTCTCTTAGCTTAGCTCCTGAAGAACCTTGTACAAATGGCCTTACACTTCCACTCCATCACAAAAGATAAATGTAGGCAATATTTATAATCACTACTTTTCCTAATCTGTACAAGTCAATATGCAATTTGCATTCAGCAGCCAACATCGAAGGTAAGCAAAAATTAATGATGGTATTTTTAAACTAGACCTTTAAACCCCCCAAAGAGTCAGAATAACTAATTGCTTAATTAGAAAGATGCTCCTCTTTGGAATGGTTGAAAAACTGAGCTTTCTGAAAAAAACTCTATTGGAGATAATAAGAATTTCCATTAGTTCCAGCATTCAGAAATGATCACCACTCCAAATGACAGAGCTTGGGAAACAAATCTAGAAAGAATCAGAACCAGAATCATTTAATCGAAAGATTAAATGTTTATGTTTAAACATTTAATTTGCACTAATAATTTTTTTTAATTTAAGGAACTGAAATAACTTAAAGGAAAAATGGTCTTCTAGCACAGCAGCAGCAAAAGTTACCCACAGATTTTGTGTGCAATAGCAATTCTGTACCCTGCATGAAGAGTTAATCTGAGTCCTTCCTCAGAATGTTTCACTTAATCAATTGCATATCTTGCACATAGCTAACTTATAAGACACACAGAGGTTATAAAAATGAAGTAGATAGGAAAGCTTTCAGCCAAATTGAGCGATTTGTAGACCTGACTACAGGTCATTCAAAACTACAGATGTTTCAATACAGTTCATTATGTACAATTAGCTGTACAATTAGCTTTTCAATGCATTCCCAGAATTTCTTTTGTGTCCCCTGATGAATAAAAAATTAATCCCAGAATTCTGTAGGATAGAATCATGTTTTGGCTTGTACAGTTTGTTGCAGCACAAAGAATCACTGCAAATCCCAAAGTCCCAGTGCTACTAATGAACTGATAACCTGAACGGGGCCTCGTTGTGTGACCACAAGCTACAGTAGAAGCTAGAATTCATAAAGTCACCCTGCAATAATTCAACCACTGTGACAGTTTGGGTGTTATTTCACAGTGCAGTTGGTTTTCATTCAAGAGAACAGATAAATTTAAGAAATGCAGCTTCAGAATAAACAACTTTCATAAAATCCATATGGAATGCTGAGCCTGGCAACAAAGTCAACTGAATTTAAAAGGTTAATATTCTGTAATCACACTGAGCTTGAGAGCTGAAATGGCCACATTATAACTTTTTAAATAATCAAGGCTTGAACACACAGCTGATCAACTATGTAACAACACAGGCCATACACTGCATTATCATACATGAGGACAAGAATGCCATCATTGCTAAACTGGAATAATGTGCCAGGGAGATGAGCCACTACATTGCCTGTGTCCATTTTTAGACATGTTTTTACTCACATCTCTTAATTCTAAAAATCATTATCTATTAATTTTCTTTCTTCAGTTTTCACATGTAGTCATTTCCTATAATTTCGGAATTCTGATTTGGTAGATTTGAAATCCCCATTCCCCATCTCCCTGTGCCACTGAGGGGAGGGGACAGAGAATTCAAGGATGAAGCTGAGCCCAGGAAGTAGGAAGGGGTGGGATGAAGGTGTTTTAAGATTAGTTTTATTTCTCATTACCCTACTCTGATTTGATTGGCAATAAACTAATTTCTTCCTCTGGGTCAAGTCGTGTTTGCCTTTGACAGCACCAGGTGACTGATGTCTCCCTATCCTTACCTTGATCCACAAACTCTTTGCTGTATTTTCTTTGCCCTGTCCACTGAAGTGGTAGAGCAGCTTTGGTGGGTACCTGGAGCCCAGGGTCAACCCACCAATGAGTTTAGATGTGTTAAAATCTGTAACTTTGCTAATGCTGAACATTTGAAGATGTCTGGAAAAGCAATAAAATAAGAGTGGATTTCTACAATACCCTTACTAGTGCTTAAAAAATTTTGTTAGGATAATCCAGCCATTCTTTAGCAGTAGAAGCAGTAGACACGTGCAAACACACTCACAGCCCATGATTTGGCTGACAGACTGGAAAACCCAGCCTGCTAAATGTTAAACCAGAAAATGCAGGCAGCTGTCCCACCTGCCCAGCTAAACTACCAACAGTAGTGGTATTGCTCCAGCAGTTTTCAGTGTTCCTCCAGGCAATATTATCAGATCTTTATGCACCAACAGGCACAAAAAAAGCTTTTGTTACGCTTTAAAGCAGAATCCCTGAAACTTCTCAGGGTGTCAGAAACTTGAGGATCAACAGTAATTCCAACTTCTTTGTATTATTTTCCAGGTTTTTTAATTTTGAAATGTTTGTAAGCTTTGTCTTCCCTGTTCTCACTCACCCTTGACTCTATCACTGTACCACAAAACAGGGATCAAATGTGCAGCTTTGGAACTGCTTCCATTTGTCTTTGTTTCTACTGACACACGATGTACCTGAAGAGGAAAACAAGCCTTTACAGAAAATATATTCTTCATCTATAAATATATATATATGTATTACCATGTTTTCTTGATAATTGTAAAAATTGTCAAGTTTATTTATTTCTTAGTATTAGACAGTAATAAAGTATTACTTCAATATTCACAAAATTAAATAATATCCAAGTTTCAAGAGAATTGTGACAATGGAATTGTCTTTGGTTATGATATTCTTCTTCATAGCTACATTCCAGCTCTATAATATGCCATGGCTATTAAGTGACACTACATCAACAGTTAATTTTTTTTGCTTGAACTGGAGTAACAATGAATTGAATTTTGAAAACATGATACAGGAACAAAACTATATGTATAAAATATTTTTCAAAATATTAAGATACCTATACTTAGATTTTAAGAATGTATTTTTAAAACTGAAAGATGTGTTAACAGGACTTATTAAAAATAAAATAAACTTTAGTAAAATCCCTTTGCAATGGTTACAGAAATCTGATGTGATCTAGTACCTTGTGCAGTCTGCCATATTCAGTACAAGAATATGCTTCAATGGTGAAATCATCTTACACCAGCCTCTGTAATCCACTGGCAATCAGCCACATGAATGTGCCTGGGCAGCATTTACTCATCAGCTTGAAACTTAAATCAGCATTTTGGTTATTCCTTGTTGAAATATTTAAGATGCAAGTTACACATCTGACATACATTAAGAGCATGATCCAAATACCCACTGAAATCAGCTGATTTATTTCAAATTATCTGAATGAATTGTAAAAATACATAATCCTAATAATTTTTGATCATTATACTAACCTTCAATGCTGACCTTCAATAGTTTACATTCTGCAAGGGCTTTAAAAGTTGTGTCAGAAAGTTTTGGAGAAGAAAGACAACCAACATTACCTGTTGACATTTTTCAACCAGAGCCTTTGAAGAAAAAAGATGAAATTAAACATTCATGCGCTCATGCTGTCATGTAAAAAAAAAAAAAAAAAGACCAGCAAATATTCTCCATATAATACCAAAAAAGTTACAGTTTCAAACAAATAGTTATAATCCATGTAACAGTAGCTTCCAGAGAGTGAGAGGCACATAAACCACTGAAAATCTCCACATAGTTATTATGATTGGAAACACAAGGAAAAGAAGTAAGTACCTGGAGACATGAAGTATGGCAGACACCAGAGACAGTGATATAGTGAACAATCACTTTTGCAGAAGCCTGGAAGTTCTTTTTTGATGGGCAAAATCCGTAGCAGAATGCTGTTCCCATGTATTATAGTTGCTTTACCACTGAAAGAAATGAAAAGCTCTCATTTATAAACTGGAAGACCATAATTCAAACACGAATGAAAAAAGAAGACAAAGCAATTGACATTTTGCTGATTAGCAAATCTTGACTCCAACTGCAGCCATTGGCAGTATTTCTGAAGACAGCAGCTCAAATTTACAAAAGAAATTAAATTTTATGTCTTAGCAAGCCTAACAAAAACAGTACAGGAAAAGCTTGAGGTCTTCTCAATGCTCCAACGTCTAACCTAGGCACATAGATACTCACTAAATCAAGAAATGCAGTAATCTTACTAAAAGAACAACAGATAAATATTACTCTGAAATTTAAAGATAACCTAAGGTATCCGTTAAAAAAATGTGTCCTCTAACCAAGCAAAAGTCAGGTTCAACATTTTTTGCAGCTGATATCATTTATGCAAATGACAATGAATGTTACTGTCTCATTATTCTAACTTTGTTTTCCCAACCTTACAAGTTATGCACCTATGGTAGATGTTGAAATTCAGTTTGAAGCAAGTTCTGAATGTAATAAAATATCTTCATTATTTCTTTCCAGATCCACAGTAAAATGTGTGTTAGATTCAGAGGGAGTACAAGGAAAGGTCCTCTGCAGTCACAATAATACTGAGCTCTTCTACAGAATCCTTCATGCAGGACCACAACAACAGCTCTGCCTACTCCAACAGTGCAATATTTAATGAAATCACAAATGGACTGATGCATCTGTCAATTCAGTTTATTCCTTTGATCACTCCAGGGAGATAATTCTTTAACTGCTTAAATTCAATAGATGTCCATTCAGACTTGGGCACACAGAGTGTTTCTTTTCACATATAAATGCTGTATAAACGACAGTTTCTTTTCAGCTTCTACAGAAAGCATAGATGTGAACAATTCCTCCCTAATATTTGCATGCAGAGATCTCACTGTTTTCCAGGCTTTTGAAGTTGTGTAATTTAACAGTTGATGGTTGAACTTGAGGATCTTAGAGATCTTTTCCAACCTTAATGATTGTATGACTTTAGAGTAACCCTGTGCAGCTCAGACTACAGCCCCAGGAATTCATTTGCAAAACATCCACAGAAAAAAAGAGTAGTCTGGCAAGTCCTCCTGGGTACCAAATAAGGCCTGTGGAGAGAAGAATCCAAAGAAGGAATCTTGTAATATAAATAGACTGGGAGAGATTTTTGCTGTGCCCCACCTCTCCAGATGCTGCAGAAGCCTGGGGTGCTTGGCTACCTTGCCTGAGGGGAGCAGCAGGCACAGGCTTTGCTCAGGGTGTGAATATTGTCTGACACCACTAGCAGACAGGAGATGGTCACAGAAAAGCAAGCCAGAAACTGAGCAGCAGCTGATCACCCATCACACTTCAGTATGGTAACAATACACCAGGAGATGCTCCCAGTTCTTGCAATTCTTGTCTCCAGCATTTGTAGCACAGGACTGGTCCCCCCACTACTACTTATCAGTGGAAAGTAGAATCAAGCCTGCTTTACTTCTATCTTACATTGAGTGGGGAGATTCACACCTTGGGTTTCTGGCTCCTCTTTCTGAAAATTTAGCATTTGGGTTCCTGTTGCATGTGAGATGCTTTTTAATGGAGTAAATGACTTTAAGTTATAATCAAGGCAGACTGTCTTTTCTTTTTTGGCATAATGCCTCATCTTTTAACTTATGCCCAGGTTGGCTTGCTCTTTATTTTCAGGCTGAAGTGGCCTTTAAAACAGATTCTTTGTCAGTTGTTTTTAATGCTTTGATGTTAAATGTCTTTTCTTAGAGGACTGTGGCACTCCTTGCACATTTTCCCTTGTGCAAAGGGATGCCAGCCCAGAGGGAAACTGGCTTCATATCTGTCAAATGCATTCTTAGACTTAAGTGTTTGTGCAGATCTCACATACAGAGAGACAGACATACAGACAAACAATATGCTGTGGCTCATGACACACACTGGCACTTCTAGCATTGTTGATGCAAATAATCTGTTGTGTTTTGAGTTCAGGACAAGTGTAGCATATTTGTTTTTCTACAGTGGGTCTATAACAGCCTGCAAAATGACAGAATGAAAACCCTACCATCAAAATAAATGGAGGAAACATTTTACTGGTCATGCATGGTGATATAAATCCCATCAAGTCCCATGGCTCTGACAGCTGGCTGTGCTCAAGGTGGGGTCTGATGTGGTGCAGCTGTGTTATCCTGGATCAGGCTTCTCCAGGAACAGCTGTACTCTAAGAAGCAGATGAAGAAGGAAAAAGAGCAGAATCTTGTTCTGAGGCTGCAGGGGAGGTGGCAGAGAGGGATTATAAAGAAAGAACCATCTTGTAACCACAAGCTGGTCAGAGCATGTACAGCACTCCAGGCTCTCATACCACGTCCAACTGAGATCTATTTGTTGGACAAAAGGACACTGGCTTTGGGAATGTGGTTGATGTGGGCAACACATAAGTGAGGATCTGCAGATAGTACAGCAGACCTCACCATCAGCATGAATAGATTGGATTTGCCCACCCCAAATGATTGCAAAACAAACAGGTGCAGTGTAGGGCTACTATGGCAAAGGCAATCAGTCCTCTTTTCTACTGGTAGTGATCATCAGAAGATAAATGTCAGAAGGGAAAGGTGTGTGCTAATTGTCAGGACAGAATATGAAACTCAATTGTCCAGATTCTAGTTTAGTACTCACTATTGGTATATGCAATGAGACATAATCCTGTCTCGTTTCCTCACCCCAAAATATTCAGTATGTAAGAAAGGGAGTAGCTTAATGGTGAATATCTGAGGGATGAATTGGGAAATCTGTACTTTCTGCTGGTCAAGAAGCACCAATTGCTTTAACATGGCATGACCAAGTTAGTTTACCTAACTCTGCAATAGACCTCTTTCTTGTTGGCTCTTAAGCAGCAGAACAGAAAAATATGAATCCTGGGACCTCTGTATAGCAAAGAGCAACAGAGATCCCAAGGCAGGTCTGAATCACCTCTGGAGACCTCTCCCACTCTCTAATTTCTATATAAATATATTAAGTTAATTTTCTAGTCACTACCTTATCTTAGATGCCTAAAATAAAGTGAAATCCCCATTCTCAAAATGAGAGATGGTAGGTAGCGGGTAATCAGATCAAACTCAGCAATCCTGACAGAAATAGCATGACTTTTTCTGGAATTCAGTAAGGATTGCATAATGTTAAATGCAGTCTAAAGGATTTTTAATCTCTATCTGGAAAACCACTGTTTGCTTAACATAGACATTTGATACCAGAAATAGCAGAAATCTAGTGCTTTCCTCCATGCAAGCCAAACCAAATTATAGGGAAGCAGTTAATAATAATACCACTGCATAGATTGTTTCTAATTTCTTTTTCACTTGAACTGGTTTTTTACTTAAAAATGGATAATGGATCTCAGGCATCATGTTGAGAAAGTTCCAGTGTGAAATATGCATTCAGATAAGATGAAATAAAATTAATTAACATTTAAATATTACTGCAATCATATGTATGTCTCTTTACTTTATTTCTAGAACAATAAAATCTTAATTTTTTTTTCTATGTCCCCTGTGGATTCGCTATGAAACTTCAGGCATTCTCGAAGATAAGGTACAGAAATGTGAAATTTCTTGCACATTTTAGTAAAATAATTGCTTTCTCAGCTCACTTGGAATTTCTGTGTTTAATAGATTGCCTCAAGAGTGAACAGTTTGGCCTGAGAATCAATGTTAGGATACATATGGAGTTTAATACTGTATTCCTCACCCCAGATGAGTGAAATCCCACTTAAACCTCCTCTATCAAATCAATCGTGAGGAAGAATATTGAGGTTATTGAATCTTAGGTCCCACAAAATTCTGCAGAACAGACTTTTTTGCATGACTCAGTAAAATCATTCTATAAATGTCTTATTATTATTGCATATACAGATCAGAAGTGAATGCAAAAATAAAATATAAATGTAAATAAAATTAGGTAAACAAGTAAAGCACAATTCCTTGTCTGTAGGAGTTTTCACTCTAATATGAAAATTACTGTCTTGGGTTTTTTTCTTGATTGCATAATAGTATACTATGATCTGAAATGAAAGTACAGCAAAAAAGAAAGATGGAGCAAACCACAGCTAAAGATCTGTCCCCAGGGATTTAGAAAATAATTGCAGTGAAATGATGAAATGCTTATAAGAATATCAAAGTTCATTTAATTTAACCTTTCTATAGTTTCTTCTGAAGAATAGGAATACACAGGTTTATTATTCAGGTTTGGCTTTTTTGCTACACATACACTACTTTACAATTCTGTCTTTCTCCCAGAACTGACTGGATTTGTGGAATCCAGCCTGCAAGGCAGAATACTGTCTGCAGCACAGAAGGGATTTTGAAGAAACCCTCTTGTGATTCCAGAACTGGCAATACACTGAGGATAGAAATCTGAAAACCAACATTTAGAATTGAGGAAGTACTCTCTGGGGCACATGGGACTATCTTTTTTGTATCCTGTGTTTGTCAAGAATCACAAAATGAATTGTGACATCCTTTCAGATGTTTGGCACATTACATTGATGGCTCGACTCCACATGTTATTTTTCTTTTCGTTTTCCACTGTCCAAAAAAAAAGCACTTATATTAACATATTCCTGAATTAGCATTTTCCTAAAATAAATAACAGAGCATTTGTAACTTATAGTATTCTTCAGTTACACAAGTTTCTATTCAGGAAATGTAAACAATCATTCTCTCCTTCAATAAATAAAGAACATAGCTCAGATGTGCTCCCCAAGTAATGGCCCCTTTTTTTTCCTTGATACGTCTGAAGAAGCCAGAATTTGCCAAAATGAGAATTCTCCCAATGAAGCTGGAGCAGAGGGAAAACAGATGTTGAAAACTGGTGAAGTCTACATGTAGGCTTCTCCAACACCCCTGCAAAGCAGATGTCAAGAAATGAAAGGGACAAATTAATTTTTCCCAGTGCCTTGTTTTCTCTTATCCAGCTGTGGTAACCTACAGCAAGTGACAGACTGCTGTAACACATTTTGGGCATGACATGCAATTGCTTTATACCCTCAGGTCTTTCCAGTTTTGTGTCTAAGAGCAGAAAATTTTCCACCAACACTGTTCAGCTTCAGAAGGAGAACAAACAGATTTTATGCTTTCTAGGTGGGGCTCTGAGAATGTCAACGGTATTATAGGGTGACTTTTGAACAAGACACAAGAGAATCTCTATATTTTTAGGAAAATATGTTGAAGCTCATTAACAAAAATATTTACTGCCTGTGCCATATGGATAAAAACTTTAATTACCATGACTTTATGTAAAACCCCCCATGCCTACAGTTTATCCAGCATTATTGCCATGTATAGACACAATAGTCACAGAAAAGATTGCCTTGTTTTGTAGCAATGGACTAGAAAATGTCTGCTTAATTCTCACTTTTCTGCCCCTCTTTTAGTGAGCTAATTAAATGCCTTAGTCTTTAAGTTGCTACTCACACAATCGTTAACATAATCACACATTTTACAGATGGACTTTGTAATTAACCATTCAAATCCTACAGAAGAAGTGGAAATAAAATAATTAATATAAAAAGAACTGTTATGTTGAAAATGAAAGAAAAAAAACAAGAAAAATTTTAAAAACATTAAAAATACTCATTCTATAGAATATTTTAAGCATAATTTCAATTTTAATAGTATAACTCCTCTACAGTTTTCCAACTACTTCTGAAATGTTAGCCTTACAAAATTTCCTTTGGTTTCATTCATCCAGTGAAGTGGAAAAAATATTTTTAAAATCCTTTATCCAACTGTGATGCAATGTGATGGTTTTTTTGGTTTTAACTGTTCACTTAAGTACTTGGTCATAACCATTAAGCACTGTTCCAGAATCCAAAAATGGAGAAAGCTGTGGAATTCCTTTCAGGGCTCTCAAATGCACTGGCAAGCAAACCCACTGTCCTCTGGTAGGGAGGATTGTGGTTTTCCCTGTTTGATGCTGATCACTTCTCCCTGAGCACTATTAGATCATCTTTCTAGAGGCACATCCCTACAGCTCATGATGACACTTCTAAGCAAGCAAGAATGATGCTTTCGGAAAACAGAGCAAATTACTGGCATTTTGAAAAAGTTACTCAGAGGTAGGTAGTTCTTAACTTTCCTCTAACCTCAGCCCTCATTTCAAATTTCATCCTGTCACTGCACAACAATCTCAGCATGATTCTCATGAACAAGAAACAAATGCTTGGTAAAGAGTAATCAGAACAAGAGTGTTGCCCCATCTTCCTCATCCTTTGTTCTGAAAAGGTTTTGTTAGATGGAAAGTTAAACTCTCATATTCCTCAGACTCTATCTCTACCCTTTTACACATATTTTCTTATATGGGGAATCTTCTCAATTTATAAAGAAATCCATGTGTGAGTCTTTACTTAAACATTAGGAGACTTCAATTGTCTTACAATTTGGCATTTCATATTGCTTTTGGAATATATTTCAAGATACAGTATCTATTTGAAAGTTTCTAAAATAGTACTGCATTCTAAAACCTTTGTTTTATTTACAAGTTTAGTAGGATACTAAAGTAATCCAAAACAAAACTATTTTTAGATTGCACTTATAAATATGACTTCAATTTATATATTAAACCAATGTAAAACTGCAACAAAAGTTCACTTTTTAATTAACTTCCTTCTCAGGAAATCAACCGTAAATTTGTATTTTTTTCCAGCACAGGGTGGCTTTTTTTTTTTTTGATATCTTAGTAAAAACTGCATTTTTAAAGCTCCAGATCTAAACCCCCAACTAATCATGACATAAAATTAGTCTATTTATGGCTACAAAAAGCAAGTCTTGTTCTCATTATGCAGTAAGTACTAGCTGTTTATAGATGTGACAGTTTGCTGGAAGTGATCCAAACCTATAGTGCTATTATTCCTTAGTAAAACTTAAACAGCTGTAGTCATGTAATTCAAAACCCTGGAAGGCTGCTGCAGTGCTTGCTCAACCTCAGTATACCATGAATGCAGGATGCTGCCAGTCATATAAAGGATCCTCTGCTTCACATTATGAAAGAAAGACGTGAACTACAAACGTGAATGCAACCTGGAATTTCCAAACAGATGATCTTGTGACAGCTTTTGCAAGAGTCCAGGTATGGTAAACCTTTGTCTGTGAATTTTCTGCAGTCAGCCAAACTACTGTAAACTGGGGAAGCTTTGCAAAAAAACCCACAGAAAACAACAGAGTAATTTGTTACAAGTGCATGATACAGAATCAAAAGAACATAAAATGTCATTGTTAAAGCTTTCTGAAAATTACTGTAAAGAAAAGATGTTTAATATGAAATAGAATTATCTACTTGCTGAAGTTTGAAAGCCCATTTCTTCTGCTGCAGTTTTTCTCTGCTCTTGTATTGCAAATTAGTGGGGAATAGCACTATCATGCAAGATATTTCACCATATTAATCCAGTAACATTGTAAAATTATCTTAAGCAACTGCAAAAGCAGTTGGAACTTTGTGCATATTTTGCAAGTATGACTTTTCAGTGTAAGTTTGTTGGACTGCTTTTGCAATAGATTTTACAAGCAATGCCTGCTGTAAATGAAAACCAGATCTCTATCAAAAGACACTAAAAGTAGAAATGTGTAGTTTAAACTTCTCAAGTAGTATAATTCTTTAGAAGAGTACTATTAAAAGAATCTGAAAAATTGAAAGGGTTACAGTTACAAAAGTGAGTAATGTAATTTTAGGTTTTGATCAGTTCTTTTGGAAAACATTTCTTTATACTAAACATTAGTTAAGAGAAAGCAAATTGTCAAGTGGAAAATGTTATCTGTAAAATCAAGAATCTATACTCTGAAATTACTTAAATTTCCAGCTGCAGGTTTATATCCTACTGAAAACTATTCATTTGACTGAATGATATTCCCAACTGGAAAAAATAATTGCCACAAACACCACAAATGAAAGCATGCAGAAAATCAAAACCTAGAATTAGGACCTTCTGCTGTGGTAGACATTTAGTCGTAGTCATGCAGTTCTGCAAGTCAGCAAAATTAGGCATTTTGAAGAAGATGGGAACTCCCACTGAGGAGCTGACTGCCTAAGGAGTGGCATGCTGACTTTTGGAATTGACTTTATGCTTTCAATATAGAGTAGGAATTTACTTTAGTTTTGGAGTTGACTTAATGCTTTCAATACATGCTGAACAGAAATGCAAAGAGGAAGTGTAAAAAGAATGCCCTTTGGAAAAAAAACCCCACAAAAATATTAAGAAAGTAAATATAAGATTGCATTTCGTGAAAAAAACCCCAACAATGTGCATTAGAACCAGATATTAGAATAAAAGGCATGTGTTATTTGTGGTGCCTTTTTTTTAAATGGAAATGTTTCATTCATATTAAGTACAAAAGTAAAAGTATCCTTCTTTGTAGAAGGCGGAGCTATTTTGCATTTTAGTGTGATATCCCACAGAAATGAGTGGGGAAAAATAAAACTTGAGTAGTATACTTCCAAATATATCTGATAAAATAGATAATAAATTGGGAGACTGGGTAAACACTGGTAGCTCTGAGTCTTTTTAATGTATATGTTGCTGCAAGGCTGCACAATTTAAGATATAGGTAAGCATTTCTTACTGCATTTTGAAGACTGTGGTCAAAACCTCACAATAACTTCGAAGAGATACTGATTTCCTTTACTGGTTGTTTGACCAATTTTTAATGATCTGAGAATTTTAACACATGCCTTCTTTTTCCATTTTTAAAGTGATATCCTCCTTAAACTCAAGGAGCACACTGATTACCAAAAATCCTTGTTTTGTGTTAAAGCTAAATTCTGCAGGAATTCTGTCATACCACTTTTTCAATTAATTTTGACATTTGCAGTCTCAGGATCATTGTTTTAAAGCAATCTGACAAACTGACCATTTATTCCTGATGCACAGTGTTCATGTCTACCATATTTGACAGAAGTTTTCAGAGGGAAATTTTGACTATCTCTTTTGTGCAATATGGAGGCTAAAATGTTTGTATGGAATAGAATGAGAGAATAAAAAATGACCCCTACACCTCCCCAGCTCCTTGTTCCAATAAAGGATGCCTGATACACCACAGCAAACTTCACATGCAGCATTATGAAATGCAATACTGCCACCTCTAAGCACTTTGTGTTAGTTACCACAGTACACAGAACCTGTGCTGAGCTAATGCTTTTAGGATTGCCATGTGAAATGTTCACAAAATCTGTCTGCTATCAAATTCTTCACAGGACAGCAGCTTTTTGTACATCCCCATAATCTCAGAAAATACGAGCTTTGCTTTTTGTCTCAAAATTATCAATACAAAGAGTGTAATCTCATGGTTTAAAATCAGAAATATAATGTGTGAATGGATAATTTCATAGTAACAAGGTACAGGATAACTGCAAAAGGTTTTTTTTGTCAGAGGAGAATTTTTCTTTGCTATTTACACTTCAAAAAATTATGTTCCAAACTCCAGCATAAATATATGGAAATCTAAAAACCACAATATCAGCCAACATGGAAAAAAGACAGATTATAATAAGAGTAATACTGATGAGATGAGTTGTAGAATTGGAGACACTAATGCAAAATTCGCCAAAACAAATGTTAGTTATGCGAGTATATGGCATTTCAGACTAAGAAAAACAAAAGTCTAAATGTATTATGCAAATGCCAAAGAAAAATGTTTCTGAACTTCATGGGGATGTTGTTGAAAGACATATATTTGTTTTCCTCACAGGAAAGAGAAACAATATGCAGCTATTTTTCAAATCCATGTACATCTTTGTGATGGCTGCTCTTGTGAACAGTTCACCTCATTTCTTCCATGGCAGCTTTTAATCCAGCAATTCTACCTGCCAGGCAGACCTTGAGTTTCTAGGGGTACCTCTGAAACAGGAATGGCAGACTTTTTAAAGAATGTTAAATTCTCTGCCTTCAGCTTACTGAGCTTCCAAATATCAGTTTGGAATAAATCTTTCTTTTGCAGTTGTCACACAAGGCCATGGCTCACACAATGCACCTAGCCACAATCCTCTCTTTCAAAGATAAATTTTTATCAAACATATCTAACTTCCAAACTTCTTGCATCATCATGAGGAACTGGACATGGACATGAAATTTTTGGATAGCGTTTTCTTTAAAAGTTTCGTGAAACTTCAATACATAAGAGAATCTAGCATACATTTTTTAGATATACTAAAAAGATAAAAGAGCTGCTATATGAATGAAATCTGTGGGGCATTTATTTCATTTTGTATATCAGACAGAATGCCACAAATAACTCAAAAGAGAGTATTTCTATTACAGATGCCTCTAAATTTCCTGCAAGATTAAAACAAACATAGTTTCATATTTCTTTGTCAACAGTCATAAAGTTCCTTTAGTACTTTCTCTCTACAATAGATTTTATTTAAATAGTACCATCTCTATACAACAGATTCAGCCAGACTTAAACTGGCTGAATAATAAAAAAACACCCAGAAGTATATGAAAATTATATTTGTATGTATATGTATATCTACAAGGGAAAAAAAAATCTGAGTAATTATCTCTAAATCACCATAATAATTTCTGTACATCTCAGCCATTTTCTTTGGAAACCTCAAACTAGAATGCTGGGAGATGTGATGCTAATGTTATTACCTTTAAGCATGGTCATTTTATTATTTTAAAGGATACCTACACTATCTAGTCTACACTAGCTGGTCCTTCTCTTGGACTTGATGTGGTGTGATAGCCTTCTGTAATTTAGTTGTTTTCATCACTTAAGGCGAAGGCTTGCTTGTGGTATTGGCCTCACTTTTCCTATCCTTTCGTACTGGGAAGAGCACAGAGCACAAGGGACTTATCCCTTGATTGAAGGTTAGCACATGTTAACACATTTTGCTAAACCAATATTACTGTTGGCCAATCCTGGTATCTAAAACTGTTGGTGAATTTTCTCTATGAATTCTGATATATTTCTCTAACTAGTAATATAATTTATTGGAATATAATTTACACAATGCTTCCTGTTTAGTTCTACCTTCTGGAACATTAAACTTGAGTAATTTTAAGGCTTCCATATTTTATCGACCTGCAGAACAGGTACTACTCATATTGTTCCATTCTTATATAATGGGAACAAATCTCCTAGTATGATAAATGTTTCACAATAGATGTCAATATAATGCAAAGGCAAAAAGTCAGTACTTGTACATGAAAATGTAATAGTTGAGCCTGTGTCTTTTTCCACGTTGTGATCACCTTTTCCCTATTTCAGTTATCAGGCAAAAGGACCATCCAGATAACTGGAAATTCAATACCAGCCAATCCTAAAGAGGGAAGTTTGTGCTTTTGAAATCCACTCCTGAAACAAAGGATTTGAGAGAGGAGATATATCAGTAAAAACAGGTATGTAGATGGAAGATAAGCACAATCTGGAAAGGAGTGAAGGCACAGGGAATGGTGAGAAAGCTGGGGGGAACAGTGATGAGGAAAATCTCTGAAACCTTCCATGCAAAAGCAGCACAAAGGGGTCTATTTTAAATGTCTGAACACAAACACTTGTAGCTTGGGAATCAACAGCAGGGACCAAAGTCCATGCACAGGTACAGAGCTGTGATTTCATTGGGACTCCAGAGATATAGCACATGCAACTGAAGGGGTGCAATGAAAGGTTCCAGAATATTTAGGAATGACAGCCCAGAAAGGTGAGGATGGGCTGCACTCTATGCAAAATCATGCCTGGGCTTTGCATTGAAATGGGTGACAAGTCAACTAAGAGCTTATTTGTAATGATTAGAGGCAGATCTACGAGCATTACATTGTGGTAGGGATCTGCTGCAGACTGCTTGATCAAGATGAGATGATGGATGAAACCTTTGGGCAGATGAAGGAAGCTTTACTCTTGCCTACCCTGGTTACTCATGAGAGACTTTAGCCACTGCCATATGCTGCCAGAAAATATGGCTGGGCATGAACAATCCAAAAGACTTCTAGAGTATGTTGAAGACAATTTCTTGATCCAGCTGGCTGACAAGTGGTCTAGGGAATGTGCTTTTCAACAGGTGAAGGAATGTGAGCTTGAGTGAATGTCAGCTTGAATGAACTTGAATGGCTTTGGTTACTGCAGCCATGGAAATGAGAAAATGAGAAGTTAAAAATCCAGACAGAATAAAAATCCAGATAGAAGAAAAAAACTCTGAACTTGTTAGCAGATTTTGGCTAGTTAAGGGATCTGTTTAACAGGATCTCACAGTAGACAGCCCTGAAGGGCAAAGGGGCCCAGGAGAACTGGTTAATCTTCAAGGACAAGCTACTCCATTACTTTTTAGCCTCAGTTTTTACAGCAAAGGCCTGTCTGAAGGCTTCCCAGGTGCCTGGCTGGAGCCTGTGAGCGGAGTCTGTGAGAGTGAGGCAATACCCATTGTAGAAGAAGTTCATGTCAGGGAGCACCTGAGGAAATGGGCTGAGACAGGGTGCATCCAAGAGGAAGAAAGCTGTCTCTTGTCATTGAGAGGCCTCGCTCATTTTTGAAAGGTCATGACAGTCAGAGGAGATTCCTAATGACTGGAAGATAGGAAATGTCACTTCCATTTTCAGGAAATGGAAGAAGCTCCAAGAAACTACAGGCCAGTCAGCTCCACTTGAATCCCTGGGAAGGTTATGTAGCAAATCCTCCGTGACGCTCTGTGCAAGCACACAAAGGATGAAAAAGTGACAGCAAACAGCCAGTATGAGTCTATCAAGGGCAAAGCATTCCTCACTAACTTGAGAGTTTTCTATGATGAAATTACTAGAGCTATTAATAAGGAGAGAAAGGCAGCCCTTGTATCACTAACTTGACTATCCTAAACCATTTTTGTTTGAAGTTCTTAAGCTGTATTTCACCTATGGTAATTTTCCAAAGCTTGTGTGAAAATATTGGTGTTTCTGGACTAGAATACTGGATATACACTTCAGTAAAAATTGACTGCAAATTATACAAAATATTTTTTTAGAAATAGCCTATAAATGCATGAATATATTAAAAATAATTTCTGAACAAAATATTAATGCTATTCTTAGATTAATTTATTATAAGAAAAATTTGCCTATGACATTGCCTTTTCTAAGAAATTATTAATTAAAGCAAAGTCAAACATTGTTTCTCCATCAAGGAAGAGCAATGAAAAAACATTAAAGAAAATTAATGGAAGCAAGATTAAATTTAAAATGTTAAACTGAGAACAAAATGGACAAATACACAATGATGATTGCATTCTTAGACACATTTCAAATTAAACCTCTTAAAAATATAAAGAAATTTAGTGAGACCCAATTTAGTGAGACCCAATTTTAGAGCCCAAGTGGCCACTGAAGGAATAAAGGAAGTTGTAAACAATACAGGATTAACATGTAGTGTTGACAACTCCAAGCTTATAATAACAATAAAACCCTCCTCCCAGACTGGTGAAGTTTTGAAGCCTGTTTAGCAAAATTAATTGAGATTGAATATATCATTTTGCCCTGGTAGTGTAGAAAACCAGTGAGAACTTCATGGATTATCTCTGAATCCTACTAAACTCCATTTTCAAAGTACTTAAGAACACAAGTCTCTACTTTTTATCAGGAAGATTTGTAACCCAAATAGCCACAGCAATTGAAAAAAATCTTTCTTTTTGGTATAAATTAGAGTTTGTAGAAAGAGTTTGTAGTTCTTATATTTAATCCCTGGCATTCACAGATATTTAAGTCTTGCAAATTTTTTAATTCACCTAAAACACCCAAAATGAAACAACAAAGTCCAAACCCAAAACAAAATTAAAAACAAAACAAAAAAACACCAAAAAAACCAAACAACCAAAAAAACCCAAAAACAAACAAACAAAAAAAAAAAAACCCCAAACCAAACAAACCAAGCCCATCCTTGAGCACAAACTTAAACCGGGAATCTGGGTACTGGATGGCTTTCCCTAGTTTGGCTCTGTACGTGTTCCAGTTGTTCAGCACTCAGGAAGTTGGAAAAGACCAGCTTCAAGCTCCTCGTTTGAGCTCATTTTCCAAGATTAACTTAAATCCAAAAAGGTCCACCCTGATGCTGCTTTCCTGAACACATGAGAATCTCCTAACAAAGATCAGTGAGAAATTGGTCCATATACTTTCCCATGTTTAATCATAATGAAAAACAGTAGACCAGAGTCAGTAAAAACTGACAAACAAAAAGAGATAGGACATTGAATCTTCAAAGTAATTGTGAAGTTCCAAGTAGTGTGATGATCGAGTACTTGACTTATACAATCCTCCATGGAAATGCCCATTTAATCTGTTCTAATGTTTTTCTTTTCTTCCAACACAGGGATCCCCATACAACCCCAGCTGTGCCTCCTCAGATCTGTACACCACTGATTCGGACTATCCAAAAATTTCAAGTGTTCCAGCTGTCACAGAAAAGAACTGGGGCCAGCTGAATGTCAGGATGCAAGTAGTTACTATTATATTACTGCTTCTTGTTTGTAAGGCATCTGACTGTAGGAGGGCAAGGAATAGGAGTTTGAGAAACAATGAAAGGGAAAACATCTTAAGGAGAGTATCTAGCACTGTTAAACGCAATGCCCGAGATCTAACATGTGATATTTACACTTATCTTCATGAGAAATACTTAGACTGTCAGGAAAGAAAATTGGTTTTTGTGGCACCTGATTGGCCAGAGGATGTAAAACACATGCTGCTAGCAAGAAACAGAATTCGTAAATTAAAGAATAATATGTTTTCTAAGTATAAAGTACTGAAAAGTCTGGATTTACAACAGAATGACATATCAAAAATTGAGAGCGAGGCTTTTTATGGTTTGGATAAACTTACCACGCTCTTACTTCAGCATAACCAAATTAAGATTTTATCTGAGGAGATTTTTATTTATACACCCAGTCTAAACTACCTTCGTCTCTATGACAATCCCTGGCATTGCAGCTGTGAACTAGAAACTCTTGTTACAATGCTACAGGTTCCAACAAACAGGAATTTGGGAAATTATGCCAAATGTGTGCACCCAATAGAACTGAAAAATCAGAAGTTAAAGCAGGTAAAAGCTGATCAGCTATGTAGTGAAGAGGACAGGCAGGATCCCAAAAACATAAAACGGGAGAAGCCTGAACCTGCCAAACCAGAATTTGATTCATCTTTGTGCCACATGTATGTGTTTCCTGTGACAACTCTGAACTGCAGAAGAAAAGGTTTGTATCTGTCATTATAACTGAATGAATGATTCTAATATTCTATTTATTTAATCCTTTCTACATTTATTTGCACATTATTTATTGCAAATGAACTTAGTATAGCACTTGCTTTGCTTAAACTGAAATTGTTTTTCTCTTATAACTATCAGCAATAAGTAGGAATTCTTCCTATATTTTCCTTCTGCTCTGCAGCCCAAATTCCACAGATATTCCTTAGTGCTGTAATGTATCTAACAGAAATCAAAAGGAATAAAACTAAGCATATTAGTTAAGTTACTAGTCTGACTGTACAACTATAAACATACCAATCAGTCAGATTATAGCTCTGCTAAAACTGTTGAACTGATACAGACAAGCACAGAGTGTCTTTTCTTCCTTCCATTATACAAAGATAGCAATAACTTTGACAGAAGTGAGCTGTGAAGCAGGGCTGGAGCAGCCAGCTGTGTTCTCAATGCCCAGAGGAACCTGACTGCAAAGGAAAGGCTTTGCATCCTCACATTTGCCGCACAAGATTTCTTCCTCTAAGGGAAGGAATTGTATGTTTTTGTTCATAAAGAAATACTTCCTCTGTGTTCTTCCTCCCAGCACCCAGCAAACAATTCAAAGTTGAAGGGACTTCAAGAAATGTTTTTCAGACACTTGGATCCATTCCATCTCTAAATCTTTCTCAGGCCCCTAAGAGCCACAGTTAAGCCCTAAGGGTAAACCAGATGGGGTATATATCAACACGAAAATGCACTTCTATTTGTCCTTTATATTCCCCATATTTTATCCCACGACAAAACAAAGCAAACAAAAAAACAATTCAGAGGAGAATAATTCTTTAACATAACAATTCTGAAAGAAAAAGCATTGCTTGAAGCAGCCAACATTCTGAGACCTTTTCCCCAATTTTAGCAGAGCTTAGCCTGCCTGTTTTATTCAGCTGAACTTCTATCTGCTTTAAGAGAAACTTGACTTTATGTAAAAACCTCAGTGCATCCTTACTCTTGCACCTTTAAGCCAAAGAACAGCTCAGAATTCAGGATAAGGAGATAATAGCTAAACATCAAGGATTAATGATTTCAGTATTTGATTACATGGCTTATCTACTATGCATGTCATAAAAATGGTCTGTGTTCTTTATTTTTTCTTCACCCTGTAAATTCTTTTCTTGTCTGTCTGGCTCAATTTTCTCTTTCTTTTACCATGAAGCTACAACCTCTTTTAATTAATGATTTATGCTGCTTTTATTATTTTTTGATGTTCACCTATCTTACGTTTCCTTGTAGATAAGATCTTAATTATTAGATTATAGATTATGATCTTAATTATCCTTCATAGAACCTTAATTATATCACTCTTACTATTCAGTAAACTGTTACTGAACAAAGCCCAGGCATAAATTATAATTCTATTTATAAGCAAAGACTGACTTTACACTCTCCCCTCTTAGTGGTATCAAAGAGATGAGCTGAATACACAAATATACCCAAAAACCTCTGAGGAAAATAATTTTACTTTTTTCTCTAGGTTCATAGAAACATTTAATGGGATTTGATCTTCTTGGGAGTTTCAAAGGGGTTTATGGCATTTGAAAGCATGGTTTATTGTCTTTAATATTAATAATGGAGGAATAAAGTTATTTCAACCTCTACACAAGAGTACTAGAGGGTACAGGGACTCCCTCCTTCAGGTCAAGAGCTAAGTATGTCAATCCAGAACTTCCTGCATGCCTAGCATGGACACACTGAGTATGTTTCCATACTTTTTTAGAAGTTCTACATCTACTGTGCATATGCTTGACAGCTGGATGTAGATATCCTATGGATATTTGGTATTTCTGAACATATGGCAATCTTTGAGGAAAGCATTGTATTTACTGTCTTTGTATATGAATATTGTACAGCAGATGCACAACTTCACTTGAATTTTCATCAGAAATAGGAGTGTAATGCACACAAAGTCCAGAGAAAACACAAAAACGTCTCTAATCTGTGTGGACCAGAATTCAGAATAGAAAAAAAGTGCATTAGTTAACAAACCAGTAAGATGACATGAAAAGCTGCAATCCATTTTTCCTTTACAATGGAAGGAATGGAATGACAAGCACTCACTCTACCACTAAGTATGTCTAAAGAGGTAGGACAACAGGTCAGGAGCTTTCAGTTAATGCCAGAAAGCTCATGAAAGAAACATCTGAAAAATACATTTATCCATGTGTACGCTCTCTTTTTTAAAAATAATTTGCTTATATCTCAACAGACCAGTGATATGCCAGACCCTGTGGGACTCCAGAACGAAATACTCTATGCCCTTGATTCTGTTTTACCAAAAACAAAAAAACAAACAAACAAAAAATAAAGCAGCAAAAAAATAAGGATTGTTTGCATTTCTACAAAAACTTGTATTTTCAAGGACAGTTGAAAAAAAAAATCTACTTTCTAGTACTGCCAAACTCTCCAAGTCTCCAAATTCAAGCATTATTTGCATTCATTTGGTGATAAATAGGCCCTGAAACTTTGACATCTGCAGAAGCAGGAAGTAGTTCAACCACAGCAGGCTGGAGTAGTTATAACATTTATGTATTTATAATACCACAGCTCTGCTCATAATCAGATATAAGGCAGGAAGACTGGTATGTTGCTGTAGTCTCAAAAATACCTGAGTCATTAGATATCTTCAGAACTTCAGAAGTACCACACAGAGTCCAGCACAGATCCAGAAACTACTTGCTTTCATTCAAAGACGTTCAAACAAGAGACACTGCTCATTTTCCTGTTATGACAGCGCAGGATTAGAACACTCATTGAGCAAATATAATAATCCTGGAGATTAGGTTTGTTAACATTACCCTGAGAGGGTTCAAACCACAGTCTGCACTTCTCAAGCATGGGCCCTTACTACTGCAGCACGAGCTGCTCTTTCTGGAGTTCTTTTGCAAGGAACACTGTAAGGATATGGACACAGATGACAGAGGTCCTTGGCCACTTTGAAAATGCCAGTGATAGAAGTAAGAGAGAGAGAAGCAGACAAAATGCCACTCTGATGCCTGGGTGGTTTTTTATATACTTACTCTGGCTTCTTTTTTTAAAGCAATCAAGCCTTTCACACATATTTTTTATAACAGTATAAAATATAAATATATAGTAATTAATAAATTAGTATAAAATAGGGTACTACTTACCCTATTCCTATGTGAATGGTCTAGTTCTGCTAAAACAAAAATATAAGCCACAGAGGTTTTTATTATAAGCACTAATGAAGAGAACAATTTTCACATGAAATGCAAAGGTACAAGTAATGAAAGAATGAAATTCAGAAGTTGAAAAAACATGGTGGCACTAGTAGAGGGGATAAAAGGGAAAGAAAACAAGGAAAATGTTAGACTGACAATACTTGTCTGTCATGCAACTGTAATACCTAAGCAGTAAGAATAATTTAAAGCTGATACAAGTTGTGTCTTTTTCATTTTTAAGATTTAAAGAAAGTTCCAGGCAACATACCTCCAGATATAGCTAAACTTGATTTGTCCAACAACAAAATTAGACAGCTACGAGCCAAGGAGTTTGAAGATGTCAGTGAACTGAAGATATTAAATCTAAACAGTAATGGACTAGTATACATTGATCCTGGTAAGAATAATTTTAAATACTCATTAAAAATTATTTCTCTTTTCTTAAATACTGTCTCTATCAGATATAAACTGGGTGGGGGGTGGGGAAGGATTTAAAAATCTAGAAGTTGGTGCAAATTTTAGCTTTTGTACATTTCAATTCATAGAGGAAAGGTTTGCACTGAAATATATTATTCATGAAAATCAATAGACAAAGACATATTTCAGTTGCCCTTTCTTAATATTAAACTGACCAAGTGCAAAAGGTAATCCTGGAACCTAAAGGCTAACAGTTTTCCAAAATGCTAAGAAGTTCAATGATTTTTAAAATATCTTTGCCACATGTAAGAAAACATTACATATAGGGAGGCTACTTTTCAATTATATAAAATAACAGACAAACCTAAAGGATTTAAACACTTTTTGGTTAAAAATCACTACATGGAATTGCTTTTAAGTTATATTTTATTAGAACTCAAGTGCCCTTATTGGCAATTTGCTTATAGCCTATGTTCATTTGGATTTAATTACAAACTGGGTGAG
This sequence comes from Calcarius lapponicus, assembly GCA_039654755.1. NCBI lineage: Eukaryota > Metazoa > Chordata > Aves > Passeriformes > Fringillidae > Calcarius > Calcarius lapponicus. The sequence goes on from CM077463.1 coordinate 3,451,500, forward strand.
AGGAAGAGAGAGAAAATGTATCAAGCAAAAAGGGCCTTATCCAGTACCATCTTGGCAATTAAACAGCATCGGAAAGTGTTACTAGCAGTAAAGTGTTACTTGTGAGGTTTAACATTACACAGTTGATTTATTTAAATTAAGACTTTTGCTATTAAATGAAACAAGTATGAACTGCTTGTTTCATATGCAAAAAGTATGAACTGCTCTCTGAAATGTAACTCACAAGCACTTACTATGAAGCTTCATGTTTTCTCCATTCCAAATCTTAAAACATTAATTTGAAGGTTCTATACATGCACACAAATACCTAAATACACAAAAAACCTCTGGCCCTGCACATTGATAATAAGTTTCCATATTCCTATTTCTGTATCATGACAATAACAGCAGGACTCAATGATCAAATCAGGCATTCATCCACCTCCACTGCCTCTATTCTACACTCAGGTACACCCATGAAGTGTTTTATAGCTCTACCAGCAGTGCAACTCCCCTAATATTTCACTTCTGAAGGCATGTGCGATATTTTAAAATTCAATATTTGAGAAAATTTTTTATAGCCTCTAGCCAAAATAAAACCAAAAAAACAGTAGCTGAAAAATTATAAAAATGTTTTTCCTCTTCTAGATATGAATGTTTTTTCCTGACACAGATATGAATGTTTTTTTCTAAGTTAACTTTATAAGGTACCAATAACTATTTTTCTATTGATTAGCTGCTTTTTCAGGCCTCAATAACTTAGAAGAGCTGGATCTATCAAACAACAGCTTGCAGAATTTTGAATATGGAGTACTGGAAGATCTTTACTTTCTGAAAATCCTGTGGCTGAGAGAGAATCCTTGGAGATGTGATTACAACATACATTATCTTTTCTACTGGCTGAAGCACCATTACAATGTTCACTACAATGGCCTAGAATGCAAAATGCCTGAGGAATACAAAGGATGGTCTGTTGGAAAATATGTTCGAAGTTATTATGAGGAATGCCCAAAAGACAAGCTTCCTGTTTATCCAGAAACTTTTGAACTGGACAAAGATGATGAGGAATGGGAACGACACAAAGAGCAAACAGTTCAGACAGTAAAGAAGCACGGTGTAATTGTCACTGTGATAGGCTAATAAGGGAACCCTTTCCCTTAGTAGATTTAAATATCTGATACTTTGAGAAAGAAAAACATGCTGTTTATATTTGTTCTAATTATTCTGTTGGTTTGTAGGACTATCTGGCTATAAAGATGTCTGTATATTGTCAATAATAACTACAGAATGACTTTAGTTCCACAGCATCTAGTAATTGTTTTTGACAATTTGTTCTGGACACTCTCGTGAAATATTCTGGCAAATATTTGAAACTATACAGTAAAAATCAATAGACACAAATGTACATAACATGGTTGGAAGAAGCTGTCTTATGTATGAACACAGTTTATGTTCACACAGAAATAACTGCAGAATTGTGACCAAGACCCATTTTCCTTGAATGTATTGACAGTTCTTTGTATCTATCAGTTTCCTGAAATATTCCCAGAAAAAGTTTCTAAGATTTTTATATTGACTTCCTGTTGTTTCATTGTAGACCAAAAAACCAACTTAAGACTAACTTTAAATACAATTCTAGAAAAAGAGGAACATCAGTTGTTATACTAATTAGGATTTGAACACAGAAGGTGGGTTTCACTTGCTGATTTACCAGTGCTCCTCCTCAGTCTTGAATGAATAACTGAGCCTCTGCCTCTTCCATACCAGAGGTGCCCTGAAACGATAAGTAGCCAAGATTTGGTTGGCTCCCAAGATCCAGCTCCACCTGCTCATAATTGCCTTGTTTGGCTTTTGAGGCAAGCAGAGCAGAAATCTTTCTAGGAAGAATGGTAGGTTGTTGTATCAATTTGACACAGATTACATGCCATCACTTCTAGGTGACGAAGATCACGTGAAGGATGCTGGGGTCTGCATCCAGCACATCAGTGCCCACCCAAACTGAAGGTAAGTATGTTTTTGATAGCTCAGAAGTGTGGGACATTCTCTAAGTTCACTCTTCTCTCAGCTCATTTGTAAAATGCACATTACAGGACCTCCTTGTCAAACAACTATCTATGTGAGTACTCATTGATTAAAACCTGTGATCATTCTAACACTACAGAAACAGGGCAGTACAAATGCCTAAGATAAATAGATGAGATCTCTAATGATAAAATTCCTTGCTGCATAATATACTTAGATCACTAAGAAATGCGTATGTGCTGAGAGAAATTCAGGGCCAAAACTTAAAATTTCTCCTGACTATCATGGAAGAAGTTCTGGGAGACTCCATGGAGAAATTTTCATCCTCTAAAGATCTGGAGACAATTATGGTGTTTTTGCATTCCTCTGGTGCTTTAACCACAAGTCCTAAAGGTGGCTCATTTTGTTCTACAAGACAAAGCACTCAGTGCTTTAGTGCTAACATGAAATAAAAGAACAAGATAAAGGAAAAAATCAGGAGATGTTAAGCGTGGTAGGAATGCCAAAAAATCTCAAAGCAAACACATTCCATTATTATTTGCATTCCATTATGTCCTCCATTATTCAGATATGAATATATTTAATGGTGCTTTGCTGACAAACTGGGTAATTTAGCCATTTCTTCCACAATACCCTTCAAAAACTTTATAGCAAAAATACAACAGTATCTGACTCATCCCTGCTCCTGGAAATATCTTAAGCACTATCTTCACTGTTAAAGGTTAATCCTGATAAGACAGAACAGAGAGGAAAATCCTATTTGCCAGTAACATTCACTAAATAAGGCATATTCTGGAAACTTAAAAGTGCTGAAAGTAAAAAAAAAAGTCTGCCACAAATAGTAGCAAATGTTAAGTAATGTTGTCCTCCTCCTCTCAAATTCTGGAGCATTATCTCAATAGAAAGCCACTGGGTATGATTGAAAAGGACAGGCAATAAAACCACAGCAGAACATCTGTTATTGGCAGCACAGCTAATGGTGAAAATCTGAGTAGGAAAATACGCATTTATAGACCACGTTATGTTAATTTCTACAAAGAGTCAGTGCTGGGAAAAAATACTAGCTTAAGGCAGGCTAAGTCTGGGTAGAAAAGACAATCCTGGAGAAGAATTAAAGAAAAAAGAAAAATATAAGACAAAATCTGTGTGAGCGGTCTTTGATCTCTCAGGTCAGCAAAAAGTACCAGTTGAAAGAAAGAGCAGTGGGATAAGACTGAGGACCACATGCAGTGGCCTAACTGCTCTTGTTCAAAGGCCCTGGGGATTCCCAAAGAGACATCCCCAGTGAGGATCTGGCAGAATAGACAACAAAAATTGCACTAATTGCAACTACAAATAATGTAAGAACACAACAATAGAAATAGGAGGTTGGGGCAAGGATAATATAGGTTAGCATGATCTCCCGGCAGTGACTCATATTCTTTGAGAAAAGACTCTATGAAGAGAAAAAGCATACAGGAGTTATGAAGGTAGTGCAGAAGGAGGCAGCACAAGAAAAAAGATAATGTATCTGAAAAACATACATATGGGGAAAATGACTAACAATTGATAAAAACTTCAGCATTACAGGGTTAATTACTATTTCTCTGAGCGTCTCAAAAATGTACTGTAAAGTACAACCTCTATCAAACACCGCAGCCACAAAACATAATTTAATGTTGACATCTCCATGTTTCTGTATTATTTAATCAAAAATAATTGCCCATAATGAAAGCTCAGAAGAGCTTCCATGTCTAAAAGAAAATCATAGGCCTTCCTCTTCTTTTATAAGCTCTTTAGGTCTCTTCTTTCAATAACTTCTCTCGATTTCCCTTCTTTCTCTGTCCAGAGTCAGGAAAAAATTGCATGATACAATTGCATGAAGACAATTGCCTTGTCCTCCTGACATGCAGTGCATGTCCTAGGAGTGCTGCCTTAAGGGATGAACTACAGTGCTCTACAGAGGCAGTGCCCCTTTCTCTACACAGCCACATAAAACACTGAAAAGATCATTTTGTGCCGTGTTTTCCATGACAGAATACAGGAAAAAATAGATATGTCTGTCAATACTGGAAATAAAACACTTCAAAAGCCTCTGAGGAAATTTTAGCTCCTGCACTATGAATACTAATGGCAGTGTTTAAAGGCAGTTCCCAGTCACACATGGAAGACAAATGATTCTCCACAATCTCTGAGTAGGTGGAGGAATACCACAAACAGCTGAGCCATAACCCATGCATCTCATACACTCATATTCTCTGGCACAGTAACACATTGATTTGCCAAAGACAGGCTGAGCTGGAATCATATTGACATTCACAAGCAGATATTAGACAAAGACTTCTATTTCATGAATGCACCACAGGCCAAAGTAAAGAGTACACAAAGCCAATTTTTTAAATTGCAGATAATTTAAAAAATTAATTTATCAAGAAAACCCCACAAACATGTTTAGTCAGATGAACAGACCTAACCCACAGTAAACATAATTGTTTTCTTAACATTAACAATAAAGGCATGTTGCCAAAATCTGTGTAATCTTGGATTTATTTAGAAATATGAGGTCAGAGCTGTAGCTTGGATAATTTCAAATGGAAAGGTAGCCGATAACTGAACAGACAGCTCAACTCAGTTTGTTAGCTGAAAAAATGTCAAAGGAAAAGAATCTCAATATGATTTGCAATCTCTAAAAGAAAATAGATAGTTTTGCATCAACATTAAACCATCCACAAGAACTTAAAAAGAATGGCACAAGTAGGCAATATAATAAATATAGCTAGCACCATAAAAACATATGTAGTTAATCTAAATATCAATAGCATACTGATTTAAATGCATTTCATGCTTAAAAAAACCTATTGTGTACCTTCAAAGCTAGTAGAAACTGCTTTAAAATCAATGTTTTCTAAAAGCCCCTGTAGACTGTCATATATGATTCATCACAACTAGTTTAAAATAGCACTCAGTAGATGTAAATAGACAAAATGTTTGATTTTGAGCCTACAGAAAACATTGATTATCTACGAAATTGGAAAATGCAAGATTTGTAGAGACAAGAATTGAATTTAGTAAAATAAATGAAAATGAATGGCAATCAACATACTGACACTCCAACAGATATAATCAACACTAGATATGAATAATTTAAATAATGTGACAGTGAAGGCTGTTTGTATACAAGAAGTAATTCTATCACAACTGTTCTTTACTTTTTTTTTAGCTCTAGACACAAGAAACCTTACAATGATTTTAGTTTTGTACCCAAATTCATAAGGAAAACAATCATAGAAGGATTTAACTTTTTTAAGTTCAACACCCATAAAGGAGGTGATGTGGCTCTGTATGGTTTATTTTGCCTTGCTTTCTTTATTAGCTCCCAAAATTCGTGATGATACTGGATTAAATTCTGTCATTAAACAATTTGCATGCTGGTATAATTGAGAATGTTATTTTATCCTGTGATATAAAAGCCAAAACCATGACCAAAATACTACTTATTCTTAGCCAGATTTTCTTTTTCATCACCAATCTAGAGACAAAATTGTTCTCATCCATAACTACAGTAATTTTCTAAAGAAAAAAAAATCACTCAAATTGCTATAGGCTTATCAACAATTTCAATAATGTATTATCTGATTAAATAATAAACACATTATAGTCTCAAAACATAAAAAAACACTTTTTTATTTTGAAAATAAAAACATTTTCCTTTTCTTTTTATGCATTTGAGTTCAGTTAAAGTGTAGGCTAGAAAAGAGTCAATCAGTTACATTCTCCTGCTTCAGAAATACTGTGCCAGGAATCAAAAATGTTTGGGATCTGGCCTAATTTTTCTTCTCATGAAAACTCTTCCAAGATGTTTTCAGACTCTTCATGATAAAATAGATGAGTAACAGTTGGGATGCAGGTCTTTTTACAAATCAAGTACACTTTCACACTAGGTCTAAACCTCTCACTCTGATCATAAAGGCTTTTAGTTTTCCTGTCCACTTCTCTGCTAAGTGAGAAAAATCTTGAGAAAAATATTACTGACCCGAAACTATTGCAAAATGATGTCACAAAGGGAATTAACCTCCAAACCCTCAGTCACATGTACTTACATGCACAGAATCAGGAAGAACTAAGATGCTTTTTTACATCTAGAAGGACTTTGAGTTGGCAATAGAATCAAGTACTGATTATTTGTGAACATCATGTTAATCTAGGACCACGGTTAGGTTTTGGGGGTTTTTTTTAGCTTATTGTTGTTTTTTGGTTAAGTGGGGTTTTTTGGTGTTTTTTTTTTTTTTGGGGGGGGGGAGGTTTGGGGGTTTGGTGGGTTTTTTTGTTGTTGTTGTTGTTGGTTTTTTTTTTGTTTTTTTTTTTTTTTTTTTTTTTTTTTGTTTTTTGTTTTTTGTTTTTTTTTTTTGTTGGTGAGCCTCTTGTTGGAGGCCAGTAACCACCAGTATAGCCCAGGGGTCAGTACTGGGGCGAGTCCTATTTAATATCTTCATTAATGACCTGGACAATGAGACAGATCAGGGCTGCAGAAGACAGTGAACTTGGAGCAGTGTCTGATAGACCAGAAGGTCATGCTGCCATCCAGAGGGACCCTGACAGGCTGGATAAAGGGACTGACAGGAAGTTCAAGAAGTTCAAATTCTGGCATCTGGGAAGGGACAACTCAAGGCACCAGAACACTTTGGGGGCAGCCCAGCTTGGAAACAGGCTGTCCGAACAGGACCTGGATGTCCTGCTAAACACCAGGTCAAACCTGAGTCTGTGATGTGCCTTTGCCAAAAGAAGATTGGTGGTATCCTGGGCTGCATTAGGAGTGCTGCCAAGAGATCCAGAGAGGTGATATTTCCCTTCATCACAAGTGAGGCCATATGCGGAGTACTGTGTCCAGTTCTGGGCTTCCAGTACACTGGAGAGAGTCCAACAATGGGCAAAAGGATAGCTAAGGAATTGGAGCATATTCCCTGTTAGTAAGGCTGAGACCTCATTTGGAGAAGGCCCAGGGGGCTCCTAGCAAGGTGGCATTTACTGATACCTTAAAGCTATGCCAATGAAAAGAACAGCAACCTCAAAGATTCAAACATAACACACATGGATGTCACTTCAGCATAATATTTTCCACATGTTTACATGCTAAAATGCCACATATCCACAACCATTTGCAGTACTGCATTACACCATCACATGCTGAAACATCTGATATGTTTCTTACAATCTGCAATTCTAAGTATGCAGAAGAAACCAGAAAGGAACACAGTTAATAGCATCCTTCATCATCAACTTTTATAAGAGCAAAACTTCATGCTTGTAATTACTTTTATAATGCACAATAATACACTAATGGCAGCGGTTTAAACTTGACATGATAATTGGCTGACAACAAAAATAAAAAAAAACACTTTCTAATTTTATGCCATATCCTGCCCCTGAAGAGAATATTTTCTTAAACATTTCCAAAGTTTGCACTTAAGATATGAAAGTTAATAGTAAGGTATCAGCATGAAAACACAGCAAAGATGCCACTGTGGTTTACAGAAGGGTATTTTCATATTAGCTACACAACTTTCCGTTGACTATAAATTCATTAGAAATTCAAGTCAGGTAATTTGCCTGCTCCTCAAAGTATGTTTAACAAGCTGTCTCCGTTCACTTTTTCCAGGTTTTCTGGCTTTATGTTCTTATCATAGAATTTTTGGAACTTGCTATAGCCACATTCATTTTAAAGATTTTTAGCTGATTCAGAATGTAGTTGGGGTTTACAAAGATTTTTTAAGGTGTAGAAATGTGCAGGCCTTTTTGATAGCAAATTCTTCTTGTGTGTCTTTTCAAAGACCTGCATCCATGATAAATATAGCTGAATCCATCATGGGCTTCTGTAACCAAAAGTCTGTTTAATTTGGACATCTGGATGACTTCCTTAACTTCAAAACTCCACTCAGTTTAAAACTCAGTATCAAGACCACAGCAGCCACCTTTAAAACACAGCAATCATTTTCTGTCAATAACTCAACATCAGGGTACTGTGGTACCACTGACCTTTTTTAGGAAACTGCAATTTACAAAGCAAATGGTTTCCAGCTGGCCATGAGGACAGAACTTGTCCAGTCATAAGTAAAAACTCACAATTTTTTTTGGCACAGGAGCAGAGCAGAAAGCTGCAATAAATGATAGTGTGCTAATAATTATATTTACTAAATAGTCTGTAATTTTGAAATGATCCATCGCCAAACATCATTTACAGTGCCAGAGACAATAAAGGCCACTAATCATAAGTTCCAGAACTTTGAAAAGTCCAGGCATGCTTTATTTTCCACAGTCTGTGAATGCTCAGAGCAAACACATATTTGGCCTGGAGGAGACAACACCCAATAATGATCTCCTGTTGAAGGAGACTATCTGCATTCTGGATCCATAAAAAAGAGAACATGAGGATTCACAGAGGGACAAAGAAAGAGGGAAAGAGCTCTGCCCTTCTGCAGCAAATGGTCAGGCACTCAGCCAGAGCAAACCTCTGCTCTGTCTTCTAAAGAGAAGAGCTTTTTCTGCATTTCCCATCCTGAATAAAATAGTGACAGCTCAAGAAAAAGAAACCACACAGATGATAGCCATGCAGATTTGCAATTCTCTCTGGATCAAGGGAGCTGCAATATTTTAAATAAAAAATGGAAGCATTTCAGTAGGCTTCCTGCTTTTCTGTAATAATTTTTGTTCCCTCTGCACTTTCCACATAAATAAAGCCATTATTTTGTAGCTTATCCCCAAGTTCCACAGCCCTAGTTCCCAGCACTCATCCTAGGGCATGTTGAATTGTACCAGAAATCTGTGTTTAGGTGACTTAGTTGACCTATTTTCTACAAAAGTGTACACAATATAAATGTACACAATTAAAAAATTGCTGTTATATGCATTCTAACCTAACAATGGAAGTCAAACCAATCAGTGCAGCTGCTATTAAGAATAGACAGAATTTGAGACTGTTATTCCCTGAGAATGCTGTGATACATTCCAGAAACAAGACATTAGCCAGCTCAATCTAGTCAGACTAAAATTTTAAGTATTTTAAGATACCAGTTTGTCTTATGACTTTCTTAATTTGATTTTCACACCATCCTCACCTCTCATCATGCATCCCATCTAATCAAAGCTGACTCCAAGTCTGCGATCCCTCCTATTTTAACCCTATCACTGCACTCATCACTTCCCAGAAAAGCATCCAAACTCTTTCCACCCTGTACTTCTGCCACACACTCCATTTCTGTAACACCTCCCAACCAGCATCACTGCTCAGTCTTGGGAGAAGAGTACCAGCACCATCTGTCCTAGCACAGAACACAGGGATCTGCCTCTCCAAGCACTCATGGCATCAAGTTGTCACAGCCCAACCTGTTGATGGCATCCTGCAAAAAGACATCTAGATAAATTGTTGGACCAAGAACATTTAATTTACACAGCACAACTTTAGATTATATATTATGTATTTTTTGTCTCATGCAGACCAGCTACCTAGACTTACATGTCTTTTTTTCCTTGTCAATCTGCACACACATGTTCCACTTCTGCATAATAACTTTTAATATTTAGGTATTATAATGGACCTATTGTAGAACCATCTTCCACTGGCTTTTTTTCTCATTCCTTTCCAGCAAATTATATTTTATCCATTCTCTGAACTGTAAAACAGAATGAGTAATTTGTAACAGTTTCTGACCTGAAGTAAAATCCTCAACACTCCGCAATTTGCTGTAAAATTCAAAGCAGTCAAGTTCAACAATATAAACTTCTGAATAGAACTGATGTTTATTATTTATAATTTAAATAAAATACACATTGATGATATTTTTCAGTAGCAATTCATCCACTCATTTAAATAAAATTTCTACTTGTTTGCAATTTTCTGAAGTATCGAGCAATAAAAATTTGCTTGCTTCCCCTGCCATAAAGTCCTGTTACTGTCATGTGTACTTCACTAAAGTACAGAACTGTATTTATGGGAGGACATTTGAGTGCTAATAGAAAATAATTTAAAACTGCTAGATACATGCATTTACTTAGATGCTATTCATATTTCCTTGGCAATACAAAAAACCCTAGTGTAACAGAATGCAAATTCAATTTATATCTTACCAATTTTAACCTTTGGTAGAAGTCCCATTTTCCTTCCAGGCTAAGCAATAAGAAATAATTAGATTCAGAACAAAAATGTATTTCCAATGAGTCATATATCACTGATATATTAAAAATCAGTATCTCTCTGTATCTGACTTGCTGAATGAATAAGACTTTCCACGGATACATTCATTTGGCAAAACCTCCCTTGTATCATATGAAAAAAAAATCCCAACATATTCTTGGGAGAGATTATAAATGGAACATGTTCTGTTCCAGTCCAATGTATGTGATAATTAACAAAACTCTAGGCTGAGACAATCTTAGAAAGGCTGCTCTGAAGGAAAAATGAATACTCTTCCATGTCCTTATTGTACAAGACAATAAGATTAAAAAAAAAAGGTGGTGGGTTTGGGGTTTTTGGTGTTTTTTTTTGCGAGAAGGGCTACTGTATTAGGAAAATATTTGTAGTAGAAAGGATTGTGAAGTACTGGAATATACTGCCTGCTGAGATTGGTGTGTCTCCAACACCTGTGATATTTAAAATGACTAAAAACACCCTGGACAAATCTGCACCAAGGTTAACCACAGCACAGCTTGAAAACATTCACCTCCCTGCCAATTTTGTCGTTCTTAGTAAGGATTTATACCGGTGTTCCTAGCAGAGTTGTACCTCCTATATAATAAGCACTGTATGCTTTTCAAAACAAAATAACCTACCTTACCTAATTCTAAATGGAGGATCATGAAATTTTGTACACATAAAAAAGAAATCAGTGGATATGTTTATTTATTGTGATTGTCATATTTTAAAACATATCTAGGTATTATCCCCATTTTTCAAAGGAAAATTTGGATTACATAAAGTGTGATCTTCCTAATCCCAAGCACAGAAAACCAAAGAAAGAGCATAAGAGAACACAGATTGTTTACTTTCAGACCTAAATGAAAATTGTCCTTTCATGTCTGGGTATACAACCATATATCTCACAAATAGAGCTGATTAAAGTACAGAAGTGTCAGGTTTGGAACAGGAGTAAAGTCAGAACTGAGGAGTTTTAACACAGAATAACATTGGAGGAAATTAATACCAAATCTAAGTTTGTAATTTCACTTTATGTTCTTGTCTTAAAATTAAAATTTTTCCTCACACAAAGGAGCAACATAAATACTTAAGTAAAAGATTTTTCCTATGATGTTCCTGAAGTATGTGTAAAATACTTATAATTACCCAAAATAAAACTTCATTAAGTTTCTGATGTAAAAGTCACACAATTCTTTTGCACACAACTCTTTAATAATCTAAAAATTAATTTATGGCAGTACACAAAGTAGTGCTGTTTTATAAATGTTTTGAGTCACACAAAAAAATTAAATCTTGTCTTTCCCACGTTGATGCAAATTAAAGGATCTAATTTGAAGTGATGAACATTCAAGTATAATTTTCTGTGTATATTTAGAAGTACTGTGCTACCAAATGACACTACTGTTTTTACACAGAGAAGTTAAAGAAAAAGTTAAATTAACATAAAAAAACAGAACTAATTTCTATACTCAAAGGAAAGCTCAATAACTGAAATTCAGGCTTTCATCCCTCATGTCCACTCTTTTATTAATCAGTTGTATTCAGCTATTTAGCATACTAAATATTTGAGTTACTCTTTGCTAAAATTGTTTCATGACCCATTGTAATGTCAGCCATTTACCTCACGATTCTAACTGGTATTTTAATAAACCTGTCTAATTTCTACAAAACCAAAACTGTGTAAGACTATGGGCTAAAAATATCACTGTAAAAGAAAATAAGAGCCTTTGAAAGTACAAAAAGCAATGGACCTCAGAAAATACTGGGGTTTATCTCATGTATTGCTCTTACACCTAAGAAAATCTATGAGAGGATTTGACTGCAATAAGTTTGTATATGTGTACTGTATAAATCAAGCATTCCACTTTTGGACTGATCTGAATACTAACTGAATAGTCAGCAAAAGAGGAAACAGCTGAAATGTAATTGCTGTGAACTCAGGACAGATGTACTAACAGAAGACAAAATTGAGTACAGTTATACAGAGATAATCAAGAGAAAAATCCAGTCACACTGCATGCCAGCTTACTGACTTAATTGTTTAGTGAGTGGATCCAAAGATTAAGGATTTATTACTCACATCCCATTGAAAACTTCAATCAGAAAATTGCAGAGAATATTAAAGCAAGAAATATCACATTATTTTCTAAGATTCCAGTATAAACAAAACTAAATCCTTTTTTTTTTTTTAATCTCATGCTGTGCTGTCTTCATTTCACAGAGTGAAAGAATACACAGAGAACAGAAAAAAGGAGAAATACCTCACTTAATGATGCAGTGCCTGAAAGACACATCCCTGGTTCATATAAGCATATGTGCTGTGGACAGCAATGAAGTTAAAACACTTAACATCACCTCAGTTTTGATTACCACAAAAGTAAGGGTTTAATATATCAACTAAACAAAGAGAAGCATCAAGTGGAGACTATAGTCATTAAATATTCTGTAGACAAAAAAATCACAAACAAACAAAAACCCCAACTGCCCCCCAAACCAAGCATATAAAAATAAAATATATTCTATGTTTTTATAGATATTTTCTTACTGTTTTTGCAATATCATATGCCATCAATATTTGCAAAAAACAGTATTATCATTTAAGTTGCAGTCTACATAGAAGATGCAGTACCATTAGCATATTTTAAAAGTCCACCTGCAATATTATAAACCACATAGCACACACATACACACACACACAGAATAATTCAGTATGTATCATAAGAAAGTATGTAATCCCTTTGCCATTATTTCTCTGAGCTTTTCTTCTAAAAATGTAAGTGGATCTTCTGGATGAGCAATAAAGACACCACAGAGCAGCACAGCACTGCAAAAAGAAGCTGCAAATTAATTCCTTGTATTTACAGCAAAGTATCATCTAGTTATGAAGCTGTTAAAATAAACAACAGTTTACCAGAATATTTTAAAGTAATGCAAAATAGAGGCATTTCCTTTTATCAGCTCCCTTTCATTCAATTTTTAAAGGTAATATTGCATGTCTCAGCGTAATTCCATTGGTAGACTTCTAAGAACTGAGTTTAGGATAGTAAAATAAGTGGCATTTCTTTAGTAATTCCTACAAAGAATTTCATTGCTTTTAATGTGCATTAAAAATATATATATAAGATTGGATAAATAAGATAAGATTGTATATAATATTGGATAATGTATATAAGATTTTATTTACTGTTGAATGGGCAAAATTTGATCCTGTAACCAACACTGAAAGCAAAATGCAGCAAAAAATATTTGCTTTTCAGGATTGTTTTATTATACAATTTTACATTATCTTTTAGTAACAATGCACAATAACCAATGAACCATTTTTTCTCATTTGTCCTTCAGCTATCTTTAGCTATCAGCTAAAGGACATGGATCATTTACTTTTGGACTTTCAGCTCACATACAGCAAGAACATTCAAAGTATATTCATGTATATGGGCAAATTGCAGTTATTTAAGTGAATATTTATTGGAAATGATAAAAAGTTCTTGTGCCTGGTAAAAGTGTCAAAACATGGCATGCAATATTACTTTCCTTTCAAGACACGGCCTCTTGCTGTTACTAAATTAATGTGGAGCTTGTGCTTGAATTCTTTTCAGGAAGCATGGTGGGAGGACAAAGAAAAAGAGGAAGGCTCTAAATCAAACCCATGCTGTGGACAAAGAGGAAAAGCCACAGATGGCACAGAGGCAAAAAAGGCAAGTTGCCTGTCAAATTTCCCCTTGCCCTGCAGAGGCAGAGAGCAGGGCAGGCAGGTAGAGGGAACAGCCCAACAGGCCATCCATGCTCCAATCAGTCCATGAGTAGGGGCAGAATCAGCCAATAATGTAAATTGGAAGGGATCTCTGAAGGTAGTTGAACAGAAGTTCTTGGCATGCCCCATTATTGGAAGTGTTAAGAGTCAGGCTGGACAGTATTTTGAGCAAGCTGATCAAGTGAAAGAAAGGTGTCCCTGCTCATGGCAGGGTGGTTGCACTAAATGTTCTTTGAAGGTTCCTTCCAACCCAAACTCTTCTGTGTTTCCATGAATCTAAGTCAAGACCAATATGAAAAGGTGAAGACAAAAATGAAGGCCATTGTCTTCAGCTTAGACATCTGAATATTTACAGCACTAGTCAACCCACCAATTCCAACCTTAGCATCTTTTCAATCCTTTGAACAGAAATGTAATTTGCAAGGTGTGGCTGACTGTTGACTATGTTAAAAAAAAAAGAAATGCATCACTTATCATTGTAACTCACAGCACGCAATATTTTAAATAGTAAACACCTAAATGGTTTTTTTATCACAAATTTTCCTATGGGCAGATTCCCAAAGCCATTCCCAACATTGGTAAACTACTCCCTCTGCTGGATAAGCCAGTATGTGACGCCATATTTTATTTCAAGTTGGTTTCATAGATTGTTTGCCTTTCCCCCCACCCCTTTTTCAAAGAAACAGACAACTTCTTCTCCTTTAGGTCTTCTGAAAGTTCTACAACACAAGAAATCCAGTCTATCCAGTGATATACTGGAATGCAATGCCTCTGTTTAACATTTGAGAATATTAATTAAATAAGGAAGGAATTCTAACACCTCGTCTTGAAATCCTCATTCAAAAACTCTTCAATAAAGCTCAGATTAGGTGTAGAACAGGTAAAATATGTATCAATTATGACAAGCAATTAGGTTTGTGCAAGTCTGGCCGTTTCTACTAGACTTCTACATAAGTCTCACAGCAATCTGGAAGAGTCCATCACCAATGTTTTCACCCTTTCTTCTTAACAACTCTTTAGCCATTGTCATGGTTTGACACTGGCACAATGCCAATGCCCCATGAAAAGACACATTACCCTTCATGGCAAAATAAATTTGGGTCCTAGGGCAGAAAAATCTTAGGCCAGCTCTTCATCCATATTTACTTCTGACATTGTAAGCATACAGCTGTTAACTGCAGTGAAGTTGTCACACACAAGAGTGTTTGTAGGATTACAGTTTTCCCCTGACTTTTAATGAATACTGGTTAAAAATTAATCTGGATGAGAACAGAGAGAAATCAGACAGGAAGGAAATTCTCAGATCCAGCAGGGAATCCTAAATTATCTGGACAAGATTATTTGGATTTCAGCTTGTTTGGATCATGTCCAAACCACAACCTCATCATAAAAAGACTTAAGTAAATGTCCACTTTAGAACTCCATATCCTTAACTGTGAGACTATGTGTATAAATGTTCAAAGGTCTCAGCTTTGATGTTCCTTAATAAAAGGACCAGTATCATCTCATTTATCTTCACACCAAGCATCCTGTAACTTCATAAAGAAATTTAAATATAAGAAAACTAAATAAGAAATATGGCTAGATATCAGCAAGCAACAACACCTAAGAAACAAGAAAAACAAGGATAAAAATATCTCACACAGGGTAATTTTTAACTGGTTCTTTTTAAAACAGTCTTCCTTTAATCTTATCCTTAATTCTTTAATTTTTAGTCCATTAACTTAATTTCACGGCTGCTATAATGCTGTTATAGCTATAATGCTATAATTTTTGCTTGGAAAGATATGAGCTGTTTTCTAAGTGCTGAATCAAGAAGGACACCTCATGCTGATACATCTTATATTTTGGGTTTTTGTGCTTAGAAAGCAAATAATGACCTAGAGACAGACTCCCAGGATAATTACATGGCAGCACTGCTCTGTAATTATTGTGATTGGCATAAGATTTCTTTATTAGTATTTTCATGGAAATCTGGGCTGTAATAGCTGTTTGCAAATGGGGTCTATTTTGGCAGCTTAAATATATCAGGATATCTCTTAAACTTGCATTTGTGCATTGGGCCTTTTTTTTTTTTTTTTTTTTTTTTTTTTTGGTGTGTGTGTGTGTGTGCGTGTGAAGGAAACTGAAAAACAGCTGCTGCAGATTTGGTAACAAGCAGAGGTGAACATGACAAACAGGGAAGAAAAATATAGAAACACAGAGAATCACAAAATTCTTGCAAATTCTAAGGGCAAACCTACCACCCCTGTTTCCCCCACAGTCCTTCACATTGTGCCAGTTTTACTCTCTGATATTTTTAAGTCTATTTCTCTTATGCCAACAAGAATACCTAATCCACCAGCATATCTGAAGCATGATCCATGAAGTGTCACCTTTACGACTGACAGGTGGTTAGAAAACATGGATTGCACCCACTCATGAGGAAGGAATTACCTGGCTGGAATCTATAGGTTCTTCTGTAATTAACACAGAAGTTAAACGTACCAGGGAAAGTGCCAATGCAGTTCACCGAGTTCGTCTTCATTTAAATCCTCGTTTTAACACAGATTATAAAGCAGAATTGCTTTGTTCCATCTTGTTACTGCTCCAAAAGTTTTTATAAATCATTTGAAGCATGCTAGTGACAAAACGAGCAGAACAAAATCATGCCCCGGGCAGCAGAGGGCAGTGGGAGGAACGTGAGACTCCCCGGCCAGCGCTGAGGGGCGCCACGAGCCGGGCCCAGGGCTCTGCTGAGGGCCGAGGGGGACCCTGGGTGAGGGAGGGTGGCGATGCTCTTGCCACGGATGTTCCCGGGGAGTTTGTGGTCCCACCGGCTCCAGTGGGACCAGGCTGCCGACCGCCTGGATACCCAGGGGGAGGCGGAGGGCCGGGGCGGCGGAGACGGCGGTCCCCCACTTTAGGGATGATGTGCCCCCGCCAGGGCGGCCATGGCGCTGGAGCGCCCTTCCCGCCGGCGGGCCGCCTCCCGAGCGGGCAGCGTGTCTGGGACCGCGCTGCGGGAGCAGGCCGGCCCGGAGCGCGGGTGATCCCTTCCTGTAGAACAGAAACTGCAGCGCGTCGCTGTCACGCAGCAGCGGAGCCTCTCCCCCGCCCGAGTCTGGGCTCGGCATCCCTGCGGCACCTCGGGCGCAGCCCCCGCGCCCGAGGCCTGAGGGAAGGGCAGAGCCGCGGCCGAGCCGCGCCGGATGGGGCGGTGGCTTCCGCGGGCCACGCAGCCGCGGCCGGGCCGATGTGGGAGCCGCGGGGCGCGGCGGTGAGGGCGGCGGCGGCCGCCCTGCTGCTCGGGGCCGGCGCCTGCTACTGCCTGTGGCGGCTGGCGGCGGGCGGGCGGCGGGGGCGGCGAGCAGCGGCCGAGCGGGGCCCGCCGGCAGGTGAGGGCCGGGGCAGGGCAGGGCGGGCCTCGCCCCTGCGGCGTGCGGCGGGGCCGGGGGAGGCTCCGCGGGGCCCGGGTGTTCCAGCCCGCGGCCCTGCAGCGCGGCTCGGGGCCCGGAGGTGGCTCTGCGCCCTGCCAGAGGCGGTGCCACTGCCCTGAGTCCCGGCCCTTCATAGCCCTGCGGCAAATTGGGGCACTCTGGAGTGTGGTTTATTTTTAGAAAAGCCTATTTTTTTTTATTAGTTCCCCAAAGCGTACGTCTGATCAGTGTGTTTACTTATGTTATTGCAGTTATTTGTAATTCAAAGCTAAGCGGAATGTGTTTAGACGAGGATGAAAAACGATTTTGTGTTTGAAGTGAGCTATTGAATCATCGTAATTAACTTTGACCTTTTTTTTTTTTTTTTTTTTTTTTTTTAACCCTGAAAGAAGTCTATGGTGTTTGCCTGGTCAAATGTTGGATGTAAAGCTGTGGAATTTAAAACACTGTTAGCTTCTCAGAAGTCATCTCGAGTAAGCTATGACTAGTCCAGCAGTCATAGATCAGGTTTCATGGCTCTTCAGCTGGCTAAATAGTTCTGCCTCCAACCTGGCTGAAATGGCCTTTGATAACATTTGTTGTCCTTTTATAAAGGTCA
This sequence comes from Calcarius lapponicus, assembly GCA_039654755.1. Taxonomy (NCBI): domain Eukaryota; kingdom Metazoa; phylum Chordata; class Aves; order Passeriformes; family Fringillidae; genus Calcarius; species Calcarius lapponicus. Next base: position 3,469,439 of record CM077463.1, read on the forward strand.
GGTACTCCATTACATCATCCTGACTCAGAAGCAGCCTTCCTCCCTGTTTTGAGTGATGCCATGATCAGCAGAGTTCCTAACATCATGGCTGTTACCTCAACATACTAGCAAGGTGTCATTATTGTAATTTCTGGAAGCAGTGGTCTGTAAACTGGAAGTTTTGTTTCCTACAGTGCCCAGACAGATTTTCACATTTCATTTTGGGGAAACAAAAAAAAAAAAAAAAAACAACCCAAACCATGTCCATGTTTAGTGAATATTCCTAATAATTTTGCAGAGGAAATTTGCTGTTGGTTAACCAGGAAGTAACACACCTCAACCTCTAATTGTGTGTTCCTTTTATTCTCCACCTTCAAAAGAGGTAATTAGAGGACTCAGGAAAAGGATGGAAATCTTAGTGTCATAAAACAGTCTTTTTACCATGACATGATGATTGGGCACAACATTAGAACAATATGTCCTACAACTGAGAGCTAAAATTTCAGCTTTGTAAAAAACATTAGGTAGCAACTAAGTGAAATGCCTCAAACTTAGTATCAAGTATTTAATTTCTAAACGTTGACAGACAACAGGCCTCCAGTGTCAACCCATACCATGGATGTGGATGCTCTACAGAAACTTATTCATTTGCTCCAGGCCACAGATGATCCATTAATTCAAGAGCAAGCTTTAATCACTCTCAGCAACAGTGCTGCCTTCTCTGTAAATCAAGTGAGTATTGTTCTGTAGAAAACAACAGTGTCCAATGCCAGCCAGTCTGGCAGAGGAGAGCTGCTGTTTTGCTAAAGAGTGACACAGGACTGAAAGCTAGGACAGCTTGTGCTCTAAAATCCATTTTATGTCTTGCCTTAGTTTCTGCTGGCTCAAATAATTCACCAGCTTCACAGAATTTATTGAATTATAATGTTTGGACCACCTAAAGTCCTGTGCTTCAAAAATGTTGTAAATATATCTTTTGTTGCTTACAATTATGTAATGTTAATGAAAGGGTTGAATACTAGGTTAAATACTTTCTGGTTCAGATCTAAAGTTTAGTGAGATAAACTATATTTTTTGTCCCTCACAAAGGTGTGTGCTGTTTGCACATTAGCAATTTTACAATTATTGAGGCATCTCCAAATCATTTGGACATAGAATGCAGAAAAACTTTGAGTTGGATGCCAGTTTTGATGCCTTTTTAACAGTTTAACCACCAAGGTCCCACCCTTTTTGTTATTTATGATTGCCATCTATTCTGGCTTCTCAAAATGGCTTTCTTAATATAAATCTTAGAATGCAATTGAAGCATAAAGCTCATTGGACCATTTAATTTTTTTTTTAAGAGCAGCGTTTCTTTAAAAAAGACAGTTACAGTCTAAGTGAGAAAGATTAAAAACAGTAATAAAACCAAGTGTAATGGAAAAAGTTTCAGAACTTCTAATAGTATGAAGCTACATCTTGAAATTCTGTCCTGTTCAAGCAGGATTTTTAGGTACTGCAGTCTGGCTCAGTTGTTCTATTAACTCATTATCAAGTAATTTCCTTTTATTCTTTATAATGTAAAATGCTTTAAGCATGCTTTGCAGACCAGATTTTAAAGTCAAAGGTGGTGTGCCATTGTCAAATAACAGCAACTAATACTTTTGTTCCTAAGCAGAACCCTTCTTAGTTTCAGTAAAGCAATAAAGCAGAATCTGCTAACACTCTCTTTAACCAGAGCAGTCAATTCTGAATTCTCCATTCACATACTTCATTTTTGTCAATATGGAGACATTGAGGGAATGCTTCAGCATTTAAATTGAATTTTTTAAAATCCTATTAAATATCTTCTATATTTCAGGATATAATCCGAAATTTGGATGGTCTTTCTGTTATTGGAGGGATGCTCTCTAACTGCGTTCCCAAAGTTAAAGAAAAAGCACTGAATGCACTTAATAATTTGAGTATGAATATTAAAAATCAGGAAGAGATACAGGTAAGATTCTTAATGGGAAAAACCAAAGTAACCAAGGCAAAGAGATAGTACAGGTCCTTCAGCATATTTGTTAAATACAAGCCAGGATGCTGAAATGTTTTGATGATAGACATTCAAGTCAGCAAATCTGGATGACTGAAAGGATAACTTAGAAATGCATTGCTTCACTGGCATTTACTTTTAAAATAAAAGACAGGGACCTATGCAGTTTGTGTTGAGCTTTCACAAAATACTATTAAAGGGAGATTGTGGTGCTAAGATTATAGCAAAATTATGTGAGGTATTCCAAACATGCCTACAACATCACCAGTGGCTGTTTAACAGAATGGATTGCAGATTGAACTTGCCAGGACTCCTTAGGTGAGGGAGAAGAGTGATTGAGCCCCTGGGTTTGTACAAGACCAATTTTTCACGTGGTATTTCCATCTTAAAAGAAAAGTGCATATAAATTATTACAAGCTCCACTGGTAAATACAGTACATGCTATGGATATGAAAGGACTAAACATCAAGAAAAAAGAAATCTGATTAATCAATAGATCAAGAAGTGTCCAAGTGGTGAGCTGAGGCAGATTTGAAGACTTGTATTAGTTTGTTTCAGTAGCTGAATAAAAAGATAGTGTGACTGCATGTGGTAGTTTGCAGCACCTTAGCAATAGGCAATGTTTATTAAGTAGTGCTTGTCCATATTTGTCTAGGTGTATAAGTAGAAAATAACTCCTTTGGTAAGGGTAAATTACTTTTTTTCCTCAGTTAGGACTACAAGATTCATTGTATACTGTCATCCAGAAGAAAAATTGGTAAAAATAGTAGTTAATGTCAGCTGTTCCTGCAGTGTGCTCCAGTAAATGCACCACATGGCTGGGAGAAAGGATTTCATTTCAAAGCTTGTCCTTAGCTTGTTCTCAATATTTAAGATGTTAGTTATTTATAAGTGATTTTTTTAAACAACTCCCTGAGGCAGCTGTGTCACTTCTGAGATGGAGGCAAAGCAATTTAAGTTTTCAGAGCAAGTTATGTTTCAGGAAGATTAGTGAGCATAATGCTGTATGGTCTGCTTCTGTAATGCCACTAGAATGTTTGAAATATTCAGAACAAAAATGTACTTGTTTCCAAGAACCTTCACCATTCAGCCAGCAACGTTCAGGAAGCATTTATGTTATTGTAGCTAGGCCATTGATACTATTTGTGACAGAAAATATGCTTTTATTAAAAACTATTCTCTCTTTATTTCCTCCCCCCCTTCCCCAGGTGTTTATTACACAAGTTTGTAGGACTGTTGAGTCAGCTCCCCTGAACTCTGATGTGCAGCTAGCTGGACTCAGGTTGTTGACAAATATGTCTGTTACCAATGACTACCACCAAAAGATGATAAACTCCATTCCATGCTTTCTTCATTTGCTTTCAGAAGGAACTGAAAGGACACAGGTACTGGGTAGTGTTATTTTTACAAGCCATTTATGAAGCTGCTTTGCTTGCCTTGTTTCTTAATGTTTTGGTAAAATGGTTTAGACTGTGCTAAGAAAAACCAAATATTCATTAATGATAACACATTTTATGGGCTAAAATATGGATCTGTATTATTTTCACAATATAAATTGAAAACCAGGGAGGGAAGGGAATCTTGGTAGTGAATCAGGCTACAGCTCTGCCAAAGCAGTGCAGGGTGCACTGTGATTGCCCTGTGCCTTTGCCATAGCAACTCCAGAATTCTCTTCTGCTCTAAACATTGCTACTGCATCCCAGAGCAAGGAGAACCTGCATGGGAAAGGTTTCACTGATGCATGAATCTCTGTAGGGAAACGTGTCAAGCAGTGATCTAAAGTTACAGATATTAGTTCTGTTGTGCTTATGACACCTCTGGCAACCTTAGTGACTGCAAGTGGAAATCCTGCTTATTTGTGACTTGTAATACTGAAATGAGCTTCAGTTAGGGACCAAACTCAGCTTTATTCAAGATGTTGTAGTACCATCAGTGTATGTGGTTGCTCTATCAGATCAAAACCAGTTTTCCAAAAAATACATTTCCACTAAACATAACACACCTATTATACTTAAGTACAGAAGCAATATGGCCCTTTCCTAGTGTTAAAAGACTAGCATCACAAGGTCCAAGAAAGCACAAAGGTGTATTTGTATATGCTGCAGATCATTTTAAATGCAGTACTTAACCATCTTCTGTGTATTTTAAACATATTCTGCATTTAGCCTAGGATTCGTTTATGGGTCTTGCCTTATTTTGATGTTTAAGTCAAGTCAATCTGAATTTGCTTCTAACATGTCTATACCTTGGTTTTCCCTATACCAAAATACTCAATATTGGTTAACCCATTTTGCCTTTTCCTCCTCAAGTCAACTTTGACATTATTGATACCCACTGCAGCTTTACTTACTGTTTGGGAGGTTTTAATGAACTTGAACATTCCTCACTTCAGATTCAAGTTTTGAAAGTACTTGTGAACTTATCTGCAAACCCAGCCATGACAAGACATCTTCTCAGAGCTCAAGTAAGATTCTTACTGCTTCATTTTATTTTTGGCATATATACATGTGTACCAGTTAAAATATTGCATGCACTAGAAGAATTTTAATGTATTAGAAATATATATGCAATCCCAGAATCAATTCTAGACTCTGCTTGGTTAAAATCAGTAGCTAAGAGCACATTCTTCCATGGGCAGGCTTTATTCCAAAGGGTAGTGTAATACAGATACTGTACTAAGAGAGGGAGAGGCACAGGGAGTACATACATCTCTTTGGAGACGGTTGTACTTCCTGTGCAACATTCTAAATAATCAATAACTTGCAGAAGCCTGATCTAACCTTCCCTTTCCACTAAAGGGGTAATACCATCAACTTCAGTTTGTATTATGTAAAAGGAACCCAAAACTTTATTTCCAGACACATAGTCAGTATATAGATTGAAAACTATCAACATCAAATAGAACTGGTACTGTGAGTGATCCTTCTCAACTGCTGTTTCTATAGCCAATGTATTGGACCAAACACAACCAAATTCCACTGGAATCCCCACCCCTTTATTCAAATGCAGCCATAGAACTGTTACCTCTAAGTGCTCTAAGTGGACTTTCCCTGTGCATTTACTTATTTCTTCATGGAGAAATTTGTGTGACATTTGCTGCGTTGGCCTTGGCACACAGGTTTCTTCTGAACTGACACCAAATTCCTCACACCAAAACAGAGTCAAGGCAGCATCCTCATCCCCCTCCCCAAAGTAACTTTCTTAAAACGTGCAATGGCATTTATTTGTGAGCTATCTGTCATGAGCAAAACTAGTCTAAATAATGCTGTCTTTTCCTTATTCAAACAAGGTTAGAGTAGCTAAATACTCAATTCTCTGTTAGGTGTATCATTTTTCATTTATCAGGTATGCTAACAGAAACATTCAGGGCAAAATCAACGTGGCTGAGAAGTAAAGGAGACCCTCTCTTCCAAATGGGAATTTTCCAGACAGCCACATTTTGGAGATTGAAAATACAAAGCATTTATTAGCCCATTGATGCACAGGCCAGGCTTTTCTAGAGAGAAAATGTGCACACTGTGCAAGTTTCTGACAGGGGTTCACAGCATACTGGGATTTCATACAATTTCTGCTTTAGATGGTTTAGGTGCACATTTTTTCCATTTCTTAAGTGTGATTTAGTTACACGTACTTACTGCTGGTGATTAAGTATAGACTATTTCTTCAATATCCTAGGTGCCATCATTGGTGTTACTTTTTGACAGCTGTGTAAACAGAGATATTCTGGTTCGAGCCCTGGCGTTTGCAGCAAACTTGAAAAAGAACATGAAGGATGAAGAAGGCACCAAGATTGAGGAATACAGTGAAGATTCAATTTTCTTCACACTCTGCAGGGACTCTGCCCCATTCGCTCAGAGACTGGCATCTTTGCTGCATCACCCTGACACAGAAGTGAAAGAACAAGTTGTGAGAATATTAACACAGTAGTGTTGTTTTCTTATACAGACTGACCTGATGAAAATATCTAACCTTGGCAATGCTAGGCTAAGAAAGCCTACAACAAGTAAACAATACAACAATGATGGAGGGAAAAAAAACCCTAAATACTACCAGATATTTTTTACAAGCAAAACAATAGCTTAATTATTACTGATAAACCACTGCACGGTTGCTACATTTATGCAATGGGAGCAAACAGTTTAAAACATGAAAACATTTATATGTAAAATGAACATTTTAAATGGATGAGTGAAGTGAAGTGAATGAAAGTATCCTTTGCAATGTCAAAGACCTTTTTTTTTTACTTTAAGTATTTACAAATGTTGAATAAATACCTCATTAAAATTGTGCATTAAAGATTTAGTAATTGCAGATTAGGCATTTATATTTTATTAGTCTACCTATGAAAATGGTACAGCTGAATCTCACAAAATAATATTAAATAAAAACAATACCAAACTATCATTGGCTTCCTACAGAATTAGTATCTTCAATGAAAGCTGCATACTAAAATCACCAAACCTAGGTTTTTTCGTCGTACCTGTATGGAATTTATTCTTAAACTCCATTTTTGTATGCTTAGTATATCCACTCCTATTAGCTAAACTGCAGTGCAATTAACCACAATTACGAAAGGTCTCTAACTTGAACAAAAATTGAAAGGATTTTATATTGCTTTAAAATTGTCACTTGAGGGAAAGCAGACATATTTTTTAAAAGTATTTTATTAGGAGTCAAGGATTATCTGCAACTGCAGTTCAGCATTCTCATTCTTATTTAAAAAAAGTCTACAGGAGCAGTATCATACACATTTTTACAAAAGCTTCCAATTCTGTAGCAGCCCTTGGGCTTCCTTTCTTTGGATATCTTTACTCCTTTTTTTTTTTTCTGCACTTGGAGCATCACTGGAATGAGTGCTTCCGCAGAATTAGCACCCATAAAGTTTTAGCCATCAACCCAGCATTGCTTCAAAATGAAGTGGAATCCATACAAACATCACTGTAAAAGAACCTGAAGAGTTTCCTTGATAACAGAAAACCTACTGGAAAATACTTCTAAAACCAAACTACTAAAAAACTTTCACTACAGAGAAACTAATAAAGGTGTCAGATGTAAAGGCTAGTAAAGTTTTCCACTTTGTTCCTTTTTTAAGAGAACTGTATCACCTGATCTGTTACCAAGTTCTTCATCTTTCTAATTTAGCATACTCACTGCTCCTAGAAAACATTACTATCTTCTTTTTCTGTAATGCAATAGATACTTGTTTTCAGAAGGTCACTTTGCAAATAGCTATAACTGCAAGAAAAATATGACCTTGAAACTGTGACACACCCATGCCCTGATCAATACAGGGGTAAAGCTACACATATCTAATTTATCCACGTAGGTAGTTTTAACTCACCAGGAATAGAGTTAAGGCAGAAATAGAAGTTGGCATGACTCCCAGTCAGAAACTTGACAATTGCTGCATTGACAGTGAACTTCCTTTTCTCCTTCCCACTGCTCCTAAAACACTGTACAGTTTGTAATAAGCAAGTTACATTACAATCACTTAATGTTTTGCAACTTTTTGTAGATTTAATGTTTTCTGCAACTGAATTTGACTAAGAAAAGACTATGCCAGACACTAAGAATTTACACACTCTCCTCTCCTGACAAGACATAGGACCAGTCTGTTCTAGGTATAGCTGATAAATGGTTTCTTAAGCTCAGCAGAGATGTCCCTTTCCATGTTCTCCAACCTAAAAATAAGTTTTTCCAGTATCATCTTTTTTTGATAGAGTTGATCTTTTAGCCGTTGCTTTAACAGCTGACACAAACAAGTGACCTTTTCTAAAAATACACAAGAACTTGCTACAGTGTTCTCTCAGTTTTCTTTTTCTGGTCTAGAAAGAACTATTTTAAATGCTTTCTTCATAGAAAACACTGCTGGGATGTTTGAAATAATGCAAGACTTTCCAATGTGCCTTATGGAAAGATGTCTCATTTTTTTATCACCTACCTCACACACCTTAGTGGAATCTTATCAGCACCAAGCAGAACATAACAGTCACCATTCTAGGTACAAATATCCAAAACATGTCATTACTGCCATTTAGTTTCTGATCCATGTAACTCAGTGTATCTCTGCTCTGTGGCTGCTTAGCTAGGTGTTCTGTATTTTAGTTGCACTCTTTCAGGGGTATGTAATTTTACAGAATAACCTATTGATGATTATAAAAACACGAAAAGAAAACAACCCACAACAAAACCAACCTTAATCCTAAACTTGTCCTTCAAAGTACTCAAAACTTTTTGCAGCTTGGTGTCCTCCACAAAATTACCAACAGGTAATATACACTGTATCACCCAAGTTGAAGCTGTTGTGTAAATACAAGAGACCTCATCTGAAACACCCCCAGCACTGAATAACAGGATAGTTTTAAACCAGTTTTGATAACTCTCTATAGTTAAAAGATTACCTCAGTTGTTCCTACCATGAATCTCATTAACTGGTTTTAATTAGTTGCCAGAAGTTCATGCCTTTAAATAATATGTTCTTTTTATATATATTTATCTTTGTGGGATATGAAAATAAAATGTACAGCAACAGGAAAAAAAAAAACCAAACCAACCCACATATCCCACAGACCAAAAGAAATCATAAACAAAACATGATTTGCCAATGAAATTATGAAGGAGAATAACAACCCTTTTTATTGGCAACAATAGGCTTTAATTCTGTAAATGAGCAAGACAATTTTGATACAGACACATTTGGCCAAGTTTTATAACACTGAACAATGTTGTAATCTCATTCAACTTTAAAATTATAGGGAAGCTATATTAAAAATACCACAGCCCTTGCTTAAGATTTTCTACTGGGAAAAAAAAAGGGACTTAGAAAAAGGCTGAGTTAATGCAAGGACAAGTGACATTAAGAGGTTTTTCCACTTCATGTGCTGCAATTGACACATTCAGACCTAACTTAAAAACATAGACAAAACAATAGAAGTGTGCAGGTATTCTGGCCAGCAGTTAGTTTTTACACATCCATGATGCAATATTAAATTATCTCTTTCTTTAAAAGGCACATTTCTTTGATGTAAAATTCAGCTTTTGTGGTTCATTAATACATGAAAATGAAGAGTGAAACAATTTTACCATGCTTGTGCTTAAACAACACAGCTGTATTGGAAGACTTCACCCCACAAAACATACAGTGAAGCTGTATGAAGCTTGTACATCAAGGTACAGGGCATAACCTGAAGACTAACAAGTGGGAGATGACAGTCTAACAAGGAATAATTCAAGTCAGCCATTAATCCTAAGAATATGTTCTGTGCTGAAGTTATTATTGCTGCAGCAGGTGAAATGAAGAGTTTAAAAATAATTTTTTATCAGTGGTGTACATCAGAGCAAGTTTTCCCAGACAACACTTAATATATAAACCACTTCTAGATCATCTCTCTAAATTTATAAACAATGTTACTAGTAAAATTTGTCATGAAATTGGTATGCAAGCTTGAGTTCTGAAACTGACAAACCTGGAATTTAGAAATCCAATTCAATCTCAAAAATCCATTGTGTACATTATGTTAGTATTGTTACATTATTTCAAATCAAACAGGGCTTACAAGGAACTGACACTGTTTCAGTTTTCAAATCGGTCATTTGTATTCAAATTCCGTGATTCTCCATGGCGTAAGATAAAGAAGTCATCTTTTTTCAAGCCATATCTTTCAAGAGCTTCATTCAATTTAACTGGAGGATCCAAGTAAAACTGAAAAAAAATGAAAATAATATGAGGGAAAAGATACCACTGCAACATTTTTTGAAGAGTAAACAGATCTCTAAAAAATGGGGGAAGGAGGATATTTTTCAAATTAAAATGTTTGGGTTCATTTTAGATTTTTGCACGATAAGAACGCTGATTTACAGATGCAGAGTAAGTAGCAAGGCTCAACTTGTGAGCCCCAGCTCGGTCGCCTTAAGGCAGCAATAGATCCCTCCGCTGGAAGCACTGGCCGCCAGCAGCCGGCGCTTTCCCCGCTCTGCAACCCGCGCTGGCAGCGGTCCCGGCCGAACGCTCCCCCCGCAAGTTACCGCGGTGCATTTGTTACATTGCCGAAAGGCACCGCCAGGAGTAAGCATCTATCTTTGTGCTCCTAAATACACAGTCACTTTTGTACCGCGGGCACTAGTAACACAATTTATTGGAAACACTGCGCACAGGAAATGTTCTATCCTGTGTTCCCTGCCACGGAGGTGCACGAGCAGCTGGGAGGGAGCATAAACGGGACACAGCATTTGATAAGATAAGGTGATCACACTATCAGGAATGAATGAGGAGATAAAGTGGTACAACTAATGCAAAAACAAAGTTGAAAAACAGCTACCAGGCAATATCAAAACAAATGTAGATACTTTCTATTCACTGCACTTTCAGTTGCTATGAAAGTATCTGGGTAACCTTCTTATTAGATCTGTGGACTTGGGGGGGGTGTAGAGGGGAATGAAACATTTTTAAAAAATCAAAAATTCAGAATAACTCATATTTTTCATATCCCTTCTGGTTTTCACTTTGAATCAACTATTAAAAATGCTGTTTATATATTTACTAGACAGACATAATAAATAGCGTTTGACCTACTGGCATGCAGTTCTTACTATCTCCAAGTGATGCACCACTCAGTTTGTTTTTATTTACTGCATAACATCATGCATAACACTGCATAATACTGCATGTGTCCTCATCTGTTATGGTCCTCAGCATCTGGATATCAGAAATCCTCCACATTTGCTTCAATAATTCTGCACTTTCTTAACCATGGAAATATTTTATATAATCGCTTATGAAAAGCTAAGCATTGTTTTGAACAGCAGTATATAGAGTAACAATTTTCAGTCATACAAAGTTCACATTTTAAGTTTACATTTACAGATATGCAGGTTAAACTGCACAAGCAAAGCTTCACTAATGACTATCTAGTTCTTGGAAATCTGAACTCATGTTTAGTGCTGCAATTTACCTCGTTTGCTAAAGCAAAGGTCCCCCAATGAATTGCTACAGATTTCTTTGCTTGAACATCAATATGGATTCTTACTGCTTCTTCAGGATCCACATGCTGGTATTTCATAAACCACCTACCAAAACAAAGAAGCACTTTTTTGTGTCATCTAATCCAGTGCAAGTTTTCTCCTTTACTGCCATTGCAAAGTACAAAAAGAAATATGTGCTCACCTAATCAAAAAAATCATAAGCATGTACACCTGGACAACATACAACACTCAAGATCAGGAAACTAACATATACCAACATACCCATCAAACAGCAGTTCATCTATTGTACTCTTTTTGATATTTTCTTATCTCTATTTTCAATAGGTTAAGGCCATACTACTGGTGCCCTGAGGCATTAGGGCTGAAACTTAAAACCCATCCCTGAAAAAATTTGGTGCTAGCAGTACACACCAAAAAGCGTGTGCTTCAGAGACAGCTCATGGCAACAGGCAAAACAGAAGAGATAACTTGGCAACTCTTGAAAGATACAGAATTTTTTACTATGCTATTTAGATTCCCATCTTTTTTTCTCAGTCCATACATTCTTTCCTTCCAGCATCATATGAGTAAGATAATCTAAATGTTTTCTCCAAAAGGAGAAAAGTTATCTCTCTTGAGCAAACAGATTTTTCATACTCTATAAGCAAGTCATCCTTGTATCCAGATAAGTTGCAAAACCAAGGTAAATACTGAAGCAAGAGAAAAATGCAGCAAATGACATACACTGGAATGGGCTGCATTAAATGATACTGTTTCAGAAAAAAAGCCACAGAGTAATTCCAGATTTTTACTCAACATTTTTAAGGGAAGAAAGACTGCTGATTCATTCTTTCTGTCCTTAAGTCTGAAGAAAAAACTCTCTAAAAACTTTATTAAAAGTGCAGCTATAGTTTTAACTTCTGGGTGTATTTTTTGTCATCAGTACATAATTTCATTTCATATATTGCTCAAACTCTGATTTTCTTACCTTGGCTCATAAGCTCCAATGGGGATGGCAGCAAGATCAAAAGGTCCAAATCTTTTACCTATTTGTTCAAAAGCAAAACAATATCCAGTATCTCCTGCAAAGAAAAACCTATTCCAAGGTCCCAAGACAGACCAGCTGCCCCAGAGAACCTTGTTATCGTCTGTCACAGTCCTTTTGCACCAATGCTGGGAAGGAGTGAAGACAAAAGTCACCGCATCGTGACCAGGGACACAGTTCTCCTCCCACCAATCCAGTTCGATGACATTCTCACAGCCACACCTCTGCATCCAGGGCAGGAGCCCCAGGGGCACGAACCAGCGCAGCTCGCTCCCGAAGCGCTCGTTCAGGCTGGCCACGCTGTTGTAGTCCAGGTGATCGTAGTGGGTGTGGCTGATCAGCACCGCGTCTATCCTGGGCAGCTGCGCCACCGTGCACGGAGGGCCTCGGAAGCGCTTGGGACCCAAGAGCTGAATAGGGGAAGCTCTCTGGCTGAAGATGGGGTCAGTGAGAAACACGAGTTCATCCATTTCCACCATAACGGTGGCGTGTCCCAGCCATGTGACTCGCATACCAGCTCCCGTCTTCCCAGCATCTTCTGGGGTTTGAACAAAGTAAGGTTGTAACACTGGGAGTTCTTTGTCGAGTTCCTGGCAAAAAAAGAACACGATATGCATGAGAGATTTCAGAACGTACTTGGCCATGGAACAAAAACTGCATACAAGGCACAAATCTATACAGTCAAGACTTGTACTTTGTTTATGCTTTTATGCAGAAAACTGCAGCACACACCAGATTCCTTTTTAATGTCCATTTTCCCAGCTATTTCCTCCTAATTTAATTTTAGGCTTTTACAACCTTTACACTTCTTTAAGAGAATATCCCATCAGGCCAGGAGACCTGATAGTCTGGGGGCATTGCAATGAAAGCACTGCAAGGCACTAACAGCATCCCAGAAAGGGACTCCTCCATCTGAAAAAAATGTATACACACACAGAGAATGTTACTTAACAAATACTCAAGTTTAGTTATGCAACTCAATGATGCATCCTCTTAAATTCTAGCACAAGTAAGTCACAGATGAAAGAAAATGCCATGTTCCCCAGCCACACTCCACAAAAGCTCTGCTAGCTTTTATCAGGCCCTCTCTCTGTCCATCCTCATTACATCTAGAAGTAGCACACAAAGGTTAACCTCACTTGGCTAATGTTAACCATTACAATTCTGCCTTCCCATCCTGCCAAGAATTTAATGAACATTCATAAAAACAAAATAATTTTTAAGATAAACCTTAAGTACTTAGATATGCTTGGTTATGAAAAGGTTCCACCACCTTCTCTCTTATTCCAGCTTGACAAATTTTGCAGTCCGTACTTAAGTATGACAGGTCAGAAAACTGATCTGGCTGAACTTTAATCCAGAGGTAAAAAATACACAGCTCTCATTTTGATTGGCTCCAATTTGACTCTGTGAGTATCCTCAAGCTGGCACAAAGGAGGCCATGGCTGTACATTACCTACTGAAACTCACTGCCCAACCACCACTCATTCTCTCATTCTGAACCAGTTATGCTCTTCACTGCAGTTGGGTTGAAGTGCTAATGCAGAAGTTTTAGATGTAATAAATAAGAGCTTTCCTATTAAAAAAACCAACCAACCAAGTCTTCTCAGAATTCCTGACCATTTCCATAATGTGGCTAAGGCTCTCCTCCCAAACACTTACGGTCTGAACTCCTCACTTTGCTTTAGAAGAATTTTCACGTGCTAGGGCAGCTTCTAGACTCCTGACATTCCTCTCCCTCATAATAACAAATGTCCCAGCACTTCTGGTTCCAAGTCAAGTTCTGCCTGCCATGGTTGCTGCTCTCATTCTCTCAGCCTAGCACAGATTAGCACTATCAGTGAGTTTATACAGAGCTGACCTTGTGCTCCTTTAGAAGTCCAGCTGATGCTGTGACAGTTCAGGACTCCAGGAGTTGCCTTGCTAAACCAGTCCTGACAGCTTCAGGGAAGTTACTTTCTCCACAATATTTTATTGATTTGGAAGGCATATGTTGGGAAAAACAAAGCATGCACATCTCCATCCCCCTGCAATTCTGCTGTAAATAATAAAATATTCATGAAATTGCTTTTTCTGAGAGCTAATGGACAAGACATGTTTACTGAAGAAGTTTCATTACTGTCTCCAGGAATGAGAAATAGATAACCTTCCATAAAGCTGAATATAAGGTTAGTACAATTCATCCCCTTAGTTCATACAAGAAAAGTAGGAATCTTAGACTGAGATAAATGGCTGCTTCACCAAGAAAGAAGCCATCCTTTTCTTATCTCAGTTTCATTCTAAGTGCATGGGAACAACATTGGCCACAGAAATCTGAACCACTGAAGTGTTATACTGTGATATTTCAACTTAAAAAAAAATATACACAAAGCAAACATGGTACTCAAAAATGGAAATTAGGACAAACCAACAAATTACATATGGTTAAGTCAACAATCAGATTATATCAAAGAAACAAAACTTAGATATAGAACTTAATGAATTGTCATAATGCACTTTAGATCAATTGGTACATTTTTAATGGAAAATGTTCTTTTTAAGTAGCTGGTTTTAGAGTCAGACTCCGAATTTTCTCAGTACTAAATCAATTCACTTATTTTTGCTGACATTTGGCACAAATTATTTTTTTAAATTAGCATTATGCAATATTAATAAACAATATTAAATGGATGAGGAACTGATCAATTGGCAGATGTGAAAAATCAGTTCTTAAGTGGGACTCAGACATATTCTAAGAAGTTTTATCTGAGGTGCAGTTAATTTTCTTCCCAGTAGCACCTATAGTGCTGTGTTTTGGATTTGTGCTGAAAACAGTGCTGACAGCAGACTGATGTTTTAGCTACTGCTGAGCATCGCTTACATGGCATCTCAGCCAGCTGACTGGGACACACAAGAAGCTGGGAGGGACACAGTTGGGACAGCTGACCCCAATCCATCAGAGAGATATCCCATATCACATGACATTGCACCCAGCAGTAATATCTGGGGTAAGAGGAGGAGGTGGGGGACATTCAGAGTGGATGGTGTTTATCTTCCCAGGTAAATGCTACGTGGGATGCAGCCCTGCTTTCCTGGGGATGGCTGAACACCTGCCTGCCCATGCAAAGAGAATAAATTTCTTTGTTGGCTTGTGCATGCAGTTTTTTCTTTACCTATTGAACTGTCCTTATCTCAACCCACAAGTTACCTGATTTTTCCCCTTTCAATCCACTGGGGTGCAAGTAGTGGAGGGTGGAAACAAGCAGCTGACTGGAACTTGGCTGCCTAAAGCCACAACACATCTGCACTATTAATAAAGGCTTTACAGGGATGTCAGTGGGATTGATGCTATCAAGTACTTAGAATAGTTGATTTAAAGGTAGAACTAATCACTATAAAAGGCACTTGCAAAAGTCACACAGACAGGAAGATTGATAGAGAAGAGCACAGTCCAAACAAATGCTGTCCTGACCGATGTAAGTGAAATTCTGTGAACAAAAGTTCAAGACAAACCAAGAGCACAAAGGCAGTGTAACCTGTACAGAGCTTGTGCTCTCCAGGCTTGTGACACACAGGCTTCTGATCCAAGCAACGATTCCTCAGAGGATGAGATCAGAAACCAGGCATGTTGTTGCAGCTATCACGGTAAATCACACCAAAACATTACTTTTCAGTGCACATGATTTGTGTTTGGGGTTGTTTAGTTGTTTTTTAAAAAAATATTTTACAAAAGCACACTAAAATCCCCTTAGAGCAATAAGAAGTACTCAAAATAAAACACAAATTCTATAAGCAGTATACTTCACATGAAATACTTAAAACTCACACAACAGGATAAAGCAATATAATGAATTAAATATGTATCTTATGGAACTTTTATCCTGCTATAACACATTTTGTTCTGTCAAATTAACCAGAAAAATATTAAAACTAGAAGAATTATAACAGATTTTTGAAATACAGCAATTATGTCAAATCAGCTACCAACAGAAATAAAATGTGCTTAATACTGTCTTGTCTTCATTACTCAAATAATACAAAAAATTCCTCCTGCTGTGCCCCTTCCCCCTCCCTGTTCTTCTTGCCCTCCTAATGCAAAGCAAGAAAAAACACATGACAGGCTTTGGTAAGACTAGCTGATTAGCTTGGGATTTTTGGTGCTTAGTGCATACTGGAACACCACAGGATTTACAGAAATGAGAACAATCTAAACTGCTGATCCAACAACTAATAATGAAAGATCCTCCAACAGCACTGAACAAAGTTAATAATAAAGCCTGTATGAAAATACAAGAAGTCCATGCATTCTGGATGATGATATAGGCTCATTGTGTAGGCATGATTATAATACATATAGCTTTTCCACAGTGAAGCACAAGCACATATCCTGGATAATATGCTCATTTTTACATACACAAAACACTTGGTACAGATAAACTGAACCTGCCCAGCGTGGCAGGGCATCACTCGTCTCACTCAGTGTGGAAACTGATGCAGGAATCTGGCTCAGAGGATGTGACATCTAGCAGTGATAAATAAAGTATGGAGCCCTTAGTTTGAATTTTAAACAAGCTCAGATGCACTTCACAGGCCGATGCAGGGGTGGAAGAAAACTGGTTGAAACTAGCATCAAAATGGCTGAGGACTCCAGAAGTGCATTTCATTGATCCCTATCTAGGTTTTTCTGTTTCTGATTTACTTCACCAAACTTGTGAATAATTACAGGCGCCTAATTAAAAGATCTCCTATGCAAAAAATAAAATTAGCCCATGATTAATCCCAGCTGGGTCAGAGAGATGGCTTTTTGGCTTTTCAACTGGTGCCTTGAAGATTTCTTTGTGATCATCCTTTATTGTAGGGAATTACAATAAATTAAAGGGGAGTGCTGCAGTTCTGCACTCCATCAGAGTGCTGTATGCTCTGCACTCCACAGTGCACCTCAGCATTGCCTTCAAGGGACTTCAATCACTACCCAGGTTTCTCACTGGCACTGGGAAGACATGAAGCATGTTCTACATATACCAAGGAGGGCAGCACTCAAAGGCAACTGAAAACTTACAGGTGTGCATTTCATGGAAATGTGGCCACCACACCATCTAGAAAGCTTTACACACTGATGCAACCATTGTCACCACAAGGAAGACACCCAATTTTAAAATGCAAATTGCTGGTAGGGATCCCAAGACTGACACAAGCTTGCTGTTCTTCTTTCTAAGTCAAATTATTTATTATTATATTACAGCCAATTTATTTGTTCGTTAAACATCCCCAAACCATCATGCATTAATGCCTAACGTGGCTTTCCTGCCCATAAAACTGATAGAATTCCTTCCTTCACAGGTAGTTAAGGTAAGAGAAAATGGAAAGCTCTTTGCTAAATACTGGCTGTGAGATTTATAGCTTGTGCATACCTTCCTGCATGCTTAAAAGCATTATTAACAGCTGCTTGTTAACAAATACTGTCCTTGGTTGTGCACCCTTCAGCACAGCTTTTCTGAAGTACAGTCAACATCAGAAATGCACTGAGAAGTAATTCTGTCAAAACCTAGTCATTTTCATACCTCCTGTGACCATAAAGATAACCCATGGCTTTCCAGCACCCATTACTCTTCATGGGAAAGAAGCTTCTCCTGCTTCCTTCTTTACATACAATACCTGACAAAAGCATTTCACCAACAACAAATAACAGTGTTACCCAGTAAACTGGCACTGTACTTTAAGTGTTTCAGTACAAATCTTGCTCAGGTTAGTTTTAACACATGCAATTTTTTCTCCTGGTGTACTGAAACATAAAAAACCAAATTTGTAAGTATTTTCATAAGTAGGCGACAGAAACTATTACATTTTTCATGCAAGAGATGCAACATGTGTATTAAATTGCCATCAGGAAAGAAGGCAAAATCTTAAAAATTGGATATGTCATGAAATAAGCTATTTCATGCAACACAAATTAAGTTAATGGTATGCTTCATAAGGCAACACCCATTAAAAAGGAATGGCTGTAAGTGGTTTATGACTGAGCTAGGGGGGCATTTTTTTTTTGTTTTTATAAACACAGCTGTATAAATTAAAGCATGTGCAACTAACAAGGAGATAAAAATTAAAGAGGTAGAAAGTATTAACCTACCTTTTGAAAAGAATAAAATGTCAATAAATCAGAAAAGTAAGACTTAAAAAAAGTCTCCAAAAGAGACCTAATGAGAATTAGTTAGAAACTGTCCTATTTTATTGATTAGAGCAGAGGTAAAAGCAGTTCTTATCACAAAAGTAAAACATGGAAGTATTCACCTGCTTTGAGCGTGGCACATTGCTGTTATTTTTTTCCATGAAGGACCATTTCAAAATGTTGGGTAAGGTTGGTGATTTCCATGTTGGCCACGGGTTGACAAATCTCCCATCTTTGCCCCTCTTTGATTTAGTTACATCCTCTTCTAATCTGTAGTCCAGCCTGAAGCTTTTTCTGAAGGTCCTGGAAGTATCATTGCCCCCGGAACCTCGACCCGAATTCTGACGTTTCTTCACTGCTTCCTTAGGGTACTGGTTACAGGCAGTTGAAGGCTGCTCTTCATCTGTGTTCTTATCCATACCTTTTTCAGGAGAGCTAAATCAAATTTTAAATTAATCAATATTTTCTTGGTCTAGCATCAACATTCATAAGACTGAATGTTCTCACACACACATTAGGAACAAGCCCGCCTTTCCTGTTTTATGATCTACTGTATTTTTTTAATCAACAAAATATGCTTTTAAAACAGTCACTGTTACACAAAAGACTTCCAAAACATGCTGTGACAAGCAGACACGAGGGCTCTTTGTAGTTCAGGCTGAATTTTACTCCCTGGAATGCACAGCTTCAGATACTAACACTATTATCTACCAACGGCAAAAGTGAGGGGGAAGGGTTCCTTAATTTACATTTTGGAAGAATAGTCATTCCTCCTGAAACTTATGACATTGAGTGCCCGATGTAACACAATCCTGCAAGTCTGTGCAAGAGGCACTGGAACTATACCATACCTTAAGATTTGCCTATATAGTGCCTTGGTTTTGTAGTAAAAACAGCAGTCTTGTGTAGCACTACTAACACTTATACCAACACACATGCAGGAAACTCAGAACACGAAAGATATTTGGTACTGTTTCATATTTTGTCTAAAACAAACAAGAATTTTATTACAATAAAGGTAAATAACTGTTTCAAATACAATTTTGATACACATTGAACTGAACTGACTGTTGAAAGGCCAGAGGAAATATTTTAAAACACAGCTGCAACATTTGCTCTTAATTCCATCGTGAAATATAGAAAAGTGAGAAAATAACTGAGAAAAACTTATTTCTATGAAGTCACGATTCTGGTACATTTCTTAGAAAACTACCAACTCAGTAGTCAGAATCTCTTATTCCAAACTCTACTTAGGTGTTGCAGACTTTACAAATTTAATCTAATTATACCCAAGGTAGAAAAACCAAATAACCCAATTTTATTTTAGAACTTGCCAAAGAAATTCAATTTAATCTAAATGCTTCAATTTCTATGTTTACTTCAACTGAAATGTTGAAAGTAAATACACTGTTCTGTTAGCTTCAAAAAAAAAATGGTTACTGTTTTAATGACTGCACAACTTTCTGGCATTTACAAATTCTACCTAATTAAAACTGGAAGACAACTACTAATGAACAGACAGCACTATTTACAGCTTAGCTGCAGGAATAATTTTTAATAACAAATTGTGAAGTTCATCCTGTGGAAAATTTTCCACCACATCTAGTAGATGAACACAGTTTTGTCCTATCCACTGTTTCACTAACTCAAATACTCAGACTCCAGCTGTACACTCAGGAGCACTGGGCTGATGTAAGCAAGGCAGTCCATGCAAACAACATTGTCAGAGAACAGAATTGAAGCTCAGTGTTTTCTTAGAAATCACATAATTCACTCTGCCCGCATAAGCTCAGTTACAGGGAAAATTAAACATATTGTTCACTGCAACATTTCAGCTAAGATATTACACATATATGTCAGCAAACTGAATCCAAATGCATCTGCTGATGATGCTCCAACTTCAAATGCAGAGCCCATTTCTGCTATTTCAGCAGCAGCTGATGAGCAAACACTAAGTATGGTATCAGCTGTAAAAAATGTAATTGATAAATACTATGAAATTTTCTTAACAAAATAACCATTATTGTGCTACACAGTAGAGATAAAATACTAACACATCAAAATTAATTTCTAATAAAAAAGCATGAACAGCATTCAGAAAACATGGCTGATAGAATTTTTTTTACCCCGGTTACAATCTTATTTTATGTAATTGCTTTGTACTCCTGTATCCCTGCAGTTTTACTGAAACCACTCCACTAACATATTTCCATTTTAGCATTAGGATACCATATCTGCATTATAATTTAAATTTAACTGTTGTTATTTCTAGGCTTTTTTCCTCTATTCCACTAAACATTTCCCAGAATCAGCCTTCAATGAAACACTCAACTTGCTATATAGCATTTTAAGCAGATGTACATGGTAACACAAGGAATCAGTGCCACAAAAAGGCAGACAGAATACACAAAAAAAGGCACTGAATATTTTAACTGTTACTTTAACTTAAGAGTTGGGTTTGGATTGTCTCTTACATTCCTCAAAGAGCATTTTTAATGCCAAGTCAGTTTATTAATTTAGCAAAGCACACAGACACAGCATAAAACAGCTATTCTTTTAGAAAGCATCATGAAAACAGATCACAAAAGTTTAATCAGATAGGTACTTAATTCCAGGAAATTATTCTCCTAACATCTCAGACATCTGATTTTTAAAATATATATAACTACCATAATTATTGCTCCTACAAGACATTTTATATTAGAGACTAGGGTGTCTAAAGTTTTATTTTTAAGCTTCTCTTTATCTATTCATTCATCTCTAAAATAGGTGAATTTTACTTTTGCTTAAACCTTCATATAAACCTTTGATCTTTTTGTGAAAGTATAAACCCCTAAGGGAAGCAGGGATCGACTATGCTGATTAAACAAAGACAATGCCAAAGCATTTAAGGCACTGCAGGTATCTATCTGTCTGCCAACATATTTTCCACATGATGCACATACATTACTTTCATTAGTATTCCATAAGCAACTGAAGGGATAAAAGACCTCAGTGCTCACAGAATACTTTAAACCTTTTACATGCATAAGAAAGGGACAGATTTACAATCAGTTAAAGTATTCTTGATGAACTGTAGGTTCCTTTGAAGTATCAGTCTTGCCAGATAGTTTCTGTTCCATTTAAATGTATTAAATATATCCTACAATATTCATGACATAGTTTTGTTATATAGAAGAGCAAGATGATAATTTCTTGAAAGCCAGAAATCATTAGCTTAAAATAAAACCTAACCAATTATAAGTCCAAGGAGATTCTTATGCTTTTTCAAAAGAAAGCCTCTACAGATAAGGAGATTTAGCAGGTATACTTTAAATACTAGAAAATACCCAAGCAGAAATCAGTTGGTTTTTCTGCCAGCTTTCCTAAATTCTTCCTACCCAAAATTATAGTTTGCCACTTGAAAAACTACTTTAATGGCAGCAAAACTTATGAGCTATAGAGATACAAAAATCAAACTGGAACAGAGTTCTGTTCACTTAGGAGGGACAGAGGGAAGGGATCACATCCCTGGTGAATGTTTATTGTTATGTAAAGTTCTATGCAAAATCTTTTTATACTTTTAAATATAAAGAAAAACTACTATTCCACTTAAAACCATTAAACAGCCTTCCTGGCAAATGGAACCCATCCTTCAGGATGTGGCAACTTACCCCAAGAGAGGGCAAGTGCACTG
Source organism: Calcarius lapponicus (assembly GCA_039654755.1). Classification (NCBI taxonomy): domain Eukaryota; kingdom Metazoa; phylum Chordata; class Aves; order Passeriformes; family Fringillidae; genus Calcarius; species Calcarius lapponicus. The sequence goes on from CM077463.1 coordinate 3,491,262, forward strand.
ACACTGTTTGTAAGAGGGGCTCAGGAGAGGCACGAGGCAATCAGCCCCTCTCTCTGGCCTCAGAGGTGCTTTGCTCTTTCAAATGAATTCAAAAGAGGAAATGAACCCACAACATACAAACTCCTAAAGAAGACCATTAGTCATCCAAATCCTCAAGGCCAGAAGGTGTTCTAGACAGAGGGGAAGAACACAGAACAGGCTGATGAATAAGACAAAGTTAAACATGAATCAAAATGCTAAGTTCACAGATCAGGTTTTCCAACATCAAATACTAAGGCATCCCTCGTAATCCACAAAGGAAGAGTGAAGTTGTAGATCTGGCAAGACATGGCATGGAAGATCCATGTCTGGCATCCCAATAAACTGGCTTACACTGGCTTACAGCCCTTAGGACAACAGGTTTTGGGTAAATGGTTTATTTTAGCATTGCTTATATAACTGAAAATTTGGATACAAATATTTTGGCTTTGAGCCAAATATGTGTTTATTTAGGAAAATAACAAAAATTTAGCTAAATATTTTAATGCTCTGTTTCAAAAGAAGGTTTGCAAAAAGATACAACAACATTACAAGAAGCACTCTGCCATTATAATTTTTCTTTTTAAATGGTCTTTTAAACAAATTACTTGAACATAGGCATAAAATCTCATCTTCACCTTTTCCACCCAGTCTCTGCTAAGATCTGCTGCTCCATACATGCAATGGATGTAGTTCCCCCTACTAATCACAGAGCCATGCACAACATGCTATGAAGCATCAAGTCAGCCAAAACAGATTTACCCTTCTTTTCTACACAGAAATGTGGTCCTTATGTAACAAATCCATAGGCCTGACAGTTTAAAAATTACTATGAAGTTATGGTTTACCAGGACACAACAACTTTCCCAAAACTTTACAATTGCCTGGTAAACATTCCATAGCCTCCCAAATGCCTTGAATTTCTCTGCTTTTTTGAAGTAAAGGGTTTGGTTCATTTTTAATCACTGTCTCTCTGTGTAAACTACATCCAGAACTAGGCTGCACTAATGATCACCTAGGAGAGATAGCACGTATTTCCCAGCAAACTCACACACTGCAGCCTTACCAAAACAAGACTCTGAGCTTTCCCCATATACAGCTACACAACTCTGAAGTTTTCTTTCATTATACATATTTTAATGACTGAAAAAACCCAAGCATTTTGGCTTGAAATAAAACAAAAATTGTTTCAGTTAGAGGGAAAGGTATTTGCAAACTCTAGGGACCATGTAAGTAATTGGCTCCCACAAGCTTTACTATCAAATGACTGCCAGCTAAGTTTTGGCTCTGCTTTTATTTTCCCTTCAGCTCTGAAATTGGCTGCTTTAATTAATGAACAGTTTGAGACTGGAAAATTCTGAATGCATTTAAACTTTTATTGTGCAGCACTTCAAGTTGTTCCATCTTACCATTGTAGACTCACCAGAACAAGAATCTGAGCTTTCTGTGAACTGTATACTGCTACACATCTTGAAGTTTTCTTTCACTATACCTATTTTTTATCACTGCACAGCAGTTGCACCAGCAATTATTCCAGATGCTATTGTTATTAGGATTTCACACAAAGATCTCTCAAGCTTGCATTAGCTTATCTGTGAATACTTCTATTATTTGAATCACATTAAAAATCCTTAGCAACAAAAAGTGTTGCCAAAATTTTCATTCAATAGATCTCTAAATATCCTGATTCTACACTGTCCTTGTGTACTATTCAAGAAATATTAATAAAATAGTTGATAAGAGAAAAAGGAATAGCTCTCTCCATAAACAGCCTCATGGAATAAGTCCTTTATCATTCTTATCTAGCTTTGAGGATCAACAGTAAAACAAAGCAAAGTTTCATTTAGACATCAAGGAGAAAAACATGATTATAAATAAAAAAAAGGTGAGACACCTACCCATGGTCATCTGTTGTTAGGCTTATTCTTTAGCAGCTGTATTATTTAAGCAGCTACTACCATGAGCCAATCCATTTCTGTCCTCACTACTCACCCTGGCTTGCCAAAACAAATACTTTTGTCCACATGGTGAACTTGTTTAAGAAACTAATCTAGCTGATAGTCACTTCTTACCTTACCATCCCTAGAGAAGCACTTAATTTTCACCTGCATCATGGAGCAACCACGCAAGTGTTTATACCAACAAACTGGTTAGGACAGGGAAGGGTGAGAACAGGAATATATTGTTGTAAACAAAAACTACTTATGCCAGCGCTGGCCTAGAAAAAATAATTAATTAAATACCCTCCATTTAGAATTCACTATGTAGCTCAGTTACACATACCAAGTTAGGTTCAACAATTCCTCCTACCCTTTCATTTTCAATCTGTTCTCTTCCAAGGTTTCATTTACACTTAGTACTGATGATGCTGCAGCTCTCCATTTACCTCCTTAGACAGTAATGTTTCATATTATAAGCAAGCACATTCAATAGCTACCTACCACCCACAAGGCAGCCCACTCCCTTTACTACACATTCCACCTCTATTTTGCTGGTATTCATTAGGGAAACTAAAGCAACAGAAAGTTATTCATGCCTATCAGCTACACCTTTACATGCCTCTGGATACAAATGCAAATAGTCTTTAGAGTCAGACCCATCAGTAGTCCCTGGAGCCAATCATTTCTAAAGGCTGGGTTAAATCTGACCAGCTGCGGGCATTGTGTCAACTGAATAAAGATCCTGGATCTGGGACAATACATAACTCTTTTCCCTTTGTTTTCAGGTGCCTCAGCTGACTGTCCCTGTACAATATGAGCATTCTGTAGTCCCCAAACATGTCTATGATCTATCTGTAGATAATATGAGAGATTTTTGTTACATGCATATCCTGTTTAGGTTGTGATCCCTGATATGACAGTAGCTGTCCACAGGGGACATGCAGCAGAACAGAGATGACAGCCCCAGACAGAACATTTCTTTAGTGTTATAGGCCTTTAAAAGAAATTCTTTTCCTCTCTACCCTCATCTTTTACTGCAGTCCTGAATAAAAGAACCCAAGAGTTGGCTTGTGGCCATCACATCTGAAAAAGCAGCCTAGACCAACATTATGATTAAGCACAAGAGCAGTGTAATTCTGTGCTATTGCTGAAGCAGTCACCAAAGGGAAGCTGGAGTCAAATCTCCCTACTCCAGAAAGGAAATTGCTTTCCTTTGCTCTCCCTAAACAACTAGTTTCATAAGACTAGTTAATTTATAGGCAAGAATGTTGAAAGAACAAGAGCTGGAATCAAAGATTTCTTACCTGCTCTGCAGGACTGAGGCTGACACACAGAAGCAAGGTTTGTGCATTACAGCTGTGTTATGGCACACAAGACAATACTTGGGTCACAAATCAAATGCAGACAATTTTTAAATCAACAGAAAAATAAATGTAGATGGCATATGTACACAGCTGTACAGGTAACTTGTGAATTCCAACAGCAACTACAATCTCCATGGATGGTCCTTCATGCTTAGATTTCAATAAAGTTTTTCCAAAAGAGCAAACATGAAACTTGTACCAAGCCAGCAATAGGATCCAGAGCCCAGCTTTAACGTTCTGGCAGCAGCTGCACTGGTGTAACTATTTATGCAAACGAGCAGTTCAGGAGTTTCAGCTGGTTACTGATGTGACTCCAGTTAATGACAGAGGCACACCTTGCCAGGATGGGGTTTACTGTTAGAAAAGATTGTCAAACTTTGAAGTTGAGCATTTAAAAACCCACTTTAGCCACTCCTGTGTGTTAACAGCCTCTACATCTTGGAGTTTGCATTTTAAGTTATGATGCCATTGAAGCTGTTAGCATATGCTTTTCTTAGCTAAAAAAAAGGTTTAAAATACTACAAGCTCACACTCCAACCTAAGGGTAAAGGTTTTCCATCTAACACCTTAATGTCAATGAGATATGACTAAACCCAAATGCTATTACATGTAATGAAATTAAAGCTCCACTTCAACATGTTGTGGGAGAAAACTGATGTCCTTTGTAGCATGTGGTTAGAGAGGCAATGTAAGAACTGTTTCCATAAAAACGAACAGAAATCATGATAAAACTTTGATGCATAGGATCCACATGGCAAAGTCGGATCTAAAGTTCATTTACCATCAACTCCAGAACTTTTATGCGTGCAATTGCTATCTCCACCTCATTTACTAAGCCTATTAATTTTCTTTTTCCTTGTCTCCCCATGCCAGAAAGGAACAAACACCTATGCAAACTTCCTCTAGACTCACACCAAGAATAATCCTTTACAACTCTATAAAACCTTAGTTGTCCAGGAAGTGCAGCAACAGCCAAGAACTCCATTTTATTTTTAAGTTAATAGACAGTCATAAAATTTTGTTTACATTCATATTTAAAGGCTTGTCTATTTTGAGTCCCTCTTTTCAGTTCAAGGTCCAGGTACATTTGGTCCCATGTAATTTCTCTGCAACATGAAAATACTTCCCTAAATTCTTTCTATTCTACTTGATTTTCAATATAAAATCAACTTTTGCTTGTCCTAAAAACATTCTTTCTCTCCCTCTATGTATTTACATACACCCCATACATATATGGATTTTACAGAACTATTTAAAACATTTGAATTCAAATTTCTTGAAATCCAATTGAATAATTACCAGGCTGGGTAAGATAAGGAAGTAATTTTTTTTTAAATTGAAATAGATGCTTTTCTTCAATGCACCTGTTCAAAGGCCAACTTCAAAACAAGTTAAGCCAAAAGGTCACCAACCTTTCCAAATAATGAAAGTTTTGGACATCCAAACTTGATATTGGAAAGCCAGAAAACAGATCCAGTACAGCACCCTCGTAGTTCTTTAACTGAAACACATCCATTTTAAGAAGAAATTCCAAGGAACAGTACAGAGACAGAGCAAAACATCAGTCCTGAAGGAAACTGGAAACATCATGATATGTAAGTGTTTTTCATTACACCCTTTTTTCCTATATATAAAGGGCCTTTGATTCCATCCCCACAACTCTAGATTACAATGTCTTTACTACTCTAAAGGAAATGCAAAGTGCTTTGGTTGTTAGTCAACAACAGAAGTGTTAATACTAGGAGTTGTGTGGTTTGGGTTTTTCTTCTTATGAGAGAGTCAAGGCATACTTCCAACATAAACATCTGAGCCCTCTACTAATTTTCAAGGCACCATCCTAAATACATGGGTGTTTTAAGGAGACAAAGGGTTTCACGTAAACACATCTGAACAGACACACAAACACCTTGCTATTGCCACATTCTTATCAGAAATAGCTGAATATCACTGAAGCCTTCCCACAAAAACCAGTCCAAAGCACGACAAAAATATTTCCAAATATTTTAAGCAATAAAACCTGTTGTCATATCATAAGCCTTACTCACCAGGCAGTAGGACTTCCAGCTCCAACCACAGTTAACAGGTCTTACAGAAGAAGTAACTCTTGACAGAAATTCTTTAACACCCAATTTTTCACTCACACATCTTATGAAACTTTGTTTTTCACACTAGGGGTATGATGGCAGCAGTGTTTACACAGTGTCAGCTGGCAATGCCCAGTTCTCTCTCCTGAACAGCTTTGCCAGGTTTATCTGCCTGCGCACAGTTGTAGGCTCTTCAAACCCAAACCACCCCTTCCTTGTACAGCTGCTAGACACCAAGATGTTACATGCCAAGAGTATCTAACACATAACTTCTTCCCTAGATTTTCTAACAATATTTAAACTAAGTGCAACATTCAGTTTACAGAAAAGTCCTTTTTGCTCAAATCTTTAGGCACAATGCAATCAAGTGATTTTCCATGGTCCTGGCTCTGAATGTATTAGAAGTAGAGCTCACACTGCAACCTATAAGGTTCAAGCAATAGACTGAAAAAAAATTGAAGGGAGATCAGGAAAGGATTCATAGATGTGACAAAAAGCAAACCTAATTTCACTGCAGGTGTTACATATAAAGACAGCAATTAATACAGCAGTATTTCTGTTTTTCTCATCACAGACAAAATAACTGCCTTTCTTTTTGCTGAAAAGAATTTAAAAGCTAGTTCTGAATGAAGAATTAACAGTTTTGGCTCAATCTTGAGTTATAAAGGCTGAGGAAATAGCATTTTTCTCCTGGTTATTCCTCAAATCTACTTAGATAATGCAAGTGAATAAAATTATAACAGTGTATAGCTGCCTCTTAAAAAGGCTTCACATCTCTTTTGATTTGAGGCCAAGCAGAAGCTGAATAACTGTTATTTATATTTGAACAGCTTCACTGTCATCCCTTACTTCCCTCCTCTCCCCTAAACAACTCTCTATCATGCATAACTGAATCAAACAGGGCTTTCCAACCTCCAGGTACTAAAAATTCCCATTGTTTTTTATAATAGGTATTTCAGTTTGAGATAATCTGGGGTATTTTGAAAGTCACTGTCACAATAATTCTTGAATTAATAAGTAAAAATAATATTCTTATCTTCCTCAAAATGTTATCTACAAAGTAATATAAGCTTCCTACTTCCTTAACTGATACAGCTACTATAAATAAAAAAATACTCATTTCAAAGGTGTTTTTGCAAGAAAACTGAAGTGGTTTTCCCGTTACTATCTTTAATTTTGATGCCACTTTAGTCGGTGCAGTTTGAGAATTAAAGAAAAAATATTTAAGTACAAATAGTACTTGCCTTTAAAACTAAAAACTTGCTACGTAATCACCATTTAGCAAATGGAAGAAATCATAATCGTCACCAGGAAAAACATTTCTGCATAAGTTCATTAATTTTACTGCATGCAGTCAACACTTTCCCCAAACCCTTGCTAGCTAGAGATAATTGACGATCATTGAGATCATTTGACTGCACTAATTACATTAAATGACCCCCTTAATATCCTCCACTTCGCACTATACAATTCGAACAGAAACATCTGTTCGTGCCTCCTCTTCAAAAGAAAACATTCTCCAAGCCGCCGAAGCAGATTTTTTTTTTTTTTTTCCTGCGATTATGTAACTTGTTTCTTTCCCAGCGCTGCTGCAGCCTGTTTTACTGTCAATTGACAGAAACGAAAGCCTTGCGCTGGGAGGAGGACTTTATTCCTTACGGGGTTTCTTTCGCCGGTGCGAAACGATCCCCCGGCCGCAGCTGGTTTTGGAGCTGGAGCCCGCCGGGGTCTGTGCCCAGCCGGGGCGGCAGGCACGGAGCGGGGCAGGGGCACACGCCGAGCTCCGTGGGCAGCCGAGCCGTGCCGCTCCTCGCCGGCCCCACACACTGAGCTCCGTGGGCAGCCGGGCTGTGCCGCTCCTCGCCGGCCCCACACGCTGAGCTCCGTGGGCAGCCGGGCTGTGCCGCTCCTCGCCGGCCCCACACACTGAGCTCCGTAGGCAGCCGGGCTGTGCCGCTCCTCCCCGGCCGGGAGCCGGGCTCGCCGGCCCCACGCACCTCGCCTGCCCATCCACGAACTTTTCCGAGCGGGTGCCCGCGCCCGCTTTTCCCCCGCTCCCACCCCTCCCGCAGCGGCTCAGCCCGGTCCCCCCACACTCACCGGTGGGGCCCCGGTACCGTGTGTGTGTCTGGAGAGCCCCGCTGCCGCGCTCGGAGCAGGTGCTCCGCTCCTCCGGCCGCCAGCCGGGCTCTGACGGCGGCAGCCCGGGCAGTGCCTGCCCTCCGGACGGGCACGGGGCGGGAGCCGCCGCTCGGCTCGGTTCGGTCCGGTTCCCCGCTGCTCACAGAAAGGCGCGGGGGCAGAGACCCCCCGGTCCCAGAGCGCTGCTGCTGGTGGAGCGCCGCTCACCTCCCAGGCTGCTGCTGCCGCCCCTGAAGAGTCTCGTCCCCCCTCTCCTCCTTCTCCTCCTCCTCCATGGTGCCGCTCCACCCCTTCCACGGCGGCGGCTCTGCTGGTCTCCGGCAGGAGCTGTTGAACGGCTGCGGCGTTCCACCTGACCAGCCCGCCGCGGAGGGCAGCGCCACGAGCTGCGCGGAGTAGCTCCACAGCGCCCGGCGCCCCGCCATGGCGAGCCGGGACTCCGCGACGCCCGGCCCCTCACCGTGGCGGGCAGAGGGCACCGCACAGCCCGGCCCCTCACCGTGGCGGGCAGAGGGCACCGCAGGGCCCGGCCCCTCACCGTGGCGGGCAGAGGGCACCGCACGGCCCGGCCCCGCACCGTGGCGGGCAGAGGGCACCGCAGGGCCCGGCCCCTCACCGTGGCGGGCAGAGGGCACCGCACGGCCCGGCCCCGCACCGTGGCGGGCAGAGGGCACCGCAGGGCCCGGCCCCTCACCGTGGCGGGCAGAGGGCACCGCACGGCCCGGCCCCTCACCGTGGCGGGCAGAGGGCACCGCACGGCCCGGCCCCTCACCGTGGCGGGCAGAGGGCACCGCACGGCCCGGCCCCTCACCTTGGTGGGCAGAGGGCACCGCACGGCCCGGCCCCTCACCTTGGTGGGCAGAGGGCACCGCACGGCCCGGCCCCTCACCTTGGTGGGCAGAGGGCACCGCACGGCCCGGCCCCTCACCTTGGTGGGCAGAGGGCACCGCACAGCCCGGCCCCGCACCGGGGAGCGGCGCCGTTAGCAAGATGGCGGCGGGGGGTCGTGTGTGAGGGACGGGGGGAGTCCCGGAGCCATGGCGGGACAGTGTCAGAGCTGCCGGCACGTTCTGCCCCTGGAGGCCGGGCTGCTCCTCGGCACCGGCACAAGGGAAGCACTCAGCTGTGCTCCTGGCCGGCTGCGATGGGCGGTAAGCGCTGCCTGCAGTCCCGCTTGGGAGCACGGACATGCTCCCACCAGCAGGTGCTGCGGTGAAAAGTTTCCTGGGCTCGGTTGTCTCGGCAGCCCGGGGCAGTGCCGCCATCCCCGGGGTGCCGGCACTCACGGCGGGGGTTGTCCGGGCAGAACAGCCCATCCTGCAAGCCCCTGAATGCATCTGTATCCCTTCGGCCCTGGGAAGGTAAAACTCGTGTCCAAGTCAGTGCTGGGTTACAACCATCCTCTCACTCCCTGCTCACGTCTGACAGAAGTTTCCAGACTGGGGGCTGAGAATTGAGGCGTTTTTAGGCACCCAGCCCAGAGGAATTGGGTTCTCAGAAATAAATGCATATTTTTAAAATATTTCCTTACTTCCTTAAGGACAGTGCACGGCAAAGAGCAAAGCTATGCAGGTGTGATGTGAAAACCACTCCATATTATCTAGACTATCTGGAGCTCTGATAATACGTTTATGTCCATTTTATCTTGAAGCTTGAGACTGGATGTATGGTTCATTGGTAAAGAAATCCTACCTATGTTCAAGGCCAAAGTTCTCAGCGCATGTCTTGGGAGACTAGAAATATGGGCCTTACTGTTCTGTTATCTGTCATTCTTTTAGTTCCTTTAAGGTAAAGGAATCATAAAACTATCAAGCTGCCTTGTTCTGTGTGAGTTATCTGTTTTCTATGTTCTTTACATAGTGATATAGATATATATTGGTTGCTTATGGTCAGGAAGATTTTCTGACCTTTGCCAGTGAAAATTCCTTATTTATTTCTTTCTTGTGCTCCTTCTTTCCTGGTATTTCCTGATCATTTCATCTACCACTATATCTAAAGCTAAGCTGGCCTTGTAGCAATGAATTCTACTCATAATTATTGAACACAAATCTATATTGATTGAAGTTATTTCTGCTGTTACTTTATGGAGTCTAAGATCTCCTGAATGATTTTGATAATGAAGCTATTCTGATCAATAACCATTAAGAGTAATAATTAATGCCTATGTATAGAAATCTGTGTAAGCCACTAGGTAAGTCCCTCCAGGCTGGTAATAGCTGATTGCCAACAGTAGCAGATTTGGGGTGCTTATCCTACACTTCAGCTGAGTATCTCCTAGTAGGCAGCCCTGGCTCCACATGTGGTGTGGAAGTAGTTTGTATATCACCAATGCTACAAAAACTGCAGCTTGGGAGGCTCTGCTTTAGTAAATGCATTTTTTCTGTACTACAAATACAGATGTCAATGGTTGAAGGCTGTAAGGAAAGACACCTGGTATCTGTGCAGCATGCGGTTTTCAACTTAAAAGGAAACATGCCTGGTGAAGAAGGATACTGTTTTGTTGTTCAAGTAATATCTGACACTGCTAGAAGTATATCAGTGCATTACCAACTGTGCCACACCAGCATGCACAACATGAGAAAATTCCACTCCAGAGATGCTGCTCAACAGAACCAGGATTTTAAACTAGTTTCCGGCTTCAGTATTCCCTGGAGCCAGCTGAGATCTCAGTCTAGTACGGCTTCTTTGGTGGGTTTTGATTTTTCAATGTCTTATACACACAAACACATCTAAACTGAGGAAAAGTCCCAAGGGAATATCTGTACTGAAGTAGTTGTGTAAACCCAGAACAGGGATCTCTCTGACTCCTAACGCTCCCCAGACATGCTAACATGTCTAGAGGACTGATGTTAGGATCCTGCAGGAGTTGGAAGCCAGAAGTAACTAACAGATGGGAAGGTTCCAGCCATCTGTGCATGAGGTAAGAGTTTTTGCTTGGCATCTCGTCTAAAGAAATGGAGATTTAATAATTTTATTTCCATCAGTGGCATGTACTCCTGACTACTCATGCGCTTTTAATACTCAGACTGACCCTCTATATTGTTCTCTGTTTATGAAAGTAGATAAGTTATGAGAGCTTCTTTGTACTGCAAAGAGGCACAAATACTAAGGGATAGGAGAGTGGGGTTATTTAGGGGTCAGTGCGTTTCTTTTTCCTCACATTGAAATTTAACCACTTAAAGAGAATAATTTCTTATTGAAATTTTGGGATATACCATTTCATTAACTACTTGGAAGGGTAAGTTCCTTAAACTAGCTTAATTTGCTTAATGCAACAACCTGTATCTTAATTAGAATCGCATGGTTAGTACTTCATGAATTTTATCTTCAGTGGTGTCTTTCCCTTAGAGATAGTGCATTAATCATGGGCAGGACAGCTTGACTAACTTGATTATAAAATTGCTCTTGATGAAAGGTTTAACCTTCTTCACAACTGAAGTGTATCAGTATTTTGTTTTGATCTCTCAAGTGTAGTGTCTTTTTCACAAAGTCTAATTTAGTTGGTTGACATAAGCTGTGTCAGAGCAAGATACTCATTGTCTTGGATAGTAACTGAAGAACAATCTAAAGCAAGAAAAAAATAGAAATTCTTACAGTTAAAATGTTATACCTTTATAACTGAACTATCTGAACTTAATTGAAAATCCTCCTAGATGACAGAGTAAAAATGTTGTGCCATCTCTCACTCCATCCTAGAATATCAAGTCATAGTTCAAAATCCCTCTTGGCTGAGGTTTGCTCTATACAATGTTTACTGTTTAGTGCAGATGCAGTTCATTGCAGAAAAAAACCCCACACTTGCTGGAACAGTTTGTGCTGGATATCTGAGTGAAATAAACTATCTTAGAAAAAAAAAAAGCACCACTCTAATATTGGCTATACAGGAATTTTTACTAGAATAGAAATTTAGCACCAAAAGAAATTCTACTAAGCTAGTAAAAGCCTATCTGGCAAAACTGGCCCATATTGGGACATAACCAGAAAGCCTAACCTTGCCCTTCCAATTACCATGTGCAGAAGTAACCACCTTTATGGGTGGCTACTTCTTATCCACCCTCTTCAGGAGGGAACTTGAGGGGGAAAATTTATTTGGCACCTGTTGCAGGCAGAGGCAAGCAGAATTTCAAATCATGTTGGATGCTAAGGTACCCAATGAAAAAGTGTTACACAACCAGCTTATATATATACACACGCACACACACACACATATATATATACACACACAGAGCTACAAAATGCTTCACAGTAATGATTAATCAAAACTTTAAATTGAACTATGTACAACATTTATATATAATAAATATATAATAAGGAAATTACTGTAAATGTTATGTTTACAATTACGAATCTAAATCTCTTACACCATAAAGAATTTGACAAATTTGGGGACTGTAGAGAAGGAACTTCTGAGTTACAGGTAATGCTCAAAAGCACATTTTGTTTTGTTTTATGTGAAATATAATGATGACATTGTAACAGACATGAATAATTTCAAATAAGTTAGGGTTTATATTACAATGAAAAATACATTGTGAAAAGGGAAAACAAGAAAAAATAATTACTTTGTAAGTCATTTAAAGGTACTGTAGGGAAATAATCATAAATAACGAAGTTGTATAACAATGAGGTGAGTCAGAGCTTCCTTGTGATTTCTTGTAGATACTAGAATGATGACCATCCTCCATAAAACCTTTTTTAGCTTTATCATACAAACATCATACAAATACAGGACTAGAAGGGGATTCAATAAATCACATTATCCAAACCACTACATTCAGTGAGGGTCTTTCATAATTGGATTATTATTGTGACTGTCAGCACCCCAGGCAGGCATGCTCTGTGCCTACATGGAGTTGCTTTCAGCTGCCAAGCTGCTGCTCTGGCACTAATGAAACTGCTGGGTTCCCAGGCTGAGGTCAGTACCCTGCTACTGCCCTCCTGAAATGTGTCTGAAACCTCTTCTTCATCCACAGCTCCCAGGAGGGAGAGAGAAAGGAAATCCACATCGGTTTTAACAGCTGCTACTGAATAGAGGAGAGAGTTATAAATAAATGGAAATAAAGAATGAGGGCATGTGGCTGAAGCCATGACAGTCACTTTTTGGTGTGGCAACAGATAAGCAGTGCTCTGAGTGACAAAATGTCAGTCTGAATATGTAGACACTGTGATGATGTCAAAAGAGTCTCATTTGAATTGGGATTCAGGAGGATCCTCTATTTAAATCCTGTCTGAACTACTGACAGGCTGCGTGACCTTTTACAATATACAGAGCTCCGTGGGTCAAATTGGTCTTTGCTGCAACTAAATTGACTACAATGGAATTATTCTGTGGCTGAACTTGATTTCTCAGACATCAGTCAACACTGCTGGTTCTGAATAAATAAAAGAAAGCAATCATAGATGTCACTGGAAAACAGATGCATCTGAACTGAGTCTTTCACTTTTGGCAAAACTGGACCAGAAATGCAAAACTTAAAATGCCTAAGTAATTGCTGATAGTGGGTTCTTGATATTGAAACTCTCTGAAGGTAACAAAGGTGAGTAAGTGCCATTGTCTTGTCTAAAGGGAATGTAAGTATCACATATGTTATTTTAAACTTGGAAAATGATGGATGCTTCTCTAAGTATTCTGGTATAGATTGCTTTTAAAAAAATTAATAATGACAAATGACTCAGGTATTTATGCTGAGTCATTTACATTACAATGCTACACACAATGCTTCTTCCATAGAAAATGCTTTTAGAGTCAGATAACAAAATAATTGTGTTATTTCATTAAAGGTAATTATTATTAGAGTGTCAGGGGCAGAATGGGAGCTTCAGACAAAGTTTATTGGGGAGAGCCCCCTGCCCTGTTGAGTCACAAGGTGCAGAAAGGACCCTCTTGCTTTCTAAAATCCTTCTCAAAAAGGAGTCTGGGTGGAGCTGGGTCCAGTCCTAGTCCCAGACTTTCAATGGTTTATTTCTAAAGTATTATATGGTGTGATTGAGCCTTTTTACAACTTTGTCCCACAGGATTAAAGATGGCAAACCAAATACATTTATATGAGTAAAGGAGATAACAATTTAAATTGATTATGATGATGAAAAGACTAGAAGACCTTAATCAGAATTATTTACAGCACAGTATAGGTAGCTACTACTACTACATAGTATAGTGCACTATGTATTGAAGCAATATTGAAACAATATTAAAGCTAGCAAAATAATTATGGAAATTGATGTTACTCACTCACACAATGCCTGTGGGCAAATGTCTTGCTCAGCCTTGAGGATTAACCTTGAGGGGTGTTCCCAAGGGAGGAGTCTCCCCACAGTCAGAAGGGGTTTGTTAGAGAACCCTGCCATTAAAAAGAGGGACTGAGCTTTTAGAGTACAAAGTGATTGACTATGAGTCACATGTCTCCAGGCTACATTATCAGTACTGTCACTTCTTGGCTCCTTTATTAGGAACTCTGCCACCTCCTCAGAGGTGCCAGTTTCTGCCGGGAAACATTGTTCTTCCTCTGAATGTTCAATTTTGGGATTGCTAAGTCAGGCTGGTCTCAGCATTCTTCACTACCAGTGTGACTTGCATGAGCTGTGAACTTCATGAAATTCAGTGAGGCCATGTACAAGGTCCTGCACATGGGTCAGGAAAATCCCAGGCGAAGTACAGGTTGGGCAGGGGATGGATCAAGAGCAGCCAGCCCAGGGGGGAAGGACTTGGAGGTGTCCATAAGTGACAAGGACAACATGACCTGGCTGTGCATGCTCCCAGCCCAGAAAGGGAAATGTATCCCGGGCTGCATCCAAAGCAGCATGGCCAGCAGGTCAGAGGTGAGCCTGCAGCTGGAGTTCTGCATCCAGGTCTGGGGTCCACAGCATAAGAAGGATGTGATCCTGTTAAAGTGAGTCCAGAGAAGGCGAGCAGATGGTTGGAGCACCTCTCCTATGAAAACAGACTCAGGGAGTTGGAGCTGTTCAGCCTGGAAAAGAGAAGACTTCAAGGCACCTTCCAGTACCTGAAGGGGACCTACAGGATAGCTGGAGAGAGATTTTTTATGAGGGTGTGTAGTGACAGGACAAGGGGGAACAGCTTCAAACTGAAAGGTTTAAATAGGTTTAAATTAGATATTTGGAAGAAATTTTTTACTTCAAGGGTGTTGAGGCAGTGGGACAGTTTGCCCAGGGAAATCATAGATGCCCATCCCTGGTTGTGTTCAAGGCCAGACTGGATGGAGTTTTGAACAGCCTGGACTAGTGGAAGGTGTCCCTGCCTATGGAAGTGATGTTGGAACTAGGTGATCTTTAAGGTCCCTTCCAACCCAGGCTATTCTGTGATGCTGTAAAATGAACCAGATCAAGAATGTGTTTTCAAGCCTCGCAGAAAGGCTCTGTGTCTGTGTACCTGTGTTACTAATTGTGCTGGACTTGGCTGGAAAAGGGTAATTTTCTTCATAGTAGCTGGTATGGGCTAAATGCTGGATTTATGCTGGAAACAGTATTGTTAATTCAGGGATGTTTTTGATTTTGCTAAGCAGTGCTTATACAAAGTCAAAGCCTTTTCTGTTTCTCACCCCACTCCACCAGCAAATGGGCTGGGGGGGCCCAAGAAATTAGAAAGGGGATGCAACCAGGATAGTCAACCCCAACTGACCAAAGGGATATTCTGTACCATATGGCATCATGCTCAGCACATGAAGCTGGGGAGAGGGAAGGGAAGATTTTAACAAATAGAAAAAAAATACTTCACAGAATTTAAGAAAACTTGGAGAAGTGACACTGGTACACTTTTTCATGCCAATTTAGTAATGAGGACAATGGAGTTGCTTCTTAAGACATGATTAAAAAAGAGATCTGAAAGGGTTTTCCAGTTCATCCTCTTGCTTCAGAGTAGAATCCACTCTATCTAATCAGAACCTGACAGATATTTGTTCAATCTGACCTTGAAAATTTGCAGTTATGCTGATTCTTCAGATCTCTCCAGTCAGATACTGTGTATCATTCTTTACAGTTTAAAAGCTTTTTGTAAAATATTACCAAAATCTTCAAGTTGCAATTTAAGGCTTTTACTTTTTACCCCATCAATGGACATGAAGAACACTTTGTATCTCTCCAATACTTTCTACATATTTGAGAACTGATATATCTTCCTTCAATCCTCTCATTGCTGGACTAAAGAAATGAATTCTTTCAATCTTACCTCATGTGTTCACATTTTCTATACTTCTGAAAATTACATGATTCTACTGTGGTTTCTTCACTGGCAAGAAATCACAAGGTTTCTTTATTGTTTCTTGAGTTTTTTTTACAGAATGCTGCTTTTAATAGATTGTTTTCTGGTAAAACCACATTGTCTCTTATTTATCACCACAGGATTGCAGGATAATTTAATTTGCAGGGGATCATAGGAAGTTCTTAGTCCAACCCTCTGCTGAAACCAGGGTCAGCTATGAGTTCAGAGACTTCACAAGCTCTATGGACAACCAGTTACACAGTTTGACTGACACACAGTGAAAATGTTTTTCCTTGAATCTAGCTTGAACCTCTCACACATAAATTTATGCCTATTATTGTCACTCACCACACAGCAATCTAAGGAGTCTGGCTCCCTTTTCTTGATAATTTCCTCTTGGCTATTGTGTAGATGCTTAGGAATACTTATTACTGTTGTTGTTGTTACTATTATTGTTGTTATTATTGGTAGTAGAGGAGTAGTAGTAGTAGTTTAAAAAGGCAAATAACTTCCTTTCCTGAATTCCTGAGTTTTGGATTCTCCCTTTTTTCCATTGGTATGTTTGACAATTCCTTTCTTGTTTAATTTACGTGTTCCTTGTTTAGAAAGCAAATGAAGCATTTGCTTTCTTAATAGAGTACTAGTAGAGAATGGTTACAGGTTATAGCAGGCTGACACAATTTAGAACATTTAATTTATCTAAGTTGTCTTTATCTGTTGTTTCCTTTTTCTACCTGGAAGTCTTACTCTGTTCTCTAACTTACAAATGAAAGCAAGCCATCCCACACAAGCATTTGCAGAAGTCAAAGCAAGGAGGTAAAAAAAGAGACATTAGGAAACTCTTCATTACCAAGAGATTGGACAAATGCTGGAACGGGCTTCCTAGAGAGGTGGTCAGTCCCCAGGCCTGACAGTGTTTGAGGGGCATTTGGACAATGCCCTTAACAACATACTTAAACTTTCAGTCAGCCCTGAATGGGTCAAGCAGTTGGACTACACGGCCATTGTTGGTTCCTTCCAACTGAAATATTCCATTCTATTCCGTGTTCTCATTGTGTCAGCCACCATTATATGCAGGTCAAGTAAACTGTTTAAAGGCAACTACTTTGAATTAAGTTGAAGGTCTCATTGACTGTGCTGAACTTTGATTTGGGACTTTAGATTCTATGGCTGTAAAGATCAGATAGCAAATCTCAACTATGCACATAGTTCCTAGTACTTTAATGTAGACTGTGTAGATGTGTTGTCTTTATTCAAATATACATGACTAGGGGAGAAATCATAGAATGGTTTGGGTTGGAAGGGACCCTAAAGATCATGTGGTTCCAATCATCCTGCCATGGGTGGGTGCACACTAGATCAGGTTGCTCAGAGCCCCTTCCACCCTGGTCATACAAACATACAGGGATGGGGAGTCCACAACCTCTCTGGGGTAGATTTTATGTAGACACAGAGAGGGTCAATCCTTAAATTTCTGAGGAATGCATGAGTACTTAATAGGGATGAAATAAAAATCAAAATGCAACATTTTTTTCATTTATTTTTCTCAGGCTACCAAAAACTTAGGAAAATAGCGGAACCGAATAGCGCCAAGAAGATTTAGGGTGTTAAGTATTTCTCAATACATCCTTTATGATCAAATTATACTTATATTTATTACATATATATAATTATACTAAAAATTACTCCTAATGCTTCACTTAGAATTCTAAAAGAAAAGATTGAGAAGTAGATCATTTCACTGCTAGAAAGCCAAGACTGGAAAATACAGGTTTATCATATGGCAAAATAAAGGTAGAAAAGACAAAAGGAATAGCTGTGAAATTTGCGTACTGTGCAGCTGGAAGCAAGTTCTGAAGCTTTCTGGGTTTATTTTATATTGGGAAGAATGTTTCAGGATAAAATAAATACATTACATAACACAAAAGTAGATCTGCCAGCATTAATAGACCAGCAGGATGACTGATAGGCACAGTCAGAAACACATGAGATTATGGCTAATGCTTGAATTAGTGCAACCTCTATGCATTACTATCAATGCAGTAACTGCAATCAGCTAGAGAGTAACTGCCCATCCCCTAATTCTGCTGGATCTTCTTAGTAGTAATGACTTGGATTCCTATTCCAGACCTTATTTCCTTTGACATACTATAGCTCATCTGCTATGAAGACCATGTTGTGTTTGAAAATGCCTCTTAGGTGGATCTCTTAAGCCTCTCATATTAACCCAGTTCTTACATACTTAGTTAAATGTGATTTCCAAATTAAAAAAAAAAAAAATCAATCTATTTCAGAGGCACACAGGTACTCTCATGCCTCACAGTCAACATCTGAAGTTCCAAAGGCAAACATGGAAGCAAATGTATTCAAGGTGTACTGGATCTCTATGTGTGTGTGTCAATTTGTTTGTCTTCTGGACATTGCAAACTAACAGCTTGTTTACAAAGCAACTTATTAACACACACGCACTGAAATTCTCACACTGCAAACCTGGTGATTTTCTGAGCATACAAGCTTTGAGTTGCATGGCTTTTGTGAGGGAAAAGCATCACAGTGCACACCAGCTACAGAGAAAACCCATGCATACACGCTGTCTGGGTTCAGTAGATGTTTGGAAGCTTTTTTGGAATTACTGCACTGCACTGGCTGCCAAACATCTGGAAGTCAGAAGAAAAATGTAGAAAAGTGGCAGGGAAGAAAATGACTAGCAAAAGCAGCTGTCTCCCATAAAAAATGGTAGTCTGCCATTCTGGGCTATAATAGCATTTGAGAAAGGCATCAATCTGAGACATAGAGCACAGTGGGTTTAAGAAGCTTCAGAAATTGTTTTCCTTCAAAGGACTGTAAAAAAGGCCAGTGAATCTGAAATCAGTCTGAAAAATGATATTTAGTGAAATGCGTGACTAAACTCAGTGCAATCAGATTATTAACTTGAAATTTAAAAGTTTGAGTGTCAGCTCAAAGAAGTTAGCCTCTTATGTGAGCAGAAATATCTGACCAATGATATTCCCCATTTCCAAACTCCTGACAGCTTCTCAGTTTATAAAATCCCCAACTTTCTCTTTCCCAACCATCTGTCAACACTCCTAGCTTTTCCCTTGATAACTTCTACATTGTGGTTGTTCATCATATTAAAATCAGCACAAAATCCAGTTACTACACAATCTTGAACCTTGAATGTGTGCATGCATAAAAAAATAAACTTCTTGTAATATAAAATAAATAACTCAAAGAATACTCATGTGATTACTGTATTTATATTTAATTAATGGCAAGCACTCAGTATTTAAAACTACGTAAAGATGCAAAATTTCCAGCCTCCTGCATTAAAATGCTGTAGGTCCTTACTAAATATAAGTTCAACTTGTTGTGCCCTTGAGAAAATGCATTTATAACCTGTATAATATCCTCTAATATATTAAAATATATGGACCTGATATTTAGATAAGGGATATTTAGACACATGCAATGAGCTCCTAGCCTGAAGTTCAGGATAAGGTTTGCTTTGCCTGAGGGTAGCTGCATGGAAGTTGGGTGTTTGAGTCTGCTGAACTAGTCATTCACTCTGCTACAGTCACTGGGGGAGGCAGGTACCATAGGAGACATTTCTAGGTAACCACCCTAAGAGAGGTGTCCAGAGTACAAAGGATAACTAAAAGTCGAGGTGCCTGCTGCCTTCCACTGCCTATTGGAAGAGCACAGAGGACTAGTTTTATATGACTGAGGTGTGAGTGAACTTTTGTACATGAGCACAAGGGAGGCCCTAGAGCACAGAGAGATGAGTTTTAGGACACGAATTTGGCCAGCATGCAATAGTGTGATGAACCCTGAGAGACCACAACATGATGGCAATCAATCAGGCTGGGAAATCAAGTAGGAAGTTGGATAGAGCTGTAAAGCAGAATGCTCATACATGTTGTTTCCACAGTTAGAGCTCAACAGGGAGCTTGATAGCTAAACAAAACCTGCCATGGATCAATGACTATTTTAGGGAAGTCTGTAATCACACGGTATTCTTTTCAGTATAAAACTACATTGTTGCAGACATCTTTTATGAAATATCATTTCCTTAGGATTTTTTCTCCTGAGAAGCTGAGAGGCCTCAGGAACAAAATGTAAACAATGGTTATCTGCTGCTGTGGAATGCAACAGATGCATCTTTGGTTGGTTCATGTTGGATGTTTATAATTAATGGCCAATCACAGCCCAGCTGGCTTGGACAGAGAGCCGAGCCACAAACCTTTGTTAACATTCTTTCCTATTCTATTCTTAGCTAGCTTTCTGATGAGATCCTTTCTTCTATTCTTTTAGTATAGTTTTAATGTAATATATATAATATAATAATAAATCAAGCCTTCTGAAACATGGAGTCAGATCCTCGTCTCTTCCCTCATCCAAGAACCCCTGTGAACACTGTCACACTACATGGTCTGTAGTTTGTGTTGGCTAACTTAAGCATTAATAAGAATATAGGAATTAAAGAGTGAGAAAGCGGGTTTTAAGAGAGGAAATAAAAGAGAAAATCTGGATATTACAATGGCATGCAAGTGTACATTTACTGTATTATAAACTGTGATGAGTAGCATTAGCAGCATTTTTGGGTAATGGAAAATCTACTTTCCTTCCACAGATTGCTGAAAAATGCCCACAGCATTGCTACCTGAACAATTCTGAACAGAGGAGGAATGAATCTGAGAATCAAAGAATGGTGGCTGTCCTGGCTGCCTGAACAGGTGCCAAATTCTAATAATTTCAGTAACTGCATTAATTTCAGTTTTCAGTGTGTTAGTTTCAGTTGAATCATACCAGAGACTCAGGTGACTTCCTAATTATTTTTTGGAGAAAATATTGTCTCAAGTGACCCTTTCTTAAAATAAGAAAAAGGTTGAAATAAATGTTGGAGTTTTGGAAACTCATCCACCATCAAATCAGAATAACGCTCTAAAACAGGGAACCTGTATGTGGTTATAGTCTCAGGAAAGGATGGAAATGACACTTGTGTACAATGCAAACAAAAGCAATAAAAAAGGACCGATCCTTAATCTGCAGTGAATCTGCTCAAGGGCAAGAAGAAATCTATCTGTTTAGCTAAATCAGATGAATTTACCCACAGGATTTCCTGTTGAGTTACTGCATCAGGCAGAATCATTTGTTTGGCATGTTATTCTTGAAAAATTGTTGTTATGAGCTATCCAAACTCCTTCCATTTATCTTTCTGATAAAAGCCCTCAGCTGTCAGGTAGTGGGATGTCTGGCACTTACAGACTTATTTCACTGCATAAATACTTACGAGAAAAAGAGAACTGCATGCAGACAGAATACTGTAATATTCCCTGAAGAAAGCTTTTAATGAACAGCTTCAAAAGAGTGCTCTGTTAATGAGCAACTGAAATGTTATAAATTCAGCCAACAGCCTCTATGTTTAATTTAGACAGTCTTCCTTGCAGCTTGAGAGCACAAAAGACCAGTGTCAGTGGCCTGTAGGCCTTTGCAGTTGCTGCCCAGTGGTTAACCATGGGAAAGAAAAGCTATTGCAATTTAATTAGCTGAAGGGTAACTTCTAGGTAATACTGATAAAATAATCAGCTAGAAGCCAGTGAACAGCTGGCATGAAAATCAGACAAAATAATGTCTGTAAGGTTTTATTTGTATTCTCAAAACAGCTTTATTCCCAAAAAGTGCTCCAGCCCCTCCTCTACAAAATAATGTATTATTTCTTGAGCCCATGTTTTTAGGCTCCTTTGAATTCTGCTTGCTTGGCTGAGATCAAGGCAATTCCTGGCAGCTGGATTTCAGCATATTCATTGAAGGCAATACTGTATCATTGCTTTAAAAAGATAGTAGATTGTAAATAAACAGTGAACACTATGACTACAAAAAGCTTACACAGCACTAAGCAGCAGTTTAGCCAAAGGCAATTTCAATTGTTAATGTTTACTGTGGGTTGGTTTCAGCAATTCTGAAGGTCTTTTTCCTGAGCAGTGCTGTTCTAATGCTTAGCTCCTGTGCCCTCTTGCTCTGGGGCTGGATCAGCCTGTAACAGGGTAGTTCTTCCCAAGTACTTCTGTAATCAGCTGATCATGACAGTGTGTCTTGCTGATATGAACTTTTTCTTTATTTCAGAAGAAATACTTTATATATACAATTGAAAGAAAAACCTTTCAAGATCATGCTTTCTTTGCTCATACCAAGATTGTCATCCTAGTTCAGAGTTATAGGAGTGTTGGCTTCACAGTGTTGTGTTCTGCCCCTGTGTTGACATGTGGTTATACACACATCAGGTATGCACAAACAGATTTCTCATTTATATCACTGATACCACATGGAATTGTTTTATAAAGTAGAACTGTTACTCTAGAAGCAACAAGCTGGATCTATGAGTGCTGGCACCAGCACCAGCTGAATCTTTTTTCCTGTGGGGTAGAGTCTCTCCCATGTGTGAGCAACACAGTGCAGCACCTCCTCAGCTGGTGGTACCTGGAATCTCCTTTTCTTTGAGATGCCTCAAATTGTGTCATTTGGTTGCTGTTGCATGGTAATGATCATGGAAACCTTATTTCCTCAGAAAACCAGTTGGAACTGTATTATTCAGACTGTGCATTACTACTGCTTTCAATGAAGTTCTTGACAAGTTTTAAGCTTAAAAACCAAAAGTGCCATTTGGTCCTTTTCCAGGCACCTCTTTAGGAGGGATGCTGATCTAAAATAGCTACTTAGTGTGAAATACAAAGCTCCCATACTTAGGGTGAAATCTGGAATCTGGATTTCAAAGAATCAGATTTTCATCTTGAGACCCTCACCTATATAATCCACTCAGAGGCTCTGTGGCATCTTGGAATTAGCAGGCAAGTATTTTTCTATCATGCTGATGACAAGGGCATAATTTATATAGAACTTTCTTCTTTTAGCCTTGGCCTTTTTATTCCATTGTTGCTTGAAACTGAACACACAAGCACTATGAAGAAAGGTCTAATTTTCTCCATCTGGAAGCTGAAGATAATACTAGCTAAACTAGAGGGATATTGTGAGCATTCCTTGTCATAATAGCTCATTTCTAAATAATCTCATTGTAATAAAATTGTTTAAAATTTTTAAAAAGTAGTGTTTTATAAAAGTTTAGTGGTGAATATTTACATATTCAACTTCTACTGTTAGAACACTAGTATTTGTTTTATTTTCTTGCATTTTTAGCTGGTTAATAAGATTTCTTAATTTAGAGTTGCATCTCTCTAATGACCTTTGCTGGATGCTAAATTTTAGATTACATTTACATATGAGACACTCCTATTTTGTTAAGTAGGAGACATGTTATGGGGATAATCAGTTTATCTTAAGCTGTAATTCTATGTCTAGCAAGGATTCAAATTTCTAGGATGTATAATGGGTTAGTGAAATCTGGTAAAGCATCTTTGAGATAAATCCCAGCATATGAGATCAGTTAGATCTAGCTGTAAAATGGAACAGAAGCTTAGTTTTAATTTTCATTTGCACAGTTCCGCATTTTACTTTTTTTCTTTTACAACTTGACAGAGCTCTATCTGAATTTAAAACAATGCAGGAACTGGATGGATCTTTTGAATATGCATTAACAAAATGGGAGAAACAAAACTAAAAAAAAGAAGTAGCTAGTTTCATGTAAGGTTAGATTTTCTATTCCATGGAAACGAATTTGACTCCAATGTAAATCCTCTGGTGAAAGGATGTGCATGCTTTGCAGCTACAAGATCCTTCTTACACAGGCTATGTGGGCACTAAAATAGTACAGGCACCAAAGTAATAGTAACAATTTCAGTAAAAGATCTACAGTTCCATATGAGGTCAAGGCATCATTGTGAAATTAGGAAGCATCGGGCTTCTTGGCATTTAGGTTTATATTTTAACCTTCGTGTTAACAACAGTGTCACTTTCATTTTTAGTTGTATGCAATATATCATGCTTTGGGGGTTTACTATTTTTATGCAATTACAGTCCTTGTGACAGAAACTGGACAAGCCCAGCTGCAGGACTAGGCTGCTGTTTAAGCACAGAGCTTACAAACTGCCAGTGCAAACATTTCAGGGCAGTCAGTGCAATTTCATGCTGAACTGCCAAGGAAGTAAGAAATTGCCTGTATACACAAAATACGTCCCAAAAATTATACACTTAAAATACAGTGGATTTTTCTGAAACTGGTCCATGTTTTGGAGTCTGAGAAGCTAAATCTCAGAGCCTTCTCACACTTCAGCATCTGAGCCAGCCCAGGAACTACCAAAAATCCCCAGTGTCCTTTAAGAGTCACGGTAGATTTTGTCACCTAAAACCTGCATGCGACTGATAACGCTTCAGGGGGAAGGGAGCAACACTTGTGACAGCTCTCGAGAATCACCTGTGAGTAACAGGACCTTGGCAGTTGCAGGGGAAGTTCATCCTGAGCAGAAGCATCCTCAGTTCCCACCATTCTCAACCTCTTTCTGTCGATCAGAAACATCCGCAGTTCCCACCCTTTTCAACCTTTTCCTCCTCATCATGTGCCAAGAACCGAGCTTTCTTCCTCTTAGAAAGCAAGATGGGGAAGGTTTCTGGTATCTGCACAGAGGGTGTCAGAAGTACTGTGTCAGATGGTATCTGAGGCATTTTCCTAACCCTGAATGGGTTAGGAAAATGGTACCTAGAAACATTGCTTCCCCCAGTACAAGTAGTTTCTTTTTTATAAATAGTATTTTGTTTCTTTTCATTGTGTCACTTAATGTACTATGGGACAAATAACAGAATTTCACCCTGGTTCTTCTTCATTTTTGAGATAATGCTTGATTAACCAAATGAAAATTTCCTAAAAATTGTAAAAAATTTAGCCACAAAGTCAAAACCGAGCACTGCTTCTTGCACGTCTGTACCTATTTATCTACAGCCATACATTCCAAACGTGCTCAGGAACAATCTTCGGCTCTGAAATTGCTTCCACTGCTACACTCCAGAGCTTTTCCCAATCCAAATGTGGCTCTTGTCAAGCAGCATTGCCACAATGCTGGCAGCTGGGAGGGACCATTCCCGGCACTTTGGAGTCTGTCCTGGCTCTGGAGCTGGCACCAGCGCCGGCACAGGCTCGGCGGGGCGCTGCATTTACTGCTGTGCACGAAGCCCTGCTGTCCATGGGAAGCGTCTCAGCTCCGTTACACACTGCACAGAAGACTCCAGGTTATTCCAGCCCCGGGATTTCCCAGTCAGAGCGGGTGTGTCCCACAGGAAGCGCAGCGCACAGGGATGCGCCCACGGCAGCTCCCGGGGCTGAAGGCAGCCCTTTGTGTCTGCTGAACGTGGCCATGACGGGATATCGGCTGGAAAATGCTCTCCTGACCTGCCTGCTCTGGGGCACTGAGGAGAACGGGACCATTTAAACCAAGCCCCAAGCCTGCCAGAGCTCCAGGAGCGCTTGGACAACGCTCTCAGAAGGACGGAGGGATCGCTGGGCTTGTCCTGTGCAGGGCGAGCGGTTGGACCCGGCGGTCCCTGTGGGTCCCCGCGGGTCCCTTCCCACCGGGACATTCCCCATTCCCACCTCCCCGGACGCGGCGCTGCGGTTTGCGCTGCCCCCTGCGCCCCCCGGCGGCGGCGGCTGGAACTGCCCCGCGCCTGCGCGCCCCCGAAGGCCGCCCGCGCCGCCCCGCCCACCACAGTGTCAAGATGGCGGCGTCTGCAGCACGCTCAGCGGCCCGGCGGCTTCTCTTGCCCTGGTCCGCCCGCCTGGTGCGAGCGCCCGGTGCAACGCAGCGGGTGAGGCGGCGGGGAAGGGAACGGAGCGGAGCGGAGCGGAGGGAGGCGCGGGGAGCGTGGGCGCCGCGGTGGCTCCGAGCGCTGGTGCCCGGGCCGCCGCTGAGGGGTCGCGGGGAGGCCGTGGGGCGCGGTGCATGCTGGGAGTTGTAGTCGCGGCGCGGTGCTCGGCGGGAGGTGTAGTGAGCGATCGGTGTGCGCTGCTCGGGTTTGTGCGCGGCAGTCGCTCCGGGGCTCCGCAGTGTGAGGGGGATGTCAGGGAACCGGGGATGCTCAGCAGGGGTGAACTGGGCTGGAACATGTGCCCTATGAGGAGAAGCTGAGGGTCCGGACCTTGTTCCGGCTGGAGAAACCATGGCTTCAGCTAGAGCTGTGAGAAGTATCTGTGCCAGCACCTTGGAGAAGGTTATTAGGAGCATCAAACCAGGCCTGTCACAGTGGCAGGATGAGAGACAATGGGCATAAGTTGAAATAAGAGAGGAAAAACTGGATATGTGGTAGTCAAGCAGTGGAGCAGGCTGTCACAGAGCTGTGCAGTTTCTCACCATTGGAGATTGTCAGTAGCCAGGTGCAAAAGGTCCTGAGCAAAGCCTCTGACCCAGTTCATCCTGCTTGGAGCAGGAAGTTGGACTAGAGACCTCCAGAGCACTCTTCAAACTTGAATTGTGCTGTGATTCTGAAATAAGTGAGTTTTAAGAGATCTAACCTGTTATAAGAAGAGAGGGGTTGAGAGCTGGATTTTGTACTTTCATGTTTAGGACATTTATATGGGGAGAAAAATCTTGGTTTATTTGAAACATTTGAAATCACAGTTTTCAAGATAGCCGTTTGCTTGAATTTGGGATACATATTTACATTTCTTGTTACTGGAAAACTGCAGTAAGCTTTCCTTCTTTTCTGCCCTGGTCTCATTTAATGTGCTTTAACTGCCCCGTGATTGTGCTGCTCTGCTCAGTGGCTGATGGATTTGCAGTCCTGGCTGTATCTCAGCTCACTTTAGAAAGCAGGTACCAGGAGAATTGCACATGGTAAAGGTCCTGCAGGCTCTTGCTGGCAGCAGTGGGGAACAAGCGTGGCTGGCTGGTGAGAGTGACAGCTCCTGTGTCAGACTGGGGGGCAGCAGATGCATCTCCTCACTTGCAGTTATCTTCAGGGTTTGTTTCAGATTCAGGTTACTGCTTCCCTTGTGTGAAGCAAGGGTGAACAGCAGTCCTGAATTCTCTCCCTTCTAAATGCATGCTTTA
Source organism: Calcarius lapponicus (assembly GCA_039654755.1). Taxonomy (NCBI): domain Eukaryota; kingdom Metazoa; phylum Chordata; class Aves; order Passeriformes; family Fringillidae; genus Calcarius; species Calcarius lapponicus. The sequence continues at coordinate 3,518,019 of CM077463.1, forward strand.
AGAAGGATCCATGGACTCAGTGCTTGAGTTCAGCAATACATTTTTCAGAATAGCATCCTTGGGTATAACTAAATCTGAGTGTGACTGATGATTTTCCTTTCCAGGGTGTGCATGTTGGAACAGGGAGGTGCACAGTTTCCAAAGCAGCAACAGAAGTAATCTTAAATGTCCCTGAAACTAGGGTGAGTCCTTTGGAAAATGGCTTGCAAGTAGCTTCTGAAGACTCTGGACTCTCAACATGCACAGTAAGTAACTTACAAAAGGAAGGGGTTTTTGTATCTGTTCCTGTGTGTTCATTTCCTCATGGAACTAAATTGCATTTGCATTTCAATATTTATTAGCTACTGTTCCTAGAACTTAAGCCAGGACATAGAAGTCTTAAGGCTTTTGTAGATTTGTACTTAAATTTTGTGTGAAAATGAAAATTTTCTTTTTCTTGAAAACCTGCTCTGCTTAAGGAAAAAGCCATAGCAAAGCTGTTAGCTGGGAAAATGACTTTTGTTTTTTTTCTTCACTGAGGTTGGACTTTGGATTGATGCTGGAAGCAGATATGAAAATGAGAAGAACAATGGAACTGCTCACTTTCTTGAGCATATGGCTTTCAAGGTGAGTGTGAAGATTGATGTAGACATTTACAATGAATTTTTAAGTTATTTATCTTTAAAGATCAATGATAAAAACTGTCAGAATTGTATAAGTTTTCCAAATTGACATGAGAAAAATAACATGGACAACTAAGATTTTGGTTTCCATTAGAAAATGAAGCTAAAATCCTAGTTCTGTGTAAGTGTTACACAGCTATGGATTAGACAGATCTAATTTTTAACTCACTTTTACCTTCTCATAGTAGTCTTAGAAGATACATAGTTACCCTTTAGCCAGTTTTTTATTTTCATTTGGGAGCACAGTAAGATTTATGTCTGACTTTCCAGCTTGGACAGATTAGTATGCCTGGTTTATTTCCAGAACACATTTTCTTTCTCTTGATCATGACTTTTCCAGACAAGAAGTAGTAATGATGAATAGATGAATTGAAGGATCTAATGTGATTTTGTTATTGTTCTATTTCAGGGAACAAAAAAGAGATCTCAGTTAGACCTTGAGCTAGAGATTGAGAACATGGGGGCTCATCTGAATGCGTACACGTCCAGGGAACAAACTGTGTATTATGCAAAGGCTTTTTCAAAAGATTTACCAAGAGGTAATTGCTCTCATTCATCAGAAAAGCTGCAAAGAACAACATGCTTATCCAGCTTCCAGTGAGATGACACAGAATGATGCTTTTGCAGTGTTACAGTCCCTTCCTTGCCTGGTGTAAAATCCGTTCTTGAACTTCACAAGAACGTAAGAGTACGGGTTTGGAAAGGAGCCAGCAGGGAAGCTGATATTTGAAATATTTTTCTCTTCAGAGTCCCCTTGCTAGTTTTATTGCTCTTTGAGGTGGGTTTCACTTTTGGCACCAGATTTTTCTAGTAGTCTGAAAATACTTTTTTCCATTTCCATCTCTGTTTGCAATCAGCTGTGGAAATCCTTGCTGACATAATTCAGAACAGCACCCTGGGAGAGGCAGAGATTGAGCGGGAGCGAGGAGTTATACTGCGAGAGATGCAAGAGGTTGAAACCAATCTGCAGGAAGTTGTCTTTGATTACCTTCATGCCACAGCCTACCAGAACACAGCCCTAGGACGCACCATTTTAGGACCCACTGAAAATATCAAGTATGTCCAAAACTACATCTGTCTTTAATTGTGTGGTAACTTTTATATATTGAGAGACTTACCTAAAAATGTAGAGAACAGTGTCGGATTTCATTTTTACACTGGAGGACAACTGAAATTGCACTGAATATAGTTGTAATAGAACTCCTTTATTGCCTTAGTTTCTCTGTAGGCAGGCATCAAAGGGTATGTGAACTTCAGATGTTCTCTGCATGACTTTGGGGTTTTTTGCCATATTTTTCTCCTAAGTGCACCTGGCACAAAATTTGAAATACTTATTTTTCTTATAAGTCACATGTTAGGCATTATTGTAAGCACGCAGTGTTTGCAGTGCTCTTTCAGCATTTGTTTGGACCAGTGCAGATCAGAGGACTGCTAAATGTGCTGCTTTCAAAGGAAAGGAGATCATTAGTGCATCCTGTCTCCACCTGACTGAGTTGGAATTCTCACTCCTCCTCAGGAAGCTAGAAGAGCTTTTTATTCAGTTCCTGTTTGCTTTTTAGAGAGTCACCCTTATTTTAGCTTTCTGCCTCTGCTCTGAACAGTGGCAGCACTTTTAATTGTTTTGATAATTGTATTGTTATATATATTTATCTCTTTTTATTCCAATAAACTTTACTGACACAGTGCTGTCTCCTTTCCTGTTTCTAGATCCATAAATCGTAATGACTTGGTGGAGTACATAACAACACATTACAAGGGACCCAGAATGGTCTTGGCTGCTGCTGGAGGTCAGTATGGGATATTCACCCTTGATCATGTGAAACTGTGCTTGAAACCATGGCCTGAGTCTGTGGGAACCACATGGTGAATTACCCATTGTTCAGGAGGTCCTGTTTGTTGTTGGCCCTGTATGTTTTTTGCATTCATACCCTTGGAGCTTTTGTTCCCTTTTCCTGTCAGTAATATTCCAGAAACCTTAAATCAGGAACAAGAAGTGAATTGGAGGCCAAAGTCATTCTTCCATGTGGGCAGGAAAAAAGGGTCCTAGCAGGTGTGAAGAGGGGAATAGCAAGGAATGCAGAGAGAAAGAAGTAACATTGAGGCTTGAAAGAGCAAAGAGCTTGAATTGATGTAGTTTTAGTGGAAGGCTGTTAGAGAACCAAGAAGGGGGGATCATGATGATGTTGCTCTGTATAAAGGGAATGTGTGAAGAATCCAAAGGTGGGCTATTAAAGCAGAGGCACAAAAAATTACTGCTTGGTTGAGTCTTTAAACTGTGCAGCAATTTAAACTAACTGTTTACAGAGTAACATCACAAAACATGTGAAATACCTTTGTCCAGGGGTCTCTCACGATGAACTACTTGACCTGGCAAAGTGCCATTTTGGAAACTTGCCATCTGCTCCAGAAGGAGGACTGCCACCCCTGCCACCTTGTAGCTTCACAGGCAGTGAGGTAAGCTGCTGGGTGGCTTTTTGAGCTGGCCCTTACATCCCCTGACATGTGCTCTCTGGTGGTGAGAGGGGGCCTGCTCTGCCACAGACTCGTCAGGTGAAAAGGTTTCTTGCCCCCAGTGGTGGCAATGGAGTAGCTGCTTTCCAAAGCAATACTTCCCATTCTTTCTTGGACAAGTCTCACTGCCACCACTTTTTATGCTTCATTGCTTCCTGGAGGAATACCTTCCTTATCTCTGCTCCTACTTTCCTTTTATCCTCTTGCTGGAGCATTTCCACTTACTGAGAATCACTCATTTAAAGGATGTGGCAGAGAACTGAGGCATCCATGTTCTATTCCCATCTCTTTTCAGATTTTACAAAGTCATCAGATTTCCTTGCTGCTGGTAGTTGTAAAATGACTTGTAATGCTTCTCTGTGTACGTTGGCAAAATGATCTGAAATTGCCCCAGGGGAGCAGTTAAGGCTGATGTTAAATTAATCTTCATATACTTTAATTTTAGTGCATGTTTTGTTATCCAGCTATAGTGGAAAAGTTTGATTTCTGTTGTTTAACTTGCCCTGTGCCTGAGGTTGCACTGGAGCTGCTGTGCTGTGTTGCAGATCCGGATAAGGGATGACAAGATGCCCCTGGCACACCTGGCCATTGCCGTGGAAGCAGCCGGCTGGTCAGACCCCGACACCATCCCCCTCATGGTAGCCAACACTCTGATAGGGAACTGGGATCGCTCCTTTGGAGGAGGAGTGGTGAGTGAACCTGCAGGCACCATCCTGCTCTCACTGGGGTTGGTGGGAAATCCCTGAATTGGGTACTGCCAGGACAGAAAAGGGCATCCAGTTGTGAGTCTCAGAGGGTTTGTTACCCAGGATGTAGGAGAATCTTGGGAAGTGGTTCTAAATTAAAAATACAGGTTTGCCAGCCCTCATGGAATGTAGGATGTTTTATACCTGTGTGTCATCAGAACCTCTGTATTGTAAATGCAGGACCACCAACAAAGGGAAGGAATGATGCATCTGATTCCATGTTGTCGGAAGGCTAATTTATTACTTTATTACACTATATTATATTAAAGAATACTGTACTATACTAAAGAATACAGAAAAGATACTTACTGAATGCTAAAAAGATAATAATGAAAACTCCTGACTCTCTCCAGAGTCCCGACACAGCTTGGCACTGATTGGCCAATGAGTCAAAACAACTCACACCAGAATCCAGTGAAACAATCTCCAAACACATTCCACATGAGCACAACACAGGAGAAGCAAATGAGACAAGAATTGCTTTCCTTTTCTCTGAGGCTTCTCACTGCCTTTCAGCTTCCCAGGAGAAAAACCCTGGGTGAAGGAATAGTGTTCAGAGAACGTGAATGCCACACTTTTGGGTATCAGTAATTAACTGTTTCTTTCTTGAACCTAAGTGTCTTTGTGATTTTGGCTCAAATCTGGGGTGTTATTTTGAAATGTGATATTACATGCAAGGAAAGAAAGGGTTGAAATGAAGAGCTGATAATTAACCTTGTAGCTACTACATGTTCAGTCATCATTGAAATGAAAATGGGAAATCATGGAGGTGACTAGTAAGCTTTCAAAAAACTTCATAAAGTAATATATTTTTCTTGTGCCTTGGCAGAATTTGTCCAGTAAACTTGCTCAGATTGCCTGCCAAGGTAACCTGTGTCACAGTTTCCAGTCCTTCAACACCTGCTATACTGACACAGGGCTGTGGGGACTCTATATGGTCTGTGAGCCATCCACTATTCAGGACATGGTGCACTTTGTTCAGAAAGAATGGTAAGCTGCCAGCTGTTTCTCTGAAAAGATTGTTTTTAGTGGAGGAATGAAATTTAAAAATAGAATATTTTTCTCTGTTTGGGCTTGCCTGGGAACAACAAATACATCAAATTCTAAACTTTGGCACCCAAAGCAAAGTCCCAGCACCCAGTTTTTGGCTCCATTATTTAGAGTGAATAGCTTAAGATGTAGGTTTTGTTTCTTGCACGAGAAAATACAGCAGGGATTTTTTTTTTTTTACTGGGAAATGACAGAAGTCATGAAACTGTCAGACTTTTTAGTATGCTACTCAGTCACTGTACAGCCTATGAGCTGCAAGTGCCACCACTGAAAGAGTAAATATTTGTGGACGAGAATAATGAATGTGCAGTTACCAGACAGTTTTAGTCTGCAGCTGATGCTGTCTAACACATGCTGGTGTTAGACAGCTCTAGTGAATACATAGGGAAAGTTGAGCTGTTATATATGGAATTTTGAAACCTGTGATTCTACACATTATTCATTCATCTGAGGCTTAAATCTGTTTTGAAAGATGATAAATGTTTTGAAGTCCATAGATGACTGTAAAGCTTGGTCTGCAGATGCTATTAAAAACACATATATGTTACTTAAAACCACTTGATTTAAAGTGGGTGAAATTGAAATAAGTCTTGAAAATGAGGAGTTTCTTTAATCACATAAATCACTTCTTATATACCATTATTCTATGAAACCCCTGTTCAGTGGTGGAGAAAAAGGTTATCACTTTGACTGTTTGCTGCAGCTCAGCACCAGGGAAGATACAGACAACTCCTGGGACAAGAATTTAGTATTAAGCTATTTAATGCATCCCCCTCTCCTCACAAAATGTTCCATAGGCAGTGTGGCAAATTATTATCTCACTAAGAGAGGAGCCAGGAAGTACTGAATTGCCTTCTAGCTAATTGCCTGTTACCAAGTTGCTTGGCTCCTACTTTCTTAGCAACCTCCAGTCTCAAGATAACAAGTACAGAATGCACTTGCCTCAAAATACTTAATAAAATGAAATATACCTCTCCTAAGAGAAAGAGCTTGCTCTTGGGTATCTTGATATGCTTCCAAAACCCCTACTTTTAGGCTGCTGCTTTGTATCCATGGCTAGTTTTCCAAGCTGTCTTACCAGCTTTGTCTACAGAAGAGTAGTGCGCGGTGGGTGCAGCAATGCCTCCGCACCTCCTTATCACAGGCAGTGGTGTGCTACAGCCTGCTATTATTTAATACCTTTGGACTGAAACTGTTTTTCAGGATAAGACTTTGCACAAGCGTTACAGAAAATGAAGTAGCTCGAGCAAAAAATCTTCTAAAGACAAATATGCTGCTACAACTTGATGGTGAGACTTATGAGAACTTTTTACTCTTTGTGGAGCCATAGGCTGATAACTGAAGGATTTTTTCCCCTTTTAGGGTCCACACCAATCTGTGAAGACATTGGAAGACAAATGCTGTGTTACAAGCGCCGAATCCCAATTCCAGAACTTGAGGCAAGAATTGAAGTAAGTGGCACTCATGTTGCAACTTTTAAAGGCCATAAAGAAAATTACTTGCTACAGAAAGTAACAATATAGAAATTGTATTTCTTTTTCAGCTGAGAAAACATTTCCAACTGAGAAAACTTCCAAGTGTTTTGTTTCCTGCTCCTTTGGATTATACAAAATTAAGATCAGAAAAGGTTTTAAGATGGGATTGTAACAAAGATGCCTCTTTTACCCTTTTAGGCTATAGATGCCCAGACTATTAGAGAAGTCTGCACAAAGTACATCTATGATAAGCATCCTGCAGTTGCTGCCGTGGGTATGTGATACAAGTTTCCCTATCCTCCCATAACCCTTCCAGACCACTTGCTGTGAGCTGAGAATGTGTCATGGCCAACTTTCTTTAACTTCCAGGTCCAATTGAACAACTTCCAGAGTATAGCAAAATCTGCAGTGGCATGTATTGGCGTCGTGAGTAGTGAATAACAAGAACTTCAGTACATTTTAGCTTTAAAAAAACAGGAAAACAACAAAAAAAACCCCAACAAATCCACTACACCCTTTTAAAACTTTGGAGTCGCTTTTGAGAAGATTAAAACTCAAGAACCAGCCCCTCCTGTGTTTCTGTATAATGAAGAAAGAAATGGAAATATGTACAGTATTTGCATTTTTATTATAAAACAAGGATTGTCAGTAAGAGTCATTTCTTGACTTTAGTAGCATTCATCACTTGTTCTTGAGCAGCTTTCTTTGCCTTGACCATTTCCACGAGTTCCTGAAGAGAAGGTGGGGAAAAAAGAAACTTAACTAAACACATAACTTGTGAACAATGCTGTAGTTTTGAACTCTACATATATTCACTGTGAAACACTCTACTTCTCAACATAATGAGAAATCTACATAGTTCAGTGTTGTTAAGCAATTTCCCTTAGAAACAAATCAATTAATGGAAGGTCAATCCTCCTGTACCAGGAACTTTACCTACAGGAGGCTAGGGATAGAACTTCATCTATGATAGCTTGCTGTCAAACTATAAAACAAATTTCCTGACACAGACTTTCCTTCCCAGCTTCCAGAGGCACTATTTTCATTGAGGAACATTTAGTCCTTACTGCTCTTTTGGGCTTGAGTTACAAAATGAAAAAGTTTCCTCAAAGGTTCCTTAACTTTGCCTGTGTCAAATACTGTCTCTGTGAGGCCATGGAACAATAAAAGCAAAGGATTCTCTCGAGACCTGCACTATGCCAGTCCCAGGAGGAGGTGAGGGGCCTCACCTTATATCGCTTCATGCAGTCTTTTTTTGACCGGCCTGGAACAGCTGCTGCTATTTTCTCCCATCTTTCAGGAGTATTTACTGGATAAGTCTTCAATGCTTGTTCTAAAAGTTTTTGTTCTTCTGTAGTCCAAGGGGATGAATCTAGAGGTGATCCTGTTTTTAAATGCAAAAATGACAGCAAGAATAGATATTTTAAGAAGAGTCTAGAAAATATTGTAAAACATATTATAGTTTATTTAAAATCCCAGAAGTTTTGGGGTGTATTGTGTGTACCAGAAACCCTCAAATCTGCCACCAGAGACTGGATCACTTACTTGCTATCAAAGCTTGTAAGCAAATCTTGAGAAAGTTCTGGGTTACTTTCTTCCCAAGAGACCCAGGGGAGAGAAGTGCACAAGAAGGGCTCCCTTTTCACCTTTACCTTCAAATCGTTCTGAGGGGGCAGCACTGTCCATCTGAGGCACCACACCATGTTCTTTTTTAAATTTGTCAAATGCTTTCTTGTTTATGTCATCTTTTTGATGAGGGTCTATGAACAACAGACATTAAAGAGAATAATTATTGGAAGACTATTAAAGCCAGATGTAATAATAATAATAACAACATTCTGTAGCAGATTAATTACAATAATCACAAAATCATAAAACCCCATTTCTACTTACTTTAAAATTACTATAAAGATGGTAGTAGATAAAAAAATCATTCAGGGTCCATTAAACTTTTCTCAGTGTGTCAGATTCTCCACCCCTTATCCTGCTTTATAGTGCTCAGAAAAATACATGTTCCATATAATCTTAAACCTGAATCTGCAACTTCCCCAAAATCAAGAGGGATTGTTCTCTCAAGGGCTGTGGCACAAAACTCATTCAGTGCCCAGGGTATGACCATGTCAAAGAGGCAGGAAAATCCAGATGCTCCTTGTGCCACTCCTTAGTTTGTAATGCAGAAACCTCTTTAAAAATTAGTGGGGTTTTTTTTCCTTCTGTAGTGAAATGTGTAATTTCCTTGTGACCTTATTCCAGAACTCTCTACACTTCATTTTTCATTTTTATATTCATTTTTGAAGAGGAGATGAGCCACATTCATTTAGGTGTCTTACTCTGGTGTTGGATTCCATAAATTTTTTTAAAATATATCTAGAGCTTCATCAGTTCCATTTATTTTAGATGCCTGCCTTTGTAGGGAGCTTTCTGAGACACCCATTTATCTCTCTTTGAGCCCTGGTATTTCATGTGTCCCAGACATCAGAGCATCAAGCTACACTAAAGAGAGTTTCTGAGAGCTGCTTGTGAGGTGCTGACTTACAAAAGAGCCATTAGGATGAAAGCACTGAATCACATAAAGGCTCCTCTAAATCTTCTATCTGAACTACATTTCTTTTGGGGCTGTATAGAGGATTTTCTTAAGAAACACAGCTCCAGTCACAGAAAACTCAGCTGTACAGAAGCAGGCAGAGACCATGTATTACAAAAATAAGGTAATATAGATACCAAGCTTTTGGAGACTCTTTGCTTTATTGATGACATCTTTTGCTGTTCGTTTTATTCCAGTAGTAGAGTGCAAGTTCATGTAATTGGCAATAACTTCCCACCTACAGCAAGAACAGAAAGGATAAACCAGCATATTACATAATACCTTATCTTCTTAAAAGCTGTGGTCAAGCTCCTGTATACATTTTTGTAAACTCCTAAGTAAGTTCAAACATATTTAAATACGTGCAAAATCCCAGAGTAGATGTTCTGGAGAGCTTTCAGTCACTAACTGAAGAATTCAATCAGCTTGGTGAATTCCTCAGTTCCCAATACAGAAAAAGGATGGGGTAGAATGTAGGTAAGTGCAAACCTCTAATCCTCAAAATTCTGCTTAACTGCTGTCATCCTGAATTCCCTAAGCACCTCTGGCATTAAATACTGCAGGCTGCACTGAGGGCCGAGTAGTTACTAACCCTATGTCCTCTGCCCCCAGAAGAATAACTAAACATCAGGTGAAGGGGCTTAAACAGGAGAGAGCTGAACAGCTCTAGTCACACATTATTCCTAGTTGATTCTTAGAAAATAGAGGCAGTATGTACTGCTGCTGAGACAGGAGCCTTGACTGCTGAGCTGCAGAAACAGGCACTGGTATCATCTCCATGGAGTATGGCAGCTATTTTTCTTTTCAGTAAGCATCCAAATTTTGTAATGGATGTTTGAAATCTTTGTAATCCTATACAGAAGGTGGCATTTCATTCCTGGGAAAAAAGTATTTAAAGTGTGCTCCTGTTCTTGCTTAGCAGTAAGCTGAGTGCCAGTGCTGAATTCTGTAAATCTTAGCCTTTCCTTTTTCCTCTGGCTCTCTCCTGAAGAAAGCTGAGGCACTTAACTCCTATTTTGGGATGTTTTTCTCCTACCATATAGAGGAGAAACCAGCCTCACATTCATTGTGGAGCCCCTGGAAGTAGCTTACACATTGTATTCCTACCCAGCTGCACCCCAGTCACTGGTGTGGTTTTGTTCTCCACTTTAAGGAGTGGACCCTGCCATGGAGTGCAAACAGGCACCTCAGCACCATCCTGGTAATAGACTGAGGCCCAAATCTGGGGGGAAACAAGATCCAGGGCCAGAGCTAACTCCAGTGACACACAGAGCATGGCACCAAGGAAAAACAAACTTCTGGCTGCTTTCGAGTCAAGGAAAAGAAAGATGTTTAGGAAATCCTTATACTGACAAAGTACTTGGGATGATCTGAAAATATGTTTTATTATGCTTGTGATTTAATTAAAAATTGTTAGTAAGGGCTTTTAGCACCAAACCCGAGAAGTACCTTGAGTTAGTCCCTGCTGGAAAGAGGTTCACAGCTTTAATTAACAACTGTAAATCATCCTCTGGCCAGTTTTTGCTTCCCCCTCCACCGCCAGTGGTTGACTTTTCTGAGCTCTTTGTTGCTTGGCGCATACGAGCTTCTGCCTCTTCTTTCTCTCGCCTTATTTGTTCATTTATTTCTTCTATCTAAAGATTGTAAATAAGCATTATTTATTTACTTACTGAATTAATATTACATTTTATAGTGCCACAACCCCCTCTCTGGACTTCCTATGAACCTTGGATTTTGCTTAGTTTTTGTTCTGTATATTATATGTAAGGAAACAGAGGAGCTTATCTGTTCCAGTATTATTTCCCTTCATTCCATGTGTATATTTTTAGGAGTTTGAAGATTAGGAGTTAATAGCAGAAATCCATCACAGGTTCACTAGGAAATTAAATTAATACCCCCCAGAATTAAAGCAGAAATTTTCAACCTTGTGTGAATGTCTAGGCTAACACTTGACTTAGAGGGACAGATCCACAAAAGCATTAAGACCAGTGAGGGCAATTAAACCTCCATGTTGAATACACCAATTCTCAAATCTTCCAGCCTAACTGGTATCTAAGCCTGATTATGTCAGTACAGCCAAAGTAAGAGAGAACTTTTACATTACAATGAGCTCCAGATTTTAGTTACTAAGTGTGTACTCAGGGTTAGATGGCCATGTGTAGTTTTTTAGCGAGCTAAAAACTACTGAAGGTAACCCACTGCAGATTTTTGTGACCTGTAATCACAGCTCAAGACTGTGGTGTGACATCTTTAATCATCTGCTTCTGAGTGGGCCCAGTCCCATCTTGGCAATATTAGAAGAGCTGTGCACTTATGGCTGCTGGCAGGATGCCCAATGGCAAGAGCAAGAAACCTATTTCATAAAACCTTCCTGGCAAAAGGAAAGTTACCTGATAGATAATTTTTAGTGGAATAGTTTTAACAGATAGGAAGAGGACTGTCCTGCATTTAGAACACCTTCCTTGAGAATGGAATATTGAATTCAGTCCCCTGCAGAATAAGAGGCATTTCAGTCTTAAATTGTCTGATGAGTAAACCTGACCCTGAGATGGGGGCAGATCATATTCCCCACCAAGAAAAAACATTCACAGCTGTTTATCCACAGTGGATGAGAGAAAGCACCTTACTCCTGCAGGATGTAGTTTCAGCTTTTAGTTCAAATGGCTTCTCCCTGATGGCAAACATAGGCAGATCCTTGCTGAGTTTTGGTAAATTTTGATTCCATTTGTCTTGCATTTCCCATTCCTTGGTATCCAACCTACAAGCTCTTCTAGTGCCTACAGCCTGCAACACACCTAAGTCCTTTTGTGGATCTATCCCCAAGTCACAGAGACTAGACATGGATTTTTCTTGCACAAGAAGAAGAGACTGCCCTCCTTCCTCAAGGTAACTGCTACACATTGTTGGGCAAAATGAAATTCCTTTACTGTTTCTGTATACCATACAAGAGGTAGGTTTTGTGTTCTTTACAAATAAAAATGTGGATTTTTTTCTTGGCTGGCCCTGTTACTTTGACCAGCCATGAACTGCACAATGTAAAATGAAGCAGAGATCCCTCTACCTGTGGACCCTGAAAATCAAGTCTTTGTGTTTTAACAAGCACGATTCCACAGCAGCTCTGCTGCATCTTACTTCAGACAGGTTGATTTCACAAATTATTCTGTTACTTTGATTCGACACTCAGCATAATTACCTGTTTTACTACAGCCGCCTTTCCTCCTTCCCTTGTTGTGGATGTAAGTGCTTCATTCAAGCATTGCAGACTAAAAATAAATTATTCAGTTACAATGGAGAGCTAGTAGAAAGATGGGTATCAAAAGGAGCAGAAAGCAGCAGCAGGAAGACTTACCTTGCTAGCTCAAGACGGTCACAAAGCTTTTCCACCTCCTCCATCATTTTAACACAATCTGCCTCATTATCAGAAAAGTAATTCCAGTTCTGGAAGCAGAAATACATGTTCTACAAAGTTCTTGAACTTTATTGTCCTATTCCTTCAGACAAAGGCTTAACACACAGCGTTCTTCAGCCACTGCTGTGTTTGGACCTATTTAGTCAGCTTTACTCATAACTCATATGCATGTAATTATGTGTTTTAGTATTTTGCTTTTTTAGTAAACCCACTTTCCATACCCATCTCCAGCCCTAAGAACAAGCAAACATGTGATACAGTCTGATCTAAGCAAAGACAGTAATTTGTCTGAGGTAACCTGTATTTCATTGTAATAATAGTTAAATACCTTGCATGTTGTTCTGAGTTTTTGCCTTTCTTTCTTGATTGCTTTCTTCTGTATCTCTTTTTCCTTTTTTGCCACTAATGCTTGCTGCCTAACTTCTTCCTCCTCCTTTTCTTTTGCTAACCGTGCTGCTTCTAATTCTGCTTGTCTTTGCTGCAATCAAAAGGAAAAAAAATGCAAGTTATAAAAATCCTCCAAGTCACATTGTTACAGGGTCATTCAGTCATCCAATATCAAAATGTCATTTTCTGGTTTGGGTGGAGTTTTGTTTGTATATTAGGGGGTTTAAAAATCCATAAATACTTTAATGTTTGGTTTTCCAAGAATTTTGAGGGAGATGATGACACATTATACCATTTTGCATTAAGTGAAGTACTCCCTGTGAGGACCTCGAGTTTATAAATCCTGACTTCCTCTACAACAAAGATATAAAACCGCACATAATTTCTTACTCCTGCCTCAGGAGTATAAACTTTGTGGTCCAGTATTTCTCCTGCATCATTACTCACATATTTTGCAGTGTTCTAATGTTTTTTAAGTTACTTTTTTGCACCTTACAGTTGCCATTCCTGTACTTTCAGAGCATCTTTTCCCAACTGTTTATATTTATCAAGTATGTTCTGTTACCTCAAAACATTTCATACCAACCAACCATTCACAAACCACATGCACAAGGCAAGCAGACATACCCATTTTATGCACTTAATGCTTCCCTTGAAACCAGAGGAAGCGTATGCAACAGAAGAACTCAGTTTTCAAAGGTGTTATGTTTCAGATCTGCATTCCTTGTTTCCATCTCATTCTCAGAAGGCTGCCAGCCTTACACTGCCTGCTGCACAGGCATCAAAGACAACACATTTTTGAACCCCAGGGTAATTCTGTCAGTAGTCTGACAAATCTAGAACCTGAAGCAGCAGGTGTGAATGAAGCAGAGTTTTTCAACCCAAATAAAGTACTTCACTTACTTTTTCTTTTGCCTCCTGTTCTTTTCGTTTTGCTTCTACCTTGGCTTTCTTCTCTGCTTCCTTCTTTGCCTTTTCTTCCTCCTTAAATTTCTTTATCCTGGGATCACAGCTGTATGCATTGTCTGGCAGAAGAAAGGAAGCATCATGTATAGAAGAAAAGCAGGAGACTTCCACAGTTAGTTAATGATTCTCTCTTTAAAGAACAGCAGTTTGTGTGCTCACCAACAAGAGTCCTAATTCTGTTCATTTCTTCTTTTTTTCTCAATGCTCTGGCAGCTCTGTTCTGCTTTTCAATCCACCTCCTTTCATCTCGACTAAAAGGGAAAAAAGCATAGTTCAGTGCTAATGCTTTACAGTGCCACTGACAGAAATTCATCAACAAGCTTCTTAAATAGTTCCCCCCACACAGATGTTCTTCTGTGAATACTTCAAAAATAGACTTCAAAAAATTAAGTTCCAAGCTCTGAGCTCATGTACAAAATGCTAAGTGTTTACATGGTTATATAAACCTGACAAAGCAAGCTGCTTATCTGTCATCGTAGGGAATGAGATCATGGACTTTATTTTCAAAATGCAATCCACTTGCTTACCTAACATTAAACTCCAGCTAAACAACAGAAATGCTAGCATAGGGTTTAATTAAAGGACAGCAGCATAAACAATGCCAGTTATCTCATTTTGCAGAATATGGTCATGTCAAGTAAACCCATCTGCACAGAAACAACACTATGAAGTAGCATGACACTCTGGACAGAGTCATGCCAGATTCACTCCAGTAAAATACAACTCAAGTTATTGATGGGCCAACTAAATAATCTGAAACATTTACAAGAGGCAAATTTTTAGTGGGGGTCTATAGCCTCATCCCCACAACCGCATAGAGAACAATAGAGGGGACAGGGAAGTTGGAACTATGAGGTATTTAAAGCTCCTTCCAACCCAAAGCACTCTACTTCAGAAGAAAGAAAACAATCCCCATGACTGAGAAGGAGACTAATATGAGTAGATTGAAGCTTTAAGACATGAGCAACATCACCTTTGGCAAGAAGGGGTAGCAAGAATCATGACCATCTGAACAGCAGCTGTAATGTAGTTCTCTCTCATAAGTACAGCAGACTAGGTACCATTTGTCTAAACATCTTTGAGAAAGGACACTAATGACAGGAATGAGCAGAAAAAAGAGCTATGCAAATAATTCAGGATCATTCCAATGAGAAGCCTAGAGGTTCATCTGTGTGATGTACCACAAGTACAAGAGACAGGGAATTGATTACAATGCCTGCACAGAATCTTCACAGGAGAGAGAACAGTGGGTCTGGTGAGGCTCAAGAAATCCAGTAGCAGGAAGAGCCACAAGAAAAGAGAAATGCCTAGCTACAGCCTAAATATGGCAGTTTCCAGCATGAAGAAAGCCAACCACTGAATCTAAATACAAAACTGATTTCTAGCCAAACTTGGAAGAAGAGATTAATTCAATGTAAATTATGGTCTCACAAGGATTACTAAGTGAGGTTGTGTCCTGTGAAATGTGTGTTAGACTGAAGTTCCAACTGTAGGAAGGCTAAATCCACAATGTATTTTCCAATGCAACATGGTCTGAGTAATTCAGCAACTATCACTACATCAACTAATACATAATTTTTAGCATCAAGCCATCAGACTCACCTCTCCAAATTCTAGGAAGTATCACTTTCTCAGTACAAGTTAAAGAGAGAAATGATACCAGCATGCTCATCTGCTCTGTCCTGGCTCCAGGTTCAAGCTGTGCTTGGGACTGGCAGGAAGTGAAAGTCTGGACTTAAATGAACACACATTTCAAAGCACCTCAGATATACCTCTGTGAGGCAAGCAGGAACTACAATTACATGAAGAAGCCCACAGTAAGTTCAGTTTAACTCCATGACTGATCCCTAAGCTGGGAGAGTGGAATTCAGACTTGGCTCAGCTGCCTTTTTTCCTATGACTTACAGTCTAAGAGAAAGTTGGAAAATCTTGCTGTATCAACCTCTCAGTCTCCTGTCAAAATTATTTTTACTTACATACCATTCTGCTTTTTCTTTTTCCTCTTCATCTAAATAGGAAAACTCTCTCCACGAATCAAAATTATACCTAAAGTAAATTGAAGAAAAAAAAAAGTGAATGAAAAAAGAGCAAATTGTTAAACATTAGCTACCTTTTTTACTTTTTATTTGTTTATAGGCAACTGTACTGCTGTTTACAATTTCTAATACATAATTTACAATTATTCTGCACCTACAGTGATTCCACTGTGTTAAGTCAAAATGCAGGATATGAATTACACCTCTCTGTACCGTGGGACAGTCTGCTTCAGGATGGCACTGGTCTTGCCCACTCTAAATGTCTACAGCTGTCTCTGCTGCTGTCATAGGCAGTGGAAATGCAGGGCAGTCAGTAGAGTTCAGAGAGAAATTAATCTTGATGTGAGCACCCATATTTAGCAGGTAAGGCAAGCCATAAACATGACTGACTTTTTTTGGACTAAACACACCTCCCTTTAGTCCACACATCTTAGGACTAAACACCTAAGATGTCTCCACTGAAAACACAGGTTAGGTGAGATAAACCTGACTTCCAGTCTGTGGGTCAGCTCAGTTCTCAGCCACCAAAGTCAGAAATTCCCACTGGAACTGTGAATTTACAAGTGGATGGATTAGCCAGGAGAAAGCTGGCTCAGTTTGTGGAAGGCACAAACAGCTGTGGGGTAATTTTATGATATCAGGAGGCTGGGACAGCCCACATCAAACAACCCACCCACCAAAGGGGTCTGCAAGCCCTTTATACTGCATGTCTTGAATAGAAACAGAGGCACCAGCTGACTTACCAAAAGGAATAGAATGCATCTACCTCCTCAAATGAGGAGTTCATGTCCCCAAGTTTAGGTACATTTTTCTTATTTGACCACCTGAAAATACACGGATATATTCAAGAAATAATATATACAATCTTCATAACATGGCATTTGTTAAGTACAGAATCAAAATCCGAGATTCTCTCCCACCAACACAGAGAGGGCACCAGGAAAGAGGAACAGAACAGGAGAGTTCCTCCTAAGTACCCTACAGATTGGGCATTTTTGGGTGAGTTTCCCCAAAAAAGCAACCTTCTCCTGCCTGAGTGCCTCCTGCTTTGTGCCTCAAGAAGACCTGATGGAGCACAAGCTTTCTTTGTAGATACTCAATTCTCCATACACCTTCTTCTGGCAGAGGAGCCTACAGAAAGTGGCCACAAAGTGCTCTGTGAATAACTCAGCTCTCTGGCAGGGTACAGGAAGTCTCCCACACATTCTAATGCAGTACAAGGGAATAATGCATACTTTGCCCCCACTGCATTTTTTTCTAGGGAAATCTTCTACAGGCTCTAGAATTTGTTGTTCCATGACACAGCATTAACTTCCATTGCAGAAAAGGGAAAAACCTCATCTGACAACCACAGATCCAGGTCTGAAGTCTATGGAATACTTGATAGAAGGTTCAGTAAGAGCAGCTTAAACAATAATTGTTCAGAATGTTGTTAAGTGCCTCATGTAATTAAGCCCTTTTATACAGGGAAAAGTTGGCAGATTTCTATTGTGACAATCTTAATACCAAGGTAATTGTCAACCATGAATCAAACGAAGAAAAAAAGTCACACAATGTAAGAGAGAATCACCAAATATTGACAGCTACAATTATCTTCTCTTTTAACCAGCTAAATCATGACTGTAACCACTGTTATCTGTTAATGTCTCACTCGCAGAAGAAAATAATTTTAAAAATGAGTTTTTAGTCAGCATACACAAACCTTTGGTATTGCAAGTAATTTTAAGATGAAATAATGAGTTGTGCAAAAAGGGCACTAGGTAATGGGAAGCTGAGAACTTTTTTAAAAATTGCATGGGTCAAACTCAATGCCATCAGCTGACAGTTCAGATTACTTTAAAATGAAATAAAAAATAATTGCAACTACTTTAGTTGTATTACATTTCTAGCAAATTAATACATCTCTTCTCACAAACACAATGTCAAAAGAGTTTGCAAATGCTGATTCTCCAGCAACAGCAGAGGCAGTCAGACACAGCTTACCTGGCATTTCTTTCAAAAACTGGTGAGAAAACTTCGAAGAAGTTTTCTTTTGCTTCACTTTTGGAAGGTACAGAGTTATCAAAAGTTGGGTCTATGCTGTTAAATGCTCGTCGTTTCACAGGATCAGATAATATTTCATAAGCTGAAAGTTACCAGACATAAGGTTGTAAATGTTTAAAAAGATGTTCTCAGATCTGTGTTTGATCTATCTGTAGCGTTCTGTAGAGCTTGATATTTAATTATTTTAGTGACACCAAAAAGCATTGCTGCCTGTTCCTGCTAAACTAAGTAGGAGGAAAACATTTATGAAAAAGGACACATTTAACCATTAAGATGTAACAAAACAGACAGTATTTAATTTTATAGCAGTAAATTTTGTTCAGACACTGGGAGTTTGGGCATGACATCTTCAAACGTTCATCCTACACCAGATCCTTGCAGATAAATTACAAAATTATCTACTAGGGCACAGAGCAAAGGCAGTCCCTGAGTTCATGTGTTGTCAGAATGGGCAAGAACAGGAACCATTCATTAGAATTTTTGCAAGTGATGATGAAGTTGTACTGTGTCTTGGATAGAACACAGAACTCCACACAAACTCTCCAAAACATGCAAACAGTCACAGTTTTCCTGGTCTTACACCCCTGCAGTTGTGGAGCATCACATTACTAATTTTATATTTTGTAAATCACAAAAACTTTAGCTTCAGTACTCTTACTTTTATCTCAACGAAGTGTGGAGTTTTACAATGATCACTATTTTTCAGTAAGAATGAAAAGTCAAAGGAATCAAATTTATATTGCAATCATTCATGGACTTCTGTGCCTGCACCCCTGCCAGAGGACACTGCACCATGGAAGGTTGGATGTGGGAGGTGATAACCTGGAGGAGACCTTGGTGCTCTGCAGTTCTGTAAGCTGATCTCAGTGGAAGGAATGACAGTGGCCACCAGTGAGCTGCTGTCTGCCAGTCTGCCCTTCCCCTCTGGGCAAGGACTTCCCTCCACCAACACTCCAAATGACCCCAATTATCCTGCCTCAGTAACGCTCATACCGTTTTCCTGATACAGGAAATTCTGTGCACATCCATTGGTTCCCGTTCCATTTAGGAGATGTCCCTTCCACTTAGACATCCCCAGTTCTACTCCCACACACTCAGCTCCCCCAGCTCCGTATCTCCCATACATTCCTTTGTCAGACCAAGTTCTGAATCCAACCTATGTTCTCCCACCTTTCCAAGTTTCTCCTCCCTCTTTCATTACTGTTTGCTCCTACTCCAGGCCCCCCTTTCCTACTATTGCATTTTAGTATTTCCTTCCTCAAAATGCTGCCTGGGTGCATTATTCCTTTTCTTTGCTACTTTGTCCTTTCTGTTTAGCCCCAAACTTGGATTGTAAGCAGTTAAGAGGGAAGGTTCTATGATATTTTGCTCCATGCATGTAGAACACAGAGCATATTCCTGAACTCATGTGCAGGTATCTCATCATAGACATCTGACAATTTCTGACAGGATTGCAACAGAAAAACTATTTCCTTTGGCAACCTCCCTCCTTCTGACAACTCCAAAGAAGGCTGAAAATATTAGTTTGTCTAAAATATCTCTAACTAGAATTAGGAGACATTCAGAGAAGGAAGCTTAGAAACACAAATTCCAAGATTTCCTCCTGCTTCAACCTTACTGAGTGAAATTTGTTTAAAATAAATGAAAAAGCCAAGCTCTCAAGCATTTCTGGAGATGTAAGTCATAGACCTAGAACAGCCCCTATGGGTTTGGAATTGGTCAGCAGTGGTGTTCTGGGTCACAGAACCATAAAAGTTGAGAAAGATCTCTAAAACCAGAGTCCAGCCATTAATCCTCCACTGCCAAGTCCCCCACTAAGGCAAGAGGGAAATGTTATTCAACTGAGTTCACTTGCTCATATGTGGGCAGAAATGAGCAGCTGAAGAAACTGATAACCTGGATCAATCAACACATGTTCTGTTGTCAGAGCAAGCACATTAGAATTCAAATTTTCCAACGGCTGCTGGTGCCTGTGGGGAATTGCTCCATGGCTCACTAGTTCATCCCAGGTATGGGGCCACCTCCAGAGGTTCATCTGTGTGTGCACTGCTGCAAGTGTCACATTTTGTCACCAGCTGCCACAGCAGCCAAGCATCTGTCTGCTGCATTCCCTTCCTGCTTCTACCCACTGGGAAGTTACACCTAATGTGATCTATTGATGCAGTTTTCTACAATGGAAAAAGAACTTCTCCAGCTGTTTACTCATTGACAATTCCCTAAAATCCTAATGAAGCACAACAAATATGTTTCTGATGATCAAGTAGATTGAGAGAGTATCTAACAAAGGAGATCAATTGCTTACCTTTAGTTATGCAAGTAAAATAATCATTATCACCCTCTCCTATCTGTTCCCCTGCAGCTTTTCGCTTGTCTGGATGATGTTTCAAAACCATGGATTTATCTAACAAATAAATGCATTACAGTTAGAAATGCTTCATCAGAAACAGTTTCAAACTACAAAGTAGTACAGTAATTCCAACTGGCATTTCTCTCATACAAAACTTAAATAAAAATACAAACCAAACAGTCAGATCTGGCATAAAACAGAAGTTAATGAATTTTCTTTGATTTAATACTATTGTTAGAATTAACATTATTTCATCTTTGCTGGGACATAAAATAACCACAACTCAGAAACTCTATTTTCTATTCCACCTCAACATCTAAAGAAGTCTGAGACTTACTCTACTATTATGCCTACGAAGGTGCTTTAGTATCTGTAAGTGTACACTTAGCTTCAAAACTGAAAAAAATAATTAATGTAATTTTAGTTGCTATTTCTAATGAAAAACAAAATAGTTCACATAAAACAAAATTGTATTCTATCTGTTTACTGAAGTTCTGAACACAATCCAAAGTGAAATTTAGCAGGAAAGCACAGCCTGTGAATGCTGCTGCACTTCCCAGAAACAAAGATGTGAAATTCTTTCATTCCCTACATTTAGGCTTCTGCATTTCAGAACTGTGATATAAATTTAAGATGCTGGTAAGCAACACAAGTCAGACTTTTAGGCCTGGGAATCAGTAAAAACCTTGTTCACAACATGCAGGTATTTTCACTGGCAACCAGTTGTGTACATCTGAAGAAAAGGTTTTGCTTATGAGGGACAGGTACTCACGAGCTGCTTTGATTTGTTTCTGAGTAGCCCTGTATCGTATATTTCCCAGTCCAAGAACTGCATAATGGTCTTGATTCTGAGAGAAAAGAACCACAAACCCTAATGAACATTCATAAATGCCACCTAAAACACCACAACACATGCAGAAAACCAGTTCTCCTCCCCATCTCTTAAGGCAAGAGGGAGAATTCTTCCCTCTCTCAAAAAACTGGGGAAAAGACTATAGGAACAACTGTCATAAATTATTGAATAATTACTGAATAACTGAATATCAATAAATTAAGCCACTGTCATAGAAATTCAAGTAGCTTAATCTGAATTGGATTAAAGCACTAGAAAATTCAGTTATTGGAAAACTGAATTGCTGTTAAGAGTGCAAATGTAACTCCACAATAAAAGAGATGGTGACGGGGAGAAGAGACGCTTAATACTTTCAGGCAGTAAAATGAAATGCTGCAGCTCAAAGCTAAAATCTTATCCTGAGGTGTTTGCCTTCACACACCAGATTTTATGGTAAGGAACATGAGCTGATGCATATGGGTGTAGGAGGGGAGGAGGAAGGAGATCTTTAGCACCTGGGCATGGCATATAACCTCGACAGGCCAAACGAGGTGACAGTAACCCATATTAACTAAATACCTTCCAGTCCTTTGGGTCGAGGGTTTTTAACATAGGATATTCCTCAAGCTGCAGTTCTTCATCCCCCGATTCTTCAGAAAGTTCCTTCTCATCTTCTAGCTCCTGGAAAGAGGCAGAAACATTTATGTTTCTCCTCTTAATAAATGCTTCAAACCATCTTCCCACAGGTTCCACTTGACAGAGTACTGATGCTATAAGCAAAAACATAAAAGCAACTTCACCTTCTGTGGTTTACTTTTGTGTTTTCTTTTTTTAAACCAAACCCCATCAAAACCCCCACAAGCACAGCATCACAGATCTCTGAATCTTTTCTTTGGCTGCACATACACAAGAGTGCAGGAACCAGCACGCGTGCCCATCAGACGGGAGCTCCCAACGCTTCGCCGCGCTCTCACATCTGGAAAGGTGATTTCGAGTTAAAGGGACGCACATGTCAAACGATATTAAATACGGTCCTACTGGCGGCGGAGGAGGCACCCGCGGCAGCGATATTAGATTGGGATTGATCTTCCTTCCCCGCGTTCCCGTTCCCAGGCCCCTCCCTCCGTAGCGATCCCGGACTTGTTGCTGGCACAGGGGCAGCAACGATCCCGGCGGGGGCACCGCGCGCCACACGGAGACAATTAAACTCAAATCAACACCAAACTTCTTCCAGCCCGGCCGCTTTCCCAGCCCAGGGCGGCCTTTCCCGGGCAGGCCCCGGTACCTACCGGCGGAGAGCGGCCTGGTGACGGCCGAGCGCTGTCCGTCCGCCGCGGGGCCGCGCAGCAGCGCCATGGCCGCGGCCTGCGCCTGCCGCGGCACCGGCGCGTGGGGCGCCCGCAGCGCTTCCGGGGCGGCGGCGGCGTGCGGCGCCATAAGCGGCCCGGCCGGCCCTGCCCGGGTCCCGCGGGCCCCGCCGCGTCCCCGCCGCCCCCGCAGCGGCCCCGCGGCCGGAGCGGCTCCCGCGGGGCGGCACCGGCGGCGCTGCCCCCGGGCCGCGGGGTGAACCGGCGGCGCCGCGCGGAACTCCCGGCGGCGGCCGCGGCGCCGAGGGGAAAGGAGTTGCCTGCGCGCGAGCCGCGGTGCACCCTGGTTTGTGTTCCGGGCGGAAGCGGCGCGGTGCTGGCGTAAGGGCGGGCGGGCGCGATGCCGGATTACCTGGGAGCCGACCAGAGGAAAACCAAGGAGGAGGAGAAGGAGGACAAACCCATCCGCGGTGAGAACCCACGGACGGCGAGGACGGTCTCCGAGCAGCGCCCGGGGCGGGAGTGGGGCGGCGCCGCCGGCGGCCATGTCGGTGCTAGGAGCGGCGGGGCTGGAGGAGCGGCGAGGGGAAAGGGACTTAAAAGGATTAAAAATGGCTCCAGTGTGCGCTTTGGCGCTGCTGCCGCCGCCCCGGGAATGTCCCCCATCCCGGCCCGCAGCCCGGGCCGGGCGGTGCCGCCGCTGGCGGGGGAGGGAAGCGGGGCCGGCCGGGCCTCACGGGGACCCGGCTGTGAGGGCAGGGCTGGGCCGGGGCTCACGGGGACCCGGCTGTGAGGGCAGGGCTGGGCCGGGGCTCACGGGGACCGGGCTGTGAGGGCAGGGCCGGGGCCGGGGCTCACGGGGACCGGGCTGTGAGGGTTGGGCCAGGGCTCACGGGGACCGGGCTGTCAGGGCTGGGCTGGGCCGGGGCTCATGGGGACCGGGCTGTGAGGGCTGGGCCGGGCCGGGGCTCACGGGGACCGGGCTGTGAGGGCTGGGCCGGGGCTCACGGTGACCGGGCTGTGAGGGCCGGGCCGGGCCGTGCTGAGGGGGCGGGGCAGCGGGACCCGCCCGGCTCTCGGGGCTGCCCCTGCCCGGCCGGGGGTGCGGAGCGAGCGCCGCCTGGGGCTGCCCGGGGGAGGAATGGACCATCTGCCTTTTTTAGTCTTGTTCTTTTACAAAAGCTTCCTAAAATCTCGAAGTTCCTCATCGTGAGAGGAAAAAAAAATGCCTTTTGGGGTTTAATGCTTATTTCTGTACTTAAAATCTCCAACAAAACGTGATTCAGTAATGTTCCGCCTCCCTGGAAGAGGCTGTGGTGAGGTGAGGGCTGGTCTCTTCTGCCGTGCCCGCAGGGAGGGAAATTGAGAAAATGGCTTAAAGGTGAGAAGGGGAGACTCGCATTAGATATTAGAAAAAAAAAAATAAAATTCGCCGTTCGGGTGGTCAGACACCGTAATAGGTTGCCCAGGGAGGTGGAGTCACCATCCGTGCAGGAGTTCAAGAGGTGTCTGGATCTGTCGCTGGGTGATGTGGTTTCGGGGGTTACAAGGGCAGGGCTGGGTTGATGGTTGGACTTGATGATCGTGAAAGTCTCTCCCAACCTTGGTGATTCCGTGCAAGTTTCTTTCTCTTGCCGGGGGGAGCGCCCCAGAGCTGCCCTGGGCTGCCGCTGTCATTCAGAATTCCGGGAAGCAGGAGAGGGAAGGCGGCCGAGGTTTCTGAGGATACCGGCACGGTGTGAAAGTTGCCTGGTTGCCCCTCATGTTTTAACTTACTGTGGCTTTTTATTTCGTGTTAGTAAATATTTAATAAAGCATCTGGAAGCACAAGCGGTGCAAAATGTAATTAGTGATGGACTTTGAACCATTCCCATTCAAGAAAGATTTCTAAATTGTAGCAACAGAGTCTTCAGCAGCTATAAAAAACAATCAATGGGGTGGGACAAATAGTCAGGAAAGAAGTACAGATCAACACAGAAGGTCTTCAGAATGCTGTATAACATGTGCTGCTCCCAGATCACCACAGAATCACAGAATAATGGAAGAGACCTCTAAGATCATCGAGTCCAACCTGTGCCCTAACTCCTCAACTAGACTATAGCACCAAGTGCCATGCCCACCAATACTGTGTGGTTTGGGCTCCATCTGTCTTAAAAAGAGTGGAATTAGACACGAGAGGAAACAGGGATAGGAAGGGAGAGGGGGGTGTTGAAAAATGGCAGGTGATGTGAGAGTGGTGTGGCAGAGGAACACTAGCAGAGGTGTGTTTTTCTTAGTTAATGCAGAGGGGTCACTGGAGCCACCTCTTTGCAGAGACATTGCTAATGGGAAGCAGTGACAGTTTTTCATTGCTGCTTTCTTGAACATCTAGAAACAAAAAGTTAAAAAGATGAAGTTGTCATATCTTCAGTCCCTTTTTTGAACAGTCACAGGCTGGGAAACTCCTCTGAGTGAAGCAGAGTTTAAGTGGCCTGCTTGCTGTGAGCTCTGAGATGTTCGGACTGAAGAGAGTAGCTGGAGACCCTGTTTCATTTTTCTTGTATATCTGATGCTTTTTTGTTCCACTTTGTTTCAGTGAAAAGTGGAAACTCAAAAGAACCTCACCAGAATACATGTTTTGATCTTTTAGAGGCAGAATTAGTACTGCTGGCTTTGTTTTCAGAACTGGAAGCTAAGTCTCTCTTGTCTTGTTTCAGCTCTTGATGAAGGAGATATTGCCTTGCTGAAAACATATGTAAGTAGCACAAGCAGTGGGAGTGTTAAAGACAGAAAGCAGCTCCTGTGGGGAATACAGTGCAGGAGGGGAGGGTAGAGAGTTACTCTGCTTCTTCCTAGTGCTTTTCTCTCCTGCCAAAATCATCTCTCCTTTTTCACCTTCCAGTGATATGTAGCCTGCAACACCAAAAAATAATCCTGGGTTTGTTTCTCTATTTTTGTTTTGTATCTCATTGCTGATTGCCATAGGGCTCTAACAGCCAGGGCTTTTTCACTGGCCAGTTTTCTTGGTTTTATGCAAAAGATAATTTTAAGATCCCCCCCCCTCCTGCCACCAAATTGACTTGCTTTTAGCCATCTTGTTAAAAGAACATAATGTTGGGAGGCACTTTTCACAGACAATAAGGCTTAAAATGCCAATCCACCCTTTCCACTGGGAAGTACAGTTGGTCTGCAGAAGAACTCTTGAAAGATGAAACTTGCAGCTTAGGTATGTTTGGCAGAAATCTGAATTTTTGTTGACACCAAGACTCCTTTACAAAGCTCTGAAGTACAGCAGGTACCCACTGCAGCGTAATTTTTTGTTGCCAGTGGTCTACAAAGGAGATATTGTACAGCAAATCCAGGTCTGAATCTGCCTGTGTTAGGCAGATCTGGATCAAAAAAAGCATTTTATCACAAGCAAGAATTCTGATTTGCCCCTTGATCCTTCTGCTGTCCTCTGTGGATGATGTGGATGTTTTCAGAAAGTGTATTCTGAATTTGCTGTATATATGATTTTACTAAGTCATTTTTAAACTATAGGAGAAATAGTTTGAAAATTACTTTTTAAGGCTGAATGGGTTTAAAAGAAAAATAAATTATTAAAGTTTACAAACATGGAAAATTTCCACCTTCCCACTTGGTCAGTTGTGTGTAGCTGCACTTCACTTTTGCAAACAGAAATATTGTTACTGGAAGTTAATTCTGTCTTTTTTGGCTGTCATCAATGGTTGGCTGTTATACCAAGACAGTCTGTTGAACTTCTTGATGGGCAGCAGCTCTTGTCACTTTTTCCTAAACATGAGATAATTTGGCTTACGAAATCTCTGTGGTATTCCTCTTCCAGGGCCAGAGCACGTACTCAAGGCAGATCAAGCAAGTAGAAGATGATATTCAACAACTGCTTAAGAAAATCAATGAGCTCACTGGTATGTTTTTGTTGTAGAAAGCTTTCAATAGAGGAGCCACAGGTACCAAAACAAGTGTTGTAAGAAGTTGATTTCCAACAACTTTCCGCATTGTTTTTTAGTTGTTATTTTTCTCAAAAGAACACAGTTCTTTATTTGGTAGTGTGAGATTTTTGCTTGTTAGGGTGATTTTTTTTTTCAACTGGGCAGGGCTAATCTGTACATCTGATTTTGTAATTTAACACATTTTTAATCAAAACTGTGGTTTTTATATATAGTGGTGGCATGAAACTAATGCCCCTTTCTGACACCAGATAAGTAGTGATAACAGTAACAATTAATTTGTTTCCTAAATTTTCTTTCACTGATGTATGTTTTTTGCTCTGTTGCTAATCCTGCAGTGGCTCTGAGTTCTGCCAGGAAGACCACAATTTCTCTTGTAAAATAATCTTGATTCTTTTAAATACATGATGGAGATGGTACTTGTTTTGATATGCATGTTTTGGAAGATTTATGGGGGTTTTCATCTGTGTGAATCCCTTAGTTCCTGATACTTTGCACTGGAGCTCAGTGAAAACACTCAAGAGTTTCACTCCTTTAGTGAAATGTAGATATCCACTATCAATGCTCTGTCCTGCTGTAATCATCCCCACATTGCAAAATTGGCTGGGAGGGTGCCCAGGCTGGGATTTGAATGTTCAGCTGGCATGGTCACATAGGCTCTTTCCTTAGGAAACTTGTTTTTTAGGAAGTCCTTCAAAGATCTGTGTGTGTGTTGTTTTGGAGGTCTCTCAAAAAGCTTCCTGCAGGGTTATCTCTGAGTTTTTGGTGTGGGAAGGATGGCTGACATCCCAGTTAGCTGTTTCCTCCTCAGCTTGTTTGTGCTGCATGCAGGAATCAAGGAATCCGACACCGGCTTGGCTCCTCCTGCTCTTTGGGATCTGGCTGCAGATAAACAAACTCTCCAAAGTGAGCAACCATTGCAAGTTGCAAGGTGGGAGCACTCTTATCCTTCCAGTAGAGCTTCATAGTGTTAAAATCTGATTTACAGCTTATGTGTGGACTTTTAAAAAACAAAGTCCATGTTTTGCATATTGAAAATGAATACCACTGAACCATAAAGGAGCTGTGATTATGTGTGATGTATTTTTGTACTTATTTCTGCAGTTGTTAAATGGTGTAATGGTGTAATCACAAGTAGAGCAGGTACTCTGGTGTATTTGGAGAATGTCATTCTCTTGATGCTTATGCTTAGCAAACAGTTTGTGTGCCTGGAGGTGCAATTGTGTTTGTGTGTTAGGTGCACAAAGATCATCAACGCAGACTCCGAGGATCCCAAGTACATTATCAATGTCAAGCAATTTGCCAAGTTCGTGGTGGATCTCAGTGACCAGGTGGCACCTACTGACATAGAAGAAGGCATGAGAGTTGGGTATGCCAAGTCTTTCTGTTCTTGTGAGGCTTCCTGCAGACTGAAGCTTTCTCTGAGTTATGTTGTAGTTTGACAGGACAGCAAGCCTTCATTTCCAGTTTTTGCAGTGGTTGAAATTACACCACTACTGTCTTTTGGGTGACAGTAACTCACCTGCATGCTCTGCTGGAATCTTGTTTTGATGTTATTTTGACAAAAATTGACAAAACCCATGTGTCATTGGACAGAAACCTTTCAGTTCAGGCCCCTGCAGTCCCAACTTTCAGGGAGCCTGTGTAGGCTCCTTCTTTGGCACTCTGAGGTTAAACTTAAAGCAGCCAGGAAATGCTCACTGAGGATGTAAAACCTGTTACTTTAAGAGTCAGTATTTTGCCAGTTTGCTCTGTGAGATATTTTGAAATTTAATTTGCAAAATGCTTTGGAATTAATAGTTTTGGAAACCTTAAAATTTTCTGCAGAAAGAATTCCAGTATCTGGCCTACCTGACTATTAGCTTTCAGGGCTGGACTGTCATGATGCCAGAGAAAAGAACAGCTCAAGAATTCAGCTTCTCGTTTACAGAGTTGTTTCTACATAACACTTTACTTAACCAGTGTTAAAATAATAGTGTTTATGCTTCCTCACCAGGGTGGACAGAAACAAGTACCAAATCCACATCCCCTTGCCTCCAAAGATTGATCCCACGGTCACCATGATGCAAGTGAGAGTTGCCTTTACTTATTTTGACATTGCTTTATCTTGTAATTGTGATTCCTGTTGCTGGATTTTGTTGTGGGCTGTTGAAAGCCTGTAGAGATTTGCTGCACCAGGCTGGTAACTGCTCACTCACCTCTTTGTTTTGCAGGTAGAAGAAAAACCTGATGTCACTTATAGTGATGTTGGTGGCTGTAAAGAGCAGATTGAAAAGCTGAGAGAGGTGGTGGAAACCCCTCTGCTTCATGTAAGTAACTTCCAGATTGAAACTTCTATTATTTTGGAAGTATTCTGGCCATCTGTGAGCATCTGAAAAAGCAAGAAAAGACAAAAGACTGAGTGTAAACAGCATAATGAAAGGAAGTCAGGTTTTACCAGGTGAAATCCAGCCCAGCCTCATTTACGTTGCTCTTCATTAATGATTTTCTTGATTTGCATATATGCTTTGATGCACATAATCTTTAATTTGCACATAACCTTGTCTTCTGGCTCCCTTTGTTACAGCCTGAGAGATTTGTGAACCTTGGAATTGAGCCTCCCAAAGGAGTGCTTTTGTTTGGGCCACCTGGCACAGGCAAAACGCTCTGTGCCCGTGCTGTGGCTAACAGGACTGATGCCTGCTTCATCAGAGTCATTGGATCTGAGCTGGTGCAGAAATATGTGGGAGAGGTAAGAGCAAGTCCTTGATGGAGTCTGGAGGGGTTTGCAGATCTCCCTTGGGGCTACCAGACACCACACTGGGGGTGAGGGATGGATGTACTTGGAAGCTGCAGCTGCAGGAGCTATCAGACAAATCACTGCAGGTCAGGCAGTGGTGACATGACCTCAGCTTTGCTGTCACTTATGAGAGGGATTTTGCAGTACAGAGTTCAATCTGCAAAGTTCAGGAAGACTGGAATTAGGATTCTGCTCCCAACTCTGCCACTTGTTTTTCAGTTGGTCCTGAGGTAAATTACTTCATCTGGACTTCTCAGTTTAAGAGCAGTAATTTTTATCTCCTTTATAAATTGCTTTAAGCTTTATACTTCTCCCATTATATATGTGAACAAATAAAAAGAGTTTTCACATTGGAAACTTAAAAGTATTTGGAAGCATGAAAAGTTTGGTTTTGATAGTTTTTCCTTTAATGTACCTCATATCTCTAACAAAATCTTGATTTTTATTTTTTTTTTTTTTTTGCTTTCAGGGAGCTCGAATGGTTCGTGAACTCTTTGAAATGGCCAGAACTAAAAAAGCTTGCCTTATATTCTTTGATGAGATTGATGCCATTGGAGGTATGTTTGTAGTAGCTACAGTTCTAATATCTCCTGTGAGAGCTTCCAGGTTTTCTTTAGTTCTGTATCTGGATTTTGCTGCATTTCAAGAGAAGTGCTTGTAAATACTGAGTTAGCAAAACTACTCCCAGCTCCCAGCACACCTTGTGTCCAGGAAGCTGTCAGGAAGTGGCTTATATAGCCCAGCTGGGAAGCCATTTTTGCACATTTGGAACACCCAGATTATTTGAACTTTAGTGAAGAACATCTGTATTTTGTTTGCAGAAAAGTACTGTTAACTTGAACCCTCTTCAGCTTCTGGACTACACTCAATGTCTTTGTTACTTCCTGAACATTATTATTTTTTCTCAAAAGTCCTTTGAAAGGAGAACAGATCTAACATAGATAGGGGAGAAGGATGATTTTTTTTTTTTTTTTGGTTGAGGGAAGGGCAAAACAAACAGAACCACATGGGTAAATTCCAGCATCTTGGCTGGTTGTTAGGTAGGGAGACAGAGCCCCTTTTGTACTCAGGACCTTTTTAACTCATCACAATTACTTGTATGCACTTTAAAATCATTTTCCCAGATGTCCCACAGTGTTGCAGCCACTGTGACACTCTGTGTCCGTGGCCTGGAGCTGCCTCTCCCCTGTGAAACTCGTGTGTCTCCTGTGCAGGTGCTCGTTTCGATGACGGGGCGGGCGGTGACAACGAGGTGCAGCGCACCATGCTGGAGCTCATCAACCAGCTGGATGGCTTTGACCCCCGGGGCAACATCAAAGTGCTCATGGCCACAAACAGACCCGACACTCTGGACCCAGCGCTGATGAGGCCTGGCAGGCTGGACAGGAAGATAGAGTTCAGCCTGCCTGATCTTGAGGTGAGAACTCTTTATTTCACTGCCAAGTGTGTTCTGATAGCAGAGTGTTTCTTAAGTTAGGGCATCATTGCCTGGAAGTTTATGGGAATCAGCAAATGCAGCACTCTTAAATTATGTGAAACTACACGGAAGTGTGGGGGATTAAAGATGTGCCAAAGGTTTTTCCACACTGCACAGATTCCATCCTGGCCGAGAAGCCATGGTAGGCATCTGTAATCACTGTTGTTCCTGCCTCAACAGAGAAAACATCCTTTAACCAGATCCACAATTTAGTTCAGAAGCTGGAATTTGTTTAGTTCGGCTCTTTTGAGAGATTTCTTGAGGTACTTCTATGATGAAAGCCCTTTTTAGAGTTATTTTCTTACTTTAATGTCATGGACACTTAGACATTCCAGTCCAGACATGGGAAACCATAGTTGGGCAGCAAATACAAGATGTATTTTTCATTTGCCTGTCCTGTGGAGGCAGACAGCTGCAGGCTGGACTCATCACCTCTTTCATGCCATGAACACCTCTGTCCTCCTCCCTTTCCCTCAGGGGCGAACTCACATCTTCAAGATCCACGCTCGTTCGATGAGTGTGGAGAGGGACATCAGGTTTGAGCTGCTGGCTCGGCTGTGTCCTAACAGCACAGGTAAGCTGCATGTATTTGTTCCTTTACTTAGACAGTTCCCTGTGTGTGTCCCCTGGCAGTCAGTGCTGAGTTGTTTATCCCTGTCTGTCTCTGCCAGGCGCTGAGATCCGCAGTGTGTGCACGGAGGCGGGAATGTTCGCTATCCGAGCGCGCCGGAAGATCGCCACCGAGAAGGATTTCCTGGAGGCGGTGAACAAAGTCATCAAATCCTACGCCAAGTTCAGCGCTACCCCCCGCTACATGACCTACAACTAACACCTGAGAACATTCTTACTGTTCCCCCAAAATTTTCTGTGGAACAAAAATCCAAGTGTAGTGATTTGTGTTTTGTTCTTGGAAGCTAGAAATAAATGGAGTGTTCCAAACAGTAGGGGTGTGTTCATTGTGAGTATTCTACTCCAGGGGACTGTTGCTGCTGTTGGGAAAAGATCTTAGTGAGGTTACTGCAGCATGGCCTAAGCCACAGATAATTTTAAATCAGTACCTGGGCAATGTCAGACATCCCATGTTTGGATGTCTGGTCACCATCTACACCCCAAAGCTTGAATCTGAACCATAGAGGTGCTGGAAGACCCCTGAGTGACTCCAGTGTTTCTGGGCGTGCTGAGAAGTGCTTGTGTGACCCACAAAAACAGGAGCTGCCATAGGAGGGCACTTGTGGTAGTCTGGGTCATTGCCCAGCTAAGGGAAAATGTGAAGGGACATTTTTTCCCTCTCTTGCTGAATGCTCTGGTACCATCACAACTTGGTTTTTTTATCTTCCGTGTTTTTTCTATCCCTTTTGCTGAGATTCTTTGTTGTGTCTTACAAAACAGTAAATGGGTCAAGGAGGAGGGTGTCATTTCTCAGTGCTGTGGGATGGAAAATTCCTTTTGCCTGCTCATACTTTGAAGTTTGACATCAGTCTGGTAGTGAGCATTTTGATACATTGTGTGACTTGTCTGAGATGCTGCTGCTGCACACAGGATGACTGGGACAGGCTCCATAGCTGAGCAGTGGCTGGGAGTTGTTGGCCACACAGGCAGCCTTGAAAGGTTAATCCTCATTTATCTGACAAGGTTCTGTAGAGCTGGGTGTGCTCATCTAAAAACAACAGCCTTCCATTTTCCTTTTCTTTCCAGTGTTGCATTAAAGTGGTTTCAGGGGAAGAGCTGGAAGAGCTTAAAGAAATACCTGAGGGGAAAAAATGCTTTTGGGAACTGCTTTGTCTTGGAAGTGGGAGAAGTTTTATTGTCAGTTGTATCAAAATGAGACCCATCAATTTATCAAGCTTAAATTATGAAGCTACTTCTTTTTTTTTTTTTTTTTTTTTTAATAGGAAGTGTGTGCAATAGGGAGAGTATGCAGCCATGGACTGGGTTAGGGTTCTGGCTGGTGTCAGTATCTTGATATGTAAACCTGGGCAATCTCAATATTTGTGTGTCATTTCAGGAAGAACATTCTAGGGAGGGATGCAAGTTTATTGGTGGGACAGAATGTTTCTCATTTTCAGAAAACAGCACTGACAGCATCTCTGTTTACCAGGAACAGCACTTGAAATCAAGTGTAGCTTTTACTTGAGAAGGGTAAGTGAAATATGGAGAAAGAGTTTTACCTTACCAGGTATCCTGAATTATCAGTGCTCTTGCAAAAAAAGGAAGGGAAAGGAACATGACCCTGATTATTACAAGGTACCAGCCAGATTTAGGCCATCCAGTGCCACCTGCTGTGGTGGGGCTTCAGCAGCAGGGGAGAGGCACTCCCTTGTCCCTGCAGACAAAGTGGGGCCCTGTCACAAGGTTAAAGGACCTGGGGTTGTTTATTCTGGCACTGACAAGCCTAAGATAGGATTTCACTTTTGGATAGTGGTCAGTTAATCAGTGCTGGGAAGAGGAAGTGGGTTCCCTTTTTAGGGGCTGGCTCAGGCTGCCAGGGGGAGGCAGTGCTTCAGCTGGTGGCAGCAAAACACAGGGAGAGACCAGCAAAAGCTGCTGAAAATTTTTTTCTATGGGATGAGTTACCAGCACTGCTGGGGGGTTGCTGCAGGAGCACTTGTTCTTCATGGTCTGGGATGTGGGACTTTCTTGGGCAAAGGTTTTCAGTCCAGCATTTCAGCAGCTCCCTGGGAAGTGCATCTGTTTCTGCCACGGTGGGAGATCCAGCTTTAGTTGTGTATCCTTGTGAGGCCTGAAATGGAGAGGGCTTCATGGGGGTGGCAGGAGGGAGGAGCAGGAACCAGCACAGCAGGGAACTGACTGGAGGTAGAAACCTCTCCTGGCATCAGACACTTTATCTGGGGCTTTCAGCCTGTCCCTCAGACCAAGTCTCACCAAGACAAAGTGGAAAATTTTGACAAGTGACATCACTTTATTTTGGAACTTGACAGGATTTCAATGTGAACTGAAGAGACTAGAGAGTTAAAAACTGAAGCTGCAACAAGCTGAAAGTAGAAAAATATACTGTATGTAGATACAAAGGCTTGTTGAACTAGTTAACATTATAAAATGTACCAAAAGTTGTTTAAATAAGCACACACAATGTATTCACATGCATGCACTTCATCCTTGAAACTCCAGCTAAGCAGCAATTTCTGATGCAGAAAGCTTCCCATCCTTATGGGCAGGGGAGTCTGAGGAAATAAAGTATCTTCCCCAACTTCCCTGGTCCCTGGAAAGAGTTTACCTGAAGCAAGCCCTAAATGTTTACCTGAAGTAAGCCCTAAGTGTAAGAGCCTGAAATAAAATAAGAATATTACATTCAGTGACCAGAGGTGAGGAAGGTGTCTGAATTCCTTATGCACTGGACCTGTGATTTGAGGGTGCTGAGTGAAATGTCACTGATGCCCCACTTGCCCTGTGCTGTCAAAATAACCCACAGAGAAACACTTTTAGGTTCCTGCCTCTGCTGAGCTTCACAGGGACCGTTGTGAGGGAAATGGGGGCATTGAAGATTACTTTTGCATGATTTCCACGCTTTCCACCTCACACCTGAAGTGAGACAGTAGTGCAGTGGCCCAAATGACAATAGAAAAAGAAACCCCATGCTACTGTTTCTTTTAAAAACCCAAACATGTACCATTTTTGGGTTCTATTGGACTCTATTTCTCAAAGCACTTAAAAGTTGTGGCAGAAGCAGCACCACGGGGAGGAAGATGGGTAACAGAAAAATACCTTTTTTATTTTGACCATTGAGACCTTAGACCTTGCCTAAATTTTCATTCCAGCTTAAGAGACTGCATATAGGGCATCAGTTCTTAACTTAAATAGGCTTCATTCCTGTCTTAAACCAATTTTGTCTTTAAACTTTGAAGATAAATTAAGTTTAGATTAAAATCAGCTGTGTTCTTTTCTTAACAGCCTAACCAAGTTTTGGCAGTGCAAGTACCATACTGATAATGGAATAATTAAACAATGAGTTTCTGACTTCAAGTTCACTTAGAGCAGAAATGAAGAATTTGGGTATAGCTGAGAAATGTTAGGTATTTAAAAAAAACCAAAACTCTACCATCCAGGTTTAAAAACAGCAGCAGCTAAATGCCACCAGTGTGAATTCATAAATCCAGCTGGCAGAGTATTATAAATTGAACCAATCTGTTATATGCAGATGTTGACATCAGGCTTTAAAAATCATCTAAGAAAGTTATTTAAAGACACTGGTACAGTGTATTGCACTTGCAGAACAGTTACCTCCTGCAAGATCCCACATGTAGTGAGTTAAAGTGCCTATTTTCTCAACAGGAATAGGAATGTCACCTTGTCCACCAGATTCTGACTGCAGCAAAATACACTGAATTTTCTTTTCTTGCATAATTTTGTGCTTGTTTATTATTGGAAGGCTATACCCTGATCAAAGGAAAAAATTCAAGAGCATGAAGGCTTCCATTTCCTTTTCTACTCTTCCTACAAAAACTAAACACCACCCCATACCCATAGGTGCAAACAGCCTCAGGCTCTCTTCAAACTGTGCAAATTAAATATTCAGAAAGAATCTCCATCAGCATAAACCTGGCTCCCATTCCACTCAGTGCCACTCTTCAAAGGTCGGAGCCAGCCTGTGCAGCAGACCCATCTTTCATTTGGCAGGCAAGGACAGCATCATGAACACTGTGAAACAGCAACTCTCTTGTTACACTGTTATCAAAAAAATTCAGTCTTGTCAGCTCATTCATAACAGGGCCTACAAAACAAAACCCAAACATGGCATCAGTACATACACTTAAATACAAAGATGGAAGACAATGGCATACCAGGAAGACGGGAACTTGTTCTCTTACTTCTTGTTATTAAAAATTTGAAATAGTCAAGTGCATCACATGCTACTTCTACTCCAAGCAGTCCATGCCTATGCAGACATAGACAGAGGCCTATTCTTGGCAGAAGATGTTACAATCCCAAATATTGGATATTGGAACATTTCAGGCTTTTATCCTCATTACATTACCACTACAATTTCAACATACTAAGTTGAGTGTGGCATTCACAACTCGCCAGCTGGAGGAAACGGGAGCAGGATCCCCTCCTCACAAAGCTCATTTCATCAGTGCTCTACTTGCACTAAAGTTAAGGCTCTTGCTTTTCCTCAAATCCAATTTTATGTGAAGTGCTGATACTACTGAGGCACTACTGGCAGCAGGAAATTGGGGAGCAAAGGGAAGGAGTTAAAACACAATCTCTCCCATAAAGCTCAGAAAACCAAAAAATCTCAACTCACCACTACAGCCGGCAATGCAGACATATATATCAACTTCGTTGTGTTCTTTTATAATCTACAACAGAGTTAAGCTGAAGTTAAATGCAGATAATACATCATCATACACATCACAGTTCTGGAAGCCAAATACTGTGAAAGCTGCAGAGTACACATTCCCCAGTATTCAGCTAAAACTTACACAATTAAACCAGTGGTTAGGTGAGATATTGGATTGTATTTGAGCAAGCAGTTATGTCTCATGCTGACAGGCTCCTTATTAGGTATCTGAAAAGTTTTCTGTGGGTTTTTCTGGGAAAAAAAAAAACCCTACTTACTGATTTTAGTGCTTTTGCTCCAACTGAATCCACAAAGTTCACCGGGGTGAAATCCAGGATTAAAGAGTGAATATCTGCTTTGGGCTCCACAAAATGTTCATGCTCATCAGGAGACATGTCATGTACACTAGAATCTGCAAATTTTCCATTCACAGGTAAGTCATCACTCACTATCTCATGTTTTACACTTGCTTCTACGTCGTTCGTCTGGGAGAGAAGATGAATTAAAGCTTAAAGGCAATCAATGCTTTTTCAATGTAAATCCCTTTGCTCCCCTCACTTGTGTTCTTTAAGCCTTTAAAAGTTGACAAGCTGCTGGTCACTACAGAAACTGGCTTGACATGCACACACACTTCCATATCTTGTGTATATCAAGGTTTGTTCTCTTATGCCCAGCCTTTTAACAGTCACACACAAGCAGCTAAAGCTGTTATCTCAGGACTGAATTACCCTTTTCCTTCAAACACTGACACCGGTTCATCTTTACTGACACATTTTTACTCCATTTCCTTGCCTTATCCCATCAAGACCTATATATTCAAAATAAACAACAGCAATTGGGCTCTCAAGTTAGGCCTTTTTTAGGTTTCCCATGGTAAATCACACACTGTCTCCCACCATGGTGGTGAATTTATATATGCATAAAAGTACAAGCATGTCCCAAATAACCTTTCTCAGTGTGTCTGGGCCATGCCAGGATTAGCAGAGGGGATGGCACCTTCTTGTTACAGGGGCTGCTAATTAGAATTAATTTTATTATATATTATTCCTACATTATTATTCCAAGTGTGTGTGGAGGGGCAGAGTCCCTTTGATTTCTGCCAACACCACTGTTGGTGAGACAGCATGACAGTGTGGAGAGTTTCTGTGCTACTCTGTGCTACTTGAATGCAATCAAGGTCCAGCATAATTATCCAATACAGCAGTGAGCCTCTGATCCTAACACTGTTCCTTCAGCCACCTGTCCCCACTGCCCTTCCTCCCTAAGCAGCACACCTTGTATGAAACACAGGAGTAGTAACACCTGAGAGCAGCCTGTAAGCTGATAAAGCAGAGGTAAATATTTACAGAAGAGCTCACCAGCTTCAGCACAGCTTTCTTTCTCTGTTCATTTGCTGCCTTTATCTCCCTGGCATGGCGCTTCTGGGCTTTTTTCCTTGCTTTTAATAAGGCACCAGGGTCCACTCCAGTCTGTCAGGAGAAGAAAGTATGATCAGAGGAGATTCAGCTTGTTAGGATGGCACTGGAGTATCAATTTGCACTGAATTAATCACTGCCATAAAATTTAAACAAGAAGTCTGCATTTTCCAGCTTCCTTTGGTGGGGGTGAGAACAGTGTAAAGAAGGAATCATCTTGGCAAGCACTGTGTTAACAAGACGAGGGAAAGATGCATCTCATTCTTTTCTTGAAATCAGAGAGTGTCATGTTTCAACCAAATGCTGATTGGAGTGCAGAGAGCAAAGGGGAGAGAAGTGCATTTGGGCAATAATCACCAATATCTCTTGCTTTGTGAGGGCAGGTACCACCCACCTGGTTTGTATAAGACTCGCCATGGGAGCTACAGAAAAATGTTTCAGAAGTTAGTACAGGCACAGTTGTCACCGGGTCAGGTGGCTTTGCTGCTGCCACTGCCACCCAGTGACAGCACGGGTGACACAGGTAGTGAGGCACACCCTGCCTGCAGCTCATCTGCTGCCCACCAGAGGCACTAAATGCCTACAGTATTCCATGTCTTACACTCCAGTAAAGTTAGCTACCCAACAGGGAAACTTTTATTCCCATTTTGTTTTCACCTCAGCAACTAGTTTCCTGTTGAAAAAAAAGGTTTGACCAGTTTGTGCTCTGCACCCACCACTTTCCATTCACGAGCAGTCAGTATGAGGCAACACTTTGTATATTCCCTCCCACCATGTTGTTGCTTCCTAAGATAATTTGTAGCTGGCTGGAGGATAACCTTGTCATCTTTCACAGATTACCAGGGCCTGCAGGCTGAGAAACACTGTGCTAAGGGCTACACTAAAGGAGCTGAAAGACAAGCAAGTTTCAGAAGCCAGTTTGAATTTTTAGGACACAGACATTAAAGAATTTACTTTACTCACCTTTTTTATCAGTGCCCTTGTATATGACTCACTATTAGCAAAATAAAGAGATGTATTAGCTTGAAATATTTTGATTCCAGGATGTTCTTTAACCTAAGGAAAATATTGGATGTGAACAGTTAAACAGAATAAAGGGCCCTGTGTAATCACAAGACACATGAATATGCAGCAGGGCAACAGCCAACCCTGGATGGCTCTCAGCATGTGCCAGATAAAGAAGGTTGGCACTGAAGTGAGCAAAGGCAACCAGGAGATCAGAACCTCCCCCTCTCCCAGTGTAATACTGCACACTATCAATGCAGCCTGGTAACATTTCTCCTTCTATATTACACCAAAATGTACAGCCATCAAAATTAAATATTTGCAGTTCTTTCATGTTGCTATTTGCAGCTGATATTACCATGAGGAAATCATGCACTCCTAGAATTGCTTCCTTTAGCCTCCCTTTCAACAAGCATAATAACTCATTTCCCTCTTTCTCTCTTTTTCTTTCTTGACTCACCAGGTACCAAGAAAATGAACCTTTCAAATCTGTGGTTTTATCCAGACTTTCAGACAGGTCTTGATATTCACTTCTCTCCCCTCCTTTAAATGCAGTCATCTCTAACTAAACAGGCTGAACTGTGACATTTTGCATGCAAATGACCTGGCCAGCAGCAGAGACCCAGCCTGCCATATGCTGCCAGCCCCACCTTTACCAGGAGGAAATGCTGACTGCATTCAATGTAACAGAAAGGGAGTCTGCTCTCCTTTGCATGCAGATATAAATGTGAGCACTCATACTCCTGCTTTGCATCATACTTAAAGCAGAACTGCATGATCTTTTTCCATAGGGTTTTACAGACTGGCTCCTCAGTAAAGGGTGATGTAACTTTCATAGCAGCATCTCTGAGAACACAGAGAGTGCAGGAAATTGTAGCTGTTGTTTGGGAATAAATACAGCATGTTTATATCCACTGCACTGAAAAATGTAATGCTTTCATTAACTTTTGGTTGAACAA
The DNA here is from genome assembly GCA_039654755.1 of Calcarius lapponicus. Lineage (NCBI taxonomy): Eukaryota > Metazoa > Chordata > Aves > Passeriformes > Fringillidae > Calcarius > Calcarius lapponicus. The sequence goes on from CM077463.1 coordinate 3,557,255, forward strand.
AATGGCATTTATGAGAAGTTAAGTGCATGATGAGCAATTGTGCCATTAATCACATATATTTAATGAGCAGGGGGATGGGTGGGATGCTGTTTTGAACAGTTTGTGCAATTCTGAAGAACATACAAGTTTGGATCCTGGGTTCCATGGGTTCATGCACTACTGACACACAAATAAAGAAGGTGGCCTAGTATGCACTTGTTTACATAGCAGGTTTAGCAGTGGTATTCCTGAACACTGGGACAATGGAACTAGTATAAAAGTACTTTTGGTCACTGCTTGGTGAAATGTACATGCAGTACAAAGAGCTTGCATTTTGGACAAAGCAACTTTTACTACTAAACCCAAATCTATTTATTTCCTTTCAACACAGGTGAATGCTCAGCAGCCAGCACTGCATGTGCAGTGTGGTAGGACAAACCAGCAAATTGCCACAGCTGTCTTTGCTCCACTGAATGAAACTCCTCAATGCAGAAGAACATGTTCCTACCTCTTCATACTCTTCCACATCATAGTAGATGTCAGTGTTCGGAATCTGACCAAGGATTCTGTATTTAGGTCTAGAGAGAAAGGAAACAAGTATTTCTGTATTATCACTTAAAAAGTGGAAAAGTGAGTGTTTAACACAGACTGAAACTTATTTTAAATGGTCATTCTGCAGGGCCTGTCTGGTACAGGACTTTCTAAACATGGTTAAATGCAGTGAGCATTTTATGGCAGAATACAATTCATCCCATGATAACCTGACACAATTAGTGCACACAAAACATAATCATGCTGAAACTGGCAGAAAGAAGATTTAAAGTTCTAAACTCTAAGCATAAAAGAAATAAACAAGAAGATTAACCATTATGTGAAATGAAAAATCTTCTGTTTATTACTGAGAGTACAAGTTCATGCTCTCTAAAAATTTTGTTCTCAGAAAATGTGAACCCTAGATCAGAGCCAAAGGGCATGACCTATATTAGGAAGGAAATTCCATTCAGCATCCAGTTGAAGAGGGTGGGATGGACTTCTGTTTATTTGCACCCCTTAAGCAAACAAAACCACACAGAAGATCAGCAAACATTAATTTTGATAAAGAAGAAATCTGACCTTTGCGTTCTGTAAATAACGGTGATCATTGCAAATGTAACTGCACTAAGCAAACCGTAGTCTAGTCCCAGCAAAAGAGAAGACACAAAAGCTGCCACCCAGATGGCCTAAAAGAAAAAAAAAAGGTGTGAATTATTATGCATCCTCTTTCCTGTTAACAACAAAAACAACAGCAGAACCCAACCACAAAACCTATGCATCACTCTGATCAGGAATAGGCTCTAATGTAACCCATCATGATGCCAGATGGGAATTGCCTTGACCTTTCAGAAGGGCATAAAAGCTCAAGGCACTCCAACATATGACAAACTGTCACATATTAATTAATGTCTTAAGTCCTGTTCCCCAAGGACTCTTGTTCTACCATCATCAGACTCCAAATACCTTAAGATAAAAAGAAAATATTCAAAACTTGCAAGTAGCTCTAACTCAGTTCCACCAGCCAGTTCATCCAGGAGAGAAATGCCACTAAAACGTTCCCTCCAATACACTCTTAGCTCTGGCCCACTCCAGCCAGGTTTTTGGTTTGTCTTAAAAGATGGCAAATACCTTCAAGAGGTTTTCTTTGTTATTCTGTTTTCAAATTCTTCTCAGACATTCCCACAGCCTTTAGGGCAGTTTCTATAGGAAAACTGCCAGAGCTTTTGCTTTTACCACAACCAAACTACTTCTGACTTGAGTTACAAGATTGTTGAGCAACAACAAAAATATTCTTGTCTCCAACAGATCACTCTCCCAGGGTACTTACAGCTCCCTGACTTATGTCCACCGGCAATACAACACTAATTTGTAATTTCTTGGTAAGTTTCTATGCCACTTTGGGGATAGCGACAAATTTAGTACAGTAAAATATATGCACTGAGCTGTGCAATACTCACCAGCTCGATCTTACTGGTTCTCCAGAAGTGCATGACATCTGCAAACTGTTTAAGCATTCCCTTCAGGTTCACCATGACAATTGCAGCTAGCACTGTCTAAGAACATTACAAAAATGCAATTTTCAGAAGCAAAATAAACCCAGTGCCAGATAAGAACTACAAAGGATCACAAATAACTACTTCTGTGCTTTATAACTGATATAAGTCCACTGAAGAGATGTTCTATTCAAAACCCCACAACTTTTCAGGTAGTTCAGTGGACATGTGCTTTTACTGCAGCTGCAGAATTGGCAAACCAGTTCAGTTCCGTTTGATTTACTCTTTCCTAGCAAGAGAAATCACATGCTCCTACACTTCATGCTGCTACACTTACAGTGCCTGAAGCAGTTGACTATAATCTCAAATTCATGTTTCTCTACAACATACTGAAACAATTCCTGCAATAGTCATATAGTTGTAACCCAAGGTCCAACTCCTATAACAAGAAACAGGAATTGTGTATCAACCTTTGCATATCACCAGAAACAGATTTTTTTTAAAGTCAGAAATATACTTTTCACATAAATATATTTTTATACAAATAAGTATAAACAGCAGCAAACCCAACTCATTATGCTGAGTCATTTTCCAGCCCCAGCCTTCTACTAGCCAAGCTGTGACTTCCTTTTAACTTTTTAACTTCAACCCAGAATTCCTATGCTGCAATCAAATGTGGCCAGCAGGACCAGGGCAGGGATTTTCCCCCTGTACTCAGCACTGGTGAAGCCACACCACAAACCCTCTGTTCATTTTTGGGGCCCTCACTAAAAGGACATTGAGGGGTTGGAGAGAGTCCAGAGAAGGGCAGCAGAGCTGGGGAAGGGTCTGGAGCACAAGTCTGATGAGAAACAGCTGAGGGTGTTTAGCCTGGAGAAGAGGAGGCTCAGAGGAGACTTTATCACTCTCTGTGCCTGAGAGGAGGTTGTGGCCAGGTGAAGATTGGACTCTCCTTGCAAAATAAAATGTTACAGAATGACAGGAGATTGCCTCAAGTTGTGCCAGAGGGAGTTTAGACTGGATATGAGGAAAAGTTTCTTCATGGAAGTGTTTGTCAAGAATTGGAACAGGCTATCCAGGAAGTGGTTGAGTCAACATCCCTGGAGACATTTAAAGTAAGTAGATGTGGCACTTAGGGGCATGATTCAGTGGTGGGCTTGGCAGTGCTGAGTCAACAGCTGAACTCAATGATCTTAAAGGTCTTTTCCAACCTAAACAGTTCTAAAGAAGAATTGCTTGAAGGTATTCTTATGTTCTAAATACAGAGTTCAGGATATCCAATACTAAAAACAACAAAAAAAATCATGCTGAATTGTTCAAAACACTATTTATTTCTAGACTAATTTACAGCAAAAATGCATACAAAATTTAAAGGTTTCTGGATCAAAGCCTAACTGTTGTTTACTAACTCTCCCACAATTTCAAGTTTTAGCAATACTCATGGGCCTCTGTTCACAGTCAATGCAATGCCTAACATGCAAAACTCCCTTACCTGTGGAAGTGGTTCAAAAAGGTATCCAATAGCCACTATTACCAACAGAACCATAACTGCAGAGAGTGCACCTGCAATCTGAACAAAAAAAAAGCCAGAGATTATTCAGAAGTGTTCCCAAGGGGAAATATTACTGATTAGCTAACCCCTTGTGCTTTTAAACAAGGCTGGTTGTACAAATGACTTTTGATTCCTTCCATTCAGTTCACCCATTTTGCCCATCATGCCACTTTCTATCCTGACCCAGTCTGGATTTGAAACATAGGAAACTCCAGTTAATTCTTCTAGCTCAGGCAGGGAAATATAGCCATCTAGATAAGCTTCAGGCTTTAGTTTTGGAGCTCCAAAGAGTAAACTTCATTTGACTCAGGATTTGGGTATTCTACCTACCTGAGTTTTTCCACCAGTGCTTTCCTGGACAAGACTCCGAGACATTGAGCATGTGATTGCAATGGTTTGGAAAAATGACCCCACAGAGTTGCATATTCCCAAGGCAATAAGTTCCTGTGTTAAACAATAGAGCAAAGAAAGTCAAATATACACTTATCAATGGTACCAAGCTGGAACTATCCACAGACATTAACAACCACAACTTATTTACATTGCTTTCTAGCAACGTCATTGTAGAGAATAAGCAACCTAATTGTAGCTTATACTTGTAGTTCTCACACAAGCACAAGCTGATGCATGTAAAATCATCTGTTAAATAAAGTCTCTGATGAAATGCTGGAGACATTTCCTATCCCAAAATGTGAAAACAAAAATGAATGACAGCATTGCTTGTTTTAAGGATTTCTTCATCTTGGGGATAATTTGAATTTTAACCCTGAATATACATGAATATACATGTTTTCTCATGCAAACACCTTTCTTTGCTTCCCACCCTATGTGTTTAAAATCAGGAGCAGCCCTGCCTGTGCTTCCATGAGTGGTAATCCATTGCTGTACATGAAAAAACCAATGAGTCTGCTGCTTCCTCAGGAAGATCCCACACGAGAACTGCTCCCATGGGTGAGGTCAGGAGCTCCATCTACCTCAGTACTGCATTTCTGATGCCTAAGAAATTATTTGCTTTTAATGAAGCCTCCCCAGACTACTCTACATCTTGTTATTTGTAACTGAGTGATTTGAGTCCTACATTTCCAATAGTCCTCAATGAGATTTTCTCTTTGCATTTGTACAGTCCTTTTTGGATTAATTTAAACACTTGACATGCACTGCTACTGTGACAAGGAGTGCTACAGTTTAACACCCAGATGAAGCAGCATCTGGCACCCCCTGAGGAAAAGATTTAGATGCTTAACTCGGGTCAGCAATGATTATATTTAAGATAAATAGAGCCAATTATATTCGTGCAGCTACAGATTTGTCCTCTTCTCTCTGTGGGTAACAGAGCACAATGACATGAAAGATGAGATTCACCTGACCAGATGTAAAACTCTGTAGGTAAACTTCATTTACTCTCAGAGGAAGGCAATCATTTTCATAAGGGGGGGAACAGCTGATCTGTCCTGTATCAGATGAGTGCTCTAGGAGATGTGTTACAGCACAGGAGCTCTGCCTCCCTTGACACCACAATGATATAGACCAATAATCCAATTGAAGTATTGATTCTAAACTGCACAGGAAGGCCAGAGTAGGTGAGGAGGACCTATCATTTTAATTTTAGGGTGTCCTAAACACAGTCCTTATCACTCATATCATGCTCAGAATGCCAAGTACAGACAGGGCCAATTGCTGCCCCAGAAAACATTGCCCATTTGCAATGGGTGCGAATAAAAAGAAAATATAAAACATAATTGGAATTTTTAAACTCTAGACAAGAGTTCTTTGACACATAAGGTACTGTATTTATCACATGGGACCTCTATGCTTTGCTCAATTACAGAAAGCAGACAAAATGTAGCTGCTCATCAGGACAGTATGGCCAAGTAATGCCTGTCCCAAAAATGAACAGTCATGCATATGTCCAAGTATAGCAGAAGCAGGTTTCCCAAAATGAAGCTAAAAGTGAAACTGTTTTTTAAACACAGCCAGAAGAAGAACTTACATTAATTCCTGGCCTTTAAATGTGTAGGCTGTCAAAAATCTGGCCTGATTCCACTATTGAAGAAGTCCTCATTTTTGCAATATCACACCCTACTTTAAGGATATAACAAAGGTGCTACTGAGAATTTTCAACAAATCAACTCTGCTACTTTTACCTGATTCCCATCGATGGTGTAACCATGTTTAAGGGCAAAGATCTTGGCCATTGATACAGCCATTGAAAATCCAACTATTGCAATTGCTACTGCATCCACAAATATTGCTGGGATTAGCTCAATGTCAGGAACTGCTGGTGCACGTAACCTTGGAGATGAAATTAATATTTATAAATTAATAGGGTAAGAACTATAAGCAATACAGAAAAGACAGAGTCTTAATAAGAATGTATCATCCCTACCCTTGAGGAATATTCCCAACAACATCCACTTTGTATGACTCATGCAGATTCATTCCAGCTGAAACTCCTGTGCCAATAATGACCTAAAAATCCACAAACACATTTGTAAACATTATCTAAAAAGAGATAAAGCCACCTGAAGAGATATAAAGGTTGGCTGACTACGATTAATAAACACAAGGGGTTACAATTTATTGTCAGTCAGTTTTCTATGAGTTAGGGGCTAAAAAAGCAGACAAAAAGGAGGAAGCATCGTAATTTTCCCTTCATCATGTCCAACTCATCCTGATTTTATAGTTTTTTGTAAAAAGTTAAATGGAACATGCTATGGTATGATATGAATCACTCAAATTCCCTTTGCCTAAGCCAAGCTCAGGCAAATGAGTGTATTGGAAAAATCAAATGCAAGGACACTCCTGCCTGTGTGCACTGGCTTATTTGCATGCGCATAGCCTGTTACCTGTAAAGAGAACTGATGCAACAGCAAAGAAAGGAACATTGTTTTGCTATTGCCTATCAAAAAATACCCTATTACACATCTCCCTCATCCCTCACCAGCATCCCTTTTCTTGTTCCTTCTATCTAGATTGTGCCCATACCTTCAATTATTTCCTTTCTTGATTCCATTACGTGCAGGTTTTTTGAGACCTGTAGTAATCCGAGAACTCATTTTTAAATCAAATCACTTTTAAAGAAAAAACTTGTCTGAGCTGTAGCCTTTGTGTGTATTATGATAGTCTGTTTTACACAGGTATTTTAGAATAGTTGTTTGAAACAGAAACAGTGCTGCAGCCAGTTATCAATCTCAGAAACAGAGAAAGGAAAAAGTATTAAGTCCTGATGGTTCCTGCTCTTCTTTCTGCTACTGCATTTCAAAAAGCAAGCACACCCTGCAGAACCTCTGCAGGCATCTTACAGGCATCTGTAAGCACCTTCCTTTAGGAAAGGGTTCTGAGCTCTTGGACTTCATGTGGGAAATGCCACTCTTGGACTCCAAGTAGGAAATGCCACTTCAGACACTCTGCATTGTCTTGCAGGGAATCAGTCAGGAGCTCAAACTTGTGGACAGAGAGGGTTTTATATCTACCCATTGCTATAGGGGACTGGGGGTGTTTAATTTGTTTTTCAACTCTTCTTTGTGACTTTATGCTCTCCATATGGGCATTCCAGTTCTTAATTTTAAAAGAATCCAAACCTTTAATTGGATCGAGGCTCAAATGAATTATGTTCAATGGAAGTTACTCTCAAGCTCAGACAGAAGACAGAACATGAGACAGTTTCTACAGCTTTAGAACAGCTATATAATTTAGCCACAGAATTTCCCAACTGGCTTACCACAATGATCTCCATAGGAATAGGAACTGGGAGCTTCTTCTGAAAGCGGAAATTGATCTCCTTGCCAATCAGCAATAGAACAACGCACGTTAATCCAACAATCATTGTAGCAATATTGGTGGTTGTTATATTTGAAAGCACGGCAACCATGCTCTGTAACATACCAGAAGCATCATAATTATTCTTAAGAAAATAGAATCTTCATGGAGATTTGCCACAGAAGAGCAAATTATACATTGCTTTTCAGCTGTGTTTTCATTGTAAATTTATAAGCGCAGCAAATGAAGGCCTCACCAAAATACCCATTGTTCCTACAAAGCACAGAAGACTAGAGTATCTCAGTGAGAGAAATGCACTTGAATCATTTACAATATCAGTGTTCCTTAAAGGGGGCAAAAATTTGGAGAAAAAACTTTAATGGGGTAAAAAGTCTAAACTAAACCATGTCTCTTATCCTTAACATTTTCACACAGATTCCTCAGTGGCAGCTACCTGAAATAAATGCAAACTCCTTCTAATACCTTCAAATATTCTTTGGCAAGTTACATTTACTTAGAGCTGCATAAACTATTCTAAAACAGTAAAGCTGCTGATAGAACCATTGAGGTTGCCATAACAATATGGTTAAATAACCGTGATCCTGCAATGCTGCTGAACTGGCCATTATTCCAAATACCTTTTAATTGAAAATGCTTTCTAAAAGGGTATTAGAAAAAAACCTGCTGGAATACACAAATTGCTAGAGGGTAAATAATTGCCCATACTGATTATTTCTCCTTCCACTGCATTAAAATAAATAAATAACCTCTGGAGAGGTCTTTGAAAGAAGGCAAATATACTCTTCCTTATGCAGACTGAAAATTGCTACAACTGTCAGGATGTTATAAATTCAAGATGTCCAGGTAGTATGCACTTTGAATTTATAACTTCCCTTCTATTTGCTTGGCAATTAGTATGACTGGTTCCCAGTTTCGTGAACTGAACAGAAAATTTTGGAATTAATCATTAATGCAGACTTGTTTGCAAAAGGCTTGTTTTATCTGCACAAACACACAAAAAGATTCCCACAAAGCATTTTCTATAACCTACATGTTGATGAAATCCTGAAGCTTCATTATTGCTGAGCCATCAATCTGCTCAAAAGCTTAGGTTTTCACAGACATCTGAGATCTTCCCTTTCACAGACATCTGAGATCTTCCCTTTTCTTCCACTTAAGAGTGGAAAGATTCTGAGAGTAACATTTCCTGGCTTTGCAGAACACGCCTGATTTACAGTGAAGCATTTCAGGAGCACATTTCCCTCCAAGGCACAAGAGATTTGCTTCAATGAACAATATTTCTTCATATTATGAAACTGCATTCAGCAGAATCCCAAAATCCACCCATCTCAGACCGTGTGTATCTATCAAGTCACACTTGGGCTGCACTTTCAGATATTGATATATTACTATGGCACTTAATGACCTGTATTCAATACTAAAGATTGTTCTACTTAGTGCCAAATAATACATAAAAACAGGAAGAAAAGCTTAGGAACTAGATCCAGAATTTGCATGCTCAGTAAGTGCAGTTGCTCACATATACAACTGAGAGGGGCCCACTGTAGCGGTTAGTCCTGATGCCAAGGAGATACTTCAGCTGGGAAGTGAAGACATGAACTGCAGCTGCAGTGGTGAAGCCTCGCACCAGAGGCTCCGTCAGGTAGATGGCCAGAAATCCAAACCGAAGGAAACCTAAACTCAACTAAGGAAAAAAGGAAGTGTCAACCATGTGACTGCAACTACAGTCTGGGTACAGCACACACACACCTCCCCTCTCCTCTCCTCAATGCCCAAGCCAGACAAACCTGAACTTGGCTTTTCTAAAGCCACAGGTCAGGAAGCTGCCATCAATGCAGCCAATCTTTCATGCCACTGGCAGGTCCAGTGTCACATATGGGTATGTATGTATGTATGCATTGTCTGTATGCATTTATGGACAGATTAGAGAACATCAGTTGAGTTTTTCTGATGGGATAGGAAAAAATGAAAAGGGGGAAAATCCTGGTTTTTTCCAGTCCAGCTAAGATGCCAGATAAAGTCCTGCCTCCAATGCATCCATCCCCAGTTCTGTGATGGGGCTGCCATAAAGCAGCCTGTGTCCCACACAGAGCAGTGCAGAAGCACAAGCCTGCTTACAGGGGACCCACTGTCACTCAGCACCCCCTGCAAGTCCTGTTCCTACAGCAAACTGTGACCACATACCTGGATAAGTCCTGAAAGAAAGGCGAGAGCCACAGCTACCTGCACCCTCTTGGCATCCCTAGCATTGTAAAATTCAAGGATAGCTGTAGTATTAGTAGTATTAGAGTCCGGACAAAGCATTTCATCAGGCACTTCTCTCACAGCAACACTACCAACCATCATACTAACCACAGCAAAGGTACCTGAAATAAGAGGGAGAGGAAAATAATTGCTTAAAATCTTGGCAAGTTTTTTCTTTTTAGGAGTGGTTCTTATTGAGATATGTAGAATTAAACTAAAATAAGAGTTTTCCACCTGAATAATGTATTTTTTAGTCCCCAAATCTGCTCCAGTACTCAGCACCATTAAAGCCAGTTAGATGGTGAACATACAATTCTGCAGTAAGTAAGCACCATCTATTTTTTTTTTATCTCAGTTTCTATTTTACACTTTAAAGATTCATCCTAGCCCCACCAATGAAATCATAGTTCAGGAGTTTGCAACACACATTTTTAGATCTAATCTGACACAAGATGCTCTTCTACTGCTTCCTATGTAAAATGTGTAAGCTAACAATAAAAAGTACTGCTTATGTTTCACACATTTGCATTTCTCCTATGCACTTAAATTCTAATTTATGGAAAACAACTACACTTTCTACTTCTCTGATTTTATTTTTTACAGCTTTTCTAAAAATACACACACACACACATACAGACAGACTTTCAGTTATCCATACAGATATACCTATTGATATGTGCTTGGAGGTTCCAAAAAAAGTATACAGAAAAACAGGATAAAATGAAGAATATAGGCCAAATACTGGGGGAACAGCTGCCAGCAAAGCATAGGCTAAACCTAGAAAACAGACACAAATATGTATGATAAGTTAACAACAAAAATGAAACATCTGAAGCAAAGGGACTTAAGGGATTTAAGTCTACTACAACTGAACACACCTAATACGAAATCTAGAGACTTGTCCCAGGTTTAAAAAATAGGAGATCTTTCAGTGAATAGTCTTTAAAATGCATAATACTCTAGGGCAGTGCCTAGAAACATGATGGGTTGAGTCAGGAAACCAAAGTCTAATTACAGGCACTGCAGGTGTGTTTGTGTGTACACTTGTGCACCTGTTTTGCCTTTGTGGGTGCAAGCACTCCTTAATGGCCAGCAAACGATTTTTGTTGCTTTTGTTTCCATCTGCAGAAGAATCTGGTTAGAAACACCTAAACTCTCATAACAAGTGGGACACATTTGACTTTTTCTTCCTCTTCCCATCAGACACGGTGTTCATGGCAACCCCTAACTGACCAAACACTTTCCTCCTCACTCACCCCAGAATGACTGGGATAACATAACAGTTTATGTTTCCACAAAACGCTTCAAAATGTAAAATAAGCAGAGAACTTCTGACAATCTGTAAGGTCACAGAGCTTATACAGTCTGGTATCCTTCCCAAAAACAAAGTCCTTTTTGTCATTAAGCCCTGTCCAGTCCCATGCAGTGGAATGCAATCCACACCATTCCTATCGGGAGTGGGGGCTGGCAAGCATAACTGTGGAGCTGTGGGGGGAACAGCTTGAAGGGACACCAGGGAAGAACATCTCCCACCCTCTGTGTGACTCAGGGTGTGCTTATCATGGGACCAGGCTCACAAGCAAGTGGTGTACATCACGTGATATGGCACATAACTGTCCCAAACAGTTCCAGCCAAAACAATAGCTCTACATAGCTTGTGTTAATGAGAACTGACACCAGAACAAATGGGCCTCAAGGAGAAAACACTGCATCCTGGCTTGGCTTGGTTCTGCACTCTTACAAGTGCAGGCTGGTAACACCTGGGGGCTCCTGCCACACTTGGTCAGACTGGTCCAGGTGAGGAGTAAAAATCTCAATGGACCAGTGCAAATTCCAAACAGAAGCAATGGTTCACCCACCATGGAGAGCCAATGATACTCAAAAACACCTCTCCCTAATAATTTAAATTGGGAGACAAAGCATCACATTACAAAAAAAAAGAGCTAAACCAAATGGATCTGCACCATCCAAGTGCTCTTGTGCAGTGTAGTAAGTCACAGGGCCTTGTTCTAGCCCTAAGCAATATCTGAGTCCTTACCAAAAATTCACATTCTCACCAGAAGTGGACTGATGGACTCATTGATTCTCTTGCTCAAATGAGCATTTCATTAAGTACTTGTGAAACTTCTCCCACATATCTTCTCTCACCCAAGGGGTACCTCCCCTGACATCAGCAGACACCCTGTACTGTAACAGTCTGGCCTTTAATACGATGATGAACTTAACAGTACAAGTAACCAGAACTGAAAATCAGTGTTCCAAACTGGGAGGGTGGGTCTATGTGAAGTTCCTGATCTGAATACCCTTTTATTCCCTTGCATTTGTACTGGCATTTCTAGAGACTGTCAGTGCCAAGGAAATAAAAGAGATATTGACCTGATAGGAGGCCATGGCTTAAACACCATGGTCATTGTAGTTCTGCCTGGAATGATTCCCAGGCTTCTTTGAACCCATGCTTGCTATAACTACTTCCATTCCAGAAAATTGAAAGTTCAACTTTTGTGTTTTTAGAAAGGGAAAGATTAGGATCAGTTTAAGGGCATGTCTACAGGCGCCAAATGAATAATGTTTACTTTTAAAAAGAGTCACAAAATTAAGTACAAAGTTCACTGCTGACCACTTACATTTTAGTGTTCTTTCAGGTCATGACATAAATTATGTTTCAGTACACAACTGACAATGTTTGTGTATAGTATATGACAGATATGCCTGACAGTTAACCACATTAGCTATCAGTTTAAGATAAGTTTATGCTTCCATGTGTGGAAATAAAAATAACCTTAATCATAAAACTTAAAACAAAACCAGGAAGATACAGAAATAAAGAAATTATCTGCAGAGCCTAAGTTAGGGTATTTAATTATTTTAACTGTTTACTACCCATTAAAATGTTGGATTTACAGATGACTTTTCCAGACCTGCCTCAGCCTAAAGAGGAACAAGTAAAGTACAAATATGAAATAAATCAACACAGAAGTAAACTTATTTATGCTTAATTACATCACCCTCTGGACAAGGCTCTGCACAAATCAAAAAATTTCCTTGACCAAGACATTGTGGAAAAATCTACTGAGACTGTGGCAGCTACTGTGAAGCTGCCACTCCCAGAGCAGTGGGCACCCCATAATGATATTGCTGTAGAAGTGCTGTTGCTTTCTAACCTCCTAACACTTCTGAAACTGCTAATAGTAAATGCTGGGCTAAACAAAAGATTCTACTGGTCCATTCACCAAGAGCTGAACAGAATAGTGAACACTGGCTTTCTCTGTCTTCCATAGCCTGCCCCTGCTTCAGGACTGGGCTCCACTTAGGCTGACACTTCCAAGTAATTGAATAGAAATTCCAAGATTTTCAGTCTTGTTACAGACAATACTTTTGATTTAATTCCACCATATAAATCACTGCCTGCTACTATGGTTCCAGGGTAAATGGTGACTTCTAGCCTTAGGGATCAGTCTGAATTCTCGCATGTTCTTCTTTGGTTAAATTTAGTTTGGTTACTTTGACTCAGTTGCTCCCTGAAACATAATGTCTATATGTCTGCTACCCTCTGCAGAAATTAGCTATGACTTCCAGGACAACGAGATCAGTAAATAATATGGTGCATTCAGGGAAAGTCTGGATGTGCACTTAAACTGTGAAAGGTTGGTCTGCCATTGAGAGCTGTGAATACTGATTAGAGAGAGAGCTTCTTTCAGAATTTGGTGCATATCACTGACTTGCAGTTTTAAGGGAATTAAACATTCTGGACTGGTGTGTAGAATCCATGCTGCTCTCCACAGAGAGCCCTGAGATACACATCCTGTTCTCAGGAGCACCTGTTTCAGGATGTCAAGAACTGCCATAAAGGCACACACAGGAAAAGTAAAGAAGAGATAATTAAATCCAGAGGTACACTCACCTTGAGGAAGCTGCATGACCCCAGTGCTAATACCTGAGATAATGTCTCCAAATAAGTATCTCCTCACTGGGTAATGAGGCAGCCATTTTAAAATTGGTAAGAAATTGTAAAGATGAGACTTGGCTTTCTTAGAAGTACAACTGGAATTACAAAGCAGAAAGAATGTTAGACACTAGCAGGGGACAAACAGGCTGCAAAAATTGTCTTTCATCCCTATACAGGAAAACAGCTCCTTTACAGGCAGGCTCAGACTCCTGATGACAGTAATTTCTGGACATGCTTAAGCACAAACAACTAGGCCTCCTGTTAATTTAGCCCTTAATCACGTGTTAGTGCTGTTGACAAACCTTACGGAACTAGAGAAGAGAACAAAACTGGAGCACAAAACTCAGTATGCATAGACTGGAACAGTTTTACTTCCTACTGGAGGTGAGGGGAAGTAAAGGAAGACCACCATCAGGAAGCAAATTATTCTCAGGGGATTGATCCTAGTAATAATCCCCTGAGAATAACTTGCTTCCTGATAGTGGTTTTCACTCATCAGAATATTTTGCAGTGCTTTTCCCCATTTACTATTTGCGTGCTTTATACTTTTTTGATCATAATATTGTATATTTTTATGCTTTAAACATGGCAAATCTATTAATTTAACCAGTACTTATTACTATCCAGTACTGACAGACCCACTTTCAGGCTATTTGAGAGCATAACCCTTCCTCACCCAGAAAGGAAAGGCACTGAAGCCAGCAGCACTGACCCTTGGGACTCTCAGCAGAGTTATTAACCTTTTGAAACCCTGACTCATGACAAATGAATAGAGCCAGGAAATACATATCTCTATCCAGTACTGCCTTGCATCATACCTTGATTGTACTGTGGTAAGTTTAACCTTGGCTAAAAATGTAACACAGGGATTGTATAAATGCTTTTCTGGGTAGGGGAATTGCAAGAGAATTGCAGAGATTTGTTAGCATTTCTGAATTGCACAGTGAAGAAGCTTGTTGCTAGAAGTGAGAGAGTCATCCACACTTCTCCATGGTTAGGCAGACTGTATCGCAAAAAGGAGGATTTTGATCCACTTTCTTTTAATTCAGGACAGACAAGTTTTCTGAGGTAGAATTAAGTGTCTTTACCATTGAAGTCATTCCATAAACCAAAGCTAATCTCCAAATGTCAAATCATGTAAACAGGAATACTTTATAGAAAAGCAATTTGGTTGTCCTGCAGAACAAGGTTTGAGAAAGAAATGGAAAAAACTCTGCAAATGAAGCAAGGATAAATATAAAGCTAATAAGAACTTAAATCCTCTGGTACCATGGAGCAAGAGAAGCACAGTTAAAGACATTTCACATCTAACCAGATGATACTTAGATTCCAAGGCAGTTAATTAAAAGCTAGAGAATGCCTTTAGTAAGATGCCTTATTAGACCAATATTTAGATTTCTACACAGCTATCACACATCTCCATTCTTCTGTGAAAGGATCATGTGAAGCACAAATTTGGCCGTAAGTATTTCCACATAAGAAGGACAGATATTTTCTGGGTCTTATGAATTCATGTCACGTGATCTGACTAATATTTCACATTCTCATGCTCTGTATTTTCCTTTGGCACTTTGATGAAGGCAATTCAACTAATTTATCCAACATTTTCTAATATAGTTCTACATTAACATTAAAAGCACATACACAGCTTCTTCCCAGTCTTGCTGAATGGTCAAAGTAGAATTAGTGGTTTTATATTTTAGGTTTCTTTGAAGAGATTAGCAGCTAAGTGCATGAATCAATTAAGAATTATAATATTTCTAACCAATAAAACAAAGATAAGACAAAAACCCTACCGACAAGAATGTGCAATCTTCTGCCCTAAAGTCTGACGGGTTTTCTGTCGCCTGTGCAGCTGTCCTTGCAGGAGCTCCTGGTTGTATATTGGTCTCTGCACACAATACATCTGGGTTTGCTCAACACATGCTTCTTCTTCTTGAGCATGTTCCATAGCTGATCTCACAGAGCAGCAGTGAAGGAGGAACAGTTCCACTGTCTCCACCAAAAACCTGGACGCAGACAAAATAAGTCAGATTTGTCATTTCCTTTCAAATAATGCATTTTAACAAGCTAGAGGCAAGAACTGTGTTTGCAGTCTAATTAAACAGTCTGTAACAGCAGGAAGAAAATAAATCACACTCAGTCTTTAGTATATGCAAGGTATTAATTTATGCTTCTCTTGTATAATGAAAGCATTTACATTATTTTCTTTGTAAATAAGAGATGAAACTAACCTGGAAGGTTGTATTCATGTTTATCTGGATTTTCCCTCAGTTTTTAAAGAATATATTGCTGGAGGAGGGAGATTCCTTTATTGCTGAGTTACTTCCTGCTTAGTCACAAACTGGCATATCCATTTTCAAAAGACAGAACTCTGACTTTAACACTGAGAAACCCACTTCTTCTTTCCAGATTGTCAGTTGCTTCCTGCATCCATCCATCTGCCTTCCTCTCTATTTCAGAAGCTTCTTTTTCCAAACAGCATCTCAAGGATACACAATTCACTACTTTTAAACACTTATTATTTCAATGGATGCGCCACTTACTGCTATTCTCAATCTGCACCGACTAAAACAGGAATCGGGAGATGTGCCCAGTTTTAGAACTAGCCAGAAGGTTTGTAAAGATCTATTTGTCTGTCTGATTCAATGCCACAAAAATCTTAACATGTTTAAAAGACACTCTGCTAATTCCACTGCCCCATGTTTGCTGCTTTCAGAAATACTGGGCAAGAAACACACTCCCAATTCTGAGCAAAGCGACAGGACTGCTATGTTGTTAGGCAGAGATGCTGGCTAGTGCCACATTCGATGACAGAACGTGAGTGCAGTGGGAAACAGAGCCATCATTGTGAGCAGGGCCTTGGGCTCAAGTCCAGCAAGTCACTTAAGCATGTGTTTGCCTTCAACCAAGGCTGCTAACCCAGGGGTGCTCTGTTTTTAGCTGTACATCAATACTTTTCTGGGAAAGGGTTACCACGCAGAAATTAAACAAATTGCTACCTAAGCACTCAGACAAAGCCAACCATGATTGGCCCAACATTCCGATTCAGCAAATACAGTCAGAGCACCAGCAAAATATCAATATTGCTATCTATGTCTTCACTCTGATGAAAGTGCTGGAATTTTCCACTCAGGTCTTGGTAATCTCTCCTAGAACTGACACAGCCTAGCATCTCTTCGGTTCTCAGTATTTCATAAGAAATACTTTCCCTATGCTGTCAGCCACAAAAGGATATTTTTACTAAAATTGTAATTTTTCATTTACTGCACACTCTAGATTGACTCCAGCTTTATTGTGTGAAATAAAGGCAATCCTTCTTGAGCAGGGAGGTTGTAATCTGTGATCCTCAGAAGTACCCTCAAGCCTCAACCATTCTGGGATTCCATAATGGTCCCTTATATCATTATTCACACAGAATCCATCTTCTCCAGTAATTAATTGATGTGTTCTGGCAACATTGGCCTTATCTACAAATTAAGAAGCAATTTTAATCAGTCCTAAACAGAAAATACACTCAAATCAGAACAAAAACTGCAACTGCATGCAAAAGACACAGACCAAATCAGCTAAATGACTTGGTTTTGGCCAAACTTCTCCAATAAAATGAGAATGCAATATCAATGCATTTTTAGCCACAGTTTTAAAAACACACACCCTGCCTTCTTTTTGCTACAAAGGACAGCAACACAAGACAGTGCCCTGCTAACCCCAAGCAATTCAGGTCCTGAATTTCCACCTTTGAGTTTGTTCAACTTCAAGTAGATTGGTTAATGTATAGAAGAGCCACATGAGATTGTAATATAAATCTAGACCTGGAGAGGTCTGGAGGTGTCCAATTCTGTACCCAAGCTCTAACTCTTCCAGGTACTATGAGCATATACAGAACAACAAAAGTTCCAATCTGCCTCTGTTTTTCATGTTAAAATAAATTATACAAATGCTGTATTTGACTAACTGAACAAGGTCCAACTCTAAGTCAGTTATTCAGATCATGGCAAGAGTTAGTTTGGAATACTACCAGAGGTCACAACCCAAGTTTCACCATCACTCAGTCTGAAGGTTTTTAAACTGTAGATTGAATGTTTCTGTTTCTGTTAGAGTAAGGAAGTTACACTGCACTGAATCATGAGAATCAGCTAAAACAACTTGAGGGTGAATATGATAGAATCTTGTCTTTACCTTCACAGTGGACACAAGAACAGGGAAAACAAATGACATGTACTTAAAAGAGATCCTATATCTACCTAAAACTACTGCTGGATATATCACACTCTTTTTTTTCCATGTCATTTAACCAACTTCATCTTAACAGCCCTGCATAAGCATGTTCCTTGATGGCAACCTAAAATACTACACTGTAGATAGTACAGTAACAATTAAAGTCTTTAATATCATCCCTCTCTTTTGCAAAAGTACACAGAGACCAAGACTGAGATGCTTTTCTTTATGAGAGATGATACACACTGTCCATTGAGTAGCAAAATAGTAACATTTCATGACTGGTTCGAATGTCTCTCCAAGTGTTTGCTGTATGACAAACTGGCAACACAGTTATCCAAGGCTCAGAAACTGAGTCTTGCCCTTCACTCTCAGAATGCCTGAAGAAGAGCAAAAGCAAGGTACTGCCATTTTCATGAAAAGAAAGCTTACTGCAATGATTTCTGAAAACTCACAGACCTTTATCCAGAGGAAGAGAAAGGTAATGGTGGATAGTGGAATACTGCTCTCCAACAACCTTTGAACTTCATGGCAAGAATAAAGTTAAAAAGCTGTAAGAAACACTGTCATTAATCTTATCAGCCAGATAAGAGTTGAGTTGAAGTAGGTAAAACCTGTATGCAGAAGACTTAAGAGTTGGCAATTCTTTATCTGACTGATAAAGGCCCGTCTTATATCTTTCCTGCTATTATCAAATTGAAGGTGTTAAAGAAAAAAAAAAGTGAAGCAAACATGAACTTAAAACACTATCAGTAATAAATTAGCACTTTCTCTTCCCAATCTTAGCTGATAAAGGAGGTCTGTCAAGCCATCTGCACTGATTCTTGTAGAGGACAATAATTTTTGATCCAAATCACATAAATCAAAGTGCAACCATAAAATTTATAGGAACAGAGATTTGGCTGCTGTTCCATGGATTCAAAATGGGGAGAAAAAAGCAAGAAGCTGGAGACATTAAGAATGGTGTACCATGTGACTCTTGTAGCTTTAATAGGCACCTTTTCTCCTAACACGTGTATCTAACCTGAATGTGTCTGAACTACCTAAGGAAATGAGGGAGTCAGCAGCAAATCCATTGTCTTGCCTGTTTTACAATAGAAAAACCCCTTTCTTTTGGAAGCTAAACACAAATTGCTTTAAGTTGCAGAAAAGCACAGGTGAACAGTACTAGTACTGTGTTACAGTATGTCCTCTGCTAGAGAATTCCAAATTTGATCGTGAACTAAAAAGTCTATGAAATATTTTGCGTCTTCCAGCTTTAAAATGCAGGTGACTGCCATCAGCCAAAGGGCTGGTGGAAATACTGCCACTCTATGTTAAACATCTTCTCCCAAATGTACCCTGAAAAGCACAGTTACTGCAAGGTCTGCTCCTACTGTCTGAAGAGGCAAGACACAAAACCAGGTGATTTTAGGAATCATATAATGGCTCATTTCTTTCTTTTCTCTCTGGCCTCATTCCCCAGTGCCCTTCCACTTTTCACCCTCAATGACAAGTACAAAGTTGTTTTTCAAATAAGCACAAAGGTGTAAAATGACCGGGTGGGGTCATAAGGAATGTGTTCTGATTTTATTGGACTGTTCTCATAATTCTCTTTTCTCCTCCACTCCTCCCATTAAATCCACTAACAATTAGATTTTTTAAACCTGAAGCCTTTATGAAAATTTTCATAAATTTAGAGGTAACTTGTGAAACAAACAAAATTTTCCTTGTGTAGGTCCTAATCTAAGAAATGCACTCCAGGAGTGAACCTTTGGGAAAAAAATAAATCAAATAAATTTCTATGCAGCTTTGAGACAGGTAAAATGTCCACTCTAATCATTAGAAAGGTGAGATGATTATATAAACTGTGTTTGGTAGTGTGATAAAAGCTTCTCCACACACCTCTAACGTTACTCAGAACAACAGCAGGATGGAAAAACTGGGTAATACCCTGGTGGGCTACTGCCAGGGCCACCACATGAGCCATCAGCCTATCAAAAGCTCATCACCACCAATCCAGAATAGTACACAAGAGTCACCTATGGGACCCTGGAAGTCCCTGCCAGCTGTGGGTGTGAAAAGCATCTGCCCATCTCTAAGAGTAAGAGCACTCAGGGGCAGCAAAAGGGGTCCTGGGAAGCCCTGGCCAGTCACACATGTGCACATGGGATGGTCTGTACCAACAGCTGGAGTGGGGCTATGACCTTGGGGGCTCATATGTCCAGCTCAGCTGGGGAAATTGGGATGAAGGAGCTACTAGGCAGATTGTGTGAGCCTGTGTGCTGGAGGGATCCACCTTGCACAGGTGTGATGTATCTATACATGTGTACATATATTCTCAGTACTGGTCTTCCATCCTGCTTAGCTAGAGAGCAGAGGGGATGAAGCTGTCAGGGTTCTCTCTCTGATATGCATGACTTGCCATTCACAGAGCTAAGTACATTGTATATGTGTGTGCCCATGGGAAACACATCTTCAGCCTTGGTACTGGTTGGATCTGGGGATATGGAGCAGCAGCAGCCTCATCTTCCTCAGGCTGTTGAATTCAGTATGACGTATTTTCTTCTAATGAACCTATCTTAGCCACTGAAAACAGCATAATAATAACATTGAGCATAAAGATCCTTCTCTCAAAGTGGTAACAAATCAGATATATGTCTATTTTAAAATAAGATGATTATGTAACTGGTATGAGGTAATTTATATTTTATGCTCCTTGCCAAAAAATACTTAAAGCCTCAAAGTTTACTGCATGGACTAATGAATTCATTAGTGTCTTAGGCGTATATCTTATCAACCAGCAATCTTATGTTTGTTTTCATCAACAGAATGTTTTAGGACCTGTTATAATGATTGAGCTGTTTAATCCATTCCACATAAGACAAACAACTGGAGCACTTTGAGCAGCAGAACACTGGTCTCCTTCCCTCTGATACATAGATAAGAGATGGCTTCTGTTTCCAGTGTAAACACATTGATGACCATGAGAACCCATGGCAATTTGATCATTCTTCTTTCTGCTTTTTGCAACTTCAGTGACCTTGGATCCTAGTCTGCCATCCTCTTTCCCTTTGCCAAAAGCAGTTGCTAGTGACAGTGGAATCAGTAAGTTAATCAGAATGGTAGCATGGCTGATGACCCCTTTATTATGCTTTGTTAAGCCAACTGATAAGGACATCCACCACTTCAGAGACAGGTAATCATTAGCCAGCTTCATCTCCAGAGAAAATCCACTGCCAAAAACTTTGGTGGAGCAGTTTTCTTCATAAAGCTCCAGCTGGTCAGAGGAGATAACATAAATCAAGATCATGAATACACACCAAGCTAAGCCAGAATAACTTCTTTACTTCTTGTGATCTCAGTGCACCAATGACCTCCAGTAACTGGTTCATTTTTTTCAGGCAAAGTGGAACATGCAGACAGCAAACAAGTTTCTGTGCAGAAAGAAATGACTTCATTCTGTGATACACTTCCTTTTACAGAAAAGCCACCAAAAAAATTCTCCCCTCTCTGCTTCATCAACTCTTTACACAGATCACTACCCTCTCAAGTGCTGCATCAAGTTAAAAATAAACAATGAAAACCAGAAGGTTGTTATTTATAACAAAATAATTTCAGTCATCATGTTTACAGTGCAAACCTCTCCAATTGGAGAAAACTGAAGGATAGTAAAACAGTGTGGTCAGAGGAAAAAATGACTGGGATGCAGAGAGCAAAGAAGAGAGGGTTTAGAATGGGATTAAAAGTTATATTCCAGTTTCACTGCTGAAAACATGGCATAAAGTAACTACCATTACTTGAGTAATATGAGTTTTGAAAAGTCTCCAAGGATCCTCTACAAGGCTCTTTTTGTAACACATTCTGAAAGGATCTGCTCCTCTGTAAAACAGGCTACAGCCACTGCCATGCTTGAAGAAATTCCTGAAGAACTGATGCTTCTGAAAGGCAACACAAAACCTCAGCACAGGGCAGCCCTCCTTGGCAAAGTAGTATGACTAACTATTTCTCAAAGCTGAAACTCTCCTCCTGATAGTTCTGAGAACTTCCCTATCCATGTTAGGATCTGCAAACATTTAATTCTTGGAAGCTACTTCATAACACACATTTTCTGTGGTTTTTTTCTCCACTCCACTAGGTATGAAACTAAGTCCCACATGAGCAGTAAGCAGAACATAACATATGGTAGATCCTGTCCCCATTTATGCAACTGTTGCTTGGTTAAGATGTTATCTAAACAATAGCATTCTCCTGTCTCTTTTGTACCTGAGTGTTGCTTCATGATCTGAAGGTGAATTCCAGACAGTGGGAATAACCGTCCTCAACGTTTTGATGCCAAGATTACACCTAAAGGCCATGAGTGCACAGCAAACTGCTTTTGCTTGAAATATTTTAAAATGCACTGTAAGCAAATAACATGTAGAGAAGTTTCTCAAATCAGTATTTCACAGCAAACCCCTGCTTTATTTGCAGCTCACCTTATGGCTTCATATTTTTTCTGTGGCTGATGAAATTTTAATGTGAAACAGCCCCATGTCTGTTCTTAACTGCACAAACAAAATAATCAGCCCTCATGGAGCTGAACATTTCTCCAAATGACCCTCCAAGTGTATCTGGCAGAACAACCCTGCATGAATGGATCCCTGCAACAGCTACACTAGAACAGGGTGTCTTGATGAAGGAACTGGAAGAGCAAGAAGGGTATCTGGGCTGAGGATCATCAAATGAAACATATGCGAAAGAAACAAATGTCACCAGAAAACAAGGAAAGAGAATCAGACACACTACAACTGTAGTTAGTTAGACTCAGGTCACCTGCTCAGCTATATGGACTTAAATGAAGCACCAAAAACAGATCATATACATTGATTTTAAGCATGAAACTGGCAAAGAAATAAAACTGGAATAATATAATACAGAATGGAAAACAAGCAGACAACAAGTACAGAGCAAAATTCCAAAAAGAAAAATGCAATGAACCAAAGACTGTAGGTAATGAAACCGTAAACCTGAAAGAAATTGGAAGGGCTTAGAAAACAATGTTATGTCAGAAACTTTGAAGCTGGGGCAGGATCCTGGTAAAGCAGGATATGCAGGATTAGATGCTGAAGTGGTAAATGAACTCAGGTATAGTTTTCTCTGAACCATGTTATGCTATAAAGTTAAAGTTAGCAGCAGCAAAACTTCTGTATTTAGAGAAGACATTATAGTTGCCTGTATCTGTGATAGATCTGTAGTTTTGTTCCTGATGTGGCTCTTCAGATTTGCCTGAGGTTAGCAGAGCTCTGTGAGAACAGGAACAGGCAGTTCCCTGTGGCACCTCTGAGCAGCAATCCAAGTTTTGTCCTGCATGGGGTATGGCTTTTTAAATTCTAGTCCATGAAAACCAGGCAGAAATTTTGTAATCCTTAGTCAGTTCAATCCTTAACTGAGCTTAATTGATCTGCCCCTACTAGACTGAACTTCAATAAGGATGTTTCAAACAACAGACTCAGCAATCTTTGATCTGGATTGGAAAATTCTGTCTGTGCCTTAGAATCACAGAATGGTGGAAGGGGCCTCCAAGACCACCTAGTTCCAAACCCCTGCTCTGGGTAGGGACATCTTCCACTAGACCAGGTTGCTCAAAGCCCCACTCGGCATAGGATGAGAGGTTTTCTGAGGAGTTCTCAAATCTCAGCCCTGCTTCAGAACCTAATTTCCATAAAATAAATTAAAAGGAGCAATTTGATCTTTGCTCTAGCCCAGCCTATGTGTCAGAATCTCAGATTTTCAATTAACAGATTAAGATCTATTAATTAGCTAACCCACACCCTCCCCAATAACCACAACAATAGAAGAACACAAACAGAACTGGACATACAAAATGGTATGCAAGAGACAAAGCAGAGCAGTAAAACTTGATCCCCTGCCTGGGCAAAATCAGTAAGTTTTCAAAGAAGGTTGGAGAAAAAAAGATTCTACCCAGGCAGTAAAAACACAGATTGTAAAGAACCTCCCAGGAAGGCAATCACACTATTCTTTGTCACATGGAAGGTTTTCCCAGCTTGCTACTGCACAAAATAAAATAAATAGTTAATGCAACATTTTGAGAAGAGTGGTCCAAGTTCCTTACAGGCCAGTGGTTCATATATGTACTCTTATAATCATAAATAAAAATCTAAATCCTATCAATGCAAATGACTTGCAAAACTCATTCAAGTGCCTGCACAAATTTACAGCCATATCTTCAAAGCCATGGAAATATTTGACATTGCCTGCTTGTGTATAGCTTTCCCATTAACTGGGCACACAGCAAATAGCAACAAGACCTGCACTTTGCTGCTGTTTATACTTCTAAAGAGCAAAAAGCCAGAGATAACTGGCTATAAAATAACAGCAAAGGCAGGTCTTATAGCCATGTGAAGAATTACTGTGAAGAAGGACTATCAAGAAATACTGTCCAGCAAGACAACATTCTGCTGACTAACAGTTCTAGGGAAAGAAACATCTGAATAATGAAGGTGTTTAATTCATCAAAAATAACTGGGAAATCAATAGGCTAATTAGAGCTTGAGAGTTTTAGATTCAGCATGGTTTTCTTGTGCTAGAAGTTACAGGCTATGAAACAATCCAATAGGAAAAAAAAAACCAGAAAAGAAAGCTTTAGAAAACCAGATCTTACAGAAAAATACATCAGCAATAAAATAGAAGAAAAAATAGCAGTGAGCAATTCATTGGGTAGAGACCAGGAGAGGCAGAGGAGCTCAAAGGACTGTGCTTTTCTAGGCAGCTCAGTGGATGCACAAAAGTCTTGGTTACATTTACAGAGGCTACAGCTGCAATTCAAATTAGTAATAGTTCAAGATAATACTGGTTTGTCCACACTATAACAGTCAAAGCAGATAAACACACATTCAGCTCTTCTTAAGTTATTAGCAAAAGAGCAACAGTGTGACAGCCATGTGCTAAATCTGTGCCTGTTTTCCATTATTTTAGCATCACACTAATATAATAATAACATCTTTCCATGTGGTTTTGGAATATTTAACTTCTAAAAACATTGAATTTTTGGGGACAGATTATTATAAGCATGAAAAACTGTGTGCTGAAGATATGATTTGAACTACAGTAATGGACTAGAAAACAAAAGGCAAGATGCAATGGCTGTTCAGTGCTCCAAGTTTTAAGATCTGATGGCTGAATCCAACAGAGCATTCTAGTAAGTATTCAGCTAAGAAAACAGGGCTCAGTTTATGCCAGAGGCTAAAAACATCACAATTTCCTAGGCCTTTCACCTAGATTGCTCAATTATCTGCACTTTTTAAAATTATATCAGCCTTTAAGCAAACTGTTACCCTGCACACAGAGTTTGTACAGTAGGAGCAATAAAAGCATATCAGCTCTGGACACAATACTGAGAGGAAATAAAGTTTAGTTTAGAACATGGATGCAGCAGCAGGCTTGTTTCTTACTGGACTTAGAGCTTTGCTTCACTGAAATCTGATTCTGAATATAACTCAATATTGCCCAACTCCCCCCATAAATTTACCTCTAAATGCAATGAAGCTTTTAGAATGAGGCTGATGAGTTAAATACCCTCAAGTCCATACAAGGGAGTAAATGCTACTGCAAATTAATATGCTTTATCAGCTACCAACAGCAGCTCTGCATGTGTGAAACTCCATTCTCTTCCTATACCTTTCCCACACTACATTTCAGAGATGTTTCACAATACAGTGCAAGACTATTAACAAAACACTTCAGTCTGGAAGTACTGCTAAATGCAGAACTGAAACATCTGTTGTGTCCTAGGAAGGCTTAGGACTGTCAGAAACTAAGTGTTTCAAAGTGTGATTACTGTCCCTTGAGGAAGGCAAGAGGTGATCCCCACAGAGTTAATTCAGAGCAAGCCACCTGCACGTGCTTGCTTCTGAAACAGCAAATTACCTTAGCTTTTCTATTTTTACAGCAGCAGTAAAGTAGCATTCTACTCATGAAACTGCTGTAATATAAATCAAGACACCTGTTAACGCAAAATACCTGTTACTGCACATTTAGTAAGAGACATTTTAAAAGTTTGCTTTCAGATTTTAGTCTTAGTTTGGGAAAACTTCAGCCAAATTATTCTGCGCCCAGACCCTTATTGTCAGTCACTGACATAAAAACCAATGCTGTACAACTGTACTGTACTGTGACAGATATGAAGTATTATGAATGCATATTCTGCTGATTCATCAGCAGAAATAATGGCAGCAATCTAATGTTTTTTTCTTTTCCTTACTACTGGATTATCCCTAAAAGCCTGCTGCAAAAGCCACTTGGGTCCTCTGAAATGTCGAAGCATCCCAAAACCAGCTTTCAACCATTTTTCAATCTTCAGACAACCAGAAATTTCGCAATAGCAGCATGGGCAGGAGCATGGCAAATTTAAGCCTACTTACTTTTCTGGCTGGCTTTTCCTAGTTGCTTTCACTGATCCCTTGTAAGGAGTTCAAAACGTTCCCACAGTTCGTGAAGCTGAAAAATACTGACATAGGAAAGGCAAAATCCTCTTCTTTGCCTGAAAAGTGGAAGGGTATGAAAGGGTTGGGGGGGGGGGGAATAGTTTAATAGAGGTTTTGGAAAGGTTTTGAAGGTCTTTGGGTTAAGGCTAGTACTGAAGCGCAGAGCAGGTAGTTTTTGTTTTTACAAGATTTCTTGGGAGAGCCGCTCCGACCTAAACCCGCAGCTTACAGCCGGAGGGGTGCAGGCACAACTCGAGGAAATGACTGATCTCTCACCCTCCCTCCGGCTTCCCCGTGGGTGCTGCGCGTGTTTTAAAGCGCCGAGCAGCGCGGCTGCCGCCGCTGCCCCGGAGCCCCTGGGCACTGCCCCGGACCACGGCTCTACCCCCGGACCTCAGCGCTGCCCCCGGAGCCCCTGGGCACTGCCCCGGACCACGGCTCTGCCCCCGGACCCCGGCGCTGCCCCCGGAGCCCCTGGGCACTGCCCCGGACCACGGCTCTGCCCCCGGACCCCGGCGCTGCCCCCGGACCGCGGCTGCTGCTCGCGGGGCTCCGGCCGCTCCGCCGGGGCCGGCGGGGAGCGAAGGGAGAGGGGACGCCACAGAGCGAGACCCCCAGGCTACCTCCGGCCCGGGGTGACGGAGCGGGAGCCACAGGCGTGCGGACAGCCTGACCCCAACCGACGCTCTTCGCGGCGAGGCTCGCTCCCCTCACGGGAGATCCGCTCAAGGGGAGAGACTCCCTCCGCCACTGACCCCGCGCTCACCCCCGCCCGGCCGGCCGCACTCCGCTCACCGCCCTGCGCCTTCCTCCAGCCCGGCTGCCGCCGCCGCCGCTCGCTCCAAGGTGAGGAGCGCTGGGGCGCGGGCGGCCGCCAGCCCCCGCCGGCTCCCGCCCCCTCCCGCCTCGCGGCCGCGGGCGCGCCTGGGACTCGTAGTCCCCCCGCAGCCCCGGCCGGGCGCGTCCCCGCCGCGGCCTACGAGTCCCAGGGTGCCGCGGGGCCGTGCGCGCTCCCGGCGGCGAGGCCTGGGCGGGCGCTGCTCCGCTTCTCCTGGCTCGGAAGGGATAACGGAGCCCTGGAAACCTGCGGTGAGCAGGGTTGGAAGAGTCCTTCAACATCACCGAGTCCAACCATCAACCCAGCCCTGCCCCGTAAACCCCGAAAGCACATCACCCAGCGCCGGATCCTGAGGGCTCTTAAACCCCTCCAGCGATGCTGACTCCACCTCCCTGGGCGATCTGTTCCCGTGTCTGACTAGCCAAACTGCTCATTTTTCCCCAAATATCTATCTGTATGTGATTTTTCATTTCTTCAGGGGCGCAAAGAATACATAGGTTTGAATTTCATTGTGATTATGCAGGAATTAGCAGTGAAATTCCTTCACAGATGTCATCTTTCAGTCCTTGGTTTATTATGTTTTCTATCATAATCTCTCGCCCAAAACAAAAATGTGTTCCCATCTCCCAGATTTGGGTTTGTACACAGAGTTTGTAGAAGTTTTTTTTCCAACTTTGAAACTCTGATGCACGAAGAGCATGAAAAAAATTGTGAAACTGATATCTACAGGACAGTATTATTTGAAAATCTTAAAATGATTCCTTAATATGGTAGCCTTTGTAAGAATGTAAGAATAACTTAAATAAAATTTAAATTAATTCAAGGTGAAATACAATGCTTTAAATTTCAGTATTGTGAAACTGAGAAATTTCAAGGTCAAAACATTTTTAAAGTTCCTTTTAAATATGAGGTTTGTTTACTCAAAACAGGCTGTAACAGAAAGGCATTTAGTCAGAAAATTTCAGTAATAGATAATGCCACATACATCAGACTTCATTCGGACTGACGTTGGATGCCATTTTTATACAGAACTGCGTAAGTGGAGTTACTTTGGTTTGTTGATGAAGTTATTTATCCAAAAAGCTAATTCTTTCCTGAACTTGGAAATCAGTAGCCTGTGTTAGAATGGAGGTGTAATTCACTTATGAGGGTATGGCCTGGTAGTGAATTCTGACCTGCTTTGTTGCCAGTAAAACATACATTGCAGTAACATACCACAGGAAGAACCTGCACAAGGAGAAAGGAGAAGAGAAAGCCTCAAACGAACACAGGTTAGAAGATTTCCTGCTAGAAAAGTCCCCCAAGGTATAAAGCATCTTGAATATTCCAGTAATCCTGAGGATTATGTTGCACTAATTGTGTCAATGGTTGCATTTAAATACAAGCTGGTTTTAATTTCTTGTGTGCATTTTAGCGTAATGCCCTCAAAAGTGAATAATTATTTTTATTGCTTCTTTCCAGCATTGTGTAAAATGGTAAAAGATGCTGTGGTTCTTCAGCTCTGGGACAAGGACAGGGATTAATTAAGTGCTAAACTCAGTAGCAGCAAGATGAAAAAAAGATTTTTGGCCAAGACAAGAGAAGGGAGGGAAAGTTAATACAGAATAAACAATATAGACAATTGAGGAGAATAAAAACCCTCATGTGGAGGGTAATTGTGGAATGGTAGCTAAGGGTGCACCAATACCACTGGAGCTGTGTGATGACAGAGGGCTCAGTTTTAGGGGCTCAGTGTGAGCTTTGGGGCTCAGCTGGCTCCCATGGGATGGAGCAGCAGGAACCACAGCTCTCCAGCAGCATAAGGAAAGCTGTGTGACAGCACATAAGGTGCTGTCAAAGGCCAGATCCAGCACTCACACTGCCTGGAGTGGAACTCCAGCTGTTGGCCTGGTTATTTCTCAACTTCCTCCAGCAGCCACTGGTGGTGGGTATGGGCATGGGAGGTAGCTGAGGGGCAGGCAGGGCACAGTTCTGACACTTCCCACTGGGTCACTGGCATGCACTTCCCATATGGAACATTCCAAATGGGTCAGAGGGGCTCCATCAACTGGCTCACTCCCCACCACACCCTAACTACCTGCATGTATCTTCTGAGAATGAGACAACTTCCTAAGGCAGAAAACTCCCTGTGTATATTTGGAGTCTTACACAGGTGCTAGGACAGGTCAAACCAGAATTAGTAAAGCTGAGGTGGACATTTCCATATGAGGTGAAACACATTTGATGAACAGGAATTTTCCCACTGATTTCAGTGCCAGTAGGCTTGGTTCTCAAAGTGCTGCTGTTAATTAGTTGCTACCCACATCCTATACAGACACATAACTCATGTCAAGCTTTATTATTATCCATAATACCACAATTGTTCTAGCAGAGGCCCAAACATTGGGACATTTTCCTTTAATTGCACTGAAGTTCCTTGAAAATGGTTGAACTCACATAATTGAAAATTTCCCCTGAGAAGGGTGTGATTTTAAATCAGCTGAGCTGGGTGTCCAGTTGTGAGTATAAACCTGTTTACACATGTTTTGCATGTGCTGTTTCTAGCCCACCTGGAGCTGTAGGGTATCAGCAGAGGGCTGTGTGTATGCACATGATCTGTGTGCAGGGAAAAAAGGACCTGGGGATATCAGCCAACTTCATGGTATCAGCAAAATCATCCTAATGCAGAAGTGGCCCTCAAACCTGTGACTTCCCAGTACCTCCCTGAGTTCTGCCTTTGGCCCAGATGCTGTCAGGGAAACAGCTGAGCCTTCTGACATTGCTTCTTTGCCACTAACTTGCACAAACTTCCCCTGAGTAGCAGAGCTCAAAAGCACAACCACATTCTCTTCTTTTTTTAAAGAAGCTCAAGAAATTTGTTTGTGTATAAACCTAGTATTTATCATCATCCTCCAGTATGGTATCCTTCCATTCCTGGAACAGCATTTTTGCTTGGCCTCGCCTTGCTGCGTGCCAGCTAAAACTCTCCCCCTCAGGCTCTGTTGTAATTAGCCACACAGGATCTGAGTCTTTAGGCTTACTGCCAGCTCAGTCCCTTTAGCTGAACCAGGAATAACATGGGGAAGAAAAGGCAACAGTCAGAAAACATCAGCAACAGGGAGCACCGGACAATCAATCCACATCACCTGTACAATGCTTGAATGCTCGTACCTCATGGTCTTTTCTTCCAGCAACAGAACCACCACCTGTGGGTGGTGGATGCTTTGTCTGCTCCTTCACAGAAGCACTGCAAGTGGTTGCATGGCCTCAGCTGCTCTGGGTTGCTAACAGCCCTAATCAGCTCTTTAGGGCCATGCTGAACATGGGCAAGCTCTTTTGCTGGCCTTGTTCCATTCTTAGGCTCCCTTGTCAGCTCAGGGTGGAGGTGGCTCCTCTCTGCAGCTGGCTTGTTCCTGTTTCTCCTGTGTTGAGTCACTAGTTAAACCTCACAGAGCTGATCTGAGAGGGTTTTATCTGGGGCCTCACACTGGCTTCCTGCTTTGATAATAACCAATCCCATTGACTAGTAGTAGATAAATGATGAGGTGATGCTGTGGCAGCATTTCCACCCAGTAACACTTGCCCTGAAGGGTTAGCAAGTAAATAAAACATAGAACCATGTTTATGGATGTTGCCATATCTCTTTCCAAATGTTTTCCTTTTTAGACTAAACAACTCTCTCTACTTGGAAGCTCATGGGTTCAAGGGTCTTGTTTCTGCTGCAGTACTTTGCAATCTCTCTGACTTGTTTATATCTGCATTTAAGTGAAGGGCTCAACAGCTGCCAACTGCTGTCTACTTTACCAGCACTGGCAGACGTAGTTATATTTATTGTGTTTTATCATAAACACTTCCCCTGATGCAATGCAAAATGGCATTTTTAAAAACTGCTTTATGCTGTTGATTCTACTTCTGTAGTTTTGTTGGCTAGTTTGGTGTTTACACAATTTGTGTTCTGGTACCTTGTTCTTTGACAGTGTCTTGTCCTTGGGGGTATTGAGTTATTTAATTATTACCCTTTTCTGTATATTGTCAAGATCATGCAAAGCTGGATTTGGTTCTTCAAAAATATTTGTGCTCTGCACATTTCCTCCCATTAAGAAAATGTTATCATCTTTGGATGAGGAAAGCTTGAGAAAAAAACAATTAGGCAAAATTTTGAGAGCTTCAGGTTCTGTTTATTTCAGGAAATCCAGTGGGTCAGAGTTTCATTTTTCTGTACTTTTGTTTCATTTCTCTTAAGTTCTCCTTATTCTGCTGGAGCATGACTTAGTGAGCTGATAGGAGAAATGAGGAAGACTATAAGGCATACTAAAAGTATTAAAAATCAGTTTTCATAGTTATGTCTGCAAAAGTTTTACTCCAGTGTATAAACTTATAAGTACATTTTATAGCATATTTATTGCTATTGATTATCCTTTGTGCCACCCTTGCTATTTTAACAACTGCTTAATGTCAGATGATTCATTGCTTTCAGCCATATGGGAGGAAAAATATAAAAACCCACATTAGTCTACCATATGTGTATGCTATGTGGGGTGTTGTAGGACTGGAGAAAGTCTAAGGAAGAACTTCCTGGAGTCTGGAAAGGGCAGATGATAATACCATTTGGGAATCTTCCAGTGAGGAAGAGAAAAGCCAGTGCAGAGTTTGTGGAGAGTTTGGGTAAAATGCTTTGTGGTATCCCTCTGTGGTTGTGATTGCATACATTATTCAAAGGAAATAAGTACAACTGTGAAAAGCAGCTTCTCTGGCTATGCTGATCTCTTGCCTGAAAAGTCAGGCAAAGTGCATCCTTGTATCTAAATCTTTAAAATAAATTCATTTCCTGGAAACACATTACCTGCACATGCATTTTAGATTGAACTACCACTCTTCTATTGACGTATTAAAGCAAATAAAGTTATCTTAAAAATAGGAATGTTTAGATCTTGTGGTTTTGTTTGTTCAATTGGCAAAAATCTTATTACAATATTTTAAAATCACTTGCCCAAACATTAAATTGTTATATTCTTATTACCCCCATGTTTTGTCTTCCTGCTACTTCTCTGAATAGAACCATTATCTTTTTTAGGAATTGAAAGTACACAAAGCACTCCAGAACAGTATAGTGAGTTTGCAGAAGGCTGGACTGTTGCAGCAAGTTTCCAGATCATCCAAAGGTCTGTAATAATTTTGATCAAGCCAAGGAGTTGGTCACTGAACAACTTATTTTCCTTTTTTTTTCCTGCACTGCTCAGGTACCTGTGGTCAAAAACCTCCTACAAATTAAACACATGGTTCAGCTGAACATGGATCATCATTCTGGTTCAGACAGGTATAGTGCCAGAAGCAGATGTGCAAGATGCAAGAGCACAGCAGGTATATATGGTACTTCTCTCTGATGAGGAAAAGCTCTGGTAACCGGGATTTTTTATAGCCTGAAGAAAAGGAAGCCCAGGCAGGACCTTATTGCTCTCTCAACTACCTGAAAGAAGGCTGTGGTGAGGTGGGCAGCAGTCTCTTTTCTCAAGCAGCAAAGTATAGGACACGAGGAAATGGCCTCAGGTTGTACCAGGTGAGGTTTATATCAGATATAATGAAAAGGTTCTTCACTGAAAGGGTTGTTAGGCATGGCACAGGCTGCCCAGAGAAGTGGCTGAGTCCCCATCCCTGGAGGTATTAGAAGGATGTGTAGGTGTAGTGCTTAGGGACATGGTTTAGTGGTGGGCTTGGCAGTGCTGGGTTAACAGTTGGACTTGATGTTAAAGGTCTTTTCCAACCTTAATGGTTCATATGATTGTAAGAATTTCCAGCTTGGTCTGTTTGGAACAAGGTTCCTTATGTGCCACACTCTTGTTCTCAGAGCTTGGGAACAGTGGTTTACATTTTTTGGTTTGCACATAAAGCGAGAGTGCGTATTGCTCTGTGGTCCTGCTTCATTCATTGTGCCAGGACCTGTTCAAGGACTGTGTTATGCCCATAGGTGGGATGGGGAGATCTCTTAGTTTGTGTTACTTGCAAAGTGCTGTTAAGTGATGTGCTAAATATTAAAAATAACATTAACGTTTGCTTTAGAATCTAGGTATTTAGTGGAAGAATTTGGTTTATGATTTCATGTAAAGCCCACAAGGCTTGAAAAGTCTAACATCAGAATTCTTTGTTGACATTATCTTTATTGAAGCATGGATCTTTAGCTTGGTTCACCATAAAGTGAAGCATTTGATTTATGATAATAGACAGTTCAGGGCTATAGGGGCATTATAACGTTGCTGGTGTAGATACAACTTTATCAGAAGATACAAACATGACCCGCAATAGAAACAAACACCAAAGAGAACACGATGAAACATTCACTGCTTACAAATCACTTCATTACTACAGACACCAAATGGCAGTTACTGTAAGTAAATCAGTTTCAGAGAACTGACTACATTTAGACAGGGAATTGGGAATTTCTGTTTGGGGCTTAATCCACAAATCCTTAGTAGAAAAAAGTTTAATGTCAAGCATTCTTTTTTTATCCACAAAACAATGCTAACCAACAGACATATCAAAGAATAAGACCGAAGGATATCAACGCCTTTACAACTACTTTTGCAATTATCTTCTGGATTAGGTACTTAGATGATTTTTTAAATACATTTTGTAAGAAGGTAAATAGCCCAAAAATCAGCAGCAAAAATATTACAACAACAAAACAAGTAAATACAGTGCCAATGTGTCATGTTGTAGAAGAGAATACAAAGAGGACAAACAATGATAACTTAATCATATAAAATGACACAGAGCTGAAATACAGTGCACTTAAATAACTATGTGACAAAGAATGTTAAATTCTGTACTTAGTATGTAGGTTTTTATAAACATAAAATTTGAAAAGTCTTTGTGCTTAAACTTTTTTTCCTGTTAAACAGAATTAGTTGCTTACTTCCAATACTGCCACTGTAACAGATATTACAACAGATCACAATTTTCACAGACACATCAACATTAAAACATTTACCTATGAGAAAATAAGTCACTTCTCATTAGTTCACAGTGCGAAAAAGTGGTGTATACTCTGTCTTGAAAAAGGCTTTCAGTTATTCATCAAGCCAGTTGCAGAAAAGTCCTGATACCAGATGCAGTGCTAGATTTAAAGAATGGAAAGCAACACATCACATGTTGGGAGGAAAAAAAATAAATTTCTCGTTTCTTCATGGATATCGTCTAAGTGACCTTCGTCTTCTGTTGTAGAAATGCCTGAGCCCATGTTGCCGTGAAAAATTCATCATGTAATTTTGTTTGCGAGTGCTGTCAAAGGGTGAAAGAAGAGAAGAGTGTAAGTTTCTTTTATATGTAGTGTAAATTCTTTTCTAGCAGTGAGGTAGTGGGACTGATTCTTTGTCCTTGCACAATTTTTCAAGTCTGTGCAAACTGGTGTGAAGCACACCCTTTGTTTAACTGCAAAGGTACAAGGCAATTGAGAATCTGTCCCACTTGGCTTTCATTTGCAGTAAATTATCTTAGGGAAAGGTTAAGAGCTTTCAGCTAATGAAAACTGGTGCTGCCTAGGGCCAGATTCACTAAAACTTCGCTTCATAACATTTCTCTATGGGGGTTTTATACTCCAGTTGTCCTTCTGTCTTTGATCATTAACTGCTTTATCTTGAGAGCAGGAGAAAAGCTTTATCTTCTTCTTTTACCTTCTAGAAAGTGAAGTACAGCACTTTTATTCAGATTAATACTTCCCTCCCCTATGCACCCTCTTCCAAAATGAAAGGAAGGTCTGGGAAATAAACATCATCACATCTGGCAGGAAACCAAGCAAGAGAGCCCAACTGCAGCCAAATTCAAGAAGGCACACTTGTTTGGAAGACTCACCTGGAGTACAAGGCCCGTCCCACCTAATGTAGGTATGTAGGTTTCTACTTCTCCCACTGAGGGAAGAAGGAACCATGAGAGGGCAGATCTGTGAAGACCTGCAGTCAACAAATCTCCCATTTGTGGCTTCAAGGAATGTTTTCACTAGTGAGTTTTGTCTGTCAGTTAGAAGTGAATACTCATAATATAGTAACTCATACTTTCCTCTCTAGTGCATAAACTTATTTTTAGTGAATATGGCCCTTAGGAAAAAGGAGTAATTTTATGCTTTGCAAAATACCTGATTCTCCACAACAAAACCCAATCTTTGCTGTAGTATGCTAATTTAACCTAAAAAATGTGTCTAACAAAATTATGCCCT
Organism: Calcarius lapponicus; assembly: GCA_039654755.1. Lineage (NCBI taxonomy): Eukaryota > Metazoa > Chordata > Aves > Passeriformes > Fringillidae > Calcarius > Calcarius lapponicus. The sequence continues at coordinate 3,592,492 of CM077463.1, forward strand.
TTTCATAAGCTAATCTTGAACACAATTGACTAACTTGATTAATAGTTGTCATGTCAAAATCTAGATTATAAACCTCTAAGTAAATCCAAGTAATTTCCTGACTAGTTTTCCAAGGCTTTGCAATTTTTAATTTTTTTCCACTGGAATGTACATACAAGAATGAAATAAAGACCAGCTCCTGGTGACAATGAAAGAAAACAGATGTACACTTGTCACAACTTTTGGCACTGTTACAGTAAGGTAGAGCTCTAGATCATCTGGCAATTGAGAGAGGGGTTAATGTTGACTTATTCAAGTAAAAAGGAAAGGTCTGTGCTGATTTGTAAGTTTTGTGTGAGAGATTGATAGTGGTGAGTTTATGTAGCTTTAATACCACGTGGTAGCTCAAGTGCGAAGCAGGACTGAACATCAGTTTTCATTCTGGTCCTTAAGTCCTCAGGGTGGAAGGTCACCCTGGCTCCAGTGCCAGCTGTCTCACTGATGAAGGCAGGAGGGAAATTATGACCCCAAACCCATTCCTGAGAGTGGCTGCCATCGGTCATGAAGCTTGAAGAAGTTCCTAATTTTCCCTTAATTCCCATTGCCTGGAAAATGGGTGGTTCCTCAGACACAGGGCCTTCATGGCCACATCCCACCTCTCAGGAGAGCATCCTAAGCATGAGGTGAGGATAGAGCCCCTGTCTGCTGGGAAAAGGCTGCTCTGCAGCCAAAACACACCAGATGGGCCCAGGAGAAAGCACAGCCCAACTCTGAGCAGCTTTGCTCTTTGCTCTGGGTACATGGGACCAAACAGAGCCTGCCAAAGTGTTTGGCTGAAAAAATTGCATTTCTGGACCTGGTTAAATTTAGGAGTGAGCTTGGTTTTGCTAGCCTCAGCTTGGACAAGACTTGGACAGATGGGGTACATGCTGTGCTGCAGTCCTTGTCCCAGGAGCCTTTTCTGTCCTGTCTTTGGTCTGCTATGTCGAGCAACAGCTCAGCAGAGATGTTCAGGACTGGTTTTGGACACTTCTATGTGCACCTGGCCTCTATTTCACTTCAAATGACCAACCATTTTGTATCTGGCCTTAAAGGGATGATGAAGATGTTTAAAACAATGAACAAAGAAAATAAAGGAAAAGAAAGAATTGAAAAAAAGGAACAAAGAAATGCTTACCTAGTAATGTAGAAGGGATCTACTTATTTTTTTTTATGAATATAATTGTGTTCCATTGGAAGATGATCAAGGTGTTAGGAAGAAACATGTATTCATGTCTTACACTGAGCACCATAGCAGTGCAATGTGTGAAAAATAAGGCAAGTCTAAATTCTCAGGAACTCAATGCATTTTTTTAACTTGCATTAATGTAGTTCAAGCTTGTCCTCATGGACATGAGACAGACTTTCCAACTACTGGTTGGATGCCACAGAAGAACCTTGATGCCTGTAGAAATACTGTGATTTTCACTCTTTCCATGGATAAATATGTATACCCTATGCATTATAGTGTTGTATCATATTGCACCACAAAATCAGAGTAGGTGTGGTTTTCACAATCAATGGCAACTTGAAGACAGCTTTGTGAGTGTGTAATGGACTGGTCAGCACCTGCTGAGCTTTCTGTCTTTTCTGTGCATTCACTGAACCATCAGTCAGTCAGAGAAGTTCAGATCCAAAGTAACTATCTGTGTATTACTGATGGAGCACAAAGCAAAAAAAAATAAAATTAGCAGGAGTGACTGCTGTATAAACTGTTTGACAGTTTTGAGTGCACTACTGAAAAATAAATAGAAGATAATACTGCTTGAATTTATGTAGGAAACCCTAAAAAATGTTCCAATGAAGTACCTGGAGTTGTGCTAGTTGGATGAAAGCAATATGCAGCCCATGCAGAAAAGCAAAACCAAAACCATCTAGGGCGTGTTCAAAAAAATACCTACAATAAAGCAATTTATGAGAAGGAGTCTCTCTGGACTAAAGTCTCTTTAGTGTTTAGTAGAGCATTATGTTTACTGCACATTTACTAAAGCACAATTTGAACTCCAAGGCTGCAATTTAAAGTTTATGAAAATGGAACAAAGCCAAACTGAGTGAAAAATATGCTGTACACAACCCCAGTAAATACTAATGTCTTTCCTTATTTGTGTGTTTTTAATTGATGGGGCACAGAACAGGAAAAAATAGAAACAAAAATATTTGAATAACAAAATTAAGCATGAAAAAAGCCTTAGAACACAGCAAAGGTATGTCCCTCAAGACTAGGTTTGGAGCAAATTTTCATGCTGAATTACAAATGCTTTAGTTAGGCAGGTACTGTAATGGAAAAAGTCACGTGCTCTGACTGAGGGCTCATATCAACTGCAAATATTCTTTGGCTTTGGTGGAGTCAACACTTGAACCCTGAGCTCAGTAGCTATACTGGCTAGTGGTATCCATTAACTGCAGCAGCACAAAGCAGCTGGGTGACATGAAATGAAAGCACTGCCTGGGGACACTGGTTCTGTGTCCAAGGGGCAGGTGTGGCCATGGCAGATTGACTGACATACACTGCCTGACTGTGGCTGCATCTCTGTGGTCCATTTATTACAGAAAAAAGTGGGAATTGCCCCTTGGCTGCTATGGGGCCCCTCCATTGGTAGGTCTCTGTACCCAATCTGAAGCAGATGGAGAAGTCCCATTGCAGCCCTGATGAAATTCCCACTGCACATCATTCCCACTGGCACAATCTACTGAACAATTTCTGCTAAGTTTAACTTCCCCCAATGCTCACTGATGAAGCAGTGCAGGATCAGGGCCCTCAAGAGCTATGTGGCACATCTTAGAGTATAAATGATTTTCCACCAACCCCTCATTGACAAAACTTTGTGAAGGAGCTGTAGCTGTAACAGAAACATACATTTAATACTGATTCAGGGAAAGTACTTACCTTATTCTAGTGTAAAACCAATGACAGCAAACAATGAAATACAACACAAGTTAGAAAATGCCTTTCAATGCATGCAGCACTGTGATTAGTCATAAAACCCTGATGAGGTTTAGAGGCAATATAGGACTTTTCATCTCTTTTGAAAATAAAAATTGAACAAATTATTTCCTCAGCTTTCAAATCAATGTTTAGATTTTTATTTTCTATAAAATTCAGCATGCACTTTTGAGAAACATAATAGAAATGTAATAGAAGCACAAACCGCATCATATTAAATTTGGCATAAATGTTGTGAATATTCAGATAGTCACCTAATGTTTGAACTACTTATGTTCTTTATCATAAATTTGTTTATACTTAATTTCAATGCATTTTTCAAATCTTTGCTTTTTACTAAAAAAGGAAGCTGATGAAAATGCTTTTCCACATGAGCACTTCTTGTTAAATCTAGAACATACAATTTGTATTTAATTTTTCCAAAATAAGGATAAACGTTCTTTGCACCAAATGCAATATAACTTCTCACTAAATCATTTGTGCCAAAAATGTGAGAATATCTCAACAATGAAGAGCATGAAGTGATGGCTATGGAGGGATTAATTCTGTTATCTATCAGTTAACCACAAAATAGTAGGTGGGGATAACATTTCTTGCATTCCTTGCACAACTTATATTCCTTTGGATCACATTACAAGTTTTGGGGTAAAGAAAACAATATCAGACCCTTAGTGTTCATCTTATAACTATCCTTTATTTCTCAGTGCCTTGGACTTTTAATTAAGTTAATGAGATGTCTCTAAGGGCCTGTCCTATACACAAAGAAATGGCAGTTGTGTAATGCACATGCAAGGAAGTGTGAGGTGCGTGTGCAGGGGGCAGGCTGAGAGCTGTGCTTCCAGAGAAAAACAATGTGCAAATGAAATGCAGAATTGGACATGGGCTCTTCTTAGGGCAGAAGTACAGGGGCACAGAAAAACACTCTTTCTTAAGCCTGGGATAAAATACTTTTTTATCCTAAGAAGAGCCACATGGAACACATGAGAATTGGGCCCAAAGCTTTCTTTACAAATGGAGAGAAAAAACACTGCACTAATGAGGAATAATCAGCACTGGATTATAAAAGGGACTGGACAACTTAACAACTTGCATCCTCTCCCCACCACAGGACAGACATTGACTGTTGTCAAGTTGGCAAGTTCAATTTAATGTATAACATTGTCAACACAGGTATTTTGGTTTCACCTGTTTAAAAGAGGTGCTCAATTTAAGCACCATTTGCAGCTGCATCACAATCTTTTTTTCACAAAATACTGCTTTTTATTGGGTGATTCAAAGAGTTCATTCAAAAGTGGAATGATTTTAAGTAAGATGCTTTTGTATCTTTGGCCTTTTTTATCACTGCCAGGTATTTTGCATCCATGTATAATCTGCAGGTTCATCTTTTTCCCCACAGCAATTTTCTTGGGAGCAAAAAGGAATCAAAGAAATGGCATCCTGAAGGGATGTTTGCTGGTGAGAGGATGGTGGCCCTTGACTCAGAAACTGGTTGAACTGAACAGTGTCATGACCCTGGCTGTGCTTCAGCTGTAGCAGTATCTGCTCAATGACTTGGCAGCTAGGCCTGGGGCAGAACTGATTGCAAGCCCTTGGATTGCTGAGAAGAGTTGGGCCATGGAAGCAGATTTTCACAGATATGCCCCTGGGGTGAGCACTCTAGGGAGGAGCAGGGACATCTCCTGTTTTGGATGGGAAATAAAATCAAGAAAATCCTTATTTTCTTTACCTTCCTACAGATCAGCTCTGCCTGCTGGAGGTGCTTTCCCTGCTTGCCCTCTCACTGCAGCCCTTAGCGGGCTCAAGGAGAGCATGGCTCACTTGCCTGGGGGCTGAGGAAAAGCTGGCACAGCACCCGGGTGTGCACCTGGGGATGCAGGCAGCCAGGCCAACATATAGGCTGGGAAAATCAGACCTCTGTCACCCCACAGGGTAGGGAGGAAAGCACAAGAAGAGATGTGTGGAAAGCCAGGAATTTATCTATGTCCCAAACCACACCTCCTAGTGTAGGTTGGCTCCTTGCTCTAACACCTCACAGGCTGAGGCTTGCCTGTTGCATCAACATGGGTACACAGATCACAGAGATGAAAATCTAGGACTGAAACCAGAGCCAGTGAGGATAATTTCGATGGTTCTGGAGAAGTGTATGGGGTGTCACCCAGGTGGGTGGTGGAATGCAGGTTTGTAAGAGGACTGATGGTCCACATCCAACAGACTGTGTTGGAAGTGGACCATCAATGGGTTCTTATCTAGAGATGTTCGTGGCCTTCTGAGACCAGGCCAGAGTTCCAACAGAAATTACTTCCAATTTAGGAGGCACAGGTATTTCCTAAAGTATCCCAGCTTTGGGATGAATAAGCCAGGCAGAAGCCTACTGATTCCCCAATGACTCCCTGTAGAATTAATGGGAAGAGGCAAACCCTGGTGAATGGCTCAAGCTCAGGCTGTGCCTCTCTGCAGCCCTGGGGTGGCTAATGCCCACAGAGCTCTCTCCTGGCAATCTTGGTGGGAAAGGAGAGTGCCCAGAGGACTCTGCCTCTTCCCCTCTTGCTGCAAAGCTGCCCGGGAAAGGGGGCTTGTTCTTCCCAGAAGCAGGCAGTGCTTCTGTACCCTTCCTTGGAAAATGAAGGAATATTAAGAATGGAAGCCAAGTCCTATCCCTAGTACTCACAGTGTGATTCCTGGTAGCCCTGGTGTGTGCAGGATCACCTAGGGTGAGTACTAACAGATACTGATCCAGGCCCCCTGCTGATACCCTGAAGCACTTCATGGAGGTGACTGAGTGTCTTCATCATTTAACCGGTGAAGAAACTGAAGTGCTGGGGGTAAAGTGATCAGTGTGAGGTGACCAAGTGGAATAGCAGAGCTACAGAAAAACCCAGGTGAGAGTATTTCTTGATAAGGAAGTTGCAGGTTACTTGCAAATAAATTTGAGGAGGCCTAAAGAATATTTTGATGAATTACAATGTGCAGATAGAACTTAAGCAAAAATTAAGAGGAGTTAAATGCAGCTGTCAGGTCTGAGCACATGGCAGTATAGGAACCAGATGCACCATGGCATGGAATTCTGCCCTCCTGAGAGCAGCAGGTCTCATGTGTTGTAGTTAGCAGGGACTGGAACTCTACATCTGGCCTTTGGGAAACAAGATGTCATGGCACTGTGTTTCACAGGACTTGGTAAGGGAGAAATCAGTCCAGTTTGGTCTGTCTTTCTCTGTGGATTGTACAAATGTCTCTTGAACAGGGTGGAAATCCTCTGTCTCTAGCCTGATATTTAGGGCAATTTTCAGAAGCTCTTAAAGCTCTTTAACAGGACTAAAATAATAAAAGGGAGGAGAAACTGTCTGTCCACCTGGTTCCTTCTCTTGCTAAGGTGTGATTACTTGCTATGGCCGTTCTAGTATAACGTATCTCACATGACTTGTTGTTACCATTTAACTTGTGTGTTTAGTCTACAGCCTGGCAGATCTCATTGTTAGAGAAGTTCTCCACATTTCAGCCTAGGAATAACTTTTTAAAGATCTGTTTTATTCCTACTTATGGCCCCTAATTCAGTGCTTGGATTGATGGGCAACATTATACTTTATTTTTCCTCTTACATGTTTTTTTCCCATTAATTTTATTTTTAACTGTAAGGTAGAAAGACTTGTGAATATTTCAGAATGACCCGTTCCCCTTTCAATGGCTTCCTAAACATGGTGACTTTCCTGCAGGCTCATACTCTTCCATATCTTTCCTGATGCAGCATCATACAGCCATTGATTGACTAAACCAGGAATTATATCTATCTCTCTCCTCTTCCAGTTTTAAGCTTAATGTTATGGAAGCAGAGCCCAGCAAGGTGTGTAAAAGCAGTGGAGGGTGTACAGTTACTCAGTGTTGGGACCAGTTTGGTTTGGGGTTGATATGAGTGCCATGCAAGCTGGTGCTTCTTGGTGGAAAGGAGAACAGGACTAACTAGCAATCAGACAATTCACTTTTCTACTGTTAAAAAACATTACTTGCAGTGCCTCTGCTAATTCAGAAACCTCATAGCTATAATTACACAGTCTGGAGGTTATCTAAGCCTAATTTCTCCATTGCTTGTTTTTAAATTGTTCAAGAAAAAGAATGTTTGAACCTATCTATGGAGCAGGCTCGCCTCTCTTTGCCAACCACTGCCAGCGATGAGTTCCTGCCCGGGAAGCCACTAGCACTTCACTTCTACTGGAACTAAATTGTTAGAGAAAAAGCAGGTCATCTCTTCATGGTGCAACACAGGAAAAACGGGTTAGCTGCCAGCGACACCCATCTCAAGAATGGGAGAATCTGGAGGGTGCAGACTTGGTAAAATCTTGACAAGGGGATGAATATAGAGCTCGGACCATAGGAACCTGATATAGTGAACCCTGTTTCTGAACAGTATCCTTCTTACTAAAAAAGGAAATGAATAAGGCATTAGTTGCTAACACAAATTTTTAAGAGGCACAACAACATTACTTTGTGCAATGAACAATACAGAAGAATGTTTTTTTATCTTTGAAAGGATATAGATCAGCCTTAAATGGCAGCACAGTGTTGAACAGGATATCCTTTCTTATGTTACAGCACAATCATTTTTTAATAGTCATTGCTGCATTAGAGGATCACAGCAATACTTGGAGGTGATAAAGCCCCACTTTCCCTCCTGCATTTTTCCATCATTTTTCCACACACCCCCCTGCTGTGACACTTACTTTGTGTCCATCTTAACTACTGACTGTTGCAGTCAGGGCAGAGCATCAGGAAAGATAGGATTTTAAAGGTTTCCCTTTGAGAAAGGATTCCCTGGGCCACAATGGTTCTTAATGAGCTTAATACTCATGTCATGCTGGAGAAAGCTCAGTGCTTTCTGAGGTGGGGTGGGATGAGGTGAGGCTGATACTCACAGGACGACTTCTACGTGGTCCAAAGCCCACTGATCATGACCTGTTCCGTTGTGACGGGGCTGCCACCAGCGCAGTAAGACTCCTTTCATTCGTGCCTCCCTGTCACACAAACACAAGAGCCTGTCAGAGCTCCAGACTACTGGTGCTCTGCATATCCCTGTCTATCCCCCAGCAGGAACTGAGAGCAAAGTCAAATTGTTTCTATGTCACTGAACATCAACACGTTGTATGTGTAAAACACTTAATAGTTAAAAATGCACACAGGTAGGGAGGATTTTCCCCTTATCTTCAAAACAAGTATTCTTTCTCTTTTTGTTTCAAGTGCACTAGCCTGGAATTTCTTAATCAGCCTTCCTCTTAAGTCTTCTTCTTTGTTTACCCTCTAATCAACCTTTTTTTCTTCAACAGTGATGCAAAGCTAGGTTATTTTTTAGAAGAAATGTAACTTGTGCACTTAGAGGTAATGAAATGTGACTGGGTACTCACAAGGGAACGTTATAAGACACTCTTTGGGCTTGTATAAAGTCCTTTGGCTGATGCTGTGCAATTACTTGCCATGTAATTCCATTATTTACACTGTATTGGAGGAGCACTGCCTTATCTACAGTGTTAGGATCACTCAGATTGGTATTGCAACTGTCTGTTTGTGAAATACTTCCAATTTGCAAAACAAACATGATTTTGCTGTAAAACACAGAGAGAAAAAGTATTTTCAATATGCAAAATTATTCAAACAGGAACAATAGTATTTTTAGGTTTATTGCAGTTACCTTATCAAAACTTGCAGCATTTTCAAGAATCATTACTTTAACATGCAAAACAAACTGTTCTCACATCTTTAAAACACAGCTCCCTTTCAAAATAATAGTTTACTATGTATAATATATTGTTGCAGGCAGGATCCAATTTTGCAATATATCTCCACAAAACTGAGATGGATAAAACTGCAAACATGTAAATGAGTGTACGAAAAGTTTAAAAAGGACAAATAAAGTTGAATATAAGAGAGTGCCTAAAAAAATAGATATATCATATTCTACCCAGGTGTTCCAAGTAGGAAGAGAAGAGCCTGATTTATATCTGGCCCATTGGCCAATTCATCCTGTTTCTAATCTTGCTTTGGACAACTCAATATAAACCAGTCCTGAAAGCTGTCACTCTGCAAAGAGCTAGCACAGGCTGTTTACATTTGTTTTTCCATGGCCAGAGAGGCTTAATAGATGAAAAACCTACTCCTGTTCATTGCCAGGTGAATATAATTCTATTTGACAACTGAAATGAGAAAATGACCCCGTAATTACTAAATAACATCTTTAGTCATAACCATTGTGGAGGCACATACAAACATGGGATTTGTCTTATCAGATCAGGCACTGGTCCAGGCAGTCTGGTGTCCAGTCTTTGCCAACAGCTTCATTGTCAGTGCTGGCTTACACAGACAGTGCTCTGTTGGGCATGATGAAAACATCTGACCTTTTCATCTGACATCCTCACTCTCATCTCCCAAATCAAAATCACAAAGCATTTTGCCAACCCTAATGTTTTCTGCCAGCCACATCCAAAACTGCATGGCACAGCCAGGACAGTCCATCCTCATCTTTACTGGCCCATGTGGCTGCACACACATGTGAAGAGTTTCCTTTCTCATGAATTGTTAGAAGAGCTGTTTAGGCTCAAACTATTACCTTGCTCGGGTGAGATCCAGAGGCTTGGTCACAGCTTGTCTTATTTGACATCCGTTAAAATAGAGTGAATCTCCATGGGCGTAGGGTGCCAGCTGTCCACATCCATTCCCTATCACTCCCCCCTGAATGGTTTCCCAGTTTATTTCAGTGACTCTTTCAGATTCAAAATTATCTTTAATATAACTTGGCAGATCATGGCTAAAAACAGAGCAGTCATCACCTAAAAATGACACAATGAAGTTGTAAAACATGCAAAAATAGAAAGAATGGAGAAAATTGAGTTACAGGTCATTGTAATTCCTTTCAAGGTTGTGGCTCGATATACAGTGTGAGGACAGCCTGAATATATTTCAGCAGATCCATTAATAATGTGCACATTGATATACAGCAGTCATTTTTACAAAATAGAGTCTAATTTTTACAGCAGTGTAACTTCAAGAACTGCAATAAAATTTCTCCTGTTTTGCACTGATGCCAATAGGAGAAACCTCAAATTGTAGGTTGAAGGCAAAAATATCTAAAAACTCAGAAGGGATCTGATCTTATAAAGTTATGAGGCTCTCCTGGAAGACATTAAACACTGGCTCCACTCCCACAAAGCACTTAGAGCTTACCAAGGGCACTCAGGTACCATTAGGCATGTGCTTAGCTGCACTGAGGGCTTAGAGCAGAACACTCTGTCCTGATGGGGCACAGAGTCCCTTACAGATGCCAGTCACCAACATCTGAATCCCATTTGCACATCCTCTGGGATGCAGCCTTGGAAGCAGCATGGGGTGGAAGCCAATTCTGGTAATCAAGTATCTATGTTCTACCTTCAGTGGAGGCTGGACTTCACATACAGTGCCAGGTGGGAGAGACTGTTGGCTCAATACAGAAAGAGTAAGGAGGGGGAAAGCCTGTTGTTTGGAGCCCTGACAAATTATTAATTTTGGATTTGTTACTCAGACATTCCAATGATGAATTTGGACATGATACATCACTTTGTCTTTTTGTTTAATTTTGAGCTGAACTGGACTGTAGTAGATGTACAGGAGAGAAATGAAGAAATGGAACCTTGGAATCCTTCGTCACAGATGCAGATGGCTCCAGTTGTGCAATACCCGTGGCCACTGCAGAGCTTTGGGCATGCTTCCCCAATGTACACATGATCAATTGCCCAGCTCTGCTTCTCCAGTTCTTCTCCCTTCTGAATCCACCTGAACTGGGTTGCACTGCAAATATCAAAATCCAAACACTGTGTTAGGATGCATAGCAATTAAACACATCTGTACAGTGATGTTCCAATACACTAGCAGCAAATGTAACCAAAAATGTCATATGAGGGGGCTGTGACTTCAATAATTGGAAAGACTCACCCTGCTACATCATTGGCAATAGTGACTTCTATTAACAAAAATCTTCCTGAAAAACATTAGTTATTGTATTTGCAGGGACCCTTGTGGCAGGGAGGAATGATGAATCTGACTCCATGTTCTCAGAAGGCTGATTTATTACTTTATGATACTATACTATATTAAAGAATGCTGTACTAAACTATACTAAATAATACAGAAAGGATACTTACAGAATGCTAAAAAGATAATAATGAAAACTTGTGACTCTTTTCAGAGTCCCAGCACAGCTTGGCCCTGGTTAGCCAATGAGTCAAAACAACTCACACCAGAATCCAATGGAACAATCACCTGTGGGCAAACAATCTCCAAACACATTCCACATGAGCACAACTCAGGAGAAGCAAATGAGATAAGAATTGTTTTCCTTTTCTCTGAGGCTTCTCAGCTTCCCAGGAGAAAAATCCTGGGCGAAGGGATTTTTCAGAGAATGTGAATGCCACAATTAGTAAAGTATCAAATTTAAATCTGCAATAAGGAGTAATTTTTAATTCACCAATTGTTCCTAGTAAAGCATGCCAGCAAGGCAGCTGTCGTTTTATAGGTCCACAGTGAGCTGGCCTTTCATCAACCTACCTGGATGAGACATGGTCAGGCAGCTGGATAGTTATTCTTCTCCACATGGAGCTGTTGACAGAGTTATAGATGGTAGCTTCATGGAATTGAAATGGGGAGCAGCCAATGCTATTAGATGAGGAAGGAAGGCAGTGTGTCTGGACAAGTTGCCATGAGTCTGTCCTGTAGGAAGCAAAAAAAAAAAAAAAGAGAAAAAAGTTTTAGAACAACTGAAAAAATAATGAAAGGAAAACAGATTATTTCTAAGGGCCATGACATTGCCTGTCTTACAAAGGAAACACAAGAGATTGTCAGCAATAGTTTTCATGCTCTGGAGCCACAAATAAACAAGAGGTGAGAGGTCAAAGCGCAGGTGCAGCCAGGGGGGATGTTTGAGTGTTGTGGAGCCCTTGGTGGTGGTACTCCCAGCAGTGTGGTACATACAGCTGCTCTGGGCTGCCTGACAGAAGGATTTATTTAGGAGGCAGCTCCTTAGTCTCTTTCTTACAGTGTTCATAAGAGTCCCAATAGAATTTGCTACATTTTCACCCACAGCTTTCTGAGCACAGAATATACCTTCATTTTTACAGATTATAACATGCTGCTATTCTACAGCTCATGAGGCAGTGTTATTGTTTGCTAGTTAAAGACCAATTTGGAGTTCAGTAACTCCTGCTTCATGACAGCTTGGTCCTGTATCCTACTAGTTTCCTGAATGTGTTTTCCTGTGAGCACATTTTTAACAAGAACATGCTCATGATTGCAACTACAAGCTCAACACCATGAATCTGTCAACATCTGGGATAAAATATAAAGAGAATTTATGGGAGTTATGAAGATAAATCCCAGTGCTTGCACATGGGCTTTGTTCAGATTCTTTACAACATGAATAGCAAAGCATATTACAATAATTCATGAATAGCAAAGCAAAGCTTTAATAAATAGAAGCTCTCTACATTTTTAATGTCATACTGTTTTTTTCAGGTCTCTGTATTCTGCTGTCATTTACCTGGCATCCTTTGTGTACTCCAGCATCACTGAGTGGAGGTCCCCACAAGAATTTGCCTCACAGCCAACCACGATCTATAGCACAAATAAAATCAACTGCTATAACAAGTCAGGTAGACATTTAAAGTGATATATAATCAAGTTATGTTCTCCTTTTTTTGTTTCTTTATTACGTGTTTGGGGGATTGTCAACTTAGAACTTGGGCAAAATCCATCATAAGTGGATGGAAAACAAAAGACACAGTACTTCACATACTGTTTTTACTTAAAGAATTTTACTTCCTTGCTACTGTGATTTCCTAACAGAGTCCTAACACTTCATTTCTAAAGTCCAAATTGAATATCTAAACAAACATTTTTTCTGAAACAAAATATATTACAGTTTCTTGGCATTTCCAAAAGTGAAGCACCTATGAAATTTAAAATTCATAATGATAAACATGTGGACATAAACTTTGAATTGGTCTAATTTAGGAACAGAATTATTCTGAATATTTAAAACAATAGACATATTTGTTCCATATTTCTGTAGAAAGATTACTGTACCCAGTGTACATTACATTGCTAAATTTCAAAACCAAACAGAAGCCATGCTAGAGCTGAGTTCTTAGTTTAGAAATAAAATCTTTGCTGTGAGTGGTGAAGAAAAATGGGGAGAAGTCAGGAACAAAAAACTCTGCAGTGAGAGTTTAGTAATATGAACTATTAAATGCTGATGGGTTATCCAAATTTTGGTCTTAAAATAGAGGAAAAAGATGATAGGCTGGGTAAAATAAGCATCTTGGAGGCAGTCTTGACATTCAGTAGTAAAAAACTTCAGAGACTCCTCTCATATATAATTTTTTTGGCATGCTGACTGGGGAAGCAGTGCTTTAGGGATTATATTAGACAGCCAATATAAAATAGGCAGTGACGTTGAGAAAAGGTGAAAATATTGAGCAGTGGAAGATGGTAAATTCTGGAACTATCTTGTTAAATAGAAGAGCAAGAAAAAAACCATAATAAGAAAATGGATTAGTATTTTGATAACCCTACTTTCATGTTAGTTCCTAGTTTAAAACAGGGTACCTGGGGAACGGCCAAGAACATTTCTGGAAAACAACTACTTGTTGCCTTTGGCCCTGGGTAGAATTCTACCTTAAATCAAATTAAAGTACTCAGAAGTGTTTCTCTGATGGTTTAGGTCATTTGCCATGACATAAGGAAGTAGAAGGGGCACTTCGATTTGAACATACTTCCATTTTCCATATGATGCTCTTCTCCAGCCTTCTCCCTTACTTTTTCTGTTCCTTCACAAATTAGGAGAAAATTATTCTGCATGGCATCTATTCTCACCTTAGAAAATAATTCCTACTGTATCTGATGATCCAGTCATTTCAGGAAAAAGGTATTAGCATTCCAATTCCTCTGACTAACCCCAGCTTACAGACAGTCAGAATATTTTGACATTTTACATTCATGCAGCCCTTCTGGTTCTCATTACCTACACTTCATATTTTCCTTTAATTTCTAGTAAAAAGTCACTATTAATTATTCATCCAATTGAGCACCCTAGTTGGAAGAACAATAATTTCTGGAGACACATTAGATGAATTTTCATTGTGTTCTTTACTTTGGAGAGAGAGAACATTTCTTACTTTAAACTGCATCATGTATCCTGGCTGTATAATGAGCTCCCTGGAGGACAGGATGTTGTGTGTTTTATCCTTTTTCTTATTTGGCCAGTAGAGATGGAATGATGGATTTCCACAGAACCCTGCAGTTCTGACTGCATTAGGGTAAAAGCTCCAATTTTCTTCATGAGAGGTGCCTTCTATTAAGATGAGTTAAATAAAATTACTGCATTGTCTTGGTAAACATCAAGGCTTAGAAATGACTCCACAGAATCACTTGACAGAGTAGTTTAGTGATATGGACACTACATTTATGCTATCTGTAATGACACACAGTAAGCTACAAAGAGAGAGACATAATAAAGACATTCATCTCCAGAGAGGTAATTACAGCATTTAAATAACAGTACTTTTAATAAATATGATGAGGTAAGAGCATAATACCAGAAATTTAAATGAAATGAGTTGGACTGAAATAAATTTTTTTATGTGTGCAGACATGTGCACACATATACTTTGGAATATATATGTGTGTCTATATATATATGTATGTATACACACACACACACACACATATATATATTTACACACTTTTATTAATGGCATGAAGAATAGCATATAAACAGCATTAGTCTACAAAATGAAAAATGTTAAAATAAAAGAAAATCTGCAGAGTTAAAATAAAAGAACATCTGCTTGCAAGCTCACAGGGCTCAGGTAAGACAAGAGCAGCTAACGCCAGACCACAGCTGAGCTGCGGCAGCCTGTTTTACCGTCATCAAAGGTGTCCACCAGCTGGCTGGGGTTGATCTCTGCTCCCCCAATGAGGATGTTGTCCAGAGCCCACTGAGCCCGCTCGGGGCCGGGCACCACGATGCCGCTGCTGAGGGTGAAGGGCTGCCACCAGCGCAGGCGCGTGGTGTTGGTCAGGGCGTGCTCGGGGAGCAGGATGTAGTCGTGCCTCACTGAGATGTACTTTTGGTAATCCATCTCGTGGAGCAAAGTCCAGGATATCCCTGGAACGAAAAGGTGCAGGTTTAGTGATATAAAACCAAGCATCTGTTAGAATTTTCTAAAGGATTAAAGTAAAATAATAGGAAATAAAAAGTAATAGCTGTGGTCTTCTGATAGAGCTTAACTTCTAAGGATAGTTGGCAACTGTTACTCACTCCAAGAGCAATCTTGCAATTGTAAAAACGAATAATCAGCTAGGGTGGAAGCCACTGATTACTGAAATAAGGCAGGAAGATTATGGAAAACTTCTGAGCAATAGATGGAACTTTTAGGTGGGAAAAAATCTTTACATGGACAAAAATAGCTTTGCAATTAAGAATTAGCTTTTTATTTTGGATCTCTGACAACTTGTCAGGTATTCATGGTGGATGGATATAGAACCAGACTGTAGCTCAGCTCTAAATACAGTATGTACTTGCCTCCATCAATGGAGTAGTCTAGCAGCACTCCTTCCTTTCTGCAAGTTGGTCTGTGGCATGTTGTCATGTTATTTTCACTCCCAATTCTCCCCCAGTACTGTAGAAACCTAAGAGTAAATGTATTATGATCACATCTGTTAGACTTGCACAAACAGAGGTTGCTTTCTATTAACAGACATGCTGAAATTGTTCCAGATGCCAACATTTTTAAGCAAATAACACTGATACACAAGCACTACAAAGGTTTTCATGGAAAAATTTTCATGGGAACCTCATGGAATTCAACTAAGAACTGCCCCTGGGAGTAACTCATTGCAAATGTACCAGCCAGGAACAGACTGGATGGGAGCTGCTTTGCTTAGAGTTCCCTGAGATTCCTGGTGGAATGGGAGCTCACCATGTGTTAACGTGCCCTTGTATCAATGAAGGAGATAAAAAAAGTTGATAAACTGAGGCAAGGTTGGAACCAGAGCTCAGAGCCAGAGATCATACACTGAAAAAATAGGAAGTTCCAAATGGATTTAACAGGGGAGAAAAAAATAAAAAGGAAAATAATCACTCTGGGAGTAACTGAACACCAGTACAAGTGTTCCAGTACAGACAGACAGTAGGATCTCTGTTCTTGGAGGTTTTTAACGATCCAATGGGACAAAGTCCTGGGCAAACTGCCCTGAATTCTATGTTACCTGGCTTTGAGCATGAGGTTGGACTAGAGACTCCCTTAGGCCCCTTCCTTCCTGTAATTCAGCAAAATTGCAAAATTTAAGAACTCGGAGTGTGTGGCTTCATTAAAGCCATATGGTCAAGAGAAATGATGCTCAAGTTGTTTATGTCATGTTCTTAGCCTGTCTAAGGTGACAGAGTTCCATTGCTCTCCTGATAAGTCATCCTTTCCAACAGCAAAGAATTGGAATGGATCTTGTATGGGCACCCAGGAGAGAACAACCAGCAGAGGTTCTGCTCTGAACTCAGTGAGAGACACAGCTGGTGCCTCCAGGGGTGATGCCTTGGTGATTGGTGTCTTGCCTCTTTTCAGGACAGAAGTTGCTGATTTCAGGACATTTCTGGACAAAGGGATCTGCTTCTTCACCTGGACATGTCAGACCCTTTCCACTGTGCTGGGGTGAGCTTTGCTCTCTCTGATTTATCTGAAAGCATCAGCACCTTGAGAATCATAACCCCAGCACCCTGGGAATCATAATCTCCTCAGTGTCCATTTTGTTATGGTGAGGGTCCTCGGGGTTTCTCTGACTGTAGGTGTCTGGATAGCAAAGTCTTGCTAAGCTCCACCTGTCCAGGTCCCTCAGGCAGGCTCCCAGACACAGGCAATCTTAGCAAGCAGCTCAGCTCCTAAGTGAGATCAGCTCTTTGGTGAATTCAGCTCTTTGGGGATTTCAGCTTTTGGCTTGCTAAGTGCCTCGGCAGACACAGGCGAGAGAGGAGAAGGCTGGATGAGGTTCCACAGAGGTGTCTTTACTGGCAGCTTCTGCAAAGGGTGACAGGGACAGCTCTTCTGCTGAACAGCACAGAAACGGGGGTTTATGTAGGGTATAGGGGTTTTGGGAAACAGTCCAATAATAAGGGTTGAGACGAATATGACCCATGGTCTTACAGAGAGATAACGAGGGTCTGAAGGCAGAAGAGGGGTGTCTTAGGTCCAGTCATCATGACTAGGCATTTCCTATCTTAGGCGACTTGTCGGAATTCAGGACACACCTCTGGCTGTCCTGGACTGCCAAGACCCCTGCCAGGGGGCTCAGAAGCCCTGGCACAGAGCCCAAGATGCTTGTGGTTTTGATTATCACCCATGGAGCAAATGACCAACCTTATATGAAGATCTGCAAGCCATGACAGTTTAAGTAGAATGACAGTGAATTTGTCATGGGGTGAAAAATAGATTTTTGGGGTTTTTAGAATGGGGGTTCAGGGGGCAAGATGGAGGAATCTGGGTGTGTCCAGCCTTTTTCCTTCTTCTTCTTGGCCTCCATCTTCTGCTGTGATGTTTGCACTTTTAGATTTGTTAGAGTAGAAACTCACTGTCTAACATAGGTAATAAGTATTGGAAAGTAATTGTAAATAATGTACACATAGTTTTTAGTATAAAAAGATAACACCACCCTGGGGGCAGGCAGAGTGCCTCTGTCTGTCTTGCTGAGCGGACCTCGGCAGGACAGGAGAAAGAATTTTATAGATAAGATACAATAAACAACCTTGAGACTGAGAAATGAAGAGCTCTGACTCCTTCTTTGACTGCCAGGCTGGGAAAAGAGACCTTCTAACTTGTCTTGGGGTCACTCTGACCAGCAGAGATTCTGAGAGCAGCTGACCCCCAGGGAGGCCCTGCAGCCCCTGTGGCTGCTTCAAGTGTCTGCCTCAGGTGGTGCTGCTCCTGTGGTGGCCCAGGAGTTCCCTGAGCTGCCAGCTGTGCTGCCTGCTGCTTTGCCAGCCTGTGACAATGACATGGAACCATGACCTACTTTGCCCCCCGCAGGTCCAGATCCTGAGTGACAGCCTGCCTCACAGTTGCACCTCCAAAGTACAGGGTTGTGTCTTCTGCCAGAATTCCACACTCAGTACAGGTATTTCCACCTTCTAAGGACATCCATAAATCTGGTTTAATTTCCTCATTGTCAAAGCGCTCTTTCAGGAAGGTCTGTAAGTAAGGAATTTAACATGAAGCACAGGTAAGTAAGATTTTAAGTCTTTTTGACAACCACAGCTGGAACTGACCTAAACATGTTTGAAGGGCTCAAGAACACTAAATTTTTCTCAGGGTGACTGAGCATAATCACTTCTGGCTGAATATTTAGCCACTTGAACTGAATTGGCTAAATTTGAAAATATATTAGGGCTGGATTTTAACATACTTGGGAGGTAATGCAGCAAATTAAAATTGGCATATGCAAATGATGAACATGTTGGGTTTGTGTGGCAAGGTTCATATGGCAGAGGGGAACAGTAGGGGACTTCTGTATGCATGGGAGAAAAAATATTCTATATATTTCCTCAGCAAAAGCAGAGGTCCTGGCATTAAGGAGTTAGCAGTAAAACTCCCCTAAAATTGCTACCATTTTATCCCAAGTGTCCTTAATATGATGGATACCTTACTAAATAAAAATTGCAGACAGACAATGGTATTTGTTCATGTAATTAGTATTTCAGATGAAAAAACAGAAGGTCATAATAATTCAAATTACATGACAACTGACAAGTTAGTTAGTTATTTTTAACTTTTAAATTAGCAATATCTAACTAGAGGCCACTTGATTGTTATTGGGTAACATGAGTAACAGCCAAACAGCCATGTGAATTAAATTCCTAATTTTATGCCATTTTCCTTATTCTCTACTTCAGTAAGCTCTCTCACAGTAAAGACAATCTTTCTATTTTGTTCAAATACAACTACATGTGCAAGGGTGATTTACATCCTATAATGATGATTAAAAGATGAACAATGAACTTTATCACAGCTTTTTCAGGCTAAGTGTTTTTTTCAAACCTACAACAACAAACCCATTCTTGAATAATGCAGTAATAGTTTTGTTAAAAAACTGATGGAAGGGCTGAAAATAGGTTTGACTGTCTTCAGGCTGGCAGGAATCAAAGCTAAATTTCCAGTGAGATCAATCCCTCCTCTCTCTCCTTCCCAGTCAAACACATGCCAAAATTCATTCTTTAAAACATGCAATATAATTACCTTCAGTGTCTGGGTCAGGTAGCAGTTTGGACCTGAATACCCAGGATCACAGATGCATTGCTCATTCAGGCAGTCTCCATGACCTCTACAGTTTTCCAGACAACCAGGGCCCAGATAGAAATTATCAATGGCCCACTGCATATCTGAGTATTTCTGGTAGAACCGAAACCTCACGGGACTAGATATAAAGGAATGAAAAAAAAACAGATACAGGCATAAGACAACTTTGCTCAATTGAAAAAAAAGTGATTAAACACAATATAATCATGACTGTGTTATCTTCTGAGCTTCCACAAGTAGTAGAAGTATCTATTGAAATGGATTTTTTTACATATCCATAATGCAATGAACATGAACGCTGATATTCTGAAATTTCCTTGAAAGAAAATGAATAGGAAGATGTCCTGTTGTGTTTACAGGATGGTACTCAATCCAAGACAAAAGGAGTAACAAATTCATACTTACTTGCCCACAAGGCTTTCAGGCAGTGTGTAAGTTACTCTTTTCCATCCTTTTGTGGGAAAGAAGACAGATGGCTGTGAGACACTCCCAGAACATTTTGGATCAGCTGGTAAGCACTGAGGTACTAAGTAACTCCAGCTAACGCCAAAGTCAGTGGAGTACTGCACATGGACCTGATTTTGTGCAAGTTTTTCTGAGGGTTTACATCCAACAGACACCTAATAGAGAAGAGACCATCAGTAATTAAGAATTAATTGTGGTGGGAGAGTTTAAAAATGTGTTTGAACCTGAAAGCAGACTGCGGAATTTTGCTTGAACTGATGGCAGTAACAGTGCCTGTATGGTACCAGTCACCTGCAGATCTCTTTGATATTCTCAAGACTGAGAACAAACACCATATTGTGAATTTTGTTTTCTTCTTCACATTTCTGGATTTCCAGATTTTGATACTTGTGCCTTACACCCCAGTACCACATAAAAATTAAAGTTAATATCCCCTCCCACACAACCTGAGATTTGACTGTTTCAAGGAAGGCCACAGATCAGGGAGACCACCTTTATGGATGGATGTGCAAAGGGTTCTTGAAATGGAAGAATTTTGAAATTTCCATATATTGCTGGGTTATTTCCTTAATTTAGGCAAAGGGGTGTACAAAGGCCAGCTTGGGTGCAGGTTTGATGTGAGCGCATGACAACCCAGGAGCAGAGTGAGCTACTGTGGAACTGCTTTTCCCGTACCAGCAGGTGTAACAAAACAGGCACCTGGTAGATGTGCAATAAATATCCTTGTTACATGATGTCCACAGGACTGCAGTGCTGGAAGAGAAGAATGTGTCACATCTGAGAAAAGTATAAACCTGACCAACACAGAGTAAGTGAGAAAAATGAGGATTTTCCCCAGCAGAGAATGGCACCTGTGTAGGCCTATACCTCATCCTTCCTCCTGAAAGATCTACTTAGACCTGGAACAAAGTGTGGTTTTGAATAAGTTTACTGCAGACAGATTTTACCTTGAACTGCATAATCCAGCCTTCAGTAGGAGTCAGGTCGTGGGTGACTGCATAGACCTCTCTGCCGTCATGGCTCCCGCAGATCATCACACCGTCAGGAGAATCACAAAATCTCTCAATTGAGCAATCATCATGGAATAACCAGTGTTCATTCACTTGAAAATAAATGGCAATGTCAGTAATATACAGGGACAATATAAATTAAACAGGGAGTTAACCACAAAAGGTGATTCATAGCTTTATTTTTCAGCCTATGTGAGAATTATTTATATTGCTCCTGAGAATGTCAGTACCCTGTTGTTCCCATGTAAATATGTATTACATTTATCACATTTATTGCTGAAAGCACCTCTTACTTGAGTAAGTAAGTAAGCTTACAGCTTACTTGCTGAAAGCTTACTAATGAGCTTGCTCACTTAGACAAGCATTACAGCATTATTTTTTAATATTAAAGAAGTAAGGATCTGAGACTTACTTAAAATATGAACTTCTATTGCGCTGAACATTTTGGGAGAGCCTTTTAATGGGTGTTGCCTACATGTCTGCATAAAGTGTATTCCAGCACTGGTAGCTGTTAAGCCTTATAAACACGCAAAAATGCATCTTCTACAATATTTAGTTGTGGGGGAATAGAATATAGATAAATAAAGGTAGTATAGAATGTAATCTTACCCCCTAAAGAGTTGCAGCTGGGTTAATTATTAAAGATTAGGAGCAGGCCTGATTTTTAACAGGCCACACCTGTAGCCAATGAGTGTTATAAAAGAGTGGATTGGCTGGCTAAGGGAAGAACTGGAGTAAGTTGGCTACTGTGAGGACAAGAGTCAGTACCTAGAGGAGATGCCTACAAGAAACATCAAGCAAACTCTAGCAAAATAGAACCCTTGCAATGTAATGATAATAGAACTCTTACACTATAATGACAACACTTAGTTGTAAAATGTAACTTTAATTCCTTAAAGAAAATTTTAAAAAGTTAGTAAATAGGGAACAGACACTCAGGATAAGAAATTTGCTTAGAATAACCTGTCACTTTTAAATCACTTTTTTTTCCTTTTAAAATAAATTAACCCTCTAAATAAACTCACACAGTAAAAAAGCTGCATTACATCTTTTCGTTTTGCTTTTTGTGAACAGAAATCAAAAGACAGGGCCTCTACAGCAAGGGAATTGTCCTGTTCATTGGCTGAGAAGGAGTCGGAATCATGCCCTTCCTACTAATCAGCTGATGACATGGATGGGCAGAAGCCAATGCTGCTGCCCTTCAAGCTGTGCTTTACAGCTGAACTGGGGACATTGGACTTATCCTCTGCATAGCATGACTGGCCTCTGCCACAAATACCTGAGAAATCCAACAACTTCCCGTTCCCTCCCAAACTCCTACACTACCCCTACTAGGCCTCATTTTAGCCGCAACTGGGAAATCCGCTCAACAATCACCATCACAGTGACACAGAGAGTCCGAGGCTCAGCAAGACCTGCACATCGCTCCACTGGCTCCTTGCTCCCTAACTGGGACGCAGGTGGGAGGTTTACCCGTGGTTTTGTCCTGCAGGGCCATGTCGAAGGCGGTGCTGCCAGCGGGCCCCGCGTCGGCCGGGGCGCGCTCGTGCTGCGGCAGCGGGGCGCTGCTGAAGGTGTCCAGCATCACCGTGCGCTGGTCGGCCGAGCCCGAGATCAGCACGTTGTCGATGGCCCAGTCGTTCTGGTCCAGCCCGTCGTGCTTGGGCTGCCACCAGCGGAAGCGAGTCCCGATGGTTTTGGCGTCGTAGGGAAGGAGGATGTTCACAAAGCTGGAATAAAAGCTGGGGGTTAGTTGTAGGTAAGCTGCGGGAGGAGGACACTTTGCTCTGCTCTGTGCTGGGTGCTTTGACCAAGTCCGTTCCTGATGTTTCCTAGAATACGTGGAATTTGGGAAAGAAGAAAAAGACCTGTCTAACCTAGATTGCTCTAGGAGATATTTCTGAAACAAAAATCTTTCTGATCACTCCCAATGTCATCCCTGGGACAGGGGCTCAGAGAGAGGTGGAAAAGGTCAGCACCCAGACTATGGCATGGTTTGAACAACCTCACTTGCTCCAGGTGTCCTTATGGGACTGAATGCAGTGGTCTGGACCAGCAGGGTATGGCCATAAGGCCCTTATTAAGGAAAGTGTTAAGAAGGAGAGTGTGCAAGTGAAATAAAGATTGCTTTTTTTTCTACCTGGAGCCATTCAGCAGATAGCAATGTTCC
Source organism: Calcarius lapponicus (assembly GCA_039654755.1). Classification (NCBI taxonomy): domain Eukaryota; kingdom Metazoa; phylum Chordata; class Aves; order Passeriformes; family Fringillidae; genus Calcarius; species Calcarius lapponicus. The sequence continues at coordinate 3,615,448 of CM077463.1, forward strand.
AGTACAATTTTATCTGTTCTGTTGCAATAGTAGAAAATAGTACACTGAAATCTCATGTCCAATTAAAGTGCTAGTGATTCTTGGTCTGCTTGAATAAAATAACAAATAATGGGTCTCTCACGTCCCCATTTCCTGTGAATCTTTTAAATTAGTCAGTGAGAAAATGGTCAGCTCACATATATGCATGATTTGAATCTCACAAACATCTGAAAGTAGGGCTTGAGTGTGTCCATCCCTTTGCTGGATAACTGCAGAAATGCAGTTTCTCCTAGCAATACCATTTTTAAACTAACTTATAACAATCAGTGATTTTATGATTTGCCAATAAAGAAATAGATTGCAAGGGTTAGCAGCTTTAAAAACAGGATGGATATCACTACAGGAGCTATTAATTTATCTTCTGCAACCATTTGCAAATCTACCAGACTGCTACAGGCTCCTAGGTATTCTTGTATTTCTGGCCTAGCAGCTGCAAAAATGCTGATGTTCTTAATACATGCACCAAGGCCATTAATAAACACCTGTATGACTATACAAGCTGAACTCATACATCCCAACCTGACATCCAAACCACAGCACTAACATATCCCACAGGTTCTGGTGAAACATTCAAGACCACCTAACTTTAGCAGAGAAATTTACACAGGCAGAAAGAAGGTTTCTACAAACCCAGGCTTGCTGAATTGATCATAGAAAATTTCCATGAGGAGGCTCCAGGTGATTCCACCATTCACAGAATACTCCAGCAGCACTCCTTGGTTGCGGTTATTAGGAGTTATCAGACATCCATACATGAAATAAAACTGGATGAATTCTGCACTGGTGAGGTTCAAATCCACTGTAACTAACATACGGCTGCAGCCCTTAAAAGCAATGAAAAAATATGTTGGCTGGAAAAACTTATGTTCATAAGAAGTGTTAGACTATGCAGTCACTATTAATGTGGATTCATGCTGCAAAAATTTTAAGTTTGTACAAAATTTTATTAATTATTTCAAAGGTAAAGCTACAATAGAACAATATATATGTGTTTTCCCTGAAGACGTAATGTCAGTCATGTTTCATTCTTAAAATTTCTGTTGTGTATCTATATATGTTGCTCCTTGTACCTTCAGTTTTACAACATTAATTTATTTACCTTTCTTCTGAATACAAAAGTTGCAGAAATCCACACCTCCATTGTAAATCATGAAGTTTTCCATAAAGAATTAATGAATCACTGATTATGTGCTAATGACTCGACTTATGCAAACAATCAAATAGCAAAGCAATTTTAGTATGTGTGTTTTCCACAATACCTTATATATTTCACATTGCTTAGTCTGTTAGTTGGTGTCTACTTAGTCCTACTGGAATGAAGTGGAAATGTAATGCTTCTGTTAGTTTATTTTAGAAAACTTGAGAAAAAGTCAGTTTGAACTTAGTTATAAATCTGACAGAACAGATCTACAGGCGTAAATTTTACACGTTTCTAAAATACTATTTCATCATTTTTATAATCCTGAGGTTATTTGTTAGCAAACTATAGTTCAGCAGCAGTCAGAGTTATACACCTACATATGTAGCTAACCTGGGAAATTTTACTGTGAGTTGACTCTGAAAACACTCATCTGTGAGACATCTGAAAGATAAGGCTGCACATGGATGCAATGTGCTTTAGGGTGACCCTGCTTGGGCAGGGAGGCTGGACCAGATTACCCACCATGGCCCCTTCCAACCCAGCCCATTCTGTGTTTCTGTGGCTCTGTATTGTCATGGACCATGTGCAAGTCATACAAGTGCAAATAGCTAGTTATTAATTTACCTCTGCGGTCTGATTAGAAGCCACACCAAACTTCAGTCTGAAAGTTTTAAGTGCTATGAGGAGAGTCTTAAGAGGAAAATTAAAAGTCTACATATTTATACTGTTCTTTAACCTACCAGCTCCACTTTCAAAGGCCCGTCTACAGGACTCACACATACTATATCTCAATCTCCTGCCTACAGCATATCAAGGAACACAGTGTCAGCTTTTCTGGAGTGTTTCTGGCTGACCCTAGTCTGTAGGACCTGTTTGATTTCAACCTTCAGCCGAAGGATTAATTAAAAGGATTTAATTTTAAAAAATATTTTATATGTCTGATATGTCATGCTGTTATTTTTTTAAATCCTTTGCTATTCAACTTTTAAGATCAGTCCCACTTATGGTGTGAAATGGAGCGAGCTGTTCCCTGTGCTGGACACGCACCCCGCTGAAGTGCAGAGCCATCCCCGAGGCCACGGCCCCGCAGACGGTGCTGAGCTTGCCCCCGTTCACTGTCAGCCAGTTCTGGTTCGAGGGGGAGCGGTTGAAGTTGTCCTTCAGCTGGGTGGGAAGGGGGGTCTCTGGCTCGTCGCAGTACAGCCCACCCCAGTGCTCATCACAGCTGCAAAGAGCAAAACAAATGCACAAATCAGCTGGCAAAGGCTCTGCATGTTATTAAGGTACCATCTCATTCTGCAGAGGGGCATCATTTACTAGTGCACAACTGGTATGTGGGGGTTTCAAACATCTGGCGTTTTGTAGCTAATATGAAACAAAAATGACTTTTTTGAAGGCTTAGTATTGTGTATCATTCAAGCTTCTATTACAGGGCACATTCCCAAACATAGTAAAAGCAGTGAAATACATTGTGCTTGGATAAATAGACCAAGAGAATGTGCCAAGCATAAAAATGTCCTGCTAATGTTAAAGTTCAAGTTTCTGTAAAATTTCAGTAGAGAGGTGCTTTCTTATCTTTATATAGTTCTTTTTTTTTTTTTTTTTTTCTCTGAAAAACATTCTTATAATGCATCAAGGACTGGATAACACCTTGGAACTGTGTTCTGCTACAATGAGATTTCACCAGGGATATTGTGTCTTGGTACCTCAGTGTTGTCAGGATAGAGGAGAACACAATAATATGTGTATTCTTCAGTGAAATATATTTCTAAGAAATACAGTCACAGTGCAATTATACAACCATTCTCCCATTTCTGATGCCATTTGTGGCTGGGAAAAAAGCAATACATCCATCTGGAAGGTATTTCTCTGTTGCCAAGACAGGCAAATCTGGGGGTTTTTGTTTGCTAGCTTTGCAGGACTCTCTGTGGATTGTTATGCAAACAGTTTGAGGATCAAGCCAGTCTGCCTCTCCTGGCAAACCCTACCATGGAGCAGAGTCATCAGACCATCAAGATAACACCAGTCAAAAAGCAAAATCTGGCCTTACATCCTGCTTAGTGGATATGTCCCACCTCCAGCCCAGGTTCTCTGCACCCTGCACCAGGTTAAGAGCACATGGACATGGTGTGAAATCCCTTGGGAATAAGGAGTCAATCCTTAATTGTTCTGCAATTATATCTAATCATCTCAAATGGAGTAAATTAAGCTCAGAACCAATGCTAATTTCTATTAATAGAGATGTTATGGTGTATGCTTGGGCTTTTGTATTTTTTTTAAATGCGAAATGAGAGCATTGGTTGAATTTACATTAACAATATAAAAGAAAAAGTGATTCTCTTTCTAACTTGTGCTGATGTAAGTGACAAAACAGACACCATTATTTTGGTTTAATTATCATTGTAATTAGCTCCATAGAATTACCTACTCTAAAAAGCTCAGGGACAAAGTTGGCACCATCCATAAAACCAACACGGAAAATCAACAGATGGAGAATAAAGGACTTCCTTAGTCTAAGCAGAGGGTAGGTCATTGTGCATCTACTCATATGAAAGTGACTTTTATGTGGAGGAAGTGTTATTTTCATATCCACTTGCTCCAGGACTGTATGTCCCTAGAGAGCTATGCAAATTCAAGGGATACCCTCTCCCTGCCTGATGGGAGGGGAGTCGATGCAGCAGAGGCAAGGGCCAAGGTGATGAACTGCCACTGAGGAAAGGACTGTCTGCTTTGGCCATGGGGCATGGACAGTCAGAGGTGTGGCAGGGCACACCTGCAGCCCCCCTTCCACTTGTTACTTTTATTCCCAAGTGGACCCAGTGCTCTGCTCAGTTTTAACAGCAAAATCCACCTTCCTTTGTAGAACTGTATCACAGTTTTTCCTGCAAATTCATCAGAATGACAGAGGGGGAGTGAAATGCTACATCCCTGGGCAGGACAGGGAACAGATGGCACTCACACACAGTTGTCTTGTGTGCATTTCCCATGGCCACTGCACATGTCTATGCAGCCGTCCCCGATGTAGACGTTATCGATTGCCCACGTTTGCTGCTTGTCGAAAGGAGCAGGCTGGTGCCAGCGGAAACGAGTAGCTTGAGATCTTGGGAGAGAAAGAAAAACAGAATTCTGTATTTTCTAGCTAAGGCAATCTTTATTTTGATTGAAAGGAAATGTTAGTCTTGAGGCTAGCCTGCTCTTGGGAGATTTGTTGGATACCAGCATGACCCAGGGCTGGTTTCTGACAATGACATCATCCCTCCAAGAAAAGGATGCCCAGATTTTGAGAACAGAACAAAGCATGGGTGCTTGGTATCAAGCTGAGAGTGTGGAAGGTAGGAAATGGATTAATGGTGAAAGCAAAGCAAGCAGGCCATGGTTGGTGCAGTGGAGAGGAGGTAGGAAGAAGGTGGTGCTCCCAGTTGGAAGCTCAGGCCAGTCATAACCATGTCCCAGCACAGAGCCAAACCTGAGGGACAGCTAGGAGCTGGATCAAGCCAGAATAATCCAAACCCTCCAAGTTTGATCCTGAGCCAGTCAATAAGTCCAAGTCAACAAATTTACCTGGCTTTTTCTCTATGAATTCTCCCAACCACTCTTTGGTTAAGAGCACCTCTACAGAGTGGGTTTGGGGACAGGTGAGAAGGCCCATGCAGGGCTTGCAGCATGACCCTGGCTTTGCAGTTTCTTCCCTCCTCTCCACCCAGGGCTTTGCTGGAAATGCCAAGAAATTATCTGTAGCATGATTCTGGCTCTACTCAGTAAATAATGTTAATTTTGTTGATTAAAATGGGCTTAGCTCCCTATATGTGAATTAAGTGTCTCAGCTCCCAAGACTGATGATTAAAATCTATCCAAAACAGTCAGGGGGCACCAAATAGTTATTCAGCTCATGCAGGTGTAGACTGTGAGTCAAGAGCCATGAGGAGATGAATTTCTGTAATTATGAATTCAAGCTAACCCCTGTTTTGTAGTACAGCACTAGATGGCAGCATTGAACTTTTTGTAGTATGTTTTCTTTTGAATCTCAAAGAGAAATCACAATTATTATAAACACACACACACAAAAACCCAACCCAAAAAAACCCAAAAACCCCCCACCAAAATCCCAAAAAACTATTCAGTGTCAAAATGGACCTCATATGATAAGGTCATTATTCTCCCATGAATTATTTCTTTATGAAAATGTTGCATGAGCTGAATAAATAACTTATTTATCCAAAGAGAAACCTACTGCTCTGAGCTCAGCTCAGCTGTTCACCAAGCAGCATTTTAAAAATAAACATAAAAATTCTGAGGAAGTCCTTCCAGAATAAAGACAAGCGCCTCTATCTTACACTGCATGCTTTGGCTGGGCACATCACTAACAACTCATGGAGCTGATGCTCCTGTGGGAAGCTTTGTATTTGCATTTACATTTTAAAATCAGCTCCAAGTTAAAAGTAAGTGTCCATTGCATTTTGAGACCGGAGGTGAGGTAGCACTCTGGAGTGCAGGAGCCCTAAGAGGCTGCACAGACACGGGTGGTGAGCACCAGGCCAAGCAACTGACTACACAGCCTGCATGTGCCTAAAACATACAGGCATAAACAACTGGAGACATACACCTGCTATTACACAGCTTGAAATAATAAAGCAGCATAAAAATTATATTGCATCTAGACCAAAAGGCCTATTAGCTGCACTGTTCTTACCCTAAAGCTCAACATCTCTCTTGCTTATGAGATAAGGTTATAATAACCTCTCTCATGGAATGCCTGTCTTAATAACTTTGGAAAATTGTATTACTTGAGCCAAAAAATACAATTATGGGATTGGACAGAAGTGCAATTTTTGCCTCAGTAGGGCATCAGACTTCTTGTGGCAGATACTGCTCAAGAAACTCTTCAGTCTTAAAATCACAGTTATTTATAAACCTGAGTTTATCTCAGGTGGTAGCTTCCTTTCAGGTCCAAATTCAGTTGCTTTGGAACATCAATCCCAGTCCTGATTTATCCCATTCAACCCCAGAAAGGCTACTCTGAACAAATTTACAGTCTTTATACAAGAACTGACAGGGTAATGGATTTTTACAGATGATATGTAGCAAAGCCACACAAAAGATGAAGCACAGAAAATTAATGGTGGGAAGAAGTCCTAAAAAAGTGCTATTACTTAATGTAACTGCACCAAAGATAGAGAAGAGTCCAGATGCCCCAAATTATTAGTAACAGAACACAGGCTTTTTCATTACTTATGTCAAAATGTATGGCAACTGTATGGGCATTTTCAGTATAATTGCTAAAATATAAAGGTCTCTGTTTCCAAACTTGTATGTGCCTTTGGTGGCATCTTTCATGACAACCATCTCAAGGCTCTACCTGTGCTTTGATACTTCTGAGCCAGCAGTTAGCTCAGCCTATGTCTATGGCTCAGCAGGAGGAGCAAAGCTGTGGAGTCAAATAGTGCTGAGAGCCTGATGCCCTTGCTACCTGTGTTTGCAATTTCTATAGGATAGACTTCATTTACTTATACTTATTTGTTGCTATTTACATGGACCAAACAAAAAAGGACATGGTACAATAGCTTAAAACTCCATAATGTATCATGACATTATAAATACCTAGTTATGCTTTTAGATTTATTCTGCAGAAAACCAGAGGGAGTTACCTGGTATAGGGAGGCAGAGGCAAAGTAACCCGGGTCCACTTGTTGAAAGTGTCTGAAATGAGAATCCTCTGGAGATGGTACCTGTTGCATTCCACATTAGTGGGAAGACAGTCTTTCAAAATTGGGTGCCAGGTCAGCCCAAGGTCCACTGAATATTCCAGTTCAATAGCTAAGGGTGGAAAGGTGGTTAGTTATTTAATTTAGAGACTTATATCCATAGGCCTATAATAAAGTGCAAGCCCCAGACAGTATCAGAAGTCTGAACTGACAAAATAACCACCCAGAACTTTTCAAACCCTTGTGTCAGAAGCGCAAAGCTACCTTCTTTGGTGGCAGTGTGGAGGGTGTGTTACATGTTGCTGGGCAGGTATAGCTCAGGTGGAGTCTGCAGCACATCTCCTCATCTGCTGCCTAACTCAAGGGACCACAGATGAAAAGACAGAGCCAGCGTTAAATTGCCAGGATTAAGTCAAGACAATGTCTGTAGCTGCATCATGCAAGAAAATGATGTGGCAGCACCATGACCACCAAACTTTGTTTTTCAGGCTTGAAGAGTGAGATTCAGCTGGATGTGATTGCTGTGTAAAGCAGAGCAACACTCAAATTCAAACTTTTGTCTCTGTCACAAGATGGCTTAGTCAGCCTTCCACCCTTCCTGCAGACCAGCTCATTTAATTATTCAGCACAATTTTAATTTGAGTTTGTTAGTCAGTGAGCTTTTTTCCATTCAAACACAGTCTAGCCACATTAAACTAATGTATTCATTTCTCAGCGAAAATCAGCAATTTCATTGTTTTGATGTTTATGGCTTATAAGCTTTTATTATGAAAATTAAAGGTTAGCCAAGCTCACTAAATACTTCAAGTCAAACTTTCATGCAGCCATGAAAATGTAAATAATAATAAATGCAGAGCTGGTACTTGAAGTAAATGTTCCAGCTGCCAGGTACTCTGGCTGAGCTGTCTGCATAAAACATGGAGCATGGTTGCAGTGATAGGGGTGATAAATCTGTGATCTTCTTTTGATTACTAACAGACCCATTTTTTCTACCCTCATGCACAGGGAATGACCCTTAATCACCCAATCAGTCCTACTTGATGTTTCAGCACAGAGGACAGTGCTATAGAAATACAAGGACAAGTAGATACAAACAAGGGTGAGTTTTTAGTGTAATATTTCCCTCACCAAAAGAAATGCTTTTCTCATCATGACTGGAAGCATGATTAGGTAGTGTCCTGCCTAATTTAATATGAAGTTAAGATAAGGGTTGTGGACAAAAAAACAAACAAAGCCCCCCCCCCCCCCCAACAAAATAAGGATCTGTTTCTTTGCCAGTACATGGCTCAGTCACCAAAATGCTTTTAAACTTAGCAGAGGTGATCTTAGGACACCACAGTATTCTTAATAAAAAAAGAAAGAAAAATTTTTAAGCATGTAAGTAGCTTCAGATTAGCAAAATCAGAGAAGATAAATCTGGTCTTCATATAAAACATATTCCATTTTTATACAGAATTGTAGAGGAAAATTCAGCAATCCAGTAAATTAACACATACCACATGATGCACTGTATTGTACTCTTGTCCTCATTACAAACATCTATACCTCAAACCCCTACACTAAGAGGATGTGAAAAGCAAGCATTAAAAAAGCTTGTTTTAAAGAAAAACCTATTTCTCATGCACCTTAAAATTCACATAATTTTTAATTTCCATGTGATGTGTATTTGCTGTGATGAGTACAGAGCATATTTTTATTCATGTATCTGTATGTATACATGTGTATATACACATATAAAAGCTGTCTGTGCAGTCAGTAGACATCAGATAAAAAAAGAAAGCTAGGAAATTAAAAATTGCATCATTATGTATACATAAACAGATGTATACACATGTGCATAGTATATATGCATACATTTATACATGGAAACATATAGGTATATAATATTTATTATTTCATATTGGTGATATAAATTTTTGCAGTTGATGCTGCCTTAGCAAGTGTCAGATGTATGTTGGTATAAATGATTTCTTAGATACATGGGTACAAGTGAGATCAGAACTGAGACTACACTGAAAATGCAAAATCACAAAGCAAAAAACATATGCTGGAACACCCAGCTGCTTATTATTACAGGACCACCCCAGGCAGTGGACATTATCTACTAAATGGATTTTTTGAGTAAGGCAGCTGTTAGTCTTTTTCTGAGATTGATTGAACTGCAACTTAGATGCTCACAGGGAATTATTTACTTCAGTTTATCTTAGGCTTCAGACACCTGGAATAAAAAAGCTGATGTTACCATTTCTAACAGAAACATGCAGCTTTCTTTTGTTTCTCGGCTCTTGTTACGATGAATAATGTAACTGGAAAACAAGTGAACTTTCCTCCGCAGCGGAGGAAGAGGAATGGCAGGGATTACTAAGAAGTCATTACCATAACAGGAGTCTGTGACGGAGCAGGAAGCTGCAAAATCTATTTGCAAGAAAGAGTCTTCATTGACAACGATGTCGGTGGTGACGACGTAGCGGGTGCTGGCTTTCTCAATGAACACCAGCGCGTCCCCCGCGGAGCCGCACACCGGCATCTTCGTCCCACCGGGGTGGAGCAGCCACTTCCTGCTGTCCAGGGTGGTGAAATCATCTTCCAGTACTGTATTGCCAGAGATATTTCCTCCTATAAGAATCTGAAACATTAGGAAAGAAATTGCTATTGAAAAGGAGAAATGTCTAGGAGTCTTCACAAGCATACAAGTGACATAGCAACCTGAGGGAGGAAGATTATACTATGTGCATTTATTCTGCTGGTCCAAAATTGACAACATCACTTCGTAGAGAATTTAGGCCATGAGAAGGGGGAGTATCTCTTTCCTGTAAAGCAAAGAGATTGGCTCAGCTGTACAAATCTAAAATTCAGGGAGGTGAGCTCCAATCTCAATGAAGTAAAACTGCTCACAAAAAAAGTGCTAGCAGAAACAAAGTGATTGCACTTTCCTAGTGATTGTTCTGCTCTTCTATTATCTGGTGCACTGCTATCAGATTCTGTCTGCTGATAGAAGTGGGGAAATAGCCTCTGTTTTGTTGTTGACTATAAAACATCATCGTTTTACTGTTCAACAGCAAGCAAGGTAGAATTATTTTTCGTTTGCTATTCTGAATTCAGTTTCTGATTGTTCTGAACAAATATAACTACATTCAGTTAAGATATCGAAACAGTGAGTGTTTTGTGATTTCCAAACAGAGGGATGGGAAGTAAAATTTTGTAACCACAACATTAAAATGGCTGGTTAGGTTTCTCCTAACAATCTGAATTAACTTCTTTTAAAAAAAAGTAATAAATATTAAGGCAAATTCTACTTGGACAACCCAATGACACTACTTAGGGCATATTATTTTAGAGATAAATAATTTGTGATTTATAACAAGTCATACAAAGTAATATTATAATCTTTATAGCAGAAAATCCCAAATATGAAACTTTATTTTCATAAAATTTATATCAATATTCACAAGATTGATATTTTTCTATAGGCTTTTTCATTATTTATTATATTACTTTATACCAAGCCAATTACATATTTGGATAAATTTTAAAGGAAGGTCTTTGAAGTTTTAAAGGAAAGTTTTTGAAGTTTGAAATCAGACTTGCATTCTGTGTGGTAAGGCCTCCTGCAATATGAACCCGAGGCTCTACACATGTAAAATACTTTCCTAGAATCAAAATGGGCAATCAGTGCCCCGTGGAAATGGTGCATTAAAACCATGAGTTCATCAAACAGCAATTGTGCTCTAAATATCTTTTTACTAAGCATTTTTGCTTGCCTCAGTGGAATGATACATGCCAGAAAAAGGGAAACATTAGGACTGAATCCAGTCTAAGACTGTGCTAAAGAAGGAACACCCACAAGGATTGCTCACCTGGTCGATGACCCAGGGGCTGTAGAAATGCCCGTTCTCGGAGGGCTGCCACCAGCGCAGCCGGGTGGAGCTGGAACGAGCCTTCAGGGGAACCTCCAGGGCAATGTAGCGTCCCACGTTGCTGGAGTTGCTGAAGAGGAACTCCTGGAGAAGGCTCCACGTGAGGCCCCCGTTGAGTGAATACTGCAGCAGCACAGGCTGGCTCCTGGGGTCAGGCACCCCCTTGCCACATCCCAGTCTCATGAAGAACTGCACAAATCTAACAGGAAAAATCTTGCCACTTACCAGAAAGATCTATTTTCAAACAACATCCTGCACAGCGAACCAGAGAGCCTTGGAGTTTGTCTACTGACTAGCTTTGTGTTTTCTAGCTCTTTTTAAGAGCCATCTTTAGGAGATCTTATGGTTTCCTTTCCAAAGCTTCTAGAATATAACTAGACAGACAGGTGGTATGACAAAAATTCATTTTGCCCGTGTGGTAGTTTGCCAGGCATAAGAGGCTGAACAAAGCTGGTCATTTATGTTTTCAGCTTTTGTCTGCACAGCAGATGGTGTTGCGAGTATCAGAAACATAATCCTGGGTGAAATTTTTATCCCTGTATCCCATGAGTACAGATTTTAGTGGCAGAAAAGCAACTGTGCTCTAAGTAGATCATAATTTGCTACGAATTTGCTGAAATGCTTAAATTCAAAATAAGCATCCCAGTTTTCCATTGGCATAAACCAGAGAAAATCTGGACGGGAGAACAAAGCACATTTCACTTTCAGGGATCATTTTGTCCATTTTGTCGGCCTGGGAAATTTGTCTAAATTACACCGTTTAAATGTGCTGGCTTCCCTGAAGCCAGCCCCAGCCACCCAGGGACAGCAGTGCTTTCATCCCCCAGTTAATTGGCTTCTCCAAAGCTGCACAATGGACTTGTATCAAACTGCGAAATCCCTCCCGTCAGCTGATGCTCACAAATAGCTCCACTGTGCACTTGGAGTGGGGGGAACCATGCTGTAATGATATTTACTTATTGGACTTGCAGGGATATTACAAGTATTAATTCATGTTTGCACAGCTTTTGCACAGCTTTAGAGTGTTTTATCTGTACTAATTATTATTGTGTTAGTGCTGCCTGGCTCACGGTTAAATAAAATGGTGTAAAAGAAGTTTTATATCAAAAATCTCATTCTGGTTTGATCTGCAGGTAGATCTGCTGGGAGTGGAGGCTGCAGAGATGCTGGGCAGACAAAGCTCCAATAAAATGCCAGACTTACAAGTCAATTAATTCTAGTCCTCACTGCGACTCACAGTTTCTTTTGCTACTCGATAGAGCTGCTTTTGCTATAGATTATATCCACCTCCATGTCCCAGACATAACATATTGCTTGTGCTGTAAAGGAGCACTGGGTACCCTCATGGATCAACATATCAAATGTAATGGATCTGCTTCACGGCTGGCAAGTCTTTCTGCCTCCTCAGATTTACTCCAACATTCGAAACATAATTCAAAGGAAATAAACCCAGGTGACCTTGTGTCTGTGGCATCTGATTTCTTTGCACTGCTGGTCTTACATCTCAGATTTTACTAATGTAGTAGTAACCCACCCAAATATAGGTAACAATGTCTAGCAGATTAAAAAAAAAAATTAAATTCTCTCTCTTCTTATCCCAAAGATAAGAAAGGTTTGCAAAGGTTCAGTCTATTTTGAAATGGAAAAGCAGTGTTTTCTGTAAATCTAGTTACACTCAAATGTGTGGATGTTCTTCTAGTAATTCAGAATTTAAAGGGTTTTGATTAGCTGTGATAACTAAAATATTCTCTCCTCAGTGATATTTCATGTGGTGCAGTTTCAGCTACCAGTATCACCATGATGGTGATAACATGTCCCCTGTGTTAAATTCTTTAAGACACAGATGTGATGGCAATGGCTTGCAGAGTCCGCTTGGTTTCAATGACCAGGTGCTGAGTGTGGCTTGCAGCACTGACAGACACGGCTGCTTGCCGGTGCTCTTCAGGGGATCTCCTCATAAACAAAAGGGAAGTTTTAATGTAACTACTCAGTCTAGCACCCTTAAAAAATAGTTGTTCTCCTCACTCCTGGCATAAATTGAAACCTCTCCCCAAATCCTGTGCAGAACTTGGCACATCTGTGTCACAGTCAGATCTATTGTGCTTTGCAGGTGGTTGATAAAGTCAGTCCGCAAATGTAGAAAATCCCACTGCAATTACTTTAGGTTGCAAAAGAGCAGCTCCCAGCAATGCCAGTACAGTGTGCCTTGCTGTTCAGAAGAGAACATACAGTTATTTGTTGATAACTGTTAATTTTCATAATCATATATACAAGAAATTGAGTGTTCAGCTTTGTTTTCCTAAGACAAGTAATTTATCTCCATTGAACACCTTGAGGTCAATATTTGCAAATCCAGCTACAGACCATCATGGAGAAGAGATAAATAAATTATGGTTCTTTGAACATGAGCAATAAGGAAAACATAATTTAGTTAAATTATGAAGCAACTTACAAAACCTTTTGTATCTTTTGTTAAACAATCTTCTAATTTCAGGGCTCATTTTTATCAAGCTCGGAAAAAAGTTTGCTGTGAGGAATCCTACAAATTTCAGGGGTCCTTAATATTACACGTCAATGAGGTTTAGCTAAGTGCTGATCTAAAAACTACATTGCTTAGATATTAGGCCTTTCTACTGACCACGAGTCTTTACAATGAAACCATTATTTAAAGCTTCAATACCAATGCTGACAGGTAAAAAGTAGATAAAATGCCTGTTAAAATGTTTCCCACAGAACGTCAGAAAGGAGTAGGGTGTTTATAACAGATCAGAGAAAAAAAGTCTCGGAGAAAATGCAGTCTCTCCAAAGTAATAATGCAAGAATATCAGCTAAAATACAGAACAAATAGAAAACAATGCCTATTTGTTAGTATGCTCACAATTGGGATGGAGTTTAATTCATATTAGTGTAATTTTTTTTAATGTGGCTTGCTTAGCATGTCTCACTCATCACATGTCTCCTCTGCAGGCTGTAAAGATACAACATAAACTCTAAATACACTAAAATATTTGATTTTCAATAGCTGGTGACAGCTTGATGGGAATTTCTCAGTGAATTATTGGAAACAAATGTGCACAATAAGAAAAAAACCAAGGTTCAGAAATGAAAGAATTATGAGATGACAAATGTAAGAATTATACTTTCAGCAGATACTCCTGTTTCAGCAATGGCTCATAATACACCAGACTGTAAGAAAAGCAGAGCATTTCTCATGTTATGGATTTAGGAAACAAAAGCTTGCATGAACTACTGAAGGTGTGGCATGAGTTTCCAGAATTCTTATTTAAGGAAAAACAGCAACATTTAAACGGTTAATGCAATTAAAGTTCAATTTAAATTGGATTTATCATGGTGACAGTGGTTAAAATGAAGCATTTGCTAGTGTGAGTACTACAGAATACGTCAGCTTGCTTTTGCTAGAGAAATATCACATATGTATCATTCTTCAGTATGGCATTTCCTCAATGAAATCCTCAAAGAACTTTTGAAAGGTGTTACCTGGCTTGTGACAAATCTAGGTCTCGAGTCATCAGCATACGTAAACCTTCTTCGTTAAAGAAAAGGTTGTTTCCTCCAGACATGATACCACATTTCCTTGATGGCTTTCCACCACTCACAAGGAGGAATCTATCCGACTCCAGCTGACCTGAATACACAGTGAATACATATTTACGATTGACTCTGAAGTGCTCCTGCTGCAAGAGTGCTACTTCCAGAGGAAGAGACATAAATTAAAAATCCCACGCTGACTGAGAAATATTCAGTGTTTCCAATGCTGTGTATTCTAGAAAGCTGACGCAAATCAAAACAAAATAAACAAAATAAACCCAGAAGTAGGAGATCTGGGATCTTTGTTTCGAGTTATTCACAAAGTTTTCCACCTTTCATCATTTATCTTAAGGTAACAACAAAGTACTCAGGTCTATAAAGAAACTTTGCGTTCCAAGTGGTAGCATGCAAGCAAGGGCTGGCAAAATTGAAAATGAACAGCTGTGAAGGGATGATTTTGGTTCACAGGTGCTGCTTTATGAAAACATGCTCCTCTTGCTGTGCTTGCTAGCGGGGGAAGCCTCAGAGGGGTTTCAGAGTCGTGTGCAGGGATGCTGTGTGCAACCAGGCATGCCTGAGGCTTTGAGCTCCCTCCTGCCTTCCCTCCCCTGGGGTCTGCTGTGGCTGCTGAGCACTGGCTCCCACTATTTGGTCTGCTCTGAAACCAAGATGTTGCTGTAGTAGGGCGAGTCAGATTTCCCTTGTAGTGAGAAATGACACAACCTTAAAGCCCTCCGCTGTTTGCCTCACTTGCAAATGCTCTGTCTCTGCTGAAGTCAAACGACCATCAAAATGTTAATTTTATTCCGAGATTATTTTCTACATGTAGAATTTCAGGAAGTTCTGTTTCAATGAAGATTTTGTAATCCAAAATTGACAACATTACTTAGTAGAGAATTTAGGCCATGAGAAAGGGGAGTATCTCTTTCCTGTAAAGGAGAGAGAATGAAGATTTTGCAATCCAAATTACATCATCAGGCATTCACAAACCACACTTGCAAATGGCTTTTGAACTACTTGGTTTGTGGGAATACCCCCATGGCATAAATTCTAACCAGAAGCATGCAGTGGTGAGCAAGGCTTTGCTGTTTAACCCCTTGAACCCTGGGTTGCACTGAGATGGACAGGCAGGATTCAGATGCCCCCTCCCAAGAGAGATACCTTCAAAGTCATCCTTGAGGAAGTCAGCGTTCTTGGTGCTGATTTTGCAGGTGGGCCCCGAGTAGCCGGGGTCGCAGATGCACCTGGTGCCGTTGATGCAGCTGCCGTGCCCGTTGCACATCTCCTCACACTGGGGACCAATGTACACGTTGTCAATGGCCCAGGTCACAGGCTGGGACCCAGCAGGGTAAAATCCTTGGTACCACCTGAACCTCGCCAGCCTGAAAATGCATAAAATGTACTTATTTTAAATTATAGTTCCATCTTTCTTTTTGTATTCCATACATATACCATTATACGCACATATATATATTATTCTTTCTGTCAGAACTGGCTTGATAAATAGGTTAATTCTTGAAACTGACTGCTAGATCTAATTCCTTCAGTACCTCATGCATCTTTATGTTGACATTCAACCCAAGTACTGACAGAAATAAAAATAACACTATTCATTAGCTGTAATCTCAAAACTGAATGACAGGCATGATTTTCAAAATTTAAAATCCAGCTACTCTTAACTCCATCATTCATGGGGAAGATGAATGGCCGTGGTCTGGTGGATTCTCTTCTGCTTTGGTGCACAGTGTGTGGGTCAGACCCAGCCATTTTCACCCTCTCCTGGAGAGTGAGATTCTAATTCATGCTTCCATTGTGCCCCCAGGGAGACCACCTGTAGGGGTGGAGTGGGAGGATCTCACCCTCAATTACCCAGAAAGAAAACATGATCTGTCATGTCACCAGGTATTCAGCTTGCTTTCGGGCAGCTTAATCTTAAAACAGGCTGATATTGCAAGATGTTAATTTAAACTATGTTCTCCTTTGGGTGCTGTCCTGTCATTTTTAATTCATCTCCTAAATGCTACTTGCATCAATGCTGCATATGAAAAGGAACCAACTGGGGAAGGAGGGAAAACAAATTGAGATGAGGAAAATACTTGAGAGACTAATTTTATTCCCAGTTGAGAAAATGTTTTAAGGGAGGAAGGAAACCAGAAGATTGAGAAGGGAGAAGCACTTAATTGCCTTGCGTGTTTAATGTGTCTTGTTAAAGACATCTAAATTCAGCAGGCAAATCAATTCCGTAGGTAATTGTAGCTGACAAATTTTTTTCCTTGATTTGCTAAAAAGAAATTTTTGTGAGGGGATTTAGGTAACAACCAATAATTGATGGGTGGGGACATTACTAAGTGTCACTAAAAAAGATGCCCTAGAACCAGAGTTCTGCTGGAAGTCAAAATCATCGACTTTAGTGTGCCATGAAGAGAGGGACACAAGTGTGAGGCTGGAGGTGCTGTAAGCTCCTCTTGAGAGTAGACCTCTGTCCCACAGGCTGGATTTTTTTCCTGAGACAAGTCAGCTACTCCTCTCAGGGTCACTCCTGGTGAGGGTGAAGCATGGCTTGTGTCTGGAGCAGAGAGTGAACCACTGCTTATTTGGGGTTTCTTCTCTGGCTCAACAGGCCCTGGACCTTTCCTTCAGGACATAACTGGAATACTAATTATTACTTACAGCTGTCTGCTGAGAACATATATTCATTTCTAAAATTACATATGTAGTGGAAATAACTTAAAATGTCTTCATCCTCAGTTAAAATGTAACCACTCAGCACTTGGGGGATGAAAAGGCTGGGGGATTGTTTTAGAATTACACCAGGAGAAAGGTTTGGATTTTTTTCTTGTTGTTCCAGTAGATTCTGGTGGAGAAATCCCCCTTCAGCCCTCTGGCCCAATGATTTAATGCACTGCATGTAAACTACTCTGCACTGCTGGGCTTGGCTGGTTGTCAGCCATGGGCTCCTGGTGTGTTGTGGAAAGAATAGGAAGGAAGGTAGAAAAACAGGATAGAAGCACTCAGAAACAGGGGACTAAATCAAAATCCTGGGAAGTTTAAATGAGTTAGGAGTCTGCACAGTCAAAATTTTTATTTGAGGGATGCATTGATGGTTGGCTAAAGGGAAAAATAATTCTTTTGCACAAAACCAGGAAGTACAAAGTGAGCTGCTGAAAGAGATGGTTACCTATTGCATGCTTGAAATGTTAACTGTCATAAACCAGAGAACTCAAGTTTAAAATTTAAACATTTCCTTAAATTATTAAACAATCAGTCTTTCCAAACTTGATTCTTTTTCCTTATATAGGTCTTTTCATACTTTCAGAGCACATATGGGGTCATTTATTTAGTGGAGGACACACTGACTGCAGTATTCTCATAAATACTCAGTCTCATAGCTGCACAGACTCATAAAGTCTCATAGCTGCATAGCTCATCTTCATTCATACATGCTACAGTTTAATCATTAATGGTGTGAGTTTTTACATAAAGTGAGTTGATGCTAGATGACAGTTATTCCTGAAAAAGTAAACAGTAGTGTTTTTACTTTGAAAAGTTACTATGCCTGCTAGCACATATTGTTTTTCTATGCTGTGTTATCATCCAGCCAGATTGACTGAGACATTATTTAGATCAGACCATTTCTTTATACTGAATTGGAATCAAGCTTATACTAGCTCACATTTTACTGCATTTTTCTAACGAAGCTCAAATTTCATGCAAGAATGTCAGCAGTGAATTGAAATGGCTGATGCAGTTCTGCAAAGAACACTCACAGCACGCTATGAACAGTCAGTTTTGTGTTTATTTCAACAAGCAACTCCCTTCAATTAAATTATCACGAATTAAATATATAGGTAACAGGAAGTTGCCTGTGGTCATTCTACATCAGCATTAGGCACAACATGATTTGAGGAATCACCTGAACACCAGCTAACATTCAGGGCAAAAAGCAGAGAATAATTGGTCATTTGGTCTGCTCTAGTGCTGCAGTTCTTATGCACCACCCTTGTGCTGGGTGAAAAACAGAGGCAAAGCAACAAGCAGCTGGGCAGGAACAGGAGCTGGCCACTTACCCACAGAGGTGCAGCTTTCCAAAGTGAATGACCTCCCTCCTCCAGCCCTGGGTAGTGCCTGCATAGTAAGTGCTGCTGGGGTGGTGCTCCGTGGAGCAGAGGGAGCTGAGGTGGCTGCTGCTGCTGTAGCACAGGGGCAGCAGCAGGTGCCAGGTGGCCCCCAGGTCTCGTGAGAACTCCAACTTCACTGGGTCAGCAGAGGAGCTGTCAGTGGTGCAGCCAATATTGATCTGGGGGCCAAGGCATCAAACACAGAAGGTGACACAGGGCAGACTGTGGCACTCCCAATCATTCTTCAGCCTCCCCCATTTGGCATGGTATTTGTTTAGTCCAGGAAAATGGAGATTTGGGAACCCACTTAACCACAGGGATGATGCACTCAGGACATGCACATGAACAGGAACTCTTGCACATTGCTCTCCTGTCCAGGAGTATATCACACCATGGGGTAGGATAAAATGAATGTGATAAGAATTCCCCAATAACTTCTACCTAGAGAAAACCAAAGTTAAAAAGGAGAGCTGCTAACATTGCTGGAGTAAATGCACCAGCTCTTGCAGTCCTCTGGCAGGTACTGAAGTAATCAAAACATTAAGAAAATGTGTATTATTGAAAGCAGAAATATTAAAACAAAAAGTGAGCTGCACTATTATCCTCTTTTATGTTACATATATAAAAAAAGCTCATCACCTTAATATATTCAGCTTTCACACTCACTACCTATTTGTTCATGTATAATGGCAAAGCCCTAGAGCATCATAGCTGGACTGGATTTAGATTCAATGCTTGGCAGTATCAGACTTCTCAGGGTGTGCTCACAAGATTCCTGATATAAAGAACAGTAGAAAAGGCAGAACATGAAAACCAGTTCTACTACTAAAAAACCACAGACTGTTTAACACAGAATCTGAGACAATCAGTGCAAGTTAGTTTGTTTTCCTGTTACAGTGATATTTAGATCTTCTTATAATTTCAAATTGCTTTTTGTAAAAGAAGACAAATTAATTCTTTACAGAATCACTGTCATATAAAATAAGATGTACTGTACTTAGCACTGAACAAATAAAAACCAATTGCTGATGAAATACAAAGCCTGAATTGAAACTATGTAACATTTTAATATTTTTATATATCTTTTTAGCAAAAAAAAAGTGTCTTTGTAGCATGCTGTTCTGTTAAGAAAATCTGTTTGTTTCTAAAATACAGTAATGCTTGGAACTGTGCATGAATGTTGAAAGTGTATCCTACATTGAATTTCCTTCATCACTCTTCAGTGCACATGAGTCCCATCAACCTACATTTGACTAGAAGGGTTGTCTACTCATCTGGAAGCTTAGAGAGATGCTTGACCCAATATAGGTTTTGACTCTTGAGACACAGAGAGAAACTACTGCATTATGCATAACTCCTTCATTTACACTAATGTTCTCAAAAACGTGAGCTGAAAATGATGTTCTTACCACATAGGGAAGTAAACATGTAGATTTTATGAGTTAATGCTATCAAGGCTTATGAATATCTTAAAGTCACCTCAAACATTTTTGTTCTACAGGCTGTAATCTATATTTTAAAAGAGAAAATGGTTTGCATTCAATAATTTATAAATTAGCTGCATGACAAATTGAAGAGTGCATGAGTACACAGCTAAACCTAATTTTCTTGGAAAACCCTTAGTAATCATTTTAGTAATTTTTATAAACTCCTATCATTTGCTGATTATTATGTAGCTCATATTAATGCAACAACATGCAGCCTGGTAACTGTGGCATGGCAATTTATGTGCCAGATTATTTTCCAGTTTCTTAATGACAATATAATGACCTCTCTAAACTAATAAATACTAACTGGTCATTCCCATCAATAGCTGCCCCAGGCAATGCACAGCTTAGATTCTAGGATAAATCAGAAACACAGTTTAGTTTAGACTCCGTGTTGTCACTGGGGTACCTGTTTCTACTGAGAGTATGAAATACAAAAATATGCTCCTTATTCATGAACTTTCTTTAAAAAAGAAAATGGGATGACTTCAGGCCACAATAGCCAAAAACCAGCTTCATCTAGAGCAGCTATGATGTGGGCAGAAGCAAAAGGAAAGCAGAAGTTTGTCTCTGAGAGAGAACAACAGTTAAGCCAGCAGGTAGGAAAAATTATTTTCTACTGTCCCAGATGAAGTTGTAGCTCTCCACTGGTGAGTTTGTGGAAATGCTGCACTCTTACCTGGAGCAGGCTGTGAAGTGGCAATTTGGACTCTCACTATGTTTTGCTCATCCTCTTGCCTGCAGTCATGACTCTCCAATGGATAGGACATGGACTTTAATGGTATCAGTGCAAGTATATAGGCATGGACAAAGTAGTAATTTAGGCAAGAAAGTAGAAGACTGTGAGGCAGAAATTTCCCTTATCTGTGCATTAAAAGCATCATGATACATTTACATGAGGGAAGGTAATATCAAATTAATTAGAGGGGAAATTGGACAGGTTTTCTATTTGGCAATCAGAGCAGCTGGGCAAATTCACCAGGGCAGAATATAGAAGAACATGAAGAAAAAGGCAAAATAACTTTCTGAGGACAAGTACCTCGAATTGGATGATAGTATTTTCATTCACACTCAGGTCCCTTGTGGTAATGGAGTGCTCTCCAACTTCATTTGAAACAAACACCATAGCTGAATCTTCTTCCCTGAAAATCAAGGAGAGGAGTGCTTTAGACTCACTTTACAAAGTCACTTCTTTCTCTTGTATTGCTGAGGGAATCTTACGGAGCTCTTTTAGATGAATATGGGCAATAAAGCCCAATGTTTCCACCAGGATAGAAAAACCAGTTGTCCTCCTTAGGACCGAAGTCAAAGGTATCCAAAAGGATAATGGGATTTTTCAGGTTATTTCCATCAATAATGAAGTCATCAATAATCCAGATTTCTTCTTTTTTGCCTACAAAGAAAATGGAAATATTTCTATTAATACCTAATACTAATATTATTAGAGAGCAGGACAGCAGCCAGTATTTATGGATTATGTGAAGAGGAGGGTGCTAAAAGTGTGGGATCACTATTTTCACTTTCCATGAAAATAGTTTCCATACTGCTTTCCAGCTTGACCTTATGGAATTAATTTTTATTCCCTAAAATTTATAGAAGTCACAGAAAAACAAACAGTGAAAAGCAATGGGTGTTGAACAATTATCTTCTATTTAAATCATATTTACTTTGAAATTCTGTCCTTGTCTTCTTCAATTAAGAATCACCTAAATGAGTAGTCAAAGCAGCCTGAAAGTGCAATTTCATTCTACATCCTTGCACTCAACAGCTTGTTTCTGCCTGGGAGGAGTTCTTCCATAGAAAAGGAAACTCTGAAACTCCTTCTCTCCAATGTATTCATATATGTCAGAAAATTGGTATTCTCAGACTGAAGAGGAAGGATTGAATTGACAGATCTTCTGTGTAGCATTTTTTCATTTATCTAAAAGTGTTTGAGTTCATCGGAGAAAAGTTTAGATAATTGTTTTAGGCAGGACACGTCAGAAGAATGAACTGAAACAGGATTGTCAGGACCAGATTTGAATTTGCTTTTTTTGTTAGGCGTGTGCTAGGAATTTGCCTGCATGGAATAAACTGTTGCTGAATCATCATGTCTAAGTGATTGCTGGAATTCTTTAGAGCTGTTAATGTCAGTTTCTGCTTGGAACTGTGCTCAGAGTAACTGAGAGCAGAGAAGAGCTTCCTTCAGCTGGCACATCTCCTGTAATCAGGAGGAAGGAGCTGTGTTCCTCTTGTGGTTTTCCAGTCCTTTACAATTTAATCAAAAGATTAACTGCTCACTACATACTCTTTCTAAATGGGTTTTTAATGCCTAGTTAATTCTGAGTAAGGTAGGCCCAGTTCCCATTTACACTTGGGACACTTTGGTATAATTGGAGCATCCTAATGGGGCGTCAGTGTGAGTGAGAATCATGCCCATTAAAAATAATGAGAAGAACCTGAATGAAGTTAACTTTATTGGTGTTTCTTGATCTCCCACTCCCTCCAGGGCCAAAGCTGATGCTTTTCTGCACACAGTCCAGGGATATCAGGTGAAGGTACTTCACTTTAAAGCATTCGACAGCTTTTTAAGAACAGCAAACATAATCCTGCAGTAATTCTAATTGAAGGACTTCAAACACAAAACCCCCATGATTTAAGAGTCTCTCTAATTGTTCAGTTCAAGAAAGTGCACTCTCTTAGAGAGGCTGAGCTGTGCAAGCAGGGACCTGGTCTGCCAGGGCTGTGTCTTTTCCTCACCATTGTTGTAGGGCTGCCAGAGCCTGAAGCGCGTGGCGTTGCTTTGGGCTGCGTAGGGCAGAGGGACGTTGATGAAGAGCACATCTGTAGTCTGGGTGAAGTAAAACTCGTCTATCAGGTGCCAAGTGATGCCACCATTGACAGAATATTGCAGCAGGATGGAATGAGACCTCTCAGGGGTGCCTGGAGCATAAAGGACATGGATTTATGTTCATTGAAATCCAGTAAGGTCAAGTGAGTATAAATGAAATTACGTTGCTCTGACACCCACTACAAAGTATGGGTTCCTTTAACAACAGCTTAAGCTACTGAGATGTTATATACACATTGTACACATATGACTTTCTGTGCTTTCCCTTGCTTGTTTGTCTGCAAAATGCAAATGAAACAGGGCCTAAATTTACACTACTATTCATTATACATATGATCATAGTTAATTACTTACATAAGAAGCTATCTCAGTGTTGTATTTTTTGAGATTAGAACACACCAGCTCCTCCTACTACAAACATATTCCAGTAATACAGTATTGATTTGCTTGTATTGTCCAGCTACAAGACATTATCATCACCATCTGTAGCACCCAAGATAAAGACTCAGTCCCTATCCTCAGGAATTGATGAGTCTATGGCTCTCACTGCAGACACTGGGATCAGGATATTCATGCCCAGAAGTAACATAATTGATGGAGAGCACTGAGGACATTTATTAGCATGTTTTAACAACAACAAAGCAATATTCTGTGCTTTAAACTGTGCCTAAAAGTCAGCAGAACTGACAGTAAAATTTGCATTTTCTAACTACCAGCTCCTCCTATTTTTTTTACTTAGAGCTTTAAAGAGTAAAAAACAAAAGCTCTTTACATCCCTAGTTATTAACACATGCTAATTAGAGCCCAGCACTCATTTTTGATGCTGGTTTCCATACACAAGCTCAGCCCCCAGCCTGTATTTGGCCTGTGCCTAACTTGCTGTCCAGGAATACCAGTGTCCAAGTGATAGCATCTCTGAACTGAGGTCTCACTCAGACAAATTTACACTCTCTGCTCCCTTCATGGTGCGGCACAGTGATGGCATGTCCCCAAACACTCGGTCAGAAACCAGCAGAAGGAAAGGACTAAGGGACAGCTTCTTCATCCCTGACTCACTGTGTGCTACTGTGCAAGCTTTTCCCTTGTTCTATTCTCAAATGAACCACATTTGCTGAAAGCAAAGTGCCTGATGCAGATGGCCCTGCTCCCCTCTGCTCCAGCGCTAAGTATTCAACCATGGGCCGTGGAGCAGAGCAGGGAAGAGCTGTTTGCAGTCAGGAGCTGATTTCAGCTTATCTGTGGCAATTAACAGTAAACAACACACTGCTTTTAACACTCACAGCTGAGAGATATGCCCAGCTGTATCAATTTGTATTCAACATTAGGGAGCTTGTTGGGACTAAGTCCTGGATCCAGCAGTAGTGCTAACAAGTAATACAGATTCAATAAGGAGCAATTTCTCCTGGGGTTTCATGGTCTTACCCCTTGTGGGTCAAGTGTCAAAATCCAGGCTTGAGCCTTGGGCTACTCCTGTCTTCAGAGCAATATTTTTACTCACTTTATTTTAAAACATTTTTTCAAGGATCATATGAAGAAATATTACCAAGGCATAATTTTGTAAGAGAAGTCTTCACAAAGACTTTGCTTATAAACATGGAATATTTGGCATGTTATCATTTTGGGAGATGTTATGTTTTTGGCTGTTACAGTTTTCTCTCTTTTTAATAAAGTACTAAACCCAGTAATAAATAGCTCAATATATATGATTAAATGCCCGTTAAAGAAAATCATTAATAATTCACAAGGAGCTATATTTTCACTCATCCATACACAGATTTGGCTAATACACTTATTTAGGAAGAAAGAGGGGGTTCCAAACTATTTTCAGGCTGTTGGTAAACATTGAGTCAGTTAGGGTCCAGTCCCAGAGCACTGAGCTTACCACAGAAACTATGGACATCCTTACACCAGAGTGAGAGGAGTTTTTCAACATTCAGAGTTCAGCCTGGAAGTGCCAATTCTATCAGAAAATTTGGGGAAAACTTCTGAAATGGCATGGGAGTGGCTCAAACCTTCAATCAGTTTAGTGGTTCTCCATCATGTCACTCCAGACTTGGATATAATTATTTTTTAAAGCCAAGGATGGCAGGGCCTTGGAGCAGGATAAGACTGAATAATTGGCTTAAAAGTCCTTGTACTGGAGGAACTGTCACAGGTTATTTACAACAACGTGTAAAACTTGTCTTGCAAAGTCTGACTATTCTTTATATCAATTAAATAGAATTATGGAGTTTCAGTTATCTCTAAGCTACCTGCTAGGCAGTCAAATGGTAAGAGATTTTAATGCAGTGGACTGAAGCTAGAAAATGAAAAACACTGTAGTTTACTTTTAGTCCCTTAAGCAATTTACTGTAGGCACAATTTTATTACATTAAAAAACTGGAAAAATAATTTTTCCCAACATAATGGGAAATCTCTACAAAACCTTGAGTCCTTTTGTTTCTTTTCTGCCCAAAGACTTTACTAGCTGTGCTATTTTTGGTGATGCTACAGTCCGCTTTTTCCTTAGGAACTGCGCAGCCATGTAGGCTGGGAGCAAGGTAGGGATGATGCAAAATTTCAAACAAGCTCCCATATAATCTACCATTATAGATATATAATGGTAGATATACCATAATATACCATTATATAATCTACTATAAACTGTTGATCCTTACTATACACTGAAGTTGAAAATATCAGTCTGTATTCTTTTCTGGGTTGCTACTAAGTACTAATAAAGAGAAGCGATAGAAAATCAACAACGATCTTACCTTTGGCAATAAATTTAAATGAAAACTGGATGTACACTGTGTTAGTGCAGTCTAGATCTCTTGACACAAGCATTCTCAGCCCTTCCTGCAAATGCAGAATATGCAATGTGAATATCAGCTCCCATTATAGAGTGTGTTCTGCAGCTTATTGCCTCTTGTCTGCTTCTGCCTGCTGGTGGCAGCAAGAGGGGAAGTTCTCTGTACCACACCTTTTCCCAGGCAGAAAATGGGGACAATGACAGCCTTGGTAAAGTGAGCCAAGTTGTACCTCTGTCATACCTCTGTATGACAGAGGCACAACTACATGGTCAGGTCCAGGCACAGTTACAGCTCATTCAGTTCATGCTCTGAACCCCTGGGGTGGGATGGGATCTGCCAACACTGACTCGGACAGTGAGTCCAAGCCACTGCACTCATTTTTAGTGCAAACTAAAAGGAGTTGCCAAGCTCCCTAATTTCCAGGTAGGGACAGTCCTCTCTAGGAGTTCTTTTCTATATCTCACAACATATTTTGTACAAATATCCTCTTCTGGGGCAACCTGTAAGGAAAGGGGGCACATAGGAAACCTCATAGGGATCCTGAGTCCCTGTCCAGCTTGACTGGTGAGCTCGCTGTTGGGTGGCTCCTGGGGCCAGAGCCAGTCCCTGTTCTGCAGAGATCTGGCAAAAACCACCTTTCAGACCTTCCCTCTTTCTCAAACCCATTCCCCCAGGGGAACAATCTGCAGGAACAAACAATGCAAATTTTACACAGCTCACATCTTGTGATTTGGGATTTAAATAATCTAAAGAGGTTGAACAGGAGTCAAGCTTTTGCAAATAAATACTTCAAAGAATTAACTTGTACACCAAACATTATTTAACTTCTCTTTTTGGGGGGCACCTGAGTTCACAGTGTCAAATGAAGACTTGTATGAGCTGACAATTTGTGTGCTTGTGAACAAAAGCCTATTATTAATTTCGTTAAGAACAGAAAAATTCAGAAAATATATTTCCTGGCCTTTTGAAATCTGCAGTCAACAAAAATAAGTCTTTAAAGAACTAGAAGACATCAAAATTATAGAATTGAGTAAAATACAGGCAAACTACATAAACACTGATTACACAGACTACAGCCCTGAGTAATTTGTATTATTCAAAACACTAAGAAGCCAACCA
This sequence comes from Calcarius lapponicus, assembly GCA_039654755.1. Lineage (NCBI taxonomy): Eukaryota > Metazoa > Chordata > Aves > Passeriformes > Fringillidae > Calcarius > Calcarius lapponicus. The sequence continues at coordinate 3,642,142 of CM077463.1, forward strand.
GGACACTTCAAGATGATTGTAATGTGTACCATATTTCCAAATAGTTCGCCTCAAGAATCTCAGTGTAGAGTTTCATTCTTTTCCTCTGGTGATCAAGGAGGAGTTTATACCACAAACAAAATAATACACAACCAAGAGATGAAACCCATTTGTTCATTAAAAAACAACTGTGGAAGACATGGTGCATGTTTAGGGTAGGAAAAGACAAGAAAAATGAAAATGTCAAATTCTAGCCAAAAGACTTCAATATAAACATATGGGGCTAACAAGAGAAAATTTACTTTCTGTTTTTGACTCTACTGGTTTTCATTAATTTTTTTTTTCAATGTGAGTAATCTCTGACCCCTTTGAAAATGAGAGCTGTCCCAGACTTGATGGTGTCACCGTTCAGGTTTCCCCTCTCAGCACCGTAGACTTCAGGCCAAAGGTCTGGATGCAAGTTACCATTGAAATCATCCTTCAGGACAGATGGCAGAGGAAGGACAGGGACACAGTAAGGACCTCCAAACCCTCTGTCGCACCTGGCAACACATTGGGAAGAAAAGGTATTATCCATCTGGCCTGGGTAAAACATATCCTTTCCATGAAGCAGCTTAAGCAGTTTTCTACTCACATGCAACGGCCTGAGTCACAGATGCCGTGCCCTGAGCACATCCAGGGGCATCCTGTAGCCAGGACCACATTATCAATGGCCCAAGAATCTACTCCAGAGGCATAGTTGTACTGAATCCATCTGAACCGTGTCCTGGGAGAGCTGTTAAACACAAAGGAAATCTATTTCAGGATTCATAAAGTGCTAAATACTACAGAAAATCCCACAGACTTCTGAAGAAAAGCAGATTAATAAGCTTGGCCGACTTATTTTGAAAAGATTTATATTCTAGTGGAAACTGGAAGTTTAAATTTCTCAGGTTAGTCTTCTAGGCAAAATTCCAGCATATTCTAAAGAAAGGTGCCCAAAGTTATGATCAAGAAAGAACACTGCTGAGACACTTGCTGATCAACAAAGTGGTTGAGCAGAAATTAGTAGTTCCATTAGCATTTGACAGCTCCATGTGTTGCTAGCAGAATGGAAACAATAAAATTGTACCAGTAAAGTTAGAAGTTATGAAAGTTCATTTATACTAAGTGTTGTGTAAAGAGAAAAACAATGGATACAAATGTTTATAAATATATATATATATATATAGGAATGTATAAAAATATGCACATGCATACACGCTGCTGTTACTGCTGACTGCCTTGTTATCCTCAAATGAGGAAAGTGTTTTGGAGAAAAAACATTATTTGGAAGATGATGTACGGCCCTCTGGAGTGAGCTGTGGAATTGGAAACCAAGATGTAAACTCCAGGCCCAGTTCATTTGCTGTGTCCATTTTTACACACTGTATTTTCTGGGTGATGAAACGTACAGAGGTAATGTGTAGGGTTCTCTGAAGAATTACAGAACGACTCAGAACAATGGTAAGCAGTGTCATCATTACCTGTCGTTCCTAAACTAGAGCATGGTTTTATTTAGAGAGAGGGATGCCAGCACATCTGCCACATCCATTTACAGCCCTGTGATATCCTGAGGAGCTTGGCAGAACTTTCCTCCTGGTCAAAAGGGTGAAGGTGGCACATCCAGTGACATGTTCTGCCTTGCTGAATGCTGTTCTGACTAACATGCCTGAATGTTGGGTGACAACTTAATATGCAATAACAGAAAACACTAATGTAGGAAAGGATGGATCAGGGTATTTATTCTTGCTTCTTATTGCATAAATGTTAGAAAAGCTGGTTTAGCATTCTTGTTCTTACTGTCAGAAATTATAGGCAAGACTTAAGAACTCGTTCATTAATGTTGTAACTTCCTTAAGTCCCTGCACTTCACATTATAGCTGATGAAATATTTTGAAGTGAAATTTAAAATTCTGGTGGCGTGACAACACACATTTGAAAATTTAAAAGACGTGCAGAACATTCCCAAGCTGGAGGATGTTTGTTCTAATTAGATCAGCAAAATCTTTGTCATGCTAAATAGCCAGAAGAGCAGAGCTCACTTGGTGGAGGGTGGGAGGTAGACAGTAACTCTCTTCCAGTTTTGGAATCTCTCTGAAGTGTAGATGGAGCTCTCGGTGTACTGCTGACAGCCGATGGTTGGGGGGACACACTCCTCTGTCACCAGGTGCCAGTCCCTCCCGTTGTTTAGAGAATACTGCAGGTGAACACTGTGGGAATTGCTGTATGGCTTGCTGCAACCCATGCTCAGCTCAAACTGCAAGAATGTGGAGGCTGACACGTGGAAATCCCATGTTTCAGCATAACGAGGTTTTCCTGAGCAAAGAGAGAAAAACAACAAATACAAATACAACAATAACAACAGATACAACAATAACAACAAATACAATAATAACAACAAAGTGTACCTTCAGCATATGCTTTCAATACCGTCATTCAAATTTATTACCTCTATCTTCACCTTTTCCCAGCCTTCTTTTCCCTACAGATTTCTAAATACCTGGATTTGTCTATGCCTCCCATCTTGTAAAACTTGATCTTCATGTAATTTATAAAATAGACTCATACAAAATGTAGTAATGTTTGATGACACATACCAATGTTTTCACTGAACATCAGAGCTGTATCCATAGACAGGCAGTCAATGTCTACTTGACCTCCTTGTATTCTGTACCAGCTTGCTTGTAAATCCACAGTTCCATCAAATTTATCCTGGAAGCCGGTCTGAGAGCTGTCATTCATTCCTATGAGCACATCATCCAAAGCCCACTGAGCTGAATGCTTCCCTACAAAAACCAGAGCAGACAGGTTAGTGGAGTCCCTGTAAGTTGTTTTTAATGCCCACATGCTGTGTTCACTCAGTGAGCAGTGTTCAATCACACAGACTGAGTGCTGCTAAACAAGAGTAAAACATTGCTCAAGGATGCACCTGGACACTAGAGCATGTTTCTATTACAGATGAACACAGGTATTTCCCTCTTCATTTGCTTAGCTTCAGTGCCTTTGCCATCATATGCTCTCCCTCTGTTTGGATGAGATACTCCCTGAGCCCCTAGATTGGGGAATTTCCATTTTATGGGTCACAACCTTCCTGCTATTCCCCACAGCTAAATTGGAAAGGCCTCTGTCTAGTTCCCAAACTAGCTTTTGTATGAAAGTGAATAGAACATGAAGGAAAATGCTGAAGGCTCTGCATATAGATAATTTTTAGAGAAGCGCTGTTCTCCTTCCTGGAAATCTCTCTCCTCTTGCTCTCCAGCCTACAGGCATTTCATTTTCATCATCTCCAGCCCATTTCTTTGGCCTTCATTTCAATTCACCTTTCTACTGGCATGCTGAAAAGAACATCTTACTGCACAATTGCTGCCCTCACAGGAGAGCAAGGAAAGCCTTTACAATAAATTGAAACCTTGCAGCAATGTGCCAGGACTTTTGCCTTGCCACCAGGAGGAACGTGGGTCATGGCTGATAGGGCCACTCTGCTCTGAGGAATGGCAGACAGAGGACAGTCCATGAAGGAACTAACATCTCTGACCAGAAGTGGTTGTCTGGTGCAGGTGCCAGTGTGGAAGGTGATATTTCAACTTCCAGTCATAAAACCTTGCTTATACTGGGAGCCACAGGGCTGGTGAGCCACAGAGCCACAATCAGTGGTCTTAAGAGTGATGGCCCTCAGCAGGGACAGATGTCACCCAGGTGCCACCAAGGGAAGTATAGGGAGCAACAGGCTGGACATTGCACCACTCACCAATGCAAATGATCATCACAGAGTGATGGTCTGTGGTGCACCAGTCATTGTTTAGCAAAAGAACTGATAGTGGGGCCTGGGAAAATATTAAAATAGACCCTGAAATGTTAGGCTTTGTGCTTTCCCAGATCAACTGCACCTGCGTAAGCAGTATGATAAATGAAATAATTGTTAGATGTGATGATTGTTTAGTAATTAAATATAATTATTATATAACCATAAGAAGAATAACGAGAAACAATGTTGGAAATTTAAAAGGGGGGCTATGCTTAGCTGAAATCTATGTATACAATAGAACAATATAAGTTTAATAATTAACATGAAAATTATATAACTATAGAATATAAAAAACATGTTCATTTTGGCTGTATGGTGGGAGTCAGATTTGGGTTCATACCCCTGGCACCCAGAGCTCTTCAATAAAAGCACCCACACAATCATTTCTTGTGGTTATGTGTTTCTGAGCGCTAACAGAACTGTCTTCTTAACTAAATCATAACCCTCTTGTCTTGTCTATTCTCTTACCTAGTGAGGACAATTAAGTCCAGCACATACAAGCAAATGGATGAATAAAATCAGCCATCAAAATGATAAATGATGTCTAAGAAGCTGCATCCCATAATTACCTGAATGCAAGCTATGTGCCTTGCTCCCCAAGGAATTGCTGTTGAAATGTACTTTGCTATATTTCTGAAGATTGCCTTATTTTTCCAGCAGATCCAGGAGCTGCTGCCTTGTGCAAAGGCTAGACTTAATCTGGACCCTTTTAGTAGTGGTAATGTGCCCCCATGTGAGGTGGGAGCTCTCACAGTGGCTGCAGGAATCAGTCAGCACCAGGGTTTAACTTTCAGCTGAGGATGTGGGAAGTGGCTGAGTGGTTTTGCAGGGGCAGGGGAGCTGGGCTCTGAGACACTAGAAATGGTGGGAGGAGGGGGTCCTGTTCTGGAGTGTGGAGATATTAAAATAGTGAGAAGGGAGCCACCAGGTAGGCAGATTCAAGGCCAAGTTATGCCTACACTTCCAAAACAGAGAAAAAAATGAGACAGAGTGTGAGCCATTAGGCATCCCAGGTCACTCTATACTCAGATAAAAACTTTGATCTTATTTAGGGTTTTTTAAAATGTAATTTTTTCTTCCTCCTCCCTCCTGTCATCTCAGCATCTTTGGTTTAAACTCAGCTCTTAAACAATTTTACTCTTAAGCCCACTCATCAGTTTGGTGCTATAAAAGAAAATCATGGCCATAGTGTGACTCAGGAAAGCCCAAATATGCTCTTACAGCATCCAACTACTCAAAACACTGTGTTTTTCACGAGCTGAGGTTTCTGCACAGCATGTCTATACTGAGTAGCACTGACATGTGGGTGGTGTAGAGCTGCTCAGTGAGTGTTTGGGCTGTGCTTGCTCACCGTGCTGCGGCTGCCACCAGCGGAAGGCGGTGGCAGGGGTCTTGGCCTCCCGGGGTAAGTCAATGGAGACCACCTGGGGCTCCAGGTACGACATGAAGTCCAGCTCTCGCAGCAAACTCCAGGTAATGCCGTTGTCATTTGTGTACTGAACAACCAGTCCTGGATTTAAAATGAGGAAGAGCAGTTAGTGAGACTTTGTAGATCAAAGAGGGGGCAGCTCACCCTGTGCTCTGGAGCTGCCAACTCCCACCTGGCACCCAGGCATGTGACATGTGCCCCACCCTTTGTGCAACTCCTGGCCCAGGAGCTTTTTGTGCACAAAGTCCTTCTGAAAGGCCTCTGGTTTCTCTGATTGAGATGACCCCCAAGGTATTAGAAAGGCTTTTTTTTCCCCAGCCCCGTGACAGAAGATGTCAGGATTCGTCAGTTCTGCTTTTCAAGGTTGTTTATTTTCTCTTGTCTATCACATTCTTTTTCTGAGATCTGTCCAGCAGGTCAGGTTGAGGCACACTGACCACCCTCGGGGTGGTGTTAACTTTTTATACTAAGAACTGCGTGTACTTTATTTACAATAATTCTCCAATACCTATCCCCTATGTTAGACAGTCTGTCTTTATTCTAAACCAATCAAAAAGTGTCACCATCTCAGCAGAAGAGGGAGGACAGGAAGAAGGACACACCCAGATTCCTCCATCTTGCCTCTTGAAACCCCATTCTAAAACCCCAAATTCTACTTTTTCACCCTGTGACAAATTAACTATCATTCTACCCAAACTCTAGTGGCTTGTAAGTCTTCACACAAAGTTGGTAATTGTTTCCATGGACTAAAATCAAAGGCACAGGTGTTTTTGACTCTGTGCCAAGGTCTCTGAGCCCCTTGCCAGGGTCTTGAGTCCTCTAGGGCAGCCAGAGCAATGTCCTGGGTCGCGACACAAAGGTGGCCTGGGTCACCAGCTGCCACATGCCATCTTCACTGTTTTCACCAAACCTGAAGGATCAAATCTTTTACACCCTCAGGGAAACTAATGATCATACCACAGAAATGACAGGAATAATGTGATTTTCTTTACACAGTATTTATTTCATGTTGGGTATCCTTGCAGTTTGTGTGAAAGATTAAGTTATAATTCTGATAGCTGGGATTGCAATACTCCTGCTTTGTATGCATATCCTTGGAAATTAATTATCATAATATTTAGAAAATTTAAGATAGTCTTTGTATCATGCACACAGTATAGCAAATAACAGGACACAAAAGAAGCCCAGCAGAGCTCATGAAAAGGGATAATACAAGAAAGAAGCACCTTTACATATATTTCTTCTCTTAAAACTCTTTTATATTGATATATCTTTAAAGATAACAATTTTTTTTGTGTCTTATATTGGTGCAAATGAGTGGAGAATCAAACCCTTGGTGTAATCTGTGCTGCAAAATAACAGCTTTCCTCAGTGAGTGAGTCAATATAAATGCCAAATATCAGGAAACAATCCACTGATGCTAAATGCTTTATACTGAGAGGAATATTAAATTTTCTCATCTCTCATGTCAGTGGCCTGACTTCATGCAACTAGAACACAATCTGCTCCCAGAATCTGATCCTTCCCAAACACAAGTATCTGTCCTCCACCACAGTAACTTTAAGCATGTGGATCAAATAAGAGAGGAGACATCTGGGAGAGATGAATTTATTCAGACTAAATAAATTTTCAGCTGCAACTTTATGATCTTGTGTTTTGGGTAAATCATGCATAAGCTTGTTTTGGAAGGCAATTTTTTATTAGAGCCACTGGTGTAGTTGAGAAGATGAACAAGTTCTCGGGTACACAATTCTTCTTCAGGTCAGAAATGGAGTTTGCCCACTTTATCCTGAACTTGAATTTCATTCCTTTTATTTCAGACCTTATGAAAAGTCCTGTGGAGTTGTGAATTTACCTGTTTTCCAACACTATCAAATAGTTTAATACAAGCTATTACACCTTGCTTTGGAAATGTTGCCTTTCTTAGACCATCACAGCTCCCACTGTTACTCCTACAGATGGATCACCAGTAGGTTTGGTGTAACTAATTATAACTAGAAAAGTCCATCAAAAGTAAATAACTTTCTTCAACATTTATGAAAACTGAGGAGGCAATTGATTTATATGAAAAAAAATCTTCTTGATTTTGTAAATGCAAAACCACTGCAGAAGATGCAAAATGTAAAAGGCTTATAATAAAGAAAATGGGCTTTACCTTCATTCCTGGCTCTTGGTCTGTTGCAGGAGTTACCAACACTCTTGCTTCCAAGTTGTACATAAAATTGAACTAGCCTTTAAAAAAAACACAGGATAAAAGAAGAAATGTAATCATCTTCTGACAGCACAAGATCAGTCAGGATACTTTGCACCTCTTAGCTAATGGCATTTTCAGTTAAGTCCCTATTCCAGGCTTATTGATAAGGCAAAATTCCCAGAAAAACCAAACATGGGCATGGTAAATACTGAGAGACTAAAGACAGAAGAAAGTGATGTGGTTTATTAATCTTGTGCCTAATAAATGTGTTTCTGAGTGACTGTGAGAAGTTAGCAATTCCATCTCACACAAAAGTTGCAAAATCTCCATAGCAGGCTAAGCTGTTCCTTACATCAGATCTTACCTTGGCCTATTGTAGCCAGAAATTAGAGGAAGCTTTAAAATACAGCATTAGAGTCGTAACAAAATTATTATATCCTCCTTAATCACCAATCCTTTTTAGATTCTTAAATTCTTGATGTAAACAGTTTTCAGTGTAGTGAGTTCACTGAACATTTTGTGAAGCAAACCCTTTGATTTTGAACCTATACATTATGATTTCATTGAATATTCTCTTGTTCTCACATCATGAAGTGGTGAAGAAAAATGTTCCTGAGCTGCTTTTCTTGCAACCTGCCCTGTAATCAGTGCTTTTATTACTTCCCTACCTTCTTATTCCTTTCTACTGTAAACCATGGCAACCATTGCATCTGAGTCCCTGCGTAAGCACATTTCCATGTCTTCAATTTTTCCCAAAACTACTTTCTGCAACCCCTCTAATGCCACAAAATCCTTGAGACAGGATTTCTGGTTTTACTGACAGAACTCTGGATATTAGTCTGAAACATCCTTGTTTAGCAATATTTGAATTAAGTACTATTCCATCCTTGTGCTCCAAAATATTGTTAGGTTGTTTTTTTTTTTTTTTTCCCCAATCTGCAGTAATGCCATGGTATCCCTGCTGAGATTGTGGTTATTGTTATGACTCTGTGGTTTTAGAGTAGTTTACATTTTCCCCAAGATACATACTATAGTGCTGCAGAACAACAATTGATTTCAATTAATGTCCTGCTGCTCACTCCCCAGATTTCACTGCATGTCTCAGGCATTCTAGGTCATAACTAAGGTAAAGAGCATTGAGATGACTCAGAATGCCACCACCCCCTAATCTACACATTCTTCACAGGTTGTCTCCATTGTACACCAAAACCAGCACCTGAGCAGAGCAGAGAAACTGGACTCAACCCCACGACGGGATTTTGCATGCTGAAAGTTGGCAGTGCCATTCTCCTCCTTGCTTCCTGGTCAGGTTTTAAATTAGGATGATAGCAAATCAGGCCTCATTAATTCTATTGATATAGATAAAGTCTTTATTTAAAACATAAATTTTGAGGTGCATTTTTGCCACTCAAATAATTCTCCACGAGGATAACCCTTTTTGCTTTAGAGAATTTTGTCCTAATTTGTAGTCATTTTGGTAAAACCCCAGACAATGTCCTAATTTGTAGTAATTTTGGTAAAACCACAGACAAACTACATCACTACAGCCAGAGCCAGTAAAACACAGACAGGACTCCAATTTCCCTCACCCATTGTTACATACACAATATCATAATCCTCCTCTAAATCCAGCTGCATTCCAGTTCTGTTACCAAAATCTGTGTCTATTGTCTGAGATGCTTTGTGTACCCATAGGGTCTAGGACAAGGCAGAATATCCTCATCAATCTCATTGCTAAGATAACCCCACAGACAGCTCTAGACAGTCAGGCTGACAGTACCACAACATTTAGCCAGGTAAGTTCTATTTGTTTGCTGCAGCTCTGTTGTTGGAGACAGTATTCAGGCAGTAAAACTCTAGACAGAAGCATCAGAGGTGAATAGATTTACAGTCCTGTGACAAATTCTTTTATTCTTGCCAAATGCGAAGATTGTTAAAAAGAAAAACCAAAGAGCAAAAAACCCTTTCTGCAGAAGGGTGAATCAGCCCATCTGATCTCTAAGTGTCTGACCCAGAACAGCTCCCTAGGATGGTTGCACAATCATTAGCAATGGAGTCTGTAAAGCAGATGGGAGCCAAGTCAGCTAACAAGCCAGATGTCACCACTTGGAAAAAAAAAAATGTATATTCCATGGTTTTTATCTAGATGCCAGGTAGGCACCGTGTGCAAATGCTCCCACTGAACAGATAGTTAAGGGTGTCATAAGGGACAGGCCATCAAAATGGGAGGCAGCAGCTCATCAGCAACCAAAATGCATCCATGTAGCACACTGTCAGTCAGAAGGGTGGAAATACTGCAGTGAAATTGTGCCCTTGGTGTGTTGGGCCATGCAAGAGGGAAGGAATGGAGAGATTCTAGAGGGTTTCTGAGGTGTAGAGCAAAAAAAATGGTCTGGGTAAAATGAACTTCGACATTTACAGCTCTCAGTGCTATGTGACATTCTCCCAATATCTGGGAAAAAAAGGTGTAATCAATCATATGAAGGAATAAGGAGGCAATAGGACAAACAAAGCTAAGATTACAAGATCACTTATCGTACATACTAAAATTTGAGTAGTATGGTCATTGGCTCCCAGGCACGAGCTTTAGTTTGAAATGCTTTTAGTGTGATACCTGGGTGTGGTGGTGCCCTGTTGGGCTGCTCCCCTGAGTAGCACCCCACACCTCAAATCTCAACCCCATGGACCATGCTGTGCTGGGGAGAGAAGGGTGAAAGGGAAAAGGGTCTTTGTACTTAAAAAAAGAAAAAAAGAAAAAAAAAAGTCTATGTATTCCTTACAAAAAATTTACCCTTCACATTCAAAAAGCTGTAACTGATGATATGGAACATGCATAGATAGGTAGATCAGGAATTTAGAATGAAAATAAAAATTTAGTGTCCTGCAATATTTGTCAATTTTTCTATCAGGCTCTTCCATGCATGATTTAACAAAACAAGATCTTAAATGGTCGGGGAAAACACTATTAACCTTAAAAATAAGCAGCTTAAAAATCTACTGCAGGAGTTTCAGCCTTCCTATTCACAACCCTCAATCCACATATCTAACAGTATGTCTTTCAAGGCATGTTTTCCTGCTGTTTACTCAGTCACCAAAACCCCCAATCAAAAAACCCTTGCAAAAATAAAAGATAACTGTGCAGGGGCTAAGATGATCCCTAATAAGATAACTGGATTCTATGCAAGGTATTACTAAATGCAAAAAGTAATACCAAAATGGGAAAAGTACTTCCCTTTAATCCCCCCTTTCAAGTGACATTAATTTTAGCTCCAATAATGAAAAAAAATTCTAGGCTGAGGAATTATTTTCTTTTTAGTGTATGGGCCTTTCAGTTAACCCTTCACACTCTCACAAACTTCATGTACCTTTGCTTCTAGAAAAAAAGACACAGTTAATGTTACAGATGGCCTCAAACATTTAAGTGGGATGCATCTGTTCAGAGCAAGGTGTCTGAAGCTGAATGTCTGAGTTATACATGACCAACACAGGCTGCCTTACAGTTAATGAAAGAAATAAATAAATAGGCGTTTGCAGAAGACAAAGCACTAGGGTCTGCTAGCTGCTCTTTTAGGATGAGTTGTGTTGCCCTTTTGAAGCAGCTATTCTCTCCTCTGAACACAAAAACAGCCTGAGGTAATTGCTGTGGCCTGAAAAGTCCATGTTCTGGTAAAGCAGCATCAGGTGGCTACTACCTTTGAGCACGCACTGAAGAAAGCAAAAATCCATGTTAGTCCCATTTGTGTTTGAGATGACCACTATGTTCTGTCTAGCAAACAGCCCAGGGATGTGGCTTCCAGCTTGAATCGTTCAAGGGAGTTAACCTGCTCACTGTGATGCTTACAAAAAAGAAAAAAAAAAAAAGCTGATTTATTTTGACATAACAATCAGTTCCAGCAGGAGAGCAGCTCACCCTGAGAGTACGTGGTCAGAAGAGAGATTGTAGTTGCCCTTACCAAGTGTTTCTCTGGCCATTTATGTTTTTGGGACAGATTTAAGACATAAACTAACCATATTCTTGTGCAAAATGGAACCAGTGGTATATTAAAAGCATCAAGAAAGAACATTGCTCAGAATTTTAAAATGTCTTTTGGCTTTTAAAATGGTTCAAACTTTGCAAAAATGGAAAGCTATAAATATGAATATCTGGCATTAAAAGTGGTTTCAAAGTAATTGTAAAACTAAAGGGAATACTTGGCTTTACAAAAGATTTCTTCATGAAAGAACAAATAACTCAAAAATAGAGTTTTGAATGCAGACTTCTTGAGGAAGTAGTCTAGACTGCTTCCATTATATTGCTTCCCAGGATGAATAACAGGATTTGAAGACAGTGGAATAGAAGTGCTCACATCTTCCAGAATTCCAGGGCAAACATGTACTTGTACAAAGCATATTTGTCAAACAATTAATTAGTTTAATTAGTAACTAATTTACATAATTATATAACTATGAGATGTATTTGTCAGACATGCAGGGGACAGAAGAAAGGTGGCTGGTGCAGTGCTGTGCAGTACCAGGGAGCAGCTGAGGACTTCCCCAAACCAGCAGCCCCCACACCACAGAGCCCTCCTTGCCTGAGCTGGAGTGATCACAGTAACCTCTGGCCAGTCTTTGCTGAGTGATCCCACAAATTCAATTATGGAGCAAATCATGGCATTATTACTCTCAGAGCAGTATTTGTCAGGAGAAATATCTTTTATTAAGCTAACTGCCAGAATTGTAGAGCGCTCAAGGTTTCAGGTGCCTAATCTCTCATGAGACTGGACAAAACTGCAGCAAACTCCAAGCTAAATAGTGGTTAGAATTAACAGCCCTTTGTTCATCCTAATTACATTAATCAGCTAGGCAATTTGAGAGAAGAGGATAATTGCTACCAATGTAGCAGGATTCAGTGGCAGCAGGGAGAGAGGTGAAGGCTTGTTAGCCTCTTGGCTATGCAGAAACAATTCACATTCCATTCCTTTGCACTTCTGACAAGTGGAGTAATTCACAACATCTGGCAAGCTAACAACAGCTCCTTGCTATGCCATTCTCATGCCTGCAATTCAACACAGTCAGAGGAAAAGGAGCTTTTCTCCCCAGCTATGGGCAGAGTCTTAGCTTTTGTGCATTCTCAAGACCCTGTTGTCTGCCTTAGGATACAATGCAAACTATCTTCTCAGAAAGATAGTGAGTTAATATTTTGTTTTAAGCTGCTATTCCAATGTCTCTAACCTAAGTATTATCTTTCAAAAAAAGGAAGTAGTACACCAGAATGAACAAAAAAGTATTTTTTCCATCTTTCAGAGCTCTTTTAAAAGTTATGACTACCATAAAAAAAACATTTCCCACCTTCTCATATGCACACTTGCAGCTGGGCAGAACAGAGAACATGAATACACAAGTAATTTTGAGAGGCAGCACTGAGCACTGACCTGATATTTGTGGTGTCCAGGGGAACAGTCCTCGCCTCCCTTTTGCCAGGTCCATTGAAGTACAGAGATTTTCCATCGCTGAGCACACCACAGCCTGTCCCAACCTGACCTCCTGTTATCTTGTACCAGAGAGGGCTTAGCTTCCTCTCAAACCTGTCGAACATCTCACTGTGATTAGGCACATTAGACACACAGGTTCCATGTGATGCTTCAAGGAAAAAAAAAAAAAAGAGGGAGATGCTTTGGTGAAACTGTGTCAGACAGAGTAAGGGTCAGATACAGTGCAGTGGCACACGGTTCTGTTGCATCTATCTGTGACAAAGCTCCAGGCTTTTCTAAGAAAATGCCCTGATGACTGGATTGTACCTTTTTAAACCCACTTTACAAATTTCTGTAGGAAGAATAAGCCCTCTTTCTCTAAACTCTAAGATGGCTTATTTCACTAGGTGAAAACCAGCCAGGCTTTATGTTGATAAGGCATTTTTTGCAAACAGAAAAGTATTATCCTTCTATTTAATTTTAAGCAAATTGAACAAAAGATGTTAGCCTATTGCTTTGTTGGTTGAGGGTTGAAAAGACTGCAGTGTGCAACCGGTTGTGTCAATCTTTTTTTTTTCCACAGGGTTTGCATTTTGGGTTTTTTTCCTATTTCAGCATAAAAACCCCTAAAACCACAAGTGAGCAGAATTTTCCACAGAAGGGCCCGTCAGAACATATGTTCCCTCCTGGTCCCATGCCATCTGATGGCCAGGGGACTCAAAAATGGCAACAATTCTCTTGAAGATGATCCAAAGGCTTTTAAGCAGACTTTTCAGTTTATAATATTTTATTTTGTTTTCTCTTTTATTGCTAGTCCCTTCCCATTCATACAGATGGTGATATTCAAAGACTGTGCTTGCCAGAAACATCAACGGTGTCCGCTGCCTTCAGCGGCTCTGCTTTGCCTGTGCCGAATTTAATTTAACAAAACAAGAAAGATTCCTCTTGGCAGCCCATGCGATATATGTCATCATATATTTTTCCGGAATATCGGAGAGGAAAAGCAAGCTGTCAGGTTTACAGGTTTAACTCAGCCAGTGCTGGCTGTAATCCCCCTGAGGAGGGCTGTGTTACCTGTGTAGCCCAGGTCGCAGAAGCAGACCCCCGAGACGCAGTCGCCGTGGCCGCTGCAGTAGCTGGGGCAAGGCTCGGAGATGTAGACGCCATCCAAGCCGAAGGGAGGCACGCTCTTGTGGGAGCTGCTCTCCTGGATCCAGCGGAATCGGGTCTTGCTGCAGAGAAAAAATGTTGGGGAAGATGAAACAGGACAGCCTAATAAATATGATTGCCTGGTAAGAGATTTTGAGAATATGGAAACGATAAGCGAGATTGAAATGAAAGCAAGCTTTGAGATACCAAGCCTTTCTCTGGCCCATATCCATCAGTGTGAAGCAAAGAACAAATACATGGTTTTATCAACAACAGTGAATGATTAATGTGACTTTGAAGATGCTTTTTACTACTCAGTCCAACCTGAAGTGCTAATTACATATCAAAATCCCCAAACTTCATTTCAGTTACTGAACAACTGGAAAACAATAGTATGGCCGGCTGAAGCTAATCCCCTTTTGATGAAACAATACCCTCTGCTTGCAGACTGGTCCAAGGGTCAGAGCAGACCCTACTAGCTTAGCAGAAGGGGCCCAAAGAGTAGTTTTTAGGGTTTAAAATGTAACACAGCACAGTAATGCAATGATTCTTATAGGCTATATGTAAATGCTATAGGATTTGTATCTTGTACTAAATTAGCTAGTGAAAATTAGAACATTTAGCACAGAAGATTTATAGTATTGTAATGAGAACTTTGTCCTCTTTTACTCTTTTGTCCTCTCTCTTTTCCTCTTGCTCTCTCTCACTCTCTCTCTCTCTTTCAAGCTCTTCTTGGAGCCCTGCTCCAAGCAGGGCCCTGCACCCAAGTTCCAATACCTGGCTTCAGAGATCTCTCATGTCCGTCTGTCCCGACTGTCCTACCCCACCCTCGCTCCTATTGCTGCTCCTGGCTTCAATAGCTGCTGCTCCTTCCTTAAGATTAAAAGGACCTTTTCCCAAATTAGCCTATTGCAAATAGGATGCTTGGATTTCTGCCATGCTGCATTTGTGCAACATTGCTTAAGGATATTTTCTTTCAGACTTTTTGGCTGCATTTTGACTCCCTCTGTTTCTCTGGCCCATATCCATCAGTGTGAGGCAAAGAACGAATACATGGTTTTATCAACAACAGTGAATGATTAACGTGACTTTGAAGATGCTTTTTACTACTCAGTCGAACCTGAAATGCTAATTACATATCAAAATGCCTGAATTTCATTTCTTACAGTATTTTTGAAAGGAACTCAGTGATGGCAGCATTGCAGAGTTTATGATGGGATTGTGCACTTGAGTAAAAAACCTTCAAGTTATTTGGATACAAGAAAAAAAGCCACTCTCTAAACAGAAATAACCAGTCTGACTTATCAATCCCAAAGATAAACATCCTGACAGTGAGATGGAGATGTGGTAGACCTGGTAAAATATGGATGAAAGAACAAGCAATATCACTAAGAACTTGTCTAAGGCTGCTGAGCTGACACAGCTGGCCTGGAGACATATGATTGACAGTCCATCAGTTCATACGCTAAAAGTCCAGTCCCAAATTTTAATGGCAGGGTTTTCTGACATATCCTTTCTTGGGATGGCTGCAGATTCCCCCATTGAGTGGGGATATCCTAAAGATTAATCTTTGAGGCTGAGCAAAAACATTGCCCACAGTCATTGTATGAGTGAGTAGCATCAATCTCTACTAAATAATAATTTTTGCTAGCTTTAATACAATTGCTTCAATGTTGCTTCATAGAGCACTATATTATAATAGTTGTTATGGCTCCAATACTGCATAGTAAATAATTCTTATTGAGATCTTCTTGTCTAATTGTTACCATAATAAATAATAAATAAACATGTTTATATAAATATATCTAGTTTGCCATCCTTAATCCTGAAGGACAACCTTGTGTAAAGGTTCAGTTACACCTGTATAATCCTTTAGACATAAACCACTGACAAAGTCTCGGGCTAAGACTGGATCCAGCTGCACCCAGGCTCCCCTCTGAGAAGGAGTTTAGAAAGCAGTGGGATCCTTTCTTGACCTCATGACTCAAAGGGAGGGCTTCCTTAATAAACTTTTTCAGGAGCTCCTACTCTGCCTACAACTCTGACTCACTGCATAGCAAATTTGTTAAAGAAAAAATATTTTGGTTATTAATTTCCAGTCTTTAACTTTTAGCTGATCATTTTACAGAAGCTCCAGAGAGGGGAACAGATTTAAAATCTCATTGCCTATATAATGGATTAACTAATATCCTCCTTGCTACTCTGCCTAAAAAAAAATAAACCTATTGCCTTTTCTTTTTTGCTGGGCACTGGGATTTGGTAGGTAGGTGGTCATCATGCTCATGCTTGGTAGCAAATAATGAAATGGGATGCTCTCTAAACCCATGGACCATGATTTCCTAAGTGGCCCACACCAAACTCAGGTCTCAACATGCCAAGACACTCATTGCAGTCACAATACTTACATTTTTAATGTATTAGCATAAGCTTCTTATTCCTGATCACATTACTGCACATAATGCCAAACAGATTGCTGCTATTGATTCTGCCCTGCTTGTTTTGGGTAAATCAAATCAGCTGGTGTCAGATCTGTGCAACTTGGCACCTGCTTTTATTGGCTAATTACTGAAGAAAAGACAAACTTGTTATGGTACACACTGCTATTTCAAGTCCTTGCAGCAGAGGCACCGGCTCCCGTGCTTCAAAATATGCCACACACTCAATTGGGATTGAGGAACTGAGGGAGGAGGATGGGTCAGAAGCCCAGAGACAGCACTAGGGAGGGCAAGAGGCAGGGGAACATGGCCAGTGGCCTGGTGGGGTGGTTGTGCTGGCAGTGCTTGGTGCATCCAACAAATCAGATTGGGGTGTTTTACTGATGGAGTAAGATAGAGAGTAAGGGGAGTGAGGAACTTCACCCAAATCCAGATAAGATTGAGAAAACCCTCCTGATTTCAAGGTTTGTGTCTTCCACCATCTGATGTTTTCTCACTTGTATTAATCTGATGCTGAGGTTGTGCTTGTAGATGTGCACAACTAGCACTCTTCCCTCCTTTGCCTCTGGCTGTCCTGGCTGCCTTCAGTGACACAGCATGTTATGCATCAGCTCAAATACCTCACTAAGGTTTCTTTGCCCAGTGGTAACTAAAATTAATCCTGTTCAAATGGCTTATTTAATTCATATGACTTATTACTCTCTTGCTGGTGTCTCTGACCTAGCTGACATGGATAAAGACAAGGAAGGGATTGGTGTCAAATTAAAAAGTGCTGAGATCCTCGCTGCTTTTTAATTTAATTATTTATTATAGACCAGTCTGACACCTTTAAAATGGAAAATTCTCACTGCTTGGGGCAGCATAGTATATTTCCCCCAGCTCTGCCATATTTTAACGCTGCTTTTATTCACAACTTTGCAACTTTTTCCCCAGTGTACCATTCCAGAAGCAGCTAAATCAGCTAATCCCCAGGTCCCACTGGCATCACTGGCTTACAACGCACCGTACCTGGCTGCAAGTGACCTGGGGATAACAATGGCAACTCCTGTCCAGTCCTCAAAGTCCCTGGTGTAGTACACGGAGGGCTCACTGAGCTCTGGGAGCCACCTGTAGGACCGTGTCTGGATGGGCTGTTTGGGTCCAGCCTGGCTGGCTATGGACCCTCAGCCCACATGATCTTACATGGACCAAAACAAAAAAGCAGAACTGCTCTTCTACACGTGGGAACCAATGTCCTCTGTTTATTGACCTGAGAACCACCAGAAGGAAAAATCCGCATGGGAAGAGGCCTCATGGCTCATGGCAGGAGAGTTTTATACCCAGGGAATGGGAATGGGGGGCAGAGGAGGACCACAGCCAATGGGATACCAGTAAGGAGGGGTGAGGGAAGGGACTGACCAGGGAATAGACCGCCAGGGGGGTATTCTCCAATAACCCAGTGCAAAGCAACGACTAAACAAACTATTTAGTGCAATACAACGCAGCTTTGCAACTTCTTCCTAATGTACCCTTCCAGAAGCAGCTAAATCAGCTAATCCCCAGGTCCCCCTGGCATCACTGGTTTACAACGCACCGTACCTGGCTGCGAGTGACCTGGGGATAACAATGGTGACTCTTGTCCAGTCCTCAAAGTCTCTGGTGTGGTACATGGAGGGCTCACTGAGCTCTGGGAGCCACCTGTAGGACCGTGTCTGGATGGGCTGTTTGGGTCCAGCCTGGCTGGCTATGGACCCTCGGCCCACACAGTTTTACACGGACCAAAGCAAAAGATTGGAAGCACTCTTCTCCATGTGGGAACCAATGTCCTCTGTTTATTGACTTGAGAACCACCAGATGGAAAAACCCACAAGGGAAGAGGCCTCATGGTGGGAGAGTTTTATACCTGGGGAAGGGGGGGCAGAGGAGAACCACGACCAAAGGGATACCAGTAGGGAGGGGTGAAGGGAGGGACTGACCAGGGAATAGACCACCAGGGGGTACTGGGGACAGGGGTGGGTGAGGGAGAAACCATGTGATATAACATAAATTATTCAGTGCAACATAAAGACTACTCTGTGCAAATCTCTGATAACCCAGTGCAAAACAGCAACTAAACAAACTATTTAGTGCAATACAACACAGCTTTGCAACTTTTTCCTAATGTACCCTTCCAGAAGCAGCTAAACCAGCTAGTGATCAGTGAATCAGCCCCGGGTCCCACCGGCATCACTGGTTCACAGCGCACCGTACCTGGCTGCGAGTGACCTGGGGATAACAATGGTGACTCTTGTCCAGTCCTCAAAGTCCCCGGTGTGGTACACGGAGGGCTCGCTGAGCTCCCGGGAGCTGCCCTCGCAGCCCTTGGTGCCGGGGGAGGCAGGGTAGCAGCCCTCCTTCACCAGCGACCAGAAGAGCCCAGCGTCGTGCGAGTACTGCAGCAGCACGGGGGCAGAGCTGCTGTACTGGTTGGTGCAGCCAATGTTCAGCTGCAAAGAAGCAGAGAGGCAGAGATGAGAGGAATAGCAGGTTTGTCTTTACAAACAAGCCGTGCGTCCGCTGGTAGATAAAACCGGCACTGGGAGATAAAAGAAACATTGGGAAATATTCCAGGGGTGGATGAATGGAAAAAAGATATTTGCTTTTACCTAAATAAACTTTAGGTTTGCTGAAAAGTGAAATTAGACATTGAAAGAGGAAAGAAACAATGGGGAAGAAAAACACCCAAATTCCATCAGAATTAAAAATTTAAAGGGAGGGTTATACGTTAGAGGGAAATCTTTGGTATCAGGTGTTCTGGGAAGTCTGTGCCTCTCAAGTACCTCAGCCAATGGGGAAAGAGAGAGGGAAATGCAGACGGGAAATTGGGATAAAAAGGAGGCTGCGTCCTCCAAAAAATTTAGAGATCCCAGGGGAATGCCCCATGGCCTCTCCCTTTACTCGAATAAAGCAAAAGGACTCCTCTGTCTCCTTTTTGGACATAAACTTCTGGTGTTTGTGGATTAATTTTCCTAACAGAGATGACATGAAGAAACTGCACTGTTATTAGTATTTATTGGCTGCAAACCACCTTTGACTTTTTGTGCTGGGAGGTTTAATGCTCTGAGCACTGGCTCTGAACCCTGCTGGCAGACTGCTTGGAGTTTGCTTCCTGCATGGAAATTTCTCGGTAAAAATTCCTACTTTCCTTCATTAAGGTTGCTGAGTTCAGCACCCAAAGAGGTGCAAAGAACTTTCCAAGGGTCCCTGTGCATGGACAAGCCCCAAAAAGCAAACTCTGTGCGGGCACCTGCATGCCCAGGAGTGGAAAGAGCTGTGTCCTCTGGGATCCATCCCATCTGCAGCCCAGTGCGCCCAGAGGATCAGCCTGACTCCCAGGTTAGCCCTAACCACAGCCTTGTCGCTGGCCTTGCAGGAATGATGTGTGGGAGTTGGCACTGCAGTTTGGGCCCCCAGAACAGAGTAACATTTGGATTAAGAAGAAAAAAAGCATACTAAAATGTGAAATGAGAATGCAGCCAAGACCAAAATCAACTCCTGATTTGAAGTTTCAGTTTCATTCTTCAAGCGATCAGAAAAATATTAGTTTTCCTTAGTTTATTGCAGAAATTCTACTTGAGTTGTAGAAGGCAAAATGTAAAACAAAATCATTCATGTAAAATAAAATAATTCTAACAAATTACTGTCTTTGAGTTTATCAATGCAAAATTATTCCAGTCTGCTATTTAAAATGGAAATTTCACACACTCATGAAAGCATGCAAATAGGACTAACACATTTATGTGCAGGCGGAAAGGCTTTCCAAAAAAGTACAAATTCAGTCTTTAAATAATGGACTTTATAAAGAAGAACTCACTGTTCTGTGACACATTCTTATGTTTTGTATAGTTATGTTACATTGTCAAGTTCTTCAGTGATGGAAGGTGTATGAAACATTTTTTAAGTATTGATTTTTTTTTAAACCAAGACAATTTCTTAATTGCTGTTGATCATCAAATGTAGAGAATGGACACTTAGTCACTGAAGTACAGGAAGGTGGTGAAGAGGCAAACATCATCTTTTCCAGGCTAAATGGTATTTAAGTTTTGAGATATCCTTGGGTTTTAAACAGTTTAAAGTATAAAACTACATGCAATACTCAAAAGAAAATTGTACTGAAATCCCTCAGTCTTATTAGCATATCTTTTAGTTGAAATTAGATTATTTTACAAATCCCAGTATTTCTAATGAACTTTCCTATTTATAGAACTGTGAGAATTATATTTGAAAAGCTGCCTGTAAACATCTGATCTTTTTAATAATTCCACTTGTAAATTATTCAGTGTCTGTATCCACCAATTATGTAAGGACCATGTATTTGTGGGGAGCTCATTAAAATTGCATTGCAACCAACTTCCAGAATTCACCAATGGGATTTCATTATAAACTCAATAAAATTTTGATTAGGGTTCAGAAACAAGAGCTTGTCAAAGCAAATACACTTTCTTTGGAGCCCATATTCTGATGTATTGTCAGACCACTAAAATTTTTTGTAAGCTCTTTAAAGAAGAAAATGCTAATTGGAGCCTATATTCATTGACACAATAAAAGTAAATTATATGAAAAACACACACTGGAGTACAGAGCAGCTTGTAAGTCCTTAAATAGTTTAAAATACAAAAAATGAACCCAAACCACATTGGAGCTTTTGTACTCACAGAGCCCTAGACGGGGTAAATCCTTTTGGGCTTGACAGAGCAGTAGCATTTCCTAGTACTGACTTGAATATAATGACACGTACTTCAACCCACTTCTGAAATGTGCTGAAGAACAAAAACCTTTAAACTTCTCCAGGGGAGTAAAAATGCTTTCAAGCACCAAGGTTTTGGCTATTCTTCTAGAAAGCAGGATGGCATTTTATTCTGTATGGGTTCATACTCGTGTTTTTCACGTCTTTTTACACAATTGTCTAATTTATCACCTTTGTTTGAGCTGTGGTCCCAGTGGCACCTTGCAAGTATTGGCTAAGGGCAACTTCACTGATATTCTTGCATAGATTTATGTTTAAGGAATACCTTGAACTGCAGGACATATCCAGGCTTCAGGGTTAAATCTCGAGTCACTGCAAACCGGTCTCCATCTGATTTGCCGAACAGCATGGCAGAGGGGGTTGCAGAGCAGAAACTTTCATTTTTGGTCATCCCTTCGTTGGCCAGCATCAACCATACACTCATCTGGTTCATAGGGTAATCAAATGCTGGCTTTTCATAAAAGTTCTGTTAGAAATGAAAAGAAAAGCCAGAGGTATCATCCCCTTGCGCTGTGACTTCAGAATAATTCCCAAAATGATGAACTTTCAAATTTTGCAATTTTTATTTTCTGTAGTTTTCAAAAAAAATTTAATTTCCAAAACTTCAGTCTTGACTCTTTGCAGAGATACATCATTATATCCTCTGATATATATCCTCCAAAGCTTAGGAGCCTGATGATTTTGTGCAAAGACCCAGGTTATTCCCACACAGAGATGCAGCTGCAAGAGCTGCAGCTGTCTCTTTAAATAAACCCAGTATTTTTCAAAGAAAACTATGTTCAAACAAGTCTCCTAAGGGGATAGCTCCTGTTTCCTGGAGATGCCCACAGCCTGCTCTTGCTTATTACCTGTGGCAAGGTGGGATTAACGACAGGAATGATGTGCTTCTGCTTCTCTGACAGGATGATGATGTCGTCGATGGCCCACTGGTCGTACCCTTCCCCTGAAAACACTGGCTGCCACCAGCGAAACCTGGTGCAGGGAGTCTTGGCTGCAGCTGGCAGCTCCAGATACACAAACCTGAGGAACACAAATCGAGCAGAACTTCAGAGAGCACAGTTTGTTGAGGAATGTATCACTCAACAGGGAAAAGAGACAGGAAAGCCAGCATCTATCTTATCTGTGAAAGTCCTCAGTAATTTGTGTGTCCAGAGAAGGGCAATGAAGCTGGGGAAGGGTCTAAGAGAGTAACTCATATCAGGTGCAGCTGAGGAAGTTTGGGTTGTTTAGTCTGGAGGAAAGGTTGCTCAGCAGAGACCTCATTGCTCTCTACAGCTACCTGAAAGGAGGTTGTAGTAAGATGGGGGAATCAGCCTCTTCTCCCAGGCAACCAGGGACATGAGTGCATTGCCTCAAACTCTGCCAGAGGAAGTTTATCGAATTTGCAGGCAACCCCAGTGAGGGGAGAGAATGATGAGGAGGGCTCCACTGATATCAGAAGGCTAATTAATTACTTCATTATACTATATTACATTACATCTAAACTGGATGTGCCAAGCACTCACTCTGCACACGCTGCACTGAATCTCGTGACTGTGAGCCGACAGTCCCGACACACGCACACATGCTTGGCCCTGATGGGCCAAGGAAATAAAACACCATCACTTCGGGTAAGCAATCTCCATATTGCACTGTACTTTTGCACAGGCACAGCAAATGATAAAAATTGTTTTTCCTTTCTCTGAGGTTCAGAGAATGTGAATCTCAGAAATATTCTCAGGAAGAATTGTGCCTTGCTTTTCTCTGTGAAGAGAAATGTGGTTACATCAGTTTGGGTTGGACAACAGGCAGAATTTCTCCACTGAAAAGGTAGTCAGGCATTGGGGCTCCTTGGGCTGCCCAGGGAGCTGGAGGAGTCACCATCCCTGGCATCCCTGGAATTGTCAAAAAAACCCCTGGATATGGCATTTAGTGCTGTAATTTAGTTGATATGGTGATGTTGGGTCAAAGGTTGGATTTCATGATCTTGGAGGCCTTTTCCTACTTTAGGGATTCTATGCTGCTATTATTCTATTTTTCTATATATCTAGATCCCTATTTATGCACTGAATATCAAGAAGCCTTCTTTGTTCTTCTTGTAAACTCTTTAAGACAATATGTTTTTTCTGCTCTATTATTATATTGCTAAACACAATAAGGAACTGATTTGAGCTCTCTAGCTTTGAATTAAACTGTTCAGCTGATCCACGTTCTGATGCCAGGAAGTAATAGTGATATATGCTAGCAAAATTAATTTCTCATTCTCTTCTGCTGATTGGTCCTATTTGTAGACAAAAGCATCCTTCTGTTACAATGCAATAGATTATGTAGCAGTTTTCTTTGGGTAAAATATTTCAGGCCTCCTATACAAATCTTTGTATGCTGAAAGACATGGACTACAGGTAATAGAAATCATGTTAACACCCATGTAGACAAATACAATTTAAATTTTCACTGACAAGGTATCTGACACCAAGTTTGAACGGCTGAACATGATTTCTTCTCCCCCTTAAATATTTATTTAAAGGAGCTTTTGCTTCATATGACATTAATACATGTTCATTAGATCTGAAACCAGAGTCAGAGGAAATGGAAGATTTCTGCACCTCTTTTCAGCAAGTTCTGTATTTGCTTGCTAATGTTTTTGCAAATATTAGCATTTTAATCATGTTTCACATAGAAGGTGATAGGAAATTTTATATTTTACTTAAGATTGTAAGGCCCACTTTCATTACATTTTTCATTCCCAGTGACAGGAGTTTACTGTGCCAGTCAGGAGAAGTTTCTATATAATGATGACTTCTAAGCATTGTAAATTTGAATTATGATTCATGTTTTCATAAGCTGAGAAATACATATTTTTAAAAGCTGATGCAGATGTGGATTACTTAATTTAGACCAAAATTATACCTGGGTTTGCTGAAGTCAGAGAAATACATTTCTGCTAGTAGCTGCCAATTGATCCCGCCGTTATTGCTGTACTGCAGCAGCACACCTTCTTCTCTGCTGTCGGGTTTATTGCATGAAGAAGTCTCTCCTCCAATCTGGATGTAAAACTGTACAAAATCCACCCATGTTGTGTCCAAATCCCAGCTTACCAATTGTCTTTTTCCAGCCTACAATAGAAAGAACAGAGGGACAATAATAATTTTAATTATGGCACCTTCATGATGAATAGGCATATTTAAAGTCCATCACAGATGAATATTACACACAAAATTAAACAACATGGAGGACATTGATATCTGTATCAACTTGGCTTTTTTTGTCTTTCAATTATTCTGCTTGGCCATCCTTTATGTCACTCTGATTTGATCCCACAAGAACTTTATTATTTGATTTCAATACACAATGAAACTTCACAACACAATTTCCACACAAGAATTTAATCTCATTCCCCCATGGTCCCACATGACTTCAGAGGACAAAGAGCAGGTGCTAGATATCCTGAATCAACCTGGGCTAAATTTTTAAGTATTCAGCTTTCTATTTACTGCATGGGGCAGTAAAAAGGCCATTTCACTAGTCTCATTTCCCTGATCAAATCTTGCACTGTACAAGGCTACCCAATCACCTGAAACTGGCTCCTATAATACCATACTCAAAGTCCATCTTCTACACAAGAACCAGGGAGTGGCATTTTCTCTGCATGCTTCAGCTGAATAAGACTTGTTCCTACACAAAACTATATTCTTTTCCCAATAAGCATTGTACATCAGGAGTGTCTCAACTAAAACCTGTGGATTTAGTTTCAAGTTTACCTAAACACAGCTGAGAGAAACAAGGAGCCTTTTAAAACTGAGTGAACAGCTTTTCCAAGTATGCTTTTGAATTTAGGAGGTCAATGTGGTCACTCTGTGTGTGTTCAGAAGATAGAGCATATTCATAGAAAAAAAAGCTTTAAGGTTTAAGAGCCTTTTATTATAACTGAAATTATCCCATAATCCTCTTCCCTTTGTGCCCTGGGGCTTGAGGCTGAACTTGTGGACTTCCACATCACCAGACCTACAAGATGCTGGTATGGAATGTGAAGCTGGCTGTGACAAGGCAGGGCACAGGATGAGAGCAGTGTCCCCAGGGAGGTGACCTGCATGCCCTGCATCTGGCACAGCCCCAGCACAGCATCATGCTGCCACAGCTTTTATAGGTAGGGCAAAGCCATTTGTGTACAGCTGGAGAGATGATGCAGGGATGATATTTCTACATTTATTAAAGCAGCTTCAACCTGGCATCACCCCCCAAAATGGATCAGGACTGTCATCCTGCCTACTCTGTATAATTCCCTTTAAAAAGTGTGTTTCTGTCCATCTCCAAGCATAAAAAGGTTTAAAAAAGGAAAACCAAAATTAAGTTATGACACCTGTGTTTTGAGGGGCATCTTTTGAACTTCTGCCAACCAGGCAGTGTCCCTGCAGGAATGTTAGCTTTGACTGACAGCACTTAGGAGGAGACAAAGGGGAGGGGGAGGAGGAAGGTATTGCCACACCTGGGAGGGGCTGGGATGGCTGGGAGGAAATTACTTCACACTGCAACATTAAGTAATGTTTGTTTTTTTCTCTCTCACTTGTACATTTGGGAACCTTATGACAAATTTCCAAATAAACTTGAGATAAGTAAGTGATGTCATCTAGCTGGACACAGGTAACAAGATTTAGGAGCTGAGATTTAAAATATCATCTGTGTTTTTTAATAAGGTGACAGATGAACTTAAGGGCTGTTCCGTTCACCACCTCTTTGTTCTACACAGCTGAGGGTAAACCCAGCAGAGAGAGATGTTTACTAATTTCTTTCTGTCTTTGCTTGGCTGGTATAACAGCCTGGATGCTGAGCTCATGTGTGGACCCTACCAAATAGGGCACCTTGCACAGTGAGACTGACTGCTGGAAGATGAATTCAGAGGGTCTGAAGTCTTGTTGGCTTGTACCACTGATGACAAGGCAGCAAAACCTGTGAAGAATTCTTTGACTCTCAAAAAGCTCATACAAGATACAACCATACTGATTTAGTCTGGAATAGTTCTTGTTTTGGCTTATTTGGTTGTTTATTCCCAGCTGACACAGGAATTCCCTCCTGGACAGTGCCATGAGAGTGAGAAGAACTCATCCTTGGATGCAGCCCTGAGCTTCTGGGTGCAGCCACGTGGCTCCTGCTGGCCAAGGTGGCACTGATAATCTCTGGGTAGTTTGCTTTCACAGCTTCATTGGAGAAACTGGAATTTGAAACTGTCACCATCAGATGGAGTCAGTAATGGGTACTAAGGATGCAAACACCCTTGCTGTCCCATGAACTGGTGCGTTCTGGCTGGTTGGGGGCACCCAGCATACTGACCTGCAGTGGGACAAGCTCTGGCCCTAAAACTGTTCCAGGTGAGCTTTCCATATCTACACCCCACAGCAGGTGTGCCTGCCAAAGGGGTAATCACAGAACCAGGTAAACTGAGAGAGGGCATGAGTGACATAAAGCCTCAGGGAATTGCTAATTGAAAGAGATCTGAATTGTGAACACACCCACAACTGATTAAAATGAGTTGTAAAACAAAAGCTAGAGGGTTGTCAGAACAAAGCCAACATTAATTCTGGCAGCAGTAATTGATTATGGCAGCAAACATTAGACATTCAAATAAAAAGTGGCTGTTTGAGCAAATGAAAAGAAATGTGAATATGAGCTCCCCAAAACAATACAGAACTGTTTGGCAACTATAAAAATAATTTTTTATTATCTACCAGTATGGCCCCTAGACAGTTTGAGAAAGATCTAAACAGAAATTAAATAAACCACCTTCTGTTGACAGCACACAGACTGCTACTACTCAAGAAATGAGTGATAACATAACCCTTAGAGATCAATAGAAAGAGCCAAGAATTTCTAAATGAGTTTTTCACTCCTCCTTAGCAGGAATCAGAAGAAAGATCATAGCAGGTTAATTCTAATTTAGCAAACTACTTTTGAGAAACTTGGCATAAGGAACCAAGCCAGAAGGAAAAACATCTAACAGGGAAGACAATTATGTATAAAAATCCAATTATCACAATTAGCTAGTTATACTGATTGGTCTATTACGAAATTTTCAGTGCAGAGCTCTATTTCCAGGGGAGCTGGATGTGAGACTATGTAGGAGTGCTGAAAATTATTTCATGGGTTAGATTTTTGTAATGAGGTAAACAACACAGAATTGCACAGCGTTGCATATTGGGTTATTCTTCTGGGACTAATCTGGCTCTCATGACAGCAGTGGCAGTTTGATCAAATCTTTAAAGGAGAAGCACATAGCTGCATTTATACTCTTCCTTTCAATTAAGAACAAAACAAACCTTAGTAATAGACCTGAGGAGCAACAATATAGAAATAAATCTGTGATTACAATGCATAATCTTACGTCTGGTCATAAAGATCTCTTTTTATTTTAGCTATAATTGCTACTAATTAGCAGAATTCCCTATATCTCTGTTCTATTATTTTTTTGTCTGCAAAGTATCCAAGTTATACAAAAGAATATTCCTCTTCAGGTTAATAATTTTCTAAAATGTTTTTTTTCAATAGTTTTGTTCCTGTGACCTCAAATGAAGCTGCTTAAGCCCCTGAAAGCCAACCTTTCCCCATCTCTTACCCAGGACAGTACCGAAGAAACAAATGGGAGCTGCTGGATGCTGCGAACTGAATCTTAAAAAAGAAAATGTCCAAGTAAGACATTGTGAATATACACACTTCCCAGCACACTGGCAGTTTACTACCTTTCATTACAGCTGCTATTTCTTGACTACGCAGTGCATGTGTCTTTCCCTATCTCTTTTGATTGCTTTGTTCTTTACCTGCAGAGCACAGCTGGGCCGTTTAACACACTTCTAATATCACGTGCAGCTTTCTGCCATCTCCCTTTTCTTTGCCTCACAGCCACATTATGCTCCACAGAAACCTGCAGTGTGTGCCTTTATCAGTGCCCCAGCCCCCAGTAAGTACCTTGTTGAAGTAGAGTGAGGAGCCAGATGAGATGACCCCACAGCCCTCCTCAGGCTTGACGACCTCTCCCCCAATGATTTCCTGCCACTCCGTCTTCAGGGTATCTGGGTTCTCAAAATCAGACATGATGGTTGAAGAAAGGGGATTTTCAGGCTGACATTCAGTACCCCGAAACCCTGAATCACACCTGCAGGGAAGTGTAAACATAACAAGTTTTAAGGACTTAATTTGATGCTGGCAATTAGTTAAGGTAAGTACACTGACCTTAGAGAATTCGATGTGGACAAGCATAATTGAAAACAAAAATCATTCTGGAATTGTGGTTTTGTGTTGTGGAAACAAACCAGAATAACTGGAAAATGGAAAATTGGAATTTTTTTTCTAAAATAACCCAAACCCCCGTGGTGTCCAGAAAGTTTGAAGCTGGCAGGGAGTAGCAGTGTGTGTCCTTGGTGTAGCACCCATTCTGACAGTGGCTGCCAAGCAGAGCTCAGCTGGTCCCTGGCACCCTTCTGACTCAGCAAAGCAGCTCTGGCTCTGAGCCGAGGCTCTTGTGCAAAGGGCTGGAGTGGCCACCAGGACACCTGCAGCAGGGCAGCCCTGTGCCACTGAAAGCTCTTCCAGTGCTTGGATCTGCCAAGGGTACGCGTTCTTGGACAGACTGGTGTGGAGCAACTGGCTGCTAATGCTGCTTGAATGGTCAACCCTGCACAGTGCTTTTGTTTTTTTAATTTTTAATGCAAAAACAAGAACAACAGCCAAGAAAAGGAGAGTATGGAAAATAGTAGGGTGCCAGAAGTATCAGGAGAGCATTGCTAGGAGGGCGTGACAAATGCCTCATACCTGCAAACCCCGTGGTCACACCAGCCATGCCCACTGCACATGTTGGGACACTGCTGGCCAATGTAGATGTTGTCCAGAGCCCACTCATCCTGGGCTGTGTAGTAGCACTGACTCCAGCGGAAACGTGTGGCACTGGACCTTAAAATCAATAACAACTCATCAGTTTTGGATTCTTTACAGAATGGCGGGAAAAGAGGTAAAATGTAACCAAAAAAAGAAAAGAAGTTAGTATCCCATAGTATCCCAATCACAGCCTAGGCTGCAAAGGCTGGTGAAATCAAAGAGAGATTCTTGCATTAAATTAACTTTCTAGATGATGCCACTCACTGCACAGGGCTACATAATGAACTTTCCAGTGACTGATGACATTTCTGAGGAAGAGCACATTGCAGGGATTTGGAGAATTATTTTAAGGCAAACCTAGCTATGAATATTACTGGATTTTTATTGTGTTATGGTTGCAGAATTGGAAAGGTGTATCTAGGGCATGACTTTGTTTTTTATATTTTTGGTCACAGTTAACAGGTCATAAACTGTCTAAAGAGGTTTCTCCTGATATTTATTATTTAAACAATTATTAAAGTTCTTGAGTGTAAATGAATACCAACTATTTCCATTCAACAACAGTTGAAATTTTTCTTGGATATATATATTTTTTTTTTTGTCAGGATGGTTCTAAAGTAGATTTTGCTCACATATCACTGGTGACATTGACAGCAGAAGTTTTTGACAACGATCCTGTTTCATTGCACCTATTTTTTTCTACCCTGCAAGTAGCTTGCTCTTGGCCAACAATCCAAAATCTGTAACATCCAAGGTTTGTGGTGGGGAATCATCAAATTAAATTTCTTGCCTAACTAAGCTCTGTATATTTGTAATATTCTTCAAGCACAAACCCTTGCTTTAGCTTCTCCTTTCTAAATAGTTTTATCTTCAACAGTTTTTTTTTTTTCCTGTACAGTAGTGAATTCAGCTAATATTACCCATTAAATATGCTCAGTGTTGGCCCTTTAGGAGACTGTCCAATGCAACATTGGCATTTTCCATGGGAGTGACTCCTCCTAGCCAAACCCAGCCTGACATCCACCATCCTCAAAAACCAAGGCTGGAAAAGAAAGTGAATCATGAGAAAAGCAATCTCTGTTATCATCAAGCCTTTTCAAGCTGCCCTGCCAAACGGTGCACATCCAATACAGACATTGGCTGGTGGCCACTCCTAAATAGGGGATACAGAGATTCTCCACTCTGTGCTTGTGTCAGAATGAGATTAAGAAAAATAGGTTGCATGTGAAGTGAAACAAAGATGGGAAATTGTTCATCATGATGGAGCAAAAGGGGCTGTGCTGGCTGCATACCGGGGTGGTGGTGGCAATGTGGGCACTGAGGCTGGATTGCATTGTTGTGGAGGGGTAGGACAGGGAAAGCAAGGCTTTGAAGAGAACTAAAAATCCAGTTTCAAAATGGGGTAGGGCTGTGTCCGGCCAAGGGCTGGTTGGGGGTGCTGAGGATGAGAAACAGGCAGCTCCTATTAGAAGCTTCTTTTCTAGCTTGTTTCTGAGCCATATGGTTACTTTATGATGGCACAGGATAAAATGCTGTTACTCTACTTGGAGATACAAAGCTTTTTCCCCACCCCCAATAATTTATGTAGAATAAGACTTATTAAAATGAATATTGTAAAGGTGGCTGAGCCACCTGCTCACACGTATGGAAGTGAAGAAATGAATAGAGCAGGCCTGTGCAGCTGAAGAGGACAGAGTGGCAGAGCAATTAGCCACTCTGGCACATATGAGAAGATTGGTACATCTATGGATAAATTTTTAAAGTACCAGCTACAAATTTCTTTAAAAAGCATGTGAAGCTGCCCAAGGGCTTGATTTATAATTGAAATGACCCTTGTTGCCTGTTTTAAGTATCTGTTTGATATTGCAAATACTGTAAGCATTTTTACAGCTCTCAGAGTTAATCTGCAGGGGCAAATCTGCTGATTAAATACTCCCTCCGGATATAATGTATTGATGGGTTACATTACAAGAGCTATGAATTATCCATTAAAAGTGTGCAATCCCAGTAATCAGCACACAAAGGACTTCCCAAGCTTGTGAGGGCACAATGGGCAGTCAATATTGACTGCAATTATTTACTGTTTATTTTTGGAGTGCTCTGAAGTCAGCGCACATCACTTTGGTGCTGAGGTTCATGTTCCCATCAATGGCACCACAGAGAGCCCTGACAGAGGCTGTAGGCTCTGGAAGGAGCTGTAATGACTAGTGTTAACTCTAATGTGTGCTGAGGAAAATGACAATACTGAAACCAAAGAATGGTGTTAGAGCAGGCAAACACATCCCCTGTGAACTCCCAGCACAGTGAAACTGTGTCATGTTATTTTCCCAGCTAGCAGGAGGGAGAGCACTGTGTTTGGGCACCCCTGTTTTTCATCGGGGAGGGTGTGTGGGTGGAGTTGGGGTGTGAGACCCTGCAGCCCTGGGGTATTACAGACAACCAGGGGAGATTTACAGTGGTGCAGAGGCAACTTCACCATGCCATGGAAGTCTCATGGTGCCCAACAAGTGATGGTGCTCCCTAAAAACAGCTTGATGTGGCATTTATGGCATTGCCTTGGCCGCTCACTGGCTGCTGCCAGGTGCACATGGCTCTGAAGGGCAAATGTGCAGGTGCATCAGGGCTGGTTCAGGTACATCAGAGCTGTGCAGGTACATCAGGGCTGTGCAGGTACATCAGAGCTGGTTCAGGTACATCAGGGCTGGTTCAGGTACATCAGGCCTGTGCAGGTACATCAGGGCTGTGCAGGTACATCAGGCCTGTGCAGGTGCATCAGGGCTGTGCAGGTGCATCAGGGCTGTGCAATGCGTCAGGGCTGGTTCAGGTACATCAGAGCTGGTTCAGGTCCCTGTGCAGGTACCTCAGGTCTGGCTCTGGGCACAAGGCTCACTCCTGACCTACACCAACAGTGGGGAGAGCCCAGCCCTGTGCAGTGACAGAGGACACCTCTGTGCCCAGGGGAGAACAGCACCTGGAGCCCCAGCTGAGGACATCCCTGTGCAGCTCTGCCTTGGGGCTGTTCCAGGGCTGGGTGTGCACAGAGCTGCTCCTGCCCTTTGCTCAGGATCATGTCTGTTTCCCCTGACCAAGATGTTCCCCTGGAGAGTGTCACTGTCCCATTCCTGCTGCCACCCTGCCAGGTGCAGAGCTCCATCTGCCTCCTCCGGTTCCAGATGTTGGCTGCACATCAAGCTAAGGGAGCAACAGCTCCACTTGTTACTTAGAGGTTGCCCCCACCGAATGAAGTGATTGTTTCTCTCATTTGAGGGGAAGGGAAGAAGGGACAGGCTCATTACCACCTGGAGATAAACGTGTTGCCCAAATGGAGGCGTGTGCAGCAGCTGGGGGCTGGGGACGGTCCCCAGGGAGCCACATGCCAGCAGGGAGGAGTTATTTTTATCTGCAGACAAACAGCTCTCCCCTGGGGACAGCTTTGCCACCGTGGGAACCCCACAAGGGGCTGCCCTCCCCTTTCCCCCCAGCCTCTGCCAGGGGTCCTGTGGGAAGCAATGCCACTGTTACAGGGCTGTGGGCAGGGACAACTGTATGGATTCAGAGTCCTCCCTGGGCGAGGGATAATGCATGTTAGGCTGAAGTGACAATCGCAAAAGCAATGCTGCTGAAAAACCCATCCCGCTCGCTGCTTTTGAAAGCTCTCCAAGGCTGCTCTGCATCTCAAGGTAACAACAGCTTAAGAGGATTATGCTGTTAAAAATGGTAATCAACCATTGAAAAAAGCCATGTTAATTAAGAAAAGAGAATAAGGAGATGAATGTCAGCTGCATCCTCAGTGATAAAACACTGCTTTTCTGGGCAGTCGCCGTTTGGGCGTCTATTGAAATGGGAGGTGTGCACTGAGGAGCTATGAAAGCATTTCTTACAAGCAAAAAAAACTTCCCTAGTTCCTCATAGTTTCTCCTTTTTTTTTTTTTTTTAATGCTACTAGAAAGCAATCTGGCTCTCTAATGACATTATATCTAACTCAGGTTGATGTCAAATAAAAGTCATTTTTGTTGTGTGACATTTTACATAAGCACAAGGAAATCATGTCCCAGAAGTACTGTGAGTGGAATGATGTACTGTTATAAAATTTTTCTGATATGTGACTTAAAATAAAATCACTGCCTTCCCTCCTGATATTAAAAGCCTTAATGATTTAATGCAAATTTGTGGCTGGTAAAATTATATTTGCTACCTTCTGAGTTACCATAATTACATTTACCCAATTATCCTGAAGGTCTCATTCAGTCATTAGGTGTTGATTTGTTTATGAAGTCAGCAACTGACAGCTGCTTGTATCTCATTAAAGCCTGTTCATATGTAAATGCCTTGCATAAAACTGAAATTAATTTTCATCAGTGTTAGAAATGTTCAGTTCAAGTACAATACAATTTCAGCAAGCAGGTGCTTACATTTAATTTCTTCAATTCAAGTCTCATTCTTGCAGCAGGCTTCCTAAACCAAAATCTCACATAACTTAGGGACCTTGTAAACTCATGCTTGCTGGATGCAGAACATCTACAGATCTGCAGAAATACCAGCACTCCCAGAAAGTTTTACAAGAGAAATAGGTGCTGTTATGAACAATTTTCCAGCTGCATGAGCACGGTGCCCCAGCCTGACACTTCCCACGCGCCCAGGGTGCAAACCCTCAGCTGGGAGCTGTGCATCCAGGGATAAAAGCTCCAGCAATCACACAGGGCTGTGCAGGGGTGTGAGGGCATGCTGAGGCCAGCAAGGGCCAGAACAAGGCTAATGAAACATTCCTGAGACCTCTTTTAGGTGCTTGGCTTGCCTATACAGTAAGCACAGGACAGGCTGGGTGTGTGGCAGCCTTTGCCTCATGTGGGTGAAACAGAAGGTAGGTCCAGAGATGTGTCCCTCTCACCCCAGCTTTGGGAAGGCAGAACACCTGGCTCTGCCTCTGCACTGTTCTTCCATTGCTAAGGTTTTGCCTCTGTGTGGTGGATGCAGGTGGGGAAGGGATAGGAGGAGGAGGGAGAGCACCCCAAAGAGGAGCCCTACAGAGCACATTCACTGCCAGGCACCCGGAACAATGCTCTCTGTGTGCCTGGGCTGGCAGAGGAGAGCTGCACATCAAATTGTCACCAATAATGCCCAGGTTTTGGAAAGGCAGAAACTTGCTCTCTGCTCACAAGCCTGCTCTAAAAACCTGTAAAAAATCCCCTCCCAATCTCAGTCCAAAGGAACTGTTGAGCCCTTAACCTGCTCTTTGCCACTGGAAAGGAATGTTAGAAACAGGGGAGAGGGGTGAGAGAGACACGTGTGGTGTGCTGGATTGCATTTGATGGGGAACAGCCATCCTTCCTCTTCACCCTGATAACACCATAGCACAGCACAACTCAGAAAATGGCTTTTATGAAGAGCAAAGAAATTTTCAGTGGTAATTTGTACCTTAATTACAAACAAAAGGGATGCTAACAGACGGGAATCCCTTCAGATACAAGACAGAGTGTGAAATATTTATGATTTGTGCACAGCATAGAACAGGAACCCGGCTATTACTTCATGATAATTTCTCCCTACAGTCTCCTAAATTAAAATGGAGTTATATGCTTCTGTCACCTTGTATGCTGAGAAAAATTAGTAGATCCTAAAGAAAAAGAGGGCCACAACATTGGTATCATCAAATACACAATGTATAATAACTTGAGTACGTTATATATTTTATAAATTAGAAATAACAGCCTACTTTGGAGTGTAACCCAAAACACTGTAGATGCTTTTTAAATTCCTAAGTGCCTATGTGAATCTGTGATTTTGTGTATGGTGGCACAAAATGACATGTAAGATTTAGTACATTATAATCTGACTACAAAGCAGTTGTTTGTAGACTTACTTGCACCATTTGGTATTATCTGATATGATATGTTCTAAGGATTCAATATTTGCCTTTGATGTTTTGCCTAGAAATAGGAAATTCTGAATATTGGCTGTACAGCAAAAAGTGCCAGTGTCTTGAAAGAAGGTATCATTGTGGCGTGATTGATAGAAACAGGCTGTGCTGAGGCCATGCAGAGTGCAAAAAACATAATGATGAAGGATGGGGAAATACACTGATGACTTAATCTGAGCAAGCTCTCATTGCAATTGCCATGATGGATTCAGGTCAAACATAATCAAAATGTAACTCTAATTGCAATAATTAAATTCTCAAATGAAGGATGCCCTGAAGATTATTGGGATTTATGACAACATTTTTATTTGTATGGTATGATAAAGATTTAAAAATAAACAATGAAAGAGATAATTTAGTGATTAAAAAATTTTAGGGGAGGCAAATCAAGTTTGATTACAACAAGATGAATAGGCTTTCTGATAATTTTTGTTTCTCCTTTTTTTTTTTTTTTGCATGAGAGAATGTTATTTTTTAAGACAAGCTATAAAAAGAAACAAGAGTTAAAAAATTCCCAGAAATGAATCATTAGTTATTGTTCATACAGGGCTTTGGTCTGAAGATGTAAACAATAAGGAATGTGCAAAATAAAAATTAACAATCCAAATAAAGCCTTCCTCCAATAGGGCATTTATAGACAAGTGCCACTATTTTTGAAAAGTCTGAACTTTATTAGGAGAGTCAGAGTATGTATTAAAAACAATCTTAAACAATAGTTTCTGTTGACTTCACCAACTTTTATTCTCTAATAACTAAGGAATGCATTTTATGGGAAATACCTGAGACTGGGTCAGCCCTGGCACTCTACCTATTGACTTGAGTATGACCTGCAGACAACTTGAGGTTTGTCACAGCAATTGATGTGACAAATTGTCTGCACAACACTCCCCCCCGCCCTTCCCCCCCACAAAAAATGTTTAAAGATAGGAAATAAATGCTTACCAAGTCTTCTGTGGTAAAAGAACAGTGATTCTCCTCCACTGAGTGAATTCACTGGAGTGGTAAATACTTGCTGATGTAAACTCCTGACAGCTTGGCATACTGGGAAGGCATTCCTTAAAATAAAACATTTCAAAACTAGATTTAATGTTGAGGAATAATTGGGAACAGAAACAAGGGTCAAACAGTCACAGAACCAGGAGCTTGTCTGGGTCCAGATGTTGGAGTGAAAGACACAGAAGAGAAAATTCCTGGCATGATGTGGAGAAGTTTCTCAGAAAACTAGTAGTACAGTTGAGGATGGAAGAAAGCCATATGAATCTATTTAAAGAGTTTAGTATTCATGACTGGCAATGTTTTGCTTTCCTCCATGAGGAATGTCTATCTCCCTGTTTTTACTATCTTCACCCCAGCATCCACCATGGACTATGAAGTAAGGATATAAGATCACTATGAAAGTGACCTCCAGACTATCATAAAGGTCATTTTAGAGACCTATTGTGAGGCTTTTCCTGGCCATGCTGACTGGCCCCACACCTCCATCTGCAGTGGGCAGCAGCAGTAGGAACAGACAGACACACACCAGAGGGCCCAGCCACAGCCTACTGAAGCTGTGTCTTTGGGCCCTTCCCAAGCTCTGCAGCAAGTGCTGTCAATTCTTCCCTCCTGCTTCTAGGACTATTTCTGCATTTAACTCAGATTCCTGTTGAGGTCTGTTTCCCAAATTCTATTTTTTTTTTAATTCAGAAAATATTATCATTGTTGCATCTTTTTAATATTAAATATAAATTAAGTCCATTATCCCAGCTTCTGTTTTCTAGCACTGCCCTTCCAATGTAATTTCATTTTTTGCAATATTCCATTAATTTATTTCCTCTTTGCCAGAACAAAAAAATGGCTTTTGAGGTATTAATAAAGTGCTTGGAAGTTACCAACCTACATGATCCTCTCCTAGCTACCAGTTCAGAGTCCCTTCTGCCCCTTCTGCCACAGCACAGCATCTCCTGACCATCCCCACGTGCCCATTTCACTGGTCACTGCTGTGCTTATCCCCATGAATGGTATCAGGTAGGAGAACAGACATCTGCTCATGCAGGCAGCCTACTTTGACTGTTCTGAAACTAATAATAAAGCAGCGACTCTCTACAGAAGTTATGGAAATTAAGAATATTTATATAGTTAAATTGTACAGTAATAGTTATGTATTAAATATGAAGAAGGGCAGTATATATTATTTTACAGAGAAATTTATTGCTCAAATATCTTAGAGTATTAAATGAAGATCTGAGACCTTATTCTGTTTTTTTTGTTTTAGTTGATTTTCTAAAGGCTTAGTTTCCTTTCCAGCAATTTTCAAACATTTTTTCATGATTCATCTCCCCTAAAAGATTATAGGAAACTGGATCTAATAAAGATCAGTGATTGCAAAGCAAACAAAAATTTCAAACATTTTCATTAATTAGTGTTTTGTTTATTTGCCAGGTTATGTCCTTGAAATATACTACAAATACTCTTTTATCATAGCAACATGGGTGGTGTGAGAGAAATTATTTGGCTGCATGTTCTCTCTGAATTCAGCTCCACTGAGCAAGGAGAGGAGCACTAAAATCTGAAGCTAACTTATCTTCCATGGATGCCAAGCACAAACCCCAAACACCCACTGCTAGGAACTATTCTTGGACACCAAAATGATGATGCTTGCTAGGTATACAAGACATGAACAGGGCTTGAAATATATGATTTATAGCTTTTGTCTGGATTCTGTTTAAGATAAGAAATCATTATTTGGATTTTCAGAGTTTAAAAATTCATGTATTGCCATTTCTTTATTATGCCCACCAAAGTAAATGTGGCAAAACACAACATGGCAAGGGTAACCAGGCAAAGCTTGAATTGCTCGTAGAAGGTTTGGAACTTGACATACAAATCCTTTGGTGAGTCTTTGCAGAGCAGGCAGTGAAAAGGCAGCAGTACAAGTTCCCTGACACCCTCTGAACCTGCTCAGAGGCAGCCAAAGGACCTTGGTTAGTTCCCCGAGTCCAGGGAAAGTCCAGCTTTTGATCTGAGAGGGAAAACAAGAGCATGAGCTACGTGCTGCTCGCATTTGTGCTGAGGCAGCACGGAGGCACCCGGGGGAAGAGCAGCCAGGGCTGCTGTTTGCACTTCAGCAGAGTGGGGGAACAGGGTCGGTCACTCCAGCCTGGACTGTGCCTGAACCGGGCTGGGAGATGAAAGGCTCTGCCTTACAATCCCCTGAAGGAATGTGCTTCCATTTACCAAATGGCTGTGCACGAGGGCAGAAAGAATGTCTATCCATTTAAATTCCAGGAAACAGCAGATGCATTTTGCTTAGAAAAACAAAGCAATAGCACAGGAAAGATCTCAGCCATTACCCCATGGCTCTAACTGTGGCCCAATTTTTTTCTCAGCCTTTGTCCATTCCTGTCACTATTTTGTTTTCCAGGCTTTCAGACACCTTTCTTCCAAATATTACGAGGAACAGTCTCAATACCTCTATTAGTAATTTTGACTGATTACAACAGAGAATTTATTTACGGAAAGGTGGAAAACATCTTTGTTCAATGCCAAAAGCGTATTTCAGACTATTTTTGTATAAAGCAGAGTTTATGGAAGACAACTGTCCTCACCGCCAGCCTCACCTCCTGAACAAGATGCCATGTGAGGCCATGGTTGGTGGAGTACTCCAGTTTCACCTGGTTGTCCATATGCGGGGTAAAGGCCTGGCCACAGCCCATCACCAGGTTGAACTGTATCATATAGGAAGCTCCAATCTGCATGGACTGGGTCTCCACGTAGCGCATGCTAGAGGCCAGCTTTGAATCTCCTGTAAAACTGAGAGATGCAAGGGCAGAATTAGGATGGATCCCCAAAATAATTCAAAAAAGAACATTTTGGTTCTGGGTTAAATACAGTTGTGCTTCTTTCTTCTGTAGACTGGCACGTGGCATGAGACCACGCACAGAAGAACTTTTCTGCTGGTACTTCTGCAAATTACCAGGAAGGTCTTGATGTATCCCAGAATGTGAAACACTGAATTATTCTGTTAGTTCTTACTACATGCTTTTTATATTAAGGATCAAGTTAGGATCTAGCAAAGGGCAACATAAGGAAAAAACAACATAAAGAAAGTTCATTTCCCTGGGTGTCCATTGCCTAAGGTCATGCCACAGTCAGAACTGTAATTTCATTCTAATATTGGACAGTTAAGATACTCTGAATCTAGTTTAAAATACTCTTATTATCTACACTGTTAACTTTATTGATTTTCCTATATGCAATTCATTCACTGACTTGTGCAATTCATTCACTTGACTGTTTTTCAGAATTATTCTTCTATTCTCAGCTTCTTTTCTGTAGAGTGTACTGATATAAGATTTATATTTTCCAGCAGATTGAAAAACAATAGTAATGTTACACATATATTTTGCAAGGAGCCCAGTTATCATATATATAGTAATACAATTTATAGCCTGAAATTCCAAGATATTTCATTTCAAATGCAGGTTTTTCTTCTATGCAATACTCAAAAGAAAAAGGAAACAACCAAATTCAAAACCTCAAGTACAACAGAAGCATAAGAAGGAACTAATAACAACTGAAACATTGAATCCTGCTCACTAGGCATCAAAACAGAGTATTTTAATGAAAGTTCACATAGAATGAAAATTGCCTCCCTCTGCTTAGTTTGAGATGTCTACTTAGTGTCTTCAGAAATAGTCTAGTCCTTTCAGCTTCAATATTTTCTATGACTATTCTTAAATGTAAACAATTTAGAAAAGGGATTGGCTCTTTTTAAAGAAAATCACTGCAAATCATCATGGAAAAGAAAAAGCTACATTCAGTACAGGGGTGGTGAAGAGAATAATCTAGTTCAAGGTTGCTCTTATGATTGAGTAAGCTACAGTTTATTATCTTAAATAAGGAGTCATAATCTTTAAATACAATACAGAAGAACATATTAGCTTCTACTCCTGTAAAATTCAAGGTTGTGACAAAGTGAGTGTGAGGACAAGGAATACAAGTCAGTGTCACTTAGGACTCTTTTGAATGAATTCACTGACCTACATTGTTTTCTACAGAGTCCTTTCCAGAGAGAGCACTTATGCCATAAATGTCAGCATCCTGCCTTAAAGCTTTAGAAGAAATTACTGAAAGCTGACATTAGTTTTGTCATTATCAAATTTCTGTTACTTGGCATAAGTTAAGATCCTGTCTGTTTTTTACTCTCTGGCCTTACTTCTGTGACTTGGTTTCCTAAAGATGATCCAGGTCATGATTATGAAATTTTTCACTTTGTCTTGTCACTCAGCAGCCCAAAGTGACTGTGTGTGGACACTCCCTTCACTGCCAGGGCACAAGGGCACTGTCACAGACAGCTGGACTGGAAGGCAGTAGGTTATCTTGGAAAACTGAACTGTTTGTGCTTTCAGTTGGTGTTGTCAGTGATTTTCTTCTCAATAGGAAGGATAATTTTAAGTTAAGAGGAGGATATAATGTGCACTCATCAGCAGTACAGTTCCCTATGGTTTGTGGCTTTGTGGTTAGATCTGAATGCATCTCAAAAGGACTTGTTGGTTAATGCCTGAATTAGTTTTTCTTCTAAACTTTATCTTTTATTTCATAAAATGACAAAAATCCTCAAATTTAAAAGCTAAAGCTGATTTGATCTGACCCAGGCTGAAGCCCTGTTGGGAAATCTGTGCCAATACAACCAGGCTCTTCAGGTATCAGCCAAACATGTGCAGTGTAATCAGCTGAAAGTTATGTGTAGCACTGCTTTGGAAGAGCATTTGGCACTGCACACAAAAACCTGGGCATAGCAGCACACCACAGTTACCTAAAGCTTATCTGAACAGAATAAAGGAGTTGAAACTCAACAATTTGATGAAACATCTGCCCAGAAGTTGTCTTCCCAAAGTAATAGAAGACAAGTAAAGGACTTCTAGTGGAAAAAAAGGGCAAAGAATTTAGTGCAACATTTTGCTCATCTTCACAAAAATTCCCTTTATTCATTGCTACTAAATAAAATGAGAAAAAAAGAAGTCTTAAACTCTAATATTTTCTTTCTAGTGGCATTCTGGTAATGATTAAAATATTTTAAATTTAAGTGTTCATTTTAATTTAATATCTTAGCCACTGGATTTTGTAGACAATATATTAAGTAAGTATATTAAGTAAGTTAAAAAGTCAAACCAGCTCTTTAAAATGCATATTAAAGAAATGTGTAAAAGGAAGATAGTGTTGAGATGCAGACAATATGTGGTGCTCTATAAGAAGCTCTTTTGAGGGAAGGAAATCACATTACAGGTACACAAAGTTCTTTATCATCCACATTTTGCCTCCAGCTGAACACAAGTAGCATTAAAGTTGTGGGCTCCACCTCGTCCCTTCTTTGCTCTCCAGATCTCTCATGTGTGTGGTTAGGGGTATGCTCTTTTGCTGGAATACCAAATGTTTTCTTTGTTCTGGGAGCCACATAGCTGGAATACCTTTCCAGAATTTGTAAAAGATGAAGTAATGTCCCTGGCGTCACAATAATTAACTAAAAAATCTTCAGAAATGAGAATGCAGAGGCCTCATTTTTGTATAAATTTGTTGCTGTGAGTGGGTTTCTGGCACGTGTATAATTAGACCTGCAGAGGCACAGGAACAATACCCATAGGTGCCCTCAGAACAATCACTCTCCCTCCAAGCACTGCCAGCTAATTGGTACTTCTGGGAATGGTATCACAGTCAATGTCAGCCAACCTGCATTGCTCCAAACTGCTCTGAGATCCCCAGAGTTACCATCTTTTCAAGGCTGGTACTTTTAGGAATACTGAAAAGCCACATGGATGCAGCTTGTTTTGTAAATCCGCCTTGACTGAAAATATTGACACAACGGCCCAACGCTCGCAGCAGACACAGCTTTGCTTCCATCAAAAGCAGGGATGTTTGGCTTTTCTGCATCACATCATACCTGCTTTGCTAAATAATTCCTAAATGTATTAACATCATTAATATCATTAAGTCAATTACCTGAAAGAAACTTTCTGCATCATACCTGCTTTGCTAAAAAATTCCTAAATGTATTAACATCATTAATATCATTAAGTCAATTACCTGAAAGAAACTTTCTGCATGTTACAGAGTAACAATTACTCTAAAGAACAAAACATTTAAGACACTGGTAAACTACCAAGCTGATGTAGGACCACTGTATGATATTGCTCCATAAACATAGCTCATGACAAGACAGGTTTACAGTGTTCTTCTAGGCTTCTCCAGGGGCACTGGGACACTCTATTGTTTGCTACACTGAGTTAAATCATGATGCTGTAATCTGACTGAAGACAGTTTATTTACATAAAGCTATTTTATTTGTGTCCAGATGAATACATGTATATATAGTTAAATAAAGCTATTTTATTTGTGTCCAGATGAATACATATATATACATATATATATATATATATATATATATATAAATATATATCTCTAAAGTGTTGGAGATATATATATTTATGTATATATATCCTTTTCAATATTTAAATGAATTTCAGCAAGTCGTTGTTTATAGCCTATAATACTCCAGAGACAATTGGTTCAAAATTTTGCCTGAATATGAGCATTTTGGAGAAGTAATGAATTAATGTACATCATCAAGCACTTAATTTTAAAGTGTTTCAGAGTCCTTACAGTACAACCAATAC
This sequence comes from Calcarius lapponicus, assembly GCA_039654755.1. Lineage (NCBI taxonomy): Eukaryota > Metazoa > Chordata > Aves > Passeriformes > Fringillidae > Calcarius > Calcarius lapponicus. Next base: position 3,684,780 of record CM077463.1, read on the forward strand.
ACTTGATGTAATAAAGGATCCATTCTGAAACCAAATGATGATGGTGGCTATCAAATAAAATGACTGTTCAGACATAGACCATGAAAATACTCAAGAATCACCTTTGATCAAAACATATGTTTATCAACAAACTTTTTTTTTTTTAATTAAGCCAGGTATGGAAAAGAACAGCCTGCTTCTTAATAAAATTTTTAAAAATCTCTGTCCTCCGTTTTTTCCAATTTTAAGGATAAATGTTTCTTGCTTACAGGTTCTAAGGCAGGAATGGAGGCCTAATAGACGATTAAAAGCAATTCTGTGAAAATGGGTCTGGGGATGCCACCCTGTAAAATGATTGATAGTGTATTTCCCATAGTTGTACTAATGAAAAAGCTGTTGTCAGGCTGTTCTCAGGAGGACGGTGTCAGTGCTACTGCAAGATCTGCTCGTGAGTTAGAAACTCATGAGTTAGAAAATGAGAACCAAATGGACTCACAGCTGGGAAAACCCAACAATAATTAATTTAACTAGCAACCATTTGTACAGACTTTGTGTAAGTTTAAAAATTTCCCTTGAGAGGAGCAAGGTCAGTGAAGGATAGAATTCATGTTTTCCAATGATAATGAAAAATACTTAGACATAAATAGTGAGGAAGGTTTTGATTCTATATTTGATGCATGGAAACTTCAATGTTTCTACTATGACTGAGCACTACAAACCCTAGTCCATCCCCATATGGGATGGAGAATCTAGCTTAGTGTTATTTAGATTCTGATTTAGAGTCATGGGAGGAAAAGAGAGGAACCTCTGCTATCTTATCTGCCCTCCTCCCCATGATAAACTGGTCTTAAAAGTACAAAGGGAAAACAATGTCATTAAAAGGCTTTCATTCCAACTCTTTGATAAGGAAGATGCAAACAGTTTGAGCCCTAACATGTTGTTTCATTTTAATGAGCAGCGAGTACCTTCCTTGTCCTTATTAAAGTGGTTAATGGTGCTTCTACTGCCTCATTATCAGTGCTAGGACACATTTGGTGTTGTTCATACTGCTAAGCCAACTCCTTTCAGTCTGACAGATGATCAGAAAGTCAAATCAGATTGCTCAGAGATACTTGTTAATAAAATTCCAACAGTGTTTCTCTGAGTGTCCATGGGGATGCTAAAATTATTTTATTTTCTTCAGGTTTTCTATAATTACTGTGATTGTACTTTCTCCAAAGAAATATATCTACGCCAATTAAAACTATACTGGGTTTATAGGTTGATGAGACTAGCATGAAACTGTTATTTGGTTTTAATCAAAACACACAGATAAATTGAGCTTCCCTTGTATTAATTCCAAATGTTACATTCAAATGCTCCAGATTTTTTTTGTGAAGCATGCTAATGTTTTAGTTAAAAAAGCATATTTTTATGCAATCCTAATGATTTTTTGTTTGTTTTTCCCTTCTTTTGCTTCTCTTGCCTTTATTTCCTTTGAGGGGTGTGATGTTTTCTTGCTTTTGTTTCTAAATACACAGCATATTTGAGACCTAATTGCAATATGTCATAATGCTGATCAGAGTGCAAATGACTAAGTGTATGCAATACCAGACAAAGCAACTACAAATGGATAATGCCTATGTTCTGCTGCCTTTTGCTTTCTGGATTACAATATAAGGGCTATGTACACGGATCTGAACATCACTTACAAAATATTCAGAGTCTGTACTTAACATTCTATTTCATTACCTGCATATCCATATTAACCTGCCTGGATTTGAAGTGAAGATTATTAAACATTTCTGAATTCTTTTCTATTAGGGTATTCTTTAAATATTTCATGGAAAAAGAATGCTACATTCAATGTTCCTATCAAACATAAATCTACGCAGTGAGGTGAAAAACTTACTGCTAATTGCAATGAGATTAGTGACTGTATTTTTGTCCACAATTTGAGGATAAGACACATTATTACTCTGAATAGCTGCCAGAGGAATGCATTTGCAGCAGTCACTTGATCCTTAGCAGGATGAATAGACAAGGAAAACAAAAGCAGAACAGGAAAGAATACATGTTTCTCACCAGAGAGTCCAATCATGGCCACAGTAGGGCTGAACATTTCCCAGGTAGAAGCCCAGGGACTGTGTGACTTCTACCAGGTTGGTGAAGTCCAGACTGATGCTGTTGAAAAGCACAGAGGTCATGATGATTTCATCGATTGCCCACACGTCTTCGCCTTGAGAAGAGTGATATGGCTGCCACCACCTGAACTGAATGCCAACCTGCCTTGCATCTTCAGGCAGCTCCACTGAAATTATTCTGGAAAACAAAACAAAGTCATTATTGCCAGTTTTTCCTGTTTGTAATAATTCCATGGGGATGTGCTTTCGGTAACTTTTCCTTACAGACCCTAAAAATCATGGGGTAAATTTGACCCACAAATACCATAGTATCTGCTGGTATAGCTGCTACCAGTGACAGGGACAGGGAATTGTAAGTTCTCTTGGTAATCAGTTCATTTACTGAAAACCAGGCATGTGCAAAAGCCACCAGAAAGAGTTTCTACCAAATTTGTAATTTTTGCTTCCATTGTGGACCTCTCAGTAAATTTAAAGGTGTAAATTAGCAAAGGAAAACTGACAAGGATTTAAGAATTCCATATCCTGAAGATCTGCATCTTGTAAACATCTGCATTCCCCACATAGCATTGATATCATTCTAATGGTGCTCTGTCCTAGAAGAATCCATCCCTGTAAATCGCCACAATCAAGTGGAAAAGGTTCATCATGTCAGACAGTGTGATTATGTGTAGTCCTTTTTGGCAGACACTCCTTCTTTGTAGCTGCATAGAGATGCAACTGGAGGTGAGTCCCAGGTGCTTCTGGTATGCAAGGGCACCTGATTTGTCATGGCAGCTATGTCAACACACCTAGAATTGAAAAACTGCAAAGAAAATTAAGAGAATGATCTGATTTCCAGGAGCAATTTTCATACACTGCAGAAGGGAGTATACATTAATTGCCACAGAAATGACACCTTCTTGAAAGCCCCATAAATCACTAAGACCATGGCACCCCACACAGCCACATCAGCTGTGAGACAGACTGGCAACAGGGACATTTGTCTCCATTGGGGCACAATTACTTGCTGGCTAAAGGGTTTTCAGCCAGCTCATCGTGTAGCTGTTATTTTTCTTCCTCTGTTAGAGGAAATGTGCATAAAATGAAATATCAGGTAAACAGAAAGCATCTTTTTTTACTTCAGCACCAAATTCTTTTCATACTCAAGGCTTTCTAAGCTGCCTGTTATAAAGTTTTGTTCTCTGCATATGGAAGTCTTGTGCCTGTGGCAATTTTAGTGCAAAACCCACACTCTTAAAAATTACTTGCTACAACATCCTTGTAGGGAGTAGATTTATAATACTGTTGTTTAGTGTCACATTCATTTTAAAGAAGAATACATTAATACATTAACCTGAAAAAATCAAATAGCTTGGATAAACAGGAAGCAGTCAGAAAGTCCTGCCTGGCTTTTCTAGGAGCTGCTTTCTGCCATTCATAGACTGGAGAGAGAAGTGCAGGGGGACAGCAGAGGTGACATGGCCATGTCCCTGTGGCATGGGACCAGCACAGTACACACTTTATGTATCGTGGATACATTTCCTTTAACTCAAATAAACATGTTTGAATGACTTCAGACCCTGGCTTCTTTTCTACTAAGGATTCCCTCCTAAGAAGCAACTTTATAACTCTTTGGGTTAATTTTTTAAAGCCACAAATGACAAGAAATTGCTACTGATGCTAAAAGGAACCATGATTTTTTCTGCCATGATTCAGGGGTGTTATCCTGAGGAAAGCTGGTACCCTGGTAAGGAGGAGCACTGTATCCACTGGGCTCTGTGAAGCACCTGGCACTTGTGTGAGCTAATGCTCTGCCATAATCCAGGGCATATTTCTCTGCTGGTGGCTGCCTCTGATGCCTGAATCTTCCCTTTCACTCTTAATTCTCATAAGCTTGCCCACGTGGACACTAATTCTCACAGACAGTAATATACAGAAAATCCTAAATCATGACATGCACCACTGATACACATATCAGATGCTGAAATATTTAACACATGTTAAAATGAATTCCCCATCCCAGGGGATTAAGCTAACACAATTTAAAAATGTAGGTGTAAACCACCACGTATGGCACATATGTTAGTATGCAGAACCTGACTACACCTCCAGTTGTAACAACTTCTCCTGTCTGGCTTTGATTTGTTGGAGATAGATGGAGAGGGAGGGGGACTCCTGCTAATGACTTTTCTGCTGCAGAGAAGAAAAGTGTTCCTACTTACATTACCAGCCACCATTAAATTTGTTAAAAACCAGCAGGGAGACCTTTGCTCTGATCTCATTCTTTCAAGCTATGCGCATACCTAATATTGAAAAGCCACTGCTGTTCTGCCCAGAAGAAAAATGCAGCTGTCAAATGTTAGCAGATTAAATGCACCTTTTCAGCAGAACATTAAATGTGTAATTATTTTTTGTATGACTGAAGATTAATTAAATTCGTGGATACAGACTGATTGCCAAACTTTGCAGCAGTCCATCTATGTTACTGAAAATGCTGATATTTTCAGACAACATAATATGAAAAGGTGAAGCTTTGTTCATAATAATTGCCAGCATTAGCTTCAGGTTTGCATCTATGTCATTTTTTTATCTACCCATAGTGGGCTGAATTATCTATCTATCTATCTATCTATCTATCTATCTATCTATCTATGTAATCTATCTAATCTATCTATCTAATCTATCTAACCACCCACCCACCTCCCATGGCTAAACCTCTCTAACTTGTGTATAATGAACTTTGCTTTGTACCTTGTCAGAACAACAGAAATTGTGTTCCATACCTAACCTTAAAAAGAAAAATAAGTCTCTAGCATCTGTGTAATTTATTACATTTATATCTTAAACTTGATTAAAATCAGTCACCAGAATATGTATTTTCCTTTTTGTTATAAAAATTTCATAGTGTTATATATTAAAAACCTTTAGGGAAATATAATTCCTACAGATGTAGTTTTGAATCTAAGAATTAGAAACAGGGTCATATATTTTATATATGTGTCTATAACAAAGGTAGGCAAACTAAACTTTGAAGAAGATTTTTAAGACTTCCAGTCTGTAACATCTTTCCTTTGGAAACATTTAGAACTTCAAAAGTTAAAGTCTACAATGTCTTTCTACCAAATACAGTCCTCCTCTCACATTTTTTGAGTATTTCTTATAGCTCCCAGGAAATAACTTTAATGTTACAAGGGATTTTTTTTTTTTCAACTAAAACATTCTTAATCACACTTTGAATATTGCAGTTTTGTACTGAGTTATTAACAAGATGTGGAAATCTAATTTTTTTGTTTTGTTTTTAAAAAAGTGCTCATCTGAGCTCAATAAATATAAATAATGAAAGTTATGTGTAGCTAAAGTGACTTGCAGGCTATTTCCAGTCCCACCCCTGGGGCTGACTAAGATGTTTTCCTTGAACTCAGTAGAGAAGACACAGGGCAATACCCAGGTCAAAGCTACCCGTGGGCAGGAAATGGACCTGCTGGAATGAGTCCAGTGATGCCACTGCCAGTTCTGCCTCTTCTGGGCCCCTTTGCAGAGCATCTCCTTCAGTTGGCATTTATTGGCTCTGCTGCAGCACCCCATGAAGGTGGCTGCTGCCAGGTTTGAGAGGGTTTGCACAGATCCAGACCAGACTGTTCCAGGATTTTGGTTCTTCATGGAGACTCCTGATTTTGTATTGCTGTACTGAATTTGGTGGATGGTGTCACAAATGTAAGGAGCACCTTCTCTAAATACAAGAGATGCATTCCTCTCTAATCTGACACCAAACATAGGCCTTGCTAGATGAAATGAGCTCTTTGTTCAGTTTCTTTTTTATTTGTGCAAGTCACCAGCAGGTTATCCCAGGGCACCAAGCCGAGCCCAAGGCAGAGGCACAGCCACGAAGTCATGCAATTGCCTTGAGAGTGGGAGCAGGTGAGTTTTCCAGCTGACCTCAGAGATCCTCACAATCCTGCAGAGATCCTCACAATCAGATCTGTCTCAGCTGTCCTGTGCTGCCTGCAAACTCCTAATCCCAGAGGATGGTGTAGTGGGGGTATCTATGGCTTCAAAGATACAAATAATTTATGTTAATTTTTCTTTACAAGTGGCTGCTTCCAGGGGAAGAGTCATGCCCCTATTTCCCACAAGTACATTCCTATCCCTCATCCTGCACTGCCTCAGCTTGTTCTGTTGTATCACCTGAGACTTGAAAGCCATTAAACCAATGTGTTCATTTTTACAGAATGACAAAATGAGAAGTGCCTAGAACAGCTGCAAAATTTTCAAGGAAGGTGGTAACTTTCGGTGTGCGATAAAAACTCTTCATTCCCTCTCGCACCACATACTCAGTCTCCACATTGCAGTGACCACCACAGTCAGCATAACTGCATGCAAATAACTCTTTGTGATATGTGTGCACGTACCTTGGCTCGTGGTAGTTGAGATAGGAGTAGTGTTCCAGCAGTTTCCAGGTGATGCCATTGTCGTAGGAGTAGTGCAGCAGCACTCCTTCCCCGGGCTGGTCAGGAGCTTTGCAGGTGCTCAGCACCGACTTGCTGCCCAGGCGCAGTGTGAACTGCAGGAACCTGCACCAGAACCACACAAATGTTTGCAGGGTATCCTTTTCACAGTGGGTTTTTTTTTGTTTGTTTGGGGTTTTTTTTGGTTTTGTTTTTCCCCTAACCAGGTTGTTTTCAGATCTTCTCAATCTAGGTAAATTTTGATAAATGTCGGTTATGGGGTTTTGTACTTGTGATTTGTTTTTATTGTCAAGTAATGCATTGTGGCGCATATAGTTAAAAAAATGCCAATCATTACTGCATTTAATTATTTATTAGGCACTGAAGGGGAGGGAGAGATAGTGAATGGATCTAATCAGCTGCCACAAGCTGTCAAATAAACACAACCTTATAAATAATTAATTAGCACTTGGCTTTGACACTCAGGTTTGATATTAACATTTCATATTTTCCATCCGAGCTGTACAATAACTTCCCTCCAGTCTGTTTTGGGCTCTATTGTTTACAAAGCAGGAGGAAAAAATGGCGAGGCTACGAAATCACCATTTAAACGTGGAACTAGGAGTTTTTTAAAACAACTGGTTTATAACACACAAGGCTGTAGCTGTAGGGGGAGGAGCTCCCCTATTTCCTCGCTCCACAGGACTCCTCCTTCCCTCTCACCTGGACTGGGAGCTGTCCAGGAAGGAGGTGACGAGCTGGCGCCTGCCGTCCTTGTTGAAGACCAGGGCCTTGCCGCTGGCCAGGACCCCGCAGCCGAAGCTGACCTCGGCCCCACGGATGGAGTAGAAGCTGTGGTAGGAGGAGAGGCGGGAGCTGGAGAAGCTCTCGGAGATGAACATGGGGAAGGTCTGCGACGCCGTCTCGCACGCCGGCCCCGAGAAACCGGGGTCGCACCTGCGGGGAGGAAGGGGGAGAGCACGAATGGTGACCCATCTTTGTGTGGCTGCTTGTCGGCAAACAGGCTGGCTGCAGCTCTTCATGGACTGAGCAGACCCACCAGGTCCCTCTCAAGTCTGAGGCCCAAGAACCCCTTTGAACTTTACTTAGGTAAAGCGCATCGTGAATGATTTCTGTTAGCTAGTATTTACTTTTCAAATTTAAAAAATATGTATTCATGAACACCCCATGAATCTACACATAACACAGTACAGAAATATTTTTATTAACTTTTGGAACAAACCCCTGCTGACATAATTACAGTTGTTCATATGTAAAAATGACGAATTTACTTTTATCTGTAGCACACTAGATGTGGTTACAAGAAATTAAGTTATTGTCACTGTCATATTTTCTGAAAAATCCTCTTTGCCCAGGATTTCTCTCCTGGGAAGCTGAGAAGCCTCAGAGAAAAGGGAAAACAATATTATCTCATTTGCTTCTGCTGTGTTTTGCTGCTTTGGAATGCGGTTGGAGATTGTTCATCCAACATGTGAATTGTTTTTACTTAATGACCAATCACTGTCAGGCTGTGTCGGGACTCTGGAAGAAGTCACGAGTTTTCATGAGTATCTTGTAAATCCTTCTGTAAGTATCCTTTCTCTATTCTTTTGTATACTTTTAGTATAGCATTCTATAATATAATATAATATAATATAATATAATATAATATAATATAATAATAAATTAGCCTTCTAAGAACATGGAGTCAGATTCCTTTTTCCTCCCCATGATAGGGGACCCCGAAAATACCACAAGTTACAAAACAGAATGCCCTGTGGGTCATACTCTTGTTAATACCTAAATGTAGTTACACCGATATTAAGAGTGTGCTCACTGGTTTTGAGTAAGTACCTTTTTATTTTTTAGAGTGGAACCCTTTTAACAAGCCAGACTATCGGAAAAAAGTGGAGTGCTGATCTTCTGTCCTTGAGGTATGTTAGATTATGGGATGTTAAAACTATTAAAATTGTAATTCTTTCCCAAGATTTAATACAAAAGTGATAAAGTCACAAATAACCTCTATAACCAGTATATGACATTTCAGTGTGCTCTATAGCACATTTTAAGATGAACTGGAAGTTAGACACTATACCTGAAGAAAATAATAAAAAAAAATATTAAACATGATGCTGTTCAGAAAGATTGATCTTTAGCTTTCCAGTGAGCTTTATGAATTCTGAGGGTTATGCTAGTTTTATATTTAGCCATCTAACAGAGCAAGGACTGAAATGAAAATCACTTCAACTTTCACACTACCAAGTGAACTCTGTGACAGAAATTGAACAGGAGTGCTGAATATAACACTTACTTGCAGCCATTTCTAGTACACTGTCCTCGCCCTGAGCAGAATTTCAGGCAAGATGGACCAATATAAACTGCAGAGAGAGAGAAATCAATTAAAAGGAGGGTTATGTTATGTGGTAAAGAGAATATGATGAATAGAAAAAAGTGTACTGACCTAATCATACAATTATTGTATTTATTTTAATCCCACTACCTGTAAAAGGCATATGAAAAGATATAAAGCATTTGGCTGTGTCAAGGATAGTCAGGGATAATTTATTTTTTAATGTGTCATGTCCATCTTTGGCTAAAGACACACTACTGTGGCCACTAGCACTGTCTTAATTACTGTCTGTGATTGAGATCAGATAATTTGGTAGGCATTGACCTTTTTCAAAATTTTTCATTGACATTCCCTTCATTTTAGTTTGGAAATACAATCCAATCTATATATTGGTTCATTCCAGTAGCAGTCCTGTAGATTCAAAAAACAAGTCACTGCTTCTCTCATTGAAACCTACATACTTTACTTGACTGGATTTAGGGGAATAAGAACCTGCCCTGATGTGTTTTATGTAACTACTAATTTTCATACTCTTTCACTGATTCTTTTAAATGGAACTAAATTTCACATCCTAAGTGCTCAAAAATACACCAGACTTGTTTTACTCTTCTGCTTCATCTTCCTCCAATGACTCCTCATTGAAAGTGTTGGAATTTGTCAAAAATATGAAGGATGGAAAGATGAGAAAATGTCAGTATAATCTCTTGCACTATAAGAAAGGAAAGTTATAACTTGTGGGCAATATTATTTTAATACAAAAGGCTAAAAGGCCTTAACCATGAATAATGGCATCTTTTCTGTTGAAGCATTTCTTGGAGTTACCCACTTGCATTATTGCATTTGGAAAAAATAGCCACCAATTTGAAATAATCTATAGGAAGCAGTACTTCTTCCTTTACCCAGTGTTATAATGTTGTCCATCACAGCAGGGTGTCAGCTGTCCCTAGCAGACACACTCTAAATCCCTCTTAGCTACTCCCTATAACTAAGTCCTCATCAGATTTCACGTGATTTCTAGGTTTTCTCACTTCTCAGGGTGCAAAAATTCTGTTCTGTCTGTTTGATTTTTGTGTCTTTTGAGGTCTTTTTGAGGGGGTGGTAAAAGTAGAAGGGTTAAAGATGTAATGATGTCATTCAAAATGAAAAAAACTTTGTGGAAATTGGCATTTTTCCAGAGTTTCTGAAAGATGGCCAGCTTCCAGATTTCATTTAAAACTTGATTCACGTAGGAAACAGTAGTGAAGCTAAAAGTCAGAGTGATGAGTCTCTGAAAATCTTTCTCTCTTCAAGAATTTGAGTGGCTTGCCAATATTTATGATTTTTTTCCTACAATACAGCGTAAAACTTCAGTATCACTAGTATTTAACAAAGGAAGCATTCAAAACCTCAGAAATTTGTCTTTAAGACTCAATTCCTGTGTCATGGTTCTGCACCTCAAATTCACAGCAAGCACTTTCTAGGCAGATGGTTGGTAAACCTTTTCTTGAGATTGTGCACACAGGAGCATGCAGCATCCTTTCATGGAGTTGCATTTTGTTTTATAAGCCAAGGTTGTGCAGATAAATGAATTGTCAAATGATTTTCAAAATCTTGTTTTGTTCTGTTGTAAGGAATTCCTCTCCTTGGATTGATTTCATCTTGCTGTGGTTTCTGTGAACCTCTCATGAGTGTCTCCAACACTTAGAGTCAGCATTTTTTTAGATAGCAACTCATCTTTGCAGACACTCACAGAAATCTTCTCATCTTTAAATACCTATCTTTCCCCTTAATTTTACTTTCTTTTTAATGTATATAACATCCCTAAAGAGAAGCATTAATACTAAATCCAGAATGTCAAGATGATGCTACTTCCAATCATGATTAAGAGAACAATTATCATTACTTGTAGTGACAAAATTTCCTTAATGATATTACCTTAACAGCTTCAAGATTTTCTTGTCAATACTAAGCCTCAATACATTTTAAGAATTCTGCAAAATGTAAATATTTAACATTCGTAGGCACTATATCAAGCCTTACTGGGAATCACTACAAAATTTCACAGGCTATTGTACATCAGTATAAATCTGTAAATTCTGTATTTCACACATCTAACCAAACAAATTCTGAATGTAGCTTACTTACTTCCAAATCACTTAAGGCTAAAAAGCAAGCTAAAAAAAATTTGCAGTTAACCCTTTCAATCATGCTTATTTATGTTAACCCTTAGTTAACCCTTTCAATCATACTTATTTCTGCATTTCATACATTTAATCCTGTGTTCCTAAATACTTTTTACTGCCCTTTAAAGTTTTCCTTGATAATTCTGGTCCTGGTTTTCCTCTGTAATAAGTAATTTAAATATTTATCAACATAAACTTCTCCCAGTTCTTCACATCCATTTAAAGAAGAGGTATGTGAAAAATAATTTTTGAAGGAAAGAACAGTTCCCTGAGAACAGATGGCACTTTCCCCTGAAGATATTGTAAACAATGTAAGGTTTTTTCAGTGTTTTGGTAGCAGCATTGCTTGAAGATGGTCTTCTATGTCCAGAAGCAAAATAAGTCCCAGATGCTGCTCCTGTTGCTTAGGGTGATGCAGTCCATGTCCTTAACAGCCAGTGTGAAACCTATTTATGTAATTAGGACTAAGCAGACATAAGAAATGTTATATTAAGCCCTGTCAATAATATTTTTTCTTGGAAAGCGTTCAATTAAACAGAAAAAAAATCTATTAGACTATTGTTTTTTCTAATGGCAGACTCTCTCTCTAGCTTCAAAATGCACCTGCTACCAAATGCAACTAAGCAGAACAGGAATTTAACAAACTGTAAATTCACTGACTTGTGATTGTGGAAAATATGTTTACTTAGAGCAGCATATAAAATTTACTTTTCTGCTGTGTCATGACCATGGGTAAGAATACTAACTGTTATCGATTGCCCACATATTTCCAAGGATTGGTCCTGTTTGCCTCCACCGAATCCTGGTGTCACTGGTGAGTGCAGCGTTGGGAAGGGGAATAGTTATTCTGTTCCACCTGCAATACATATAACACAGACATTTTACACTGACAGTTATTATGCAACAGTATATTTTGCAGATATGTTTATGTATTCTGGAAGCTTTGTGAGAAGCTTAATTTTAAAATCTGCTCAAATGAAGCATAAATTTCCAGCAGCTTTAGAAAACACAAATTAAAAATAAGAAGTGCGTATTTCATACAGTACATGAATACTAGTTATTGTCTTATAAAACCCAGCCATTTTCCCCCTGTAGGAATACACACAGTTGGCAAAGACCATAAGCTTCTTTGCTGTAGCAGCTTCTCCATCCCCATGAATATCTCCTGAAACTGAACCTTCAGCAGGGCTGAACGTTGTTTGGTGAAAACCCTCAGAGGGTGAGGAGTGGTGCAGAGGGTTTGGCATGATGCAGTCTGGGCCATCATTCTCTATCATCCTCAGAGGCTGCACTTCCTGCACACACCAGGAGTAATGGTTCCTATGAAAATTGTATGGGACCAGGGGCTGTGTGCCATCACATCATAGCAATGCTTCAACTTTCTTTTTGTAACTCTTGTGGAAGTTGGGATACCAAGGGATTTTATGCTAGGCAGAAAAACGCCACCGTTCATTTTTCAGTGAAAACAGTAGAGAAGAGGCTTCATGCTGGGAAGGGTTGATACAAGAAAGTGACACTAATAACCACCTCTATCTGCAGAAGTATGGAGGATGTGCTTCACTGAAACCCAGTAATGAGATTCCACATGAGGAAATGTGTCTGAGGATGTAAATACAACTTTGAAAAGAAATAAAGTGTTTTTTTCTGACCAAGAAGAAAACTTTTGTGACTTTGACAAGGTTAAAGTTTTCTTCTTCTTATCAATATGCTGTCCACAAGTGGGTTTTTATGGTAATTTCTCTTTAGCATCAAAAAATGTTTATTAGACCACAGAAGCAGCCCCATACACTTCAGCTTTCATGACTGGGTAGCCAGGGAGCTCAGAACACTCCTTCCTTGCTGTCCCCAGGTAGTCAAAATGAATGATGACCCAGAGATGTGTGCTTTGCTGCTTTCTCCTGCCCCCTCCAGTTCCCATCTGTAGTGCTGAGTATTTTCAGAGAGCTCTCTCACCCGCTGTAGTTTTCGGAGGCGTAGATGGTGCTGTGGGGCAGGTGGGGCCCTGCACAGATCTCAGGCAAACACTCCATGTGCAGCAGCGACCACGAGCGACCGTGGTTGGTTGAGAACTCCAAGCTGACACTGGTAACACATCGAAGGAAAGAAAGGAGAAAGACACCATGAGGGTACCTGGCAGAGATCTCAATGTAGAAGTATCAACATTGAGAAATCACCAAATCTCCTATTTCTAGTAACTGATGAGAAAACAAGAAAGAATTTTAAGCAGACCTTGAATACAAAAATTCCTGCAAATGCAAACATGAGACAAAGTTTCATGAGCGTTTGTCATAGGCATGTTTTATGAAAAATCCTTTCCTTAGGATTTTTTCTCCTGAGAAGCTGAGAGGCCTCAGGAACAAAATGTAAACAATGGTTATCTGCTGCTGTGGAATGCAACAGGTGCATCTGTGATTGGTCCATGTTGGTTGTTTCTAATTAATGACCAATCACAGTCCACCTGTCTCAGACGCTCAGTCACACCCAGGATTTTATTATCATTCCATTTCAATTTCTTTCCTTGCAAGGCTTCTGATGAAATCCTTTCTTCTATTCTTTTAGTATAGTTTTCGTATAGTGTTAATATAATATATATCATAAAATAATAAATTAGCCTTCTGAAACGTGGAGTCAGATCCTCCTCTCTTCTCTCGCCCTGGGACCCCTGTGAACACCGTCACAAGTGTTTAAAACCCCAAAGGTTTTTAGACTGAGGATTGCCTGAACAGAGTTCTTGTTGGGCCACCATCTAGCCAGTGTTTTTATGTTGCTGCTGTTAAAAGAACTGCATTACTTTATATTTCATATTGAAATATGAGGAGAAACCTTGGATTAATCAGAGCTAGGCAGCATCATCTGAGCACAGGACACCTGTAACTGCCAGCTGCTAACTGTGACATCTGCAAAAGGTGGCAAAAGACCACTAGCTGTTCCTGCATGGGCTGTCTCTTTCCTGGGTTAAAAAAAACCCAAATTGTTTACAACCTATAAGGAAATCCTTAGATGCCCTACACTCTAAAGACCTTGAAAAACTAATAGAGAAAGTGCTTGACTTACTACAGATTTAGTATTTTACTGAATTATTCTTATAATTTCCTCCATATAATTAGCTCATAATATTCTGTTTTATTTTAAGTAATGGAACATTATAAAAGTCATAATTCATCTCCTCAATATTAAATTATTGGATTCTGAATTTTTATTTTTATGATAATTTGCTGACAATATTACTTTATTTAAATGTACCATCACTGTGATATTGTGACTATTAAAACAGTTTATGGACGTTTTGACTAATTTATTTCAGGTTTAGCTGTAGAGGTACCTTAGAGGGTCATATTTACTGCTTATATCCAGCACGAGTTTTTCACATTTGTAGTAATGAAAGCATTATGAATAATGCTGCAGACTGGGAGGTGTGAAATGCTGTAGTATTTGGGAAATACAAATAGGAAAAATGGTGACCTAATGCTTCTTTAGTTATGAAGAAGCTCACTTCTCATTCAGAAATAGAAGGAAGAATATTAATCTTTCAAAATATATACTGATCTCCATCAGAAAACAGATTGAGGCCAGGAGTGTTTATAAGCAAAGTTTTCACTTTTCATGTAGGAAAATGCTGCTGCCTTCTCTTCCTATCAAATATAAGTGCAGTGCTTGATTTTTGCTTCCCCTTGAATTCTGCTACCCTGCATGGGTACAAGAGCTGTCAGTGTTAATGCAGCTCTTTCCAGCTGGAAGTAGATGCCATGGGACACAGATAAAAGCTCTCATAGTCTTTTACTTTACACTCTCAACTCTGCAAAATAGAAAGTAACTTAATCCTCATAAAGTATCAAGATAAAAATTCTCATGTGTCTATAATGGAAGAGGAACAGTGGGCAGTTTGGTTTTGGGTTCTCCATTTGAAGAAGCAGATTAAGAATTTTGAGAGCAAAGGATTGGCAAGATGGCTTTGAGCAGCAAGCTGGGATGGGCTGAGGAGCTGGCTTGCTCAGCCTGGTGAGGAGGGGTGAGCTGTAGCATCCTGTGGTGGTGCAGAGGGCACTCACAAGGAAACTGGAGTCAAACTCTCCTCAGTAGTGTCAGGCACACTACAAAGGACAATAATCATAAAGACATGGTTTCATAGTTTTGTAGTGTACATTAGGAAACACTTTTTCACTTGAGCAGGTCCATCCATAAAGATTTTTCAAGTTATGGATGGGCAGAGCCACGTCTGACCTGCCCAGTAACAATCCATCCTGCAGCAGCAGGTTTCACTAGATAACCTGTATAGGTCCCTTCTAACCAACATTTCTATGATTCTATAAAAGATGGAGCCTAAAATGATTCCCTTCTTTCCCTTTTCCCATGGAAAAATTCACACTGAATGTCCAGAAGAACTAAAGCCAGAAAAAGTGTTCTGTGATCAGCCTACAGAGAGTGAGCTCCTCACACTGATGGTCATTTAGATGAGGGTCATTTATCACCAGTCTTACTAGAATTAGATATGCTTGTGGCATCAGTAATCTCATAGAGGCCAGCAGGGCAAGTTTCTGCTGCTGCCTTTAATGCTTTCCTCCTTACACAGTATTAAGAAGTAAATCTCATACCCATTAGAAACTGAAGCAAAAGTCAATCTGAAATCATGAGCATATTTCAGAATAATGGGCTAAGAAAAGCAAGTTTTGACCTGGAAAGCTATAAATGACTCTTTATTGCACACCAGATACATAAATCTGGGCCTGGAAAGATCAGGAGAAACATTAGCTTTTCAGCAGCTTTTATTTCTCTTTATTAATGGGATCCCTTCTTCTGAAAAAAGATTTACAAATCCTTATATAGAATCTATAGACTAAAATATACTAGAAAGCTGATACCCAAAAGAATGATCTCTCCAGTTTTACCTGTTACCAGGTTGGTAAGTTCCACACCCCAAATTGATGGAGAACTGGATCATGTGAGTCACCGAGGAAGGGAGAACGGGAAGGACATGGAAATAATCCACAGCCCAGACATTCCTGTTGTGGCCTTGGTGACTCTTTTGCTTCAGGCAAAATTTGGTTGCAGGAGTCTGCAGGTCTGGACTAATGACAACAGAAACCAAAGATGGCACCTTCAAAAGAAATTTTAAAAGGCGTAAATAAGTTAAAAAGGTCACAATGTACCATTTAAAATAAAAAAGCAAATCTAATTGTGCTGAACCAAACGTGCTGTTCTCTCTCCTTAATTCATTTTGTCAACTTTTTTAGCCACTTTTTTCCACATACAATCCCAAATAAAATCTTTTACTATTATGTGGATAGGTATTAGCACCCTGGGTACCAGTGATGCTTATCCCCTCAGAGGAACGGGATGGTTTGGTTGTAAAGGCACAGAGGAAAAGCACCTTCTGTGTTCTGAGAAGGGCCAGTTTATGTCGTCAGTTTCAGCTGGGAAGGGAAGGTGATGTTTGTCCTGGAGCCTTACAGCTCACAGAATCTGAGGCAGGGTGGTGGCATGTATGCTCTGGATACGTGAGAATGGAGTAACAGCAGGAGTTCACAGGCATAAGTGGGGAGGATGTTATGCTGCTGAAATAAATGAAAGCACTGCCTCACAAAGCTTAGCCTTTGTCCTAAAGCAATGTAATTAGAACTTTATTATGTCAAAAGAGGATGTCAGCTTTAAAACTGCTTGTTTTAAAAAACCTCCACAATGAATTCCATGTAATTTCAGATCCTATCTCTCCCCAAGTTCCCTAATTAATATTTTATTATTTTACTATTACAGTTTCCTTAGTTTCACAAAAGTTCTGCCCTGTCTTTCACACAGAAGCAGGCAAGGAGGGAAGCCATGCACAATGAAACAATGCAAGTGACTCAACCAAACTCAGGCCAAACACTATTGTAAACATTTGGTTTCTAAGTGTTAAAGTTACAGACAAAATGTACACAGATCTGTGCTTGAAATCCACAGCATCTTTACCATCAGACTTCCCTCAGACTATGTAAGCACACTGCATTTCAATATCTAGCTCATCTATGTGCCCTTGTATGAAATATCAAATTTTGCCTGTTTTACAGCAGCAGAATAAGGAGACCTCAGGGCCAGATTATTCAGGGTAAACATGGTCTAAGTGCCTGCTTGCCCTAGACAGGAAGGATGCTAAAGGCAAGGTCAAGGTCTCTATTGTCCTGCTGAGGGTGGTGGATGTGGCTGGAAGGCAGCTGCACTTTGGGCAGAGGAGATGCTGCCAGTGCATTCTGCCTCCCACAGCTGAGTCTGTGCCCTCATCACTGCAGACCCTCTCCCAGCCCCTGATCCCACCAGGAATGACTGCCTCAGGACCCTGCTCCTCAGCATCACACTGTGCCTAGAACGAGCTTGAGTGGAAACAGGAGTAATCTTTAGTGAGTAGAGGTTATCTTCAAAAACTTCAGTTTTCAGCTAATAACTGACAATTTTTACCCATTGCTTTCCTGCCTGTTTCCCCAGCCCCAGCCAACCCTGCACAGTCCTGCCTGCGGCTGGAGTGACCACCAGTAACTGCAGAGATTTTTATGTGTTTGGGAAAGTCACGTTTGAGTGTCCCTGTGGAATTCACCACACAATATTCCTGTGATGGCTTGAACAGAGAATGATCTGTCCATTCCCACCCACCCGCTTTGTTTAAGACAATTTACCTTGTAAGCAGCATAGGTCAGGGTATCAAGAGGTATGTGTTCCCTCCTGCCTTCAATCTTGGCATACAGTATGACATCATTTTCATGGGATTCTCCAGAATCACAAGTTCCCCCTGTACAACACATATTTGAGTGAGAAAAAAATTAATTTAAGCCCTTGTTATTGGAAAGTGGAATCATATATGCAGCCTTAATTATGAAAATAATTACAGTCAGATGCTATTTAACTTGGGATCTGAAACAAAAGAACAGCATCCCTAAGGACACAGTGTATAGGAACTGTTTGATCAGATGCACCATGGCAGAGATCAAGGGGGTTGACGATTACGAGAACCTCAAGTACCTCTTTTAATCAGCTTATCAAAACAATTTAAATAGAAAATGCTGTGCCTCAAGCAATACTTCTATCTGTGTGCTTTAAATCCTATTTACATAGAAATGCTCTGCTGTTGAGTTCTCATCAGTAAACTGCTATTTACTGCTCACACTTCATGCAGTCACACGTGTAGGTACATAACAGTATCTTAAATACTTCTCAGCTGATAGTTTGGCAGCTGAGAACTTCTTCTAAGTGGGAAGTGAGAAAGACTGCTGTGTACCTTATTTGTTGTGCTGCTCCTTCTACTGTCTACACCATATCCTAAAAGGGATGGCTGGCTGGATGGCATCTATTGTACCACACAAAACATGTGTGGTATGCTTGCCCAGCTGGAACAGGGCAGCATTTGAAATATCTTCCTATCAGTAGAACCCAAAATATTCACTAAGCTTCTGTGAAAGAGCAGATGTATTGGCAAATATGGGCATTACCTTCTGCATTATAGTTACAAGATGAACACCATCACGCAACTTTGGTATTGTGGAAAAGAAAATTTTAAAACAAAGTTTTTGTATTTGAAATGGGAATAGTTAATTAATTATTTCCCTGTATAGTATGGTTACTCCAGGTAGGAAAAAAAAATCCCAAAATAGAAATAAAAACAGAATGAGGAAGCTTCTTTGAAAAGACTGCAGAGTAGAAAGATTGCACATATTGGAACACTTTCTCTGGTTTTTTTTTTTTTCCCTACAGCCAGCCAGTTATTGTAGTGGACTACAAAAAGCAGTCCAGAGAACTGGACAAGATGTGCATCTCTAACGTGTTTTATACTGTAATAAAGAACATCCATTTGTCCTTTCAAATATTATCCTTGCCTGAATGTTCAAACAATTATTTATTTAATTAAAAAATACACAGGGAATACATTTTTCAAACAATATCCTGCTCTCCTCTGTGGCTGCATCTGCTGACAAATTCTCCCCTAAGTTCAGAAGGTTGACAAAATTTCTTTCCTGTTTCTCTTGCAGGTGTTGTAATGCTTGGAAGAAATGAGAAAAAGCATCCTCATTTTCCTGTGCTTTATCCATAATTCATGTAACACAGAGGAGATGTGCAACAATTTAGGAAAACAACATGAGGTCTTCCCCTCATTAAATAAAGTGTGTTTTTTTCTTGTTGATACAGAAGGTTGCTTGTGAAGGTCACAAGTTTATTCTCTGCTTCCTCCTTTATTATTCTATTATTCTCTTTTAAGCAAAAATTCTCACTATCTCTAAACATGGTGTTGAGAGAATAACCTCATGGAACTTCCTTTATGTGCAAAATAAAAGCTCTGGAAAAATACTGTGAGCATTAACTACCATGTTCATGGGGATTCTGCTCTGTTGCAACATCAGACTTGAGCAGCTGCACCGACAACAACAGCAGGGAGAAGTGACAGGACAGGCTGGCTCTTGGCTGCTTTCTGAGCCCTGGTAAATGACTGATGTTGAATTTTGCCCCAGCAAGGAAGGTCCACAGATGATGCTAACACCACAGCAGTGCTTTTCTTGAGGGATGCCACATGTAGAACACACCTCCTCCCACACCATAGCACCCTCTGTGTGAATCTCACCCTGGGCCAACATATTAACACATTTAGGATTTTAGAAATGAAGTAAGAGATTTTGAGAT
The DNA here is from genome assembly GCA_039654755.1 of Calcarius lapponicus. Classification (NCBI taxonomy): domain Eukaryota; kingdom Metazoa; phylum Chordata; class Aves; order Passeriformes; family Fringillidae; genus Calcarius; species Calcarius lapponicus. The sequence goes on from CM077463.1 coordinate 3,704,455, forward strand.
GAAACTATTCCATGAGTTCATCAGGGAAGGCTGGCCCACCTCTATACTTCTGATGGATTAGGACCAGGGTCTACATGGACATGACTACAGGAGGATATGAGAGGAACCTGTAAAACCTCTAAAGATGACAAAGATATGACCATCTCTTCTAAGTATGAATTAAGGGGCACTGAATGAAATTAGTGTTTACTAATTGCAAGACATGAAGATGCTTATCCACATGAGATTTGTTCAACTGTGCAGCACTGCATAATGCAAATCTCACATGCTTCACATCTTTAGTACATCAGTAATTTATACTCACCCATACTGAAATAAAATCTCAAGTTCCCATAACCTGTGGTGTCCATGTATGGAGTACATATTTTTCTTTCTCCATCTCTGAGAAACACCATAGCTGAGCCAGATTCCAGGGTTCCACACTCAGTACCAATGACAGCTCCAAAGATGTCCCACCTGCAGAGGCCAACAATAGGTGGAGAAGGTGCAGCAGCACACTACTGATAAACTCATACAAAACATGCCATAGGGGTTCACTGGTACTTATGAAATTAGCTGTTTCTATTAACAGAGGACAAAAAAACCACAGTGTTTCAAATGTGATCCCTATGCCATTACTTACATATTCAACACTAGCTTTTAAACTCAGTTGACTCAACTAAGGCAAAGTTAATATTAATATTTAAAATATTTTGGCAGAAATGCATGAATTAATAAAAAAATGAGGCTTTTAATAAATGCTGCTACCAAATATGTAGAGTTGTATTGTTCTACCATCTTCATTTTTTTTCTGGTGCTAAAATGTTTAAAAATAAATGCATTCTGATTAATTTTGCATAATAAAAGATTTATAGATCAATGAAACTTGAAAAGACACATGTCCACCATATCTGCTATACATATATTAAATATGTAGATAATAGCGGAAAATGCTCTCTTTTCATCTTTTTGAGCATTTAGGGTAACAGTTTTTAACTAACACATGAACAGAGTATGAAAAAAGACTGCTGTGTTTCTAATATGTGATGATATGATCTTTCTCAGTTTTTCTGTACAGCATTTTATCTTATTTTTATTCAGTGATAATTAAAAGAGCTGTTGCAGAATTTTCCAATTAAGTATTTTACATTGAAAATACATTTTCATCATGAAAGTGATGATTACTTCAAAACTCGATCAAAATGTTTTGAAATACTAGAAAGTGTTGAAAATTTGTGCATTATTTTGGTCTGATACATTATTATTATTCATGTTAAAGTCTTAATTCATAATTAAGTATTTAAGAATTATAAGGCTGATAAAACAATGAAATTATTTAGAATCAACAAATCCTGATAATCCAAAAATTTAACTATCCAGCATGATTCAGGAGGAATGAGAAAACATGGAAGTTCAGAAACCTTTGTGGGAGGCAAAGTCTTTTCCTGTTTCCTTTCCCCAGAGACAATCTCTAGCAGGTATGTGCCATATCACAATTTCAAAAACTGTCATTACAAGAACTAAACAGTCTATTTATTAGTTTAACCATTCCAATGATTTCAAAATGTATTTCTGGGATCCTCTTAAAAGCTGCCAGTTTCCCCATGGACCTAAGCTGTGACAGACTGGTGACATGCCTGTTTGGAAATCCTGCTTTAAACCTGTCAGTCATTTATACAGGAATTAGTGAGCTTAACATCACTGAAAAGCTTTATGATATAAATATAAATATTTTAATGGAAGCACAGTTTAATCTAACCTAATTCTATTGTGCAGATTTTTTAAAGCTAATGTGCAATATAATGTGCAATATAAAACCACAATTTTGAAAATGGGTCTCCCGGGCTGAAGGCAGTACAGAATTAAGCAGTTGTGCCTACTTCAACTTACACAAAAAAAACCTCACAATGCTCCATTGATCTTTTGTATGCTCTATTTAGCTCAATTAAAACACTCTGTAGTGACCCACAAAACAGCTCGGGGTCATGAATGATGCAGTTCATGGATGTTTCCAGGGATGTTTCCTTTTAGGCAGCATCAGAAATGAAAACCAGAGAATTCTACTTTTTTTTTTTTTTTAAGGCACTTTAACAGGAGTGCATCAACACACTGCCAGTAAAGAAAATGGAGAAGGATCCTGGGTGATGGCATGATTTAACATTTATATTTGAACTAATTCATCTTTCATATAACTGTTGGAATTCTTCTTTATAATACAGGTGGTTTATGGACCTAAACTGGACCAACTGAACATGGAGGTCCAAAGCAAGAGTGCGCCTGCTAGGCAGCCTGATGTGGGGATCTACTCACTTTAAGGATCAGACTCTAACTCATGCAAGTAAAGAGAAGCAGAACAACAGTGGAAGTATGTGTGGTACTTGCAACAGCAAGCCCTACCCACATAGCCTCCTATTTTAGGTGGTGCACGCAAAAAATACCAACCAGCTGCTAATTAAAAACAGCGATGATTCCCTCTGCCCTCATCTCCAAGAGCATTTGGTGCAGAGGAAACTGGTGGTGACCCCTATACCTGAGCTTCCTTTTGCTCTCCCTATGAGGGATGCTTTTGCCTTCCCCTAGAGAGCTGGCAGGCTCCAGCTGATGTGACAAAGCAGTGCCTGAGAACTTCCTGCAAGCTGTCTCTCAGGTATACAGTGTTCTGTGACTGATTACAGGAAAACTGTACTTCATATATAGCTTAAATAGCATTTAATAGCATATTTTTATAAGAAGTGATTAAGGAATCTCACTCAAATGTATTTGCATTTCTGTACAGCTCCCAACACAAATTCCAGAGAAATGTTGAAAAGAGGAACAGTAGTGGTGGTGGCAATTTTATATGATTAGGATGTAGTCATCCTCCAAGCTTGGTGTTTATTTACGGCAGCATGCAATTTAAACCTCCATTCTCATAGAACAATAGAAAGAAGGAAGTTTCTAATATAGAGTAAAATTTCCAAAGAAAAAAATAGGGAAAAGGTTATGAGGCCTTGGGCTGGCAGAGTGGGGGCAGACCAGGACCTGGCTGCTGGGACACAGAATGACAGAATAAAAGGAGGGCTGCACCCTCCCTTGCCACCTGCAGCTGGAACCAGGCACCCTGCGACGGGAAAAGTGACATTTTCCCAATCCAGAAGGAAACATTTGCTAACCTGGGCTGCAAGTTGCCCAGCTTAACACGCAATTGTGTAGAGAAGCTCTACAGACAGGGCAGATGTCCGCAGACAGGACTCCCATCCTGGTTTTTCAGGATGGAAAAAAAGGGAGAGCATATCTCAAAGTTGTCCCACATGGTCACATAGAACACAACACACACAAGCTCATTTTCTTCCCTTTGTCTGAAGCAGCACCTGCTGCCAATGGCTGATTATTTGAACTGGGACAGAGTCCATGGTGAATATTTTTTCTGTAAACCCCAAATATATGTATGTGTCCACAGGACATATTAGCATGTATTTCTTAAAAGGTGCTCTTCACTTTCAGCACAGCATAGGCAGCATTTGAATCAGTTGCTAATGATCTGAAGTACTTTGTAGGTTAAGGTCAACATTCAGTGGAGACCCATAAATTAGAAGTGTATGTTTCTCATTGCCCTGGGGTTACAGCCACTAATGATTTTTTATTTTTTTTTTTAATAGAAAAGAATCAAGACCCTACTTAGGTTATTTTCTCTTTGTCAGAATTTATACAATGAGGTATATAAAATGAAGTTTCTTTATCAGGACACATTTTTTAAAGCTCACTCATGTTTTGGTAAGAGTAGTAATATTGTTGTCCTAGACAGTTTATTTTCTGTGTCCTTGCAGCAGTCCCTGCTGGATATGGCTTTACAGGGACTCTTTGAATCAAAAGATATATATTCAAAATAGAAATAGCAAATTGTCAGCCAGACCCTGAGCTCTTGCCCAGCAGGTATGGGTGTGCTTTTGGTGATGCTGGATGAGAATGGGCTGCTGCTTCAGCTTTCCAGCCTCCACCTTCTCCTCTTCTTTCTCCTCCAGCACCTGCAGGCATCTGCATAAGCAGGAGCTCTCTCTCAGTAAAGTGAGGCTCACAGGAGTGATCCAGAGAGGATGAATTTCTCAAGGAATTTGATATCACATGGATATGAGCTTGTTAACAACACTCTGGTGTGAATTTTAAAAACAGATCACCATCACATGTTTCATTAGAATGGCTACATTAGTCATAAACACATATTTTTTCATTAAAAACAGTGGTGACAGGACGGTCCAGAGACAAACTGTTCCTCCTGGACTTCTTGTATTTATTTCTTCCTAAAATCTGCAACCGTGTGCTATTTACAGTATTGCTATTTATCCCAGTCACTGACTACACCGCAAAGGTAAGAAGCAATTCCCTATTAATCCTGTTTCCTCCTCCCTGGAGTGATGCTGCTGGCCTGTGCAGGGCCCTGCTCTGGCTGGGGACACTCACCCTTTGGGCTGGCTCTCAAACTCCTCTGCCCACTGCTCCTGGGCATCCTCCATGGAGAGGTCCACGTCGCGGGTGGTGGCGAAGTTGAACTCGCTGCCCTCGGTCCCGTGGAAGTAGATGGAGTTCCCATCGGATTGGCAGCTGTGCTGTGGGCAGAGGGAGCACAGGGGAGCTGAGGTTATGCTGGGTTTGTGCAGTGTTTGCACATTGTCAGATCTCAGCGTGAGCTGTACTTTATCTAAGGACTCACTGATGCCTGAAACTAAATAAAAAACCAGATGGTTATCTTGGATCTTCCTTGTCGTGCCCCAGCAATTAATGTGTCCTAATCTTGTACCCGCTTCCCTACAAACCCACTACAGACCGTGGTAAAACTGTGTTTGCATTGAGAAGTCATATACCACATCTCTGGGTGTTTATTTCTGTTTTAAAGCATCTCCCTTATGTCTGGCCCACACACAACTCTGTCTGCAAATAACTTCAGTAGTATATCAAATATTGCCACGGAGATTTTGTAGGCGTAAGAGTTTTGTGCTGTGAAACATGTCAGATCTCTGGGTTTGAATTTTTGCCAAAAGAGGTATTTGTGTGTAAAATTGCTATGCATTGCCATACAGTAAACTCTGGGCCCCAAGTGTATGGCTGAAAAGGCTGTATTTGCTGTATTTAGCAAATGTTATTGCATAACAAATAGCTCTAGAGGCAAAGAGCTCTTGTGATAGGGCAATCCCAGGGGTCCTGAGGCTGCTCCCAAACCCACTGTCTGCTTTTCCTACTGAACATACTGCCTCAGCAATATCAAATAGTGCATTGTGTCTCCTCCAACATGCCACGACCACCAGAACTCTCCAGGAGTGTTGGCCTGGAAGGAGCTGCCTGTGAGGTGTACAGAGGGGTTACAGTACAAATTTTCTTCTTTCTCCCATCCTACTTTTTTTGCCTTCTTTTGTGTCTGATAAAAAGGCAGTCTGCCAAATCTGTGAGGCAGAAATAGGTACTAGAACTTTCTAAAGATCTACCTTGTCTTAATACAAATGGAGCACATCGCAGTTTTTTGAATTCTTCATATTACAAAAAAATACTGATAAAATGAATAATTCTCTCAAACACTTCTTTTATTCCTATGTGTGTGATCTTTCTCCTTAAAACTGGAACCTGAATTAAAGGACTATTAATTAGAATAATTCTGCATTCTTACAACATCTCAGTATTTAAAAAGGAGATACAATAATGCCAAATTGCATTGACCTTTTCAGTATTGTCTATGCAGTGCCCTCTTGCCTCTGAACCCCTTCATAACGCGCCAAGGGAAAATATGACAATCACATCTTCTGCACTTAAAAAGGTCATGGGAGCGTCACATAAGGGAATAATTAGATTTTTAACACAGAGAAAGGTGGGGCAAGAAAAGAGAACTGCTCAGTACATCTTTGTCTATGGGTTTTTATGAGTAAAGTACAACACATTTTGTCATATTCTATAACACTTTATCAATAAAGTGTTATAGAGAGTGACAAAATTGAAATTCTTTTATTGATGATTTTCAAGTATGGTTGTCAATACCTCAGCAATTCAATTATATAAAGGAACATAATTTTTATATTTCTGGAGGTGCCTACACATTGTTAGAAAAAACTGTGAGTACTTGAAGTCTGATTTTTGTATAGAGAGTTCCTGTTCTGTACTTGAATGACAACAGCTCTATGTTTATTAACACAGAATAAATATCACATAAGAATATAACACATTATAAAAAACTTAAAGACTGTTTCAACTGCTAAAATAAACTAATTGCTGTTAAAGTGTTTTTTTCCCAAAGAAAGGTCAAAGCAATAGAAAGATCCTGAAGTGTTGATAACTTATCACAGAAATTAAATAGATTTTGTCACAAGTCTCCTTTCTCCTTGGTCTGTTAATGCAGCATACACACAGTACACCATATATGCCACTGAAAAGGCAGAATAATTTACACATCAAATGTATTATAACTAGCAGAAATTAATGAGACAGTTTTGTATCTTCTCTTTGAAAAACAGCAGTTGTACTATGCAGTTACTTATAATGGACTGAGAAATTGCTTTTGTTTACTGATTTTAACCTTCACAATCATCAGTATTGCTAACATCAGAATTTTAAGAATAATTTCTTTGTTGTGCTTCTTGATTTACAGAATTTTCTTCATTTGCTGAACACAAATGAAGTATCCTTTATCTGTCAATCAATCTGCCACAAAACTCTCATTATCTGCGGGCAGCCAAATAAATACACTAAAAGTAAATATTCAGGCTAAAACCTGATTCAAATTTATACATAAACCTTCATCTCAGGAAACAAATAGCTAAATAGGTCCTACTGAACTAGATATTAGAATTGCATACAAGCATTGGAAAATCCTCTATAAGAGCAACTTATATCTCAGGTGCTAAGTTACATGTAAGTATGCATTTGATAGTGGGTATGTAATTAGTAATCTCTTGCCTGATGAAAACCATCTATTAAAATAAACACAAATCAGATACAATCCCATTATCTTTTAGTATTTGTACATCCTTCTGCTGTCTAGCAGAATATTTATTGAATGGAGTTTTCATTTAGGCTGTCAAGATAAATAAATGGGCAGTTTGGCAAGGGGGGCATAAATAATTATTTATACAGTGGTGTATGATGAAGACTTTATGAAAGCTCAAAATCATAATTTATTTAATTAGTTCTATAAAGCTTTATTTCTGCATTTATACAGAAATGCTCCATAGTATCTATGAATATGTATTTTATGCATATTTTATGTGTTAACGAACCACACAACGTATGGCTCAAATCACAATCTGCTCCTGTCAGCTTTGGCTCCTGTGAAACAGCTACACACAAGAGAAGTCCAGTCTGGGGTTTAACTCCCCCATTATTCTAAATACCTGTGAAACATGTAATAGAAGTTCATGACCTTAAAAAAGAGTGAGAAAGAGAAATGTGCTTTAAACACAGGTACGGATTTTGCAGAAGTTCTGAGGGAGTGCCACCATTTTCTTGTACAGTTTTGCCCCAGTGCCACCATCCAGGACCTAGGACACATCTGCCCATGGGAGAAGCTCCATGAGCTGAGCTGCCCAAGCAAGGGCCAGGCCTCCCCACTCATGATCTTATTCTCTCTCACCTGCCTGTACAACCATCACCCTCAGGTTTTTTCTTTTAGCTTTCCAGGCAGTCACTGTCACTGCTTTTACTGCTCTGTTTTTCACCTCATGGGCTGCTGAGGGAAGAAAAACGTCAAAGAGCACTCAGCTAAATTTTCCAGGAGCAAAAGAAGCTCTGCAGGAGATGGTCCCTCACCAGCATTGCCCCCAGCTACCTCGTCGGTCTTGTTCAGCATCCAGGAGGCTGCTGAATATGTTGGATTATTTTGTGGGTTTGCAGAGGGCTTGAACAGATTAAAGACAGAATTGAAACCATCAGACTCATTTTCTCTTGGGTTCAACCCAACATTTGAATTCAAGTCTTTAGAAAAAAAAACCCTTAAGTACAATTTACATATTGTGTTATCTCTTTCCCAAATTAAAGGTTTTGCACTTGTGGTGGAAGGCTACGTACTTCCAGTATTAAGGACTGAATTTCCCAAGTGTTTATTTTGTTATTCCCAAAAGGTAAAAAATGTGGAATGTACACATAATGAGTTTGAAAACTATCTGGATTAAGCTCTCCCTAAACTAGAGATCCTTTGGATTATGTAATTGCTCTTTTATGAATTCCAGATTAAATTTGTTCTGTGTTTAATTTTAATTTACATGTAAATAATCTATAAAATAAGAGGAAATTAACTTGCTATGCAAAATTTGTAACTATAAGGGCCAAATGAAAGCCACTTGTAGGATATTTGCCCTTGTTACCACGGAAGCATCAGCTGTAGGTCCAGAACTAAAGTGCCATTCAATTTTGCTTAAAGGGGATTAAATGCACATGGAACATTTAGCGTGTCCTTGTGCAAATTACAACACTGAAACGTTCAACTAATTTGTAAGGAAAAGCTAATTTAGAGAATAAGTTCTTTGAGAAATCTGTTAAACATAATTTAACAAAGTTTACTCCCAGATCACCTACATAATAGAACATAAGACACAGGCACTTGAATGAAGCCTCTTCACAACAGTTGCTGCTGCCCATTGTTTGCAACTGGAATGGGACTATCAGCCTGACATAAGTAAACTGTTGTATTCCTAAATAAACAAGCCCTGCCTGTTGCCAAATGGAAAGAATCCAGGTTCTGTTCAGGGACTGTGGTGATCCCAAGAGAACAAAACCCAAAAACCCAACAAATATTTTAATTTAGTCTGGCACTACCTTATTCACTAGCTGTAATTGTTAAGCTATTGCTCTGCAAGAATAGGGCAAAATGAAAATTGGCTGGATGTATTCCTGAATCTCAGCATTCTTGGATTTACTTGCAATCTAATCTTCACTCTGAATTTGCTGTGTTTCTGAAGTTTTTCTGCTGGATAGTTATGGAATCACTGCTTTTCCCCCATTTTCAAGGCCCTGCGTGGCTCATCCTCACCTGCCTCCACCATTTCCCACATGCCCCATCTTGTGGGCCACTTTTCCTTGGTTGTCAGTGCTTGTCACTACATGTGCTGGTGAGACAAGCCACCTTGCAGGCCCTTGCCCATTCTCCCCACTGCTCTGTCAAATGCTCCCATGATTTCCTTCAGACACTTGCTTAGTGCTCTCTTCAGCAAGCCTTATCAGTGATTACACTGAAGAGTGCACTGATGACCAGGATGAGCATTCTCCCCTCCTGCAGCATTTCCTTTTACTCCCACACGCTCCCATGCCCAGCTTACTCCCTGTTTTATAAACGGATGGCAATGTCCTGGGACACAGGCTATCTTTTGGGTTTGTGTCTGGAGAGGCAGCAGTGGTACATTCCTTGATCAGGACTCTTTGATGCTACATTGGTATCACAACTACAAAAAATACATTTTCACTCTAAAATTGCTGTCGTCTATGAATATTTCCAGTTTATCACTACAGTTCTTAGCCAAATTGTCTATAAGACCCAGCAAGTCTTACTAATTCATATGAGATTTCTACAACACATTATGAAGACATTAGTTAATGGGAGAGAAACCAATGCATGGTTTTAAAACCAAACTTTTGTGGAGAGCCTGCCAAGCTGTTTATCCTACACTATATTTCTTAGATTTTAGGTTCTTTTAGGAAAGCCTCTTGATTATATGAAACGCAGAATTGCTTAAATTATGACTGCTCAAAACCATTGATCAGCAAAAGCAGGAAAGTCAGATTTGGTGAAGCAGATCCTTTACAACTGGATCTCTTTAAGGTTTCATAACTAAATAAGGGCCCCAGGTGAGAACTGGGATCCTACATCATATAACATGTCTGAACAATCTCCATATTTCTAAAGACTTGCATGCAAGCACCACGTAAGGAGACATCAGCTACCCTCAGTGTGACCTCTTGGCCAGAGCATCTGGAGATCTCCAGTCCATCCTGCAATGGGGACCAGCACAAGGCTCGACCAGATCAGCCTCTGTCACAGTTGCAGCGAAGGACACAGCCCTGAAGATTTTTAGAAACTCAAAAGACAAATATTAGGAATGTAAACAGAAGCACTGAAGTTCATCCTAGCCAGCTTCTGTCCCTGTTGTTCAAGTCAAACTTGTGAATCAATAAATACCTCTTGGCTTTACAGTATGGGATTTCTTTACTTGGAGAGTAGAACAGAGGGCAACTAAATGATTCAACTGTGCCATTCGGCAAAGCATCAACAGGAAACACTAGTGTGAAATTCCTCAGTGTAACAGATTTTTGGCTGAGGTCTTGCATATCATCTTCCTGAGGTTCATTCCTGCGCTGCCATGAAAATGTTGCTCACCTCTATGCCTTTAAAGCATTCACAGTCATCTTTACCATCATTTAATTAGCTTTTTATCAGTGACGAACACCGATGCTCTTCTTCATATTATCTCCCCTGGGCCTAATGGCCCTGATGATTCTTTCAGACAGCTGTAGCCTCACAATTTATTTTTTGGCGACATTTCTTGCATTGGAATGAATGTGTTGGGCATTTGGGCAGTGCCAGCTTGCAAAGGGCTGACGGCAGATGGAAAGAAATCTGCCCAGTATGCCTTCACCTCTACACAAGCAGAGGGCCATCAATTTCCCCCATTAAGGAGTTGTCACGCAGCCCACCCAGCTGGAGGAGCATCTCTGATAGCCAGGCTGGCTGGCGTATGCTGTTCAAATACAAAATGCACTTTAAAAAGAAACGAAAATATCATTTGTCGGCAAATTGAAAATGCGGGGCTTTGACTGCAGCCAATTTTTTAATGACTGCAATATTTTAAGTGATTATTTTTGCCACTTCAGATTGCTCCTTAGAGAGGAGAGGTTTTTTAATTAAAATCTAGGCAATGCAAACAGATGAGATATGAGAAGCAGAGGAACAAGAAGAAAGATGAAGAAAATTAATTGAAGCAGCATTGTCAATGGAGCTGTAAATTAGATATTGTGTCTTTCTGGTAATGAGTCATGCAGGTTTTAGAAATTTTAAAATTTTTGACATGATAGCAGGTACAAGGCTAGATTAAGTCCTGATAAAATCATACTTTGTATGCAATGTGTCAGTCAGCAAAGGTGCAGTTACAGAATTTAGGGACAACTTCAAATTCTAAATTCTGTGGATTTGACTGCTAATGCTCCTGGCCTGAAATTCCTTCTTTAACCAAAGTAAAGAACACAATGTGATTAGAATACCTTCCCATGAGAAAAACAGAGCTTTAGTCTTTCCCACGTGCTACATTTTTACATCATTTGATGTAGGCTATGGAACAAAAACCAAGCAGGCCAGGAGCACAGAGGGTTATAGTGCACTTTCCCTTTCCAAAACAATGGGATGAAACTTGTCCTGTGATGCAGCAAGAAACATTTCATAAAGTGTGTTTGCACTCATCATTTCCGATTGTAGATTGTTATTCAAAGGCTAATGCTCCAAACACTTTGCCTGTTTATGAATGATTCATATGATTTGTGTGGTTCTTGGTTCTCTAGGACATTTCATGATGTTTGTACAACACCAATAACTCTGGTGATGACTGGTTTCCTTAATGAGTCATTTAACTGGCATGATCTGAGCTATTCCTCCATGCTCTGGGAACTACTGATGCTTGGAGCACTCTGCCCTGAGCATTATCTGCTCTTCTGAAAGCAATGGTGTGCATTTACACCACTGTAAAATCAGAGTGAGAAAGAATCAAGCAAAGTGGTTTCTACTCTTCGGCATCTAATGGGTCAATTCACGTTATTTTTATTGATGTGGATCACACAGTGACCTGTGAAGATCAAATTCTTTCCTTCTAGGAGGCAGGAAAGACCCCCTGTGCTTGGACACCAGCTCAGAGCTGATGCTGGCTTCCTGCCATCCCTCCCAACACTTCCAAGCCACGGGGAACTGGCATGGAGAAAGGAGTGGGTTCAGCATTGCTGCCCAACATCAATTCTCAGCTGCCCAAATGACTCACAGCACTACAGCAGACCACCTGTCAGCTCTAATGAACTCCTAGGCATTGTATCTAAAAGTATTGTTATTTTAATTAGCAAAAAAAAAAAAAAAAAAAAAAACAAACAAAAAAAAAAAAAAAAACAAAACAAAACAAAAAAAAAAAAAAACGGCAAGAGCAATTCCACCCATGGGCTAGGACACAAATGCCTCCTCATGGGCACAGCTCAGAACGGCCACAATCTAAAGGCAGCTGGTAGACAGCTTTTGTGCACCCTGCACTGCTTTCTTCAACTCTCCTCCCCTCTCACACTCCTCCTCCCACCCACAGAGAAGCAGGAATGTCTCTCAGATGAGGTGCAGCAGGAAGTCTGCCTGTCTCTTCCCAGGAAGAAGTGGCGGATAAGGGCTCCTGCGAGGCAAAGCAGCTGGCTAGAAGGCTGGGTTTGGCCCACAGACCAAATACTGCCTTGATACATTTTATTCAAAAAACAAAGGAATCTTGTCAGAAGATTTATCTCTTTGTAATTTTGACCAATATAAGGTCATAGCAATTTCAGTCTGACATTTTCACACTGGCATACATGGAATATCACCTCTCTTCCTTCAAACAAGTACATTCAAACTGATTCAGAAAATGGACACCTGAACACTTTTTAAAGCAAGAATTTAAAACCAAAAGAAAAAAAAAATCTTGTTTATTTTAGCACAAAAAACCCAAAAGATATCTATTTGGATCAGGATGCTTGTTTAAGAAGACTATCCAAAGCCATTCCATTAATTAACAGAGTATTCAGACATTTGTAAATCTACTCTGGAATGAGAGAGGATCAAATAGCTAAATCAGCCTTTCTTTCTGTCAAATTCCCAGGGCTGTGTGCATGTCTTCTCTGCTCAGCAGCACACAACAATGCAGGTTCAGGAAGGACTTGCAGATCTGGGGTGTGCACAGCCCTGCTCTGCTCAGGGTGTGGTAAAAGGTCACAGTGTTTTACACGTATTTTCAGCATATTTTTCTGCGTGTGAGTTACTTTTTTCTTATGCAACTTTCCCTTCTGCTACACTGGCATGGACACCTGGGAAATGAAAATGAGCTGAATGGTGATGACCTGTTATTTAAAGGGCTTACTGAATCAGGATACTGGGATTGGAATATTTTCAGGGTTTATTGGTCACGCCCACAGCAGTAAATAACATGGCTCAGTTACCATTCCCTAGTCCTAAACCCAGCCTGCTCAGTGAGGCTGGCACACACTGCCAGCCCATTGCCCCATCCCAAGCCAGGCTGCACACACAGAGCTCAGCACCAACAATCAGCCTCAGGTGTAGTCCCCAAACCCTGCAGAGCAAACAAACCAAGCTGTCCAGATGAACGGAAACCTACAGCCCCCAAAGGAAGAGCAGCTGCAGCTACTGTGAGTCAGCATTTCTGTAACTTGACTCTTCTCAAAGATGGTAAGTGTCACTGGGTTAACACACCACGACCGGATACATTGTCCCTCTGGGGTCTGTAATGATCCAGACTGCTCTTTCCCAATGTGGAAAAATTCCAGAGACAGGTGGTTTGGTCTCAATGTTATTGTTGTGCAATTAAAGCACTGCAGAAACATAAACTCTAAGGCTACTGAGGTTGTCTCCCTCATCAAAATTAGTTTTAGAGCTTGAAAGACCAATTTTGGACTAGGACAATCAGAGAAAACAAAAGAACTTGCAAACGCTGTACCTCAAAGCTCAACAATTTCTGGTCAAATATACAATATCTATGAAGTGCCCAATGAAAGCTGAAATTGGTTTTCTGTTCCATAGGAATAGAGCTCCAAGGAGCATTTTTGACAGAAGTACAGCATTCTTCCATGCATTTCAGCAATCTCAACCACCAGAGCATCATCCTAACCATGCTCAGTTGTGAGGCCATGCTCATGCTCAGAGCTGTCACTGGAAATATTGAAGCCCAGTCAGGAATTTATCCTGTTCAACACCCTTCCACACAGCCCAACACAGATAAACACATTCCAGTGGATCCAATTAATCTCCTAAGGGTTGCTTGGCCTTGCTAACAGCCTCTCTCTTGCCTTTTGCTGTCTTCTTTGGAACCAAGACACACAAGCTCAATGGATTATCTCTCAGCTTGCATCCTGTTTCAGTAGCCAGGTCCAGCTGTGTCTGCAACCAGCCATGTGCTTTCAAAGGAACAGCAACTGCTCCTGGGGGCAACAGGAATTGCAAGGAAATCCCTGGGCCAAGCTCAGGCAGACTGGGAGAGGAGGAGAAACTGCTTCCCAAGCTGGGCACAGGAGAGTTCCCACAGTGTTTGTTGAGAGCACAGCATCCAAACCCACCACACTGGAGTGAGTGAACACATTGCTGCAAATTTCCCAGTAACACTCTCACTGTCCACTCCAACGGTGTTATCTTCAAGGGATGTACCCTCAAAGATGAGCCAGGGACTCAGTAGGCAGCAAGGATGGCACCACTCCTCTGTGAGGAGAGCATCTGCCTAGGTGGATGCACACTCTGCTGTGTCATTTCCTGTCAAGGACAGAGAGTGGTCTAATGGTCTAATCTTACATGTTAGATCCTCAAGAAATATTTTTAAGGCTAGTTTTTCTAAAATATTAATTGAGAGAGGATGGGAGGATATGAATTGAAACTTGTATGGCACAAACAGGCTTGGGTATCAGAGAAAAGGTCTTGTGAGATTGGAATCAGGTTTGGCATTGTGACAGTAAGGATGGGAACTTGAGGCACATAGGTGAGAGTTAGAAAAGGTAGCAGGAGGCAGCAATGAAACTTCATAGAATCACAGAATATCCTGAGTTGGAAGGTACTCACTGAGATTATCACTGACACAGCTTCATGTCATTCCCTCAGACATAACTTATCCCTGGCCACCAGAGAGGAGATTGGTGCCTGCCCCTCTGCTCCCCTTGTGAGGAAGCTGCAGACAGCTGTGAGACCACACTTTGCTGATCACTTAGTAAAAATGTGTAGAAAAAAAATTAAATTGCTGTACAGACTTTGTGAACAAAGATCAGGAGTATTTAGCAGGTTCCTGTTGTCTGGGAAGCAAAAAGACTTGTAGAAAAAAGGGAACTAGAATTATCTGGGATGGAAGCTACCCCTGTAACACTGTTAGGGTTTCTCAAATATTATTCTGTATGCCAGCGATTTTGGCTATGATAGAGAAATCTCCTATAGCCTTCCTCTATGCTATATTCAATGTAATTAACACAAGCTACAAGGATTCTTACCTTTCTACTTATACAAAATATAATGTCACCTCAGTGGTAAACTGAGATTAGAGGTGTTTTAAAGAAAATAATAAAAGGTTTTGTAAAATGTATATAATATTCCAAGTATGAAAAGCAAAAAAAAAAGTAAAAAAAATTGTTCTTGGTGCTAGAATGCTACGACAGGTTTTATGCTGATCTGATGTAAATCTTGACCCAATTTATAGTCTTACTTTTGACATAACATGAAATTCGCATTGCAAAATCTGTTCAAATTATATTTGGCAAGATTGTTCCTGAAAATCTGAGGAAGACTGCAGCAAGAGCTAAAAATGAAAAGAGTGAAGGAGTGCTCTGGTGACAGTACAGACACACTGCAGGGTCCCGTGAAGAATTAAAGGCCTGCCTCACACATAGCCTTAATCCAGTGTACCTACATCACAGATTTACACATAATCTCAACCTGGTGTAAGTGCCTACACACAGTCAGAGGCCAGCTGGAAACAGGCATTTGCACGTTTCACTTGTACCTGGAACAGAAGATGAGCTTGGAGGAATGGCAGGTTGGTGAAAACTCACTCATGTCACTTATAAGGCTTGACCTTGATGGGATTTCTGTCTAGAAACACTCAGTGCTCAGGGATCTCCAGATTTAGGTCCTTTGTCTTTCATAAATGCCTAGTTGTGTATTGGCACAAATTAGCTGGGTTTAACTAAGCAAATCCCAAAATAAACTCCACAACCAACCAAAAAAAAATCATAAACAGCAACAAAAAAAAAAAAAAAAGAGAGTTATTTGTTAAAATTTAGATGTTGTTCATACATGTTTCAGAAAGAGCAAGCAGTGTTTAGGCTTGGACAACTGAGAAAAGTAACAGTGCTTGTGGTACATTAACCCTTGCTTTTCTTTCACACCTTCACATATATGGGTTGGATTTCAAAATCCAGAGATAAGACTGACAAAACAACAAGTGTTAACCAATCACAAAATATTCATTAAATATTATGTGATTGGATGTTATTTGATTCTAAAATCTTGTGTGAAAACTTTGCCAATGTAGTTAAAATGAACCTGCTGAAGTAAAAAAAAAGAGTTAATAAGATGGCACTATGATTAGTAGATCAGTGGGAATATTTATGTCTTAAACTATTAATTTGAAGCCATTTGTATCAGGTTCTGTGGGAAAAGGATGAGGCCAAAACCAAACTCTTACTGCCCTCAGTATTCAACATCTGTTTCCTGTGCAATTGCCAAAACCATTAACAGCATCATAAATGAACCCTGACATCAAAACTGCTTTTGTGAATGAAAATAGGATGAAACCAGAAAGTCATCAGCCGTTGAACTTCTGGCTGCTTTGAAACACAGACAGCAAGAATCCAACTGTTTTCCAAATATTGAACAAATCTGCATGTGAGGGTAGTCTGTGCACAGGGATCTTGTTGGGCTCCTTAGAGTTTTTCTCAAGGTAGAATGGATCTTGGTCTTGCTGTATCTCACACAGCAAGACAGGATCATACTGAAAAAGAGAATCCTAAGGAGCAGCCACTACCCAAATTTGTGCTGCAATGGAGATGGGATATTCACAGACAGAAAAGGTGGGAAACCTTACTTTTTTGGGATGATTTGTGAAGTGAGTAGTTGTAGCTGAACAAGACCAAGTTAAAAAGCAGATATTTAAAATATCTAACAGAAAAACTTGAATTTGTTTCAAAAATACGGCACTGTTTTGCTAAAAGGAAGCTGTTTTCCATTTTCTGTTACATGATCTTTGACATGACAGCATAAATTCCGTTTGGTTTTGGTCATGGCAGAAAAGTTGAATTGTTTTAGAGAGCCCCAATGGGATAGAGCAAGGGTAAAAACAAAGCTAAAAAGAGCCCAATGCTAGAAGCAGATGGAGTTGCCTGAGCACCCTTATGATCACAGTTTTGTTAGATGTCACTGTCTTCCTCTACTTCCAAGAGTAATAATAACATTAAGCCATGGAAAATCAGACTAACCTTAACTGTGGCCCCAGGAAAGAAAAGCCAGTTGCCAGTATCCACAGGGTCCAGATTATCTTCCAACACAACTTTTCTGTGAGCAGCATTTATGATCAGAACGTTGTCCAATGCCCAACAGGCTTCATACACATCACCAGCAAGAACATAATCCTGTTTCCACTGAAAATGGACGTTCTCCCCTTTAGCATCTTCAGGAAGGTACAAGATGTGGATGATTGTGCTGATGTTGGAAGGGGCACTGAAAAACAAGGATAGGGAATTAGACCAACTTTAAGGCATAGTCAGGAACACTTTTCCCTCAATTAACACATTTACTAGGTGTGACACGGTTGTGCTCACATCCCTTGTATGCTGATAAAGCTTCTATGGAGACCAGAAAATACCTGCCCTGAGGCAGAGCCCCACTGTGCCAGGCAGGGCACATCCAGCCCAAACAGGCAGCCTGGCTTCAAAGAGAGTGCGAGCTAAGGCAATAAACCACAGATCAGTGCAGGTGTTGGGAGAGCAGGAGGATAGGATAGAGCAGGACCACGTCCATGCTCAGTGCTGGTCACAGATGGTGACTGGGGATTGTCAGGTATTTTGCAGGTATGGCCAAAAGGAAATGTTAAGGAATCTCATTAGAAAAACCGGTCTCACAAAATTTGACTTTTTGCTTCATCAAAAGAATCTGCTGACTTCTGATGTCTCAGTCTCTTTAGATTTGGATGGAGCAGAATGGTTGAAGAGCAAAGCTAGGAATTTTCTCTGACAAACATGTCCTTCCAATCCCACACCCCTGCTATAAGGATAGCTCTGTGCATGGGGAGGGCCAGGTTGTCTTTCTTTCCATGTTCTGCTTCAAGAACAATACAGAAGAAACAATCCATGTCTTCTCTCTTGTTGTCGAAAATACAGAATGAGGGTGGAGAGTCAGACCTGGAGCATTACTATTAGGGCCTTGAGCTCTTCAGAGAGCTGTGAAAGGATTGAGGTTCACCCAGAAGAAGTTGGGGGTGATGGGACGCTGAAGGAGGTGTCCTCAGCTGACCACAGGGATATTTCAGACCATGTGACACCATGCTCAGTACATAAAGAGGGGAAGAAGGAGGAAGGGGGATATTTGGAGTGATGGTGTTTGTCTCCCAAGTCACCGTCACACGTGATGGGGCCCTGCTGTCCTGGAGATGGCTGAACTCCTGCCTGCCCATGGGAAGCAGTGAACTGATTCCTTGTTTTGCTTTTTTGCCTTGCTTGTCTGCACAGCTTTTGCTTTCCCTATTAAAGTGTCTGTATCTCAACCCATGAATTCTGTTTTTTGCCACTCCAGTTCTCTTCCCAGTCCTGCTGGTGGGGGAGTGAGAGAGAGTCTGTGTGGGGCTAAACCTCAACAACCACCCAGCATGTGAATCAGCTGTATTCAAACCTCAGGCTGCGAGGAGTTACAAAACTGAGGCTTGCAAGATGTCAGCTAGTAAACATTCTATTTGCCTTGGTAGTGATGCTTTTAAGGGTGAATAGTTTGTCAGAGACAATTCAGAGCTTTCAGGGAAAAAGGGCAACAATGTCTTCCTTTTATAGCAGAAAATAGAGGAACTTCTCTTTTGAAAGCAAAGCAAAATGCTGAAATGCAACTGCATTTGTCCCATATTCACACCCAGACTGTGCCCCCACAGATCTCCCTGCCCTTGCTGAACATTGTGTCTGTCACCCTGCAGTGCAGCACTGCTCTGAGGTGCTGTCCTCGCTCCCAGAGCCCACACACAGCCCTGCCTTCCCCAGAGACCTCTGCCCTCCCTCCCAGGAGCCCAGAGCTGACATCCCACCCACAAAATACAACACCTCCCCTTCACAGATGCCCTCCTGCCCCATATCTCCCCAGGTCTCCCACTGTTCCCTGGAGCTGCATGTGAAATCTGCTGAGGCACATTCAAATCACACTGCAATTCACAGGGACCACAGGAGCAACGAGCATCCTTCCATAATTCATCCTCTCCCCTTCGCACGACATTGTTCTATTGACCTATTTTCTACTGCTGGCTCTGGCATCAAAGTTGAGGAAAGAGAGGTCAAACTGCATGCACATTAACTTCAAAAAAAATTCTGGTCTCAAGGGCTTGTGTTGGCATCCTCACAGCTCTTAAGTTTCCTGGCTTGCAGAGCCATGAGAGCAACTGAGCTGATGTTATGGACTAGGTGTGTAATTTTGCAGCAATGTGAGAAAAATGGAATGCATTGTGTGGTTACTCTGAGGCAACTCCAGTGCCTGCAGTGAATTACTCTCGCTTTATATTTTTCTGAGACAAGAATTAGCACCAATTGTTTTACTAAAATTTATGGTTTTTTCAATGAAATTGTAGTTCCACTTCCACAAGGAGTTGGAGGATGAGATAGTGAAATACACCACCTTCCAGCTGGAGTTTTGCTTCTTCATTAGAAATTAAGGACCCTTTTGCTCTGCAATTTGCCTCAATGGACTGAAAGTAGGCTCAAGCAAGTCACTTGTACAGCACTGACACTGAGGTGATGCAGGAAGGCACACTGAGATGCTATGAGTATGTTACAGATAAATAACAGCTTTTTCTTCCCCAGTTGCATAGTTATGTTTTTATGCCATTGCACAAAATGCCTTTCCTATTATTACTTAATTAAATATGTTCTCTTAGCAAAATCCATCTTTGACACAGGCTCTCTTCAAAAGTGCGGATATTGTGATGAAAAGATTTAAATTTTCCATTCATAATCCTTTGCATTTTCATGTATGCCAGTTGGTTTAAAAGCAAGGCACTATTCATCATAATCTTGTTAGTACAAGAATGTTAAGAGCCAAGTGTTTGTATCAAACTATAAAATGTTTTTATTGAACATTTTAATCTACCAAAGTAGAAACTTGAAATATTACAAAATATGGCCCTTGCTGACATTAGAAATGGTGCTAAAATGCAAAAAGTCATCAAAGTTTTGTTTTTTTAGGCACTTGATCCTGCTGGTTATTGGAGTTGCATTTTAAGTGTGAAGTGATTCTCTTCCTCACTTCCCACATAGTCAATGGATGAATTTGTGATTTAGCAAACCTGGTGGCAGTTCTGCAATTAGCCAGGAATTTCATCCCTCTTTTGTATGAACAAGGAGAACTGAAAAGTTAACAAATAAAAAAAGTTTTGAAAGAGCCAGGTTTAAACACCACCTGCTCAGCTGGAAAACATGAAAATTATTAAAGAGCTGTAACAAACCTAATTTTCTCCAGCTGAGTCCAATCTGCAGAACTGTTCTTACTGTAGGACACTGTGATGCTGGGATCTGAGTAACTGAAGCGACACGAGCCTGATCCTGGGGAAGCAATAAAATGAGAAGTGTTACCACACAATGAAGCAGAAATGATTCTCCAATAACCACAGTTGCTGACTGTGCCTTTGTCACCTTATCACTTCTGCCCATTTTAAAGTGCTTTGATTGATGATGAAATTTCCTGTGATCTGTTGCTGAAAGTAAACACAAAATAATGCATGCTTTATGAGTCAGAAATAAAGTAGAAATGATAAA
Source organism: Calcarius lapponicus (assembly GCA_039654755.1). Classification (NCBI taxonomy): domain Eukaryota; kingdom Metazoa; phylum Chordata; class Aves; order Passeriformes; family Fringillidae; genus Calcarius; species Calcarius lapponicus. The sequence goes on from CM077463.1 coordinate 3,725,140, forward strand.
TCACAGCAGTGCCATGTAATCTCTGCAAATTTCCCAGGGGAAGCCAAGTAAATTACTTAACAGCCCCAACTGCAGGAAAACCCCACCATCTAATGTTTAAACAAAACCTTCTTAATAGAGAATAATCCACATAGCAGAATTCACAGAGAAAATAGTAGAAGACTGTTTTTCATATTACTATATAAATAAAGTCTAGAAATTAAAATACAATGAGAGGAAAATATATACAGAATTACTTGAGCCCAGAGCAAATGTGATTTAGGAATTTAAAAGAACAAAGATATTACAAAATTAGTTATTTTAAGGTTGCCTGAAGGAAATTAAATTAAGAAATCATCCAATATACTCCCTAGATCCTATAATTAATAACAAACACTTGATGCTGATCTGGGAATCTCAGAACACTTTACAAAAATGAACTAATTAAGCCTTATGGCACCCCTGCAAGGTAGGGTAATATATTTACTTTTGATTTATAAAAGGGTGCCTTCTGGGTGTTGTCACAAAAGATGAGCTTAACAATTAATACGTGGGGCAGTCAAAATAAGACGAAAACAAGATTGAGAAATTTGTCCCAGAAAACATGATAAACAACCTGAGCTGTAATTAAACACACTAAAAATGCTATTTTTCCTCAGACACCAGATAATTCATCCATCTCAGAAAATGTGATGCTCAGTGAAACAGACACATCCTAGCCTTTGCTCCAAAGATACAATGTCATAAGCATGTGAGATTGAAAGCAGCAGACATCATGTACTTGCCATGTTTAAGAGAAGCAGCTCTCAATTAAACAGCATCTCTGATGGCAACAGGGTACTACTGAAAGAGTACCACAGCTTCTCTCACACTACAAATACATATTATATGTGCCACAAGTAGTATGCTATGTTAATGTGTGTCTCAGATTCATTCAATCACACTGAAAGTTGTGTAAATGCATATTTTAATACACATATAAATGTATATACACACTGCTGACAATAAAATAGTATCATTTTCCAATCCGGGGTGCTTATTTTTGTAAAAGAAATAAATGGCCTGATTAAAAAGGTGTTAACCACTTGTACAAGAGAACAACTTACACATTTTAATGGGAACATATGTCATTAAGCACAAAGCTTGCAGCCCCAGCTCCCCTGAGGCAGTTCACATTCACAGCTCTCAGCCCTACAGAACTGCTTTTCTACTCTGAGACAGACATCACAAACCTCTGCAGGGGTATGGAAACCACTCCAATACAGGGGATGAACTCCTGTGTCCAAAATTTTCTCTGATACATCAACTAGATCCTGGAAATTATCCACCAAGTTGTTTTCCTGCATCTATCTTTCACTAATGTTAAATTGCAAATAGAGGAACAGATACTTCCGAGCCACTACAGCTGCATGTGGCATGTTCAGCTGGTCTGACACGTATTCTTGCTGTAAAGAGGCACAGAATAATTAATATTGCAAAGGCAGCAGGACTTTGAATTACCAGCCATGTATCCAAAATGACTACAAAGCAACTGTCTGGTTATATTTTACTGACAAGGCACTTTATTTCTATCATATTAAAACCAAATGATGTCAGGAAAAGCCTTTGCGTTTCATATTTGCCCATCTGCTGGGATGGTCTACTTTACTGAGCAACATCTGCTGCCACTTCCTACTTCTGTGGAATTTAGGAGTTCCAACCCTTAATCACATTCGTTCATTTTATTTTAGAGGAATCCAGTTCAAAAATCAGGGAACTACAGCCAGTTTGATGTCTTTGGCCAGTCAGAGGCTGTGAGGTAAAACAGCAACATACTGAGTTTTATGTCAGCAGAAATTAAAATAACATAAACAGTAGAAATAACCAGCAGTATAGACTTTACAACATGTGCCATTCCAGTTAGTGTTACAATCAACTTTTGGTACAGTGCTCTTAACAAAGTGAAGTTGAAATGTGCTGCTTAAAAAGGGAAAAAGGCCAGATTTGCTGCACAATCAACATGAAAAATGTTGTCTGCTAGATCTGAACATCCCTCAACTATGCAATGAGGACCAAACCTATTGCTTAAAAGAAATGGGGCCACTCAGAAATGGCTTTGCAAGGTAGGTAAAAGTATTTCACTTTTGATACTGGAAAAAAAGCAGTGGAGACAATAAGAAAAGGAGAGACAAATGCTGAGTTTATTTTCACCATCAGGGTGGATTGTATTAAGATTAAAGATAGTTTGGGAAAGTCCTCAAGCAGCAATTACTGGCTGTGATGACAAATGTGTTTTTAATCAGTGTTTAAAGCCTCTTTTTTTACGTTCTTGACTCAAAATAATAAGAGGTTGAGATTATTTTTCATGCACCTATCTAATTCTGCAAAACTCAAACTGACAAAAAAAAATTAAAAAGTATTGATCTGGTACTTGAATGTTCTACAAAACTAATACACATCCTAGTTTACATTAAGAATTTCCCCCCAAGAAAAGGGAGGGGGTGAACATGCAATTGCACTACAGGACAGGGTTTACTGAGATGGTCTTGCAAGTCACTGCCTTTCAATATAATTTTCAATATTACTTTCAATATTACTATTACTTAGTACTATGGCTGTTAGTCCATATGATTTATTTCAGTAATCCTAAACTAGGATTATTTTAAATAGAAATCTGCTTTTTGGATGCTTGCGTCTACCTCGACCAGCAAAGCTATATTCTGACTTTCTGAACAAAAATATGATCAGGACTCAAGTAATAACATCACAGGAATTGGGGCCAATTCAGCTCAGGAGGGAGGTGTCCTTCCCACAGCTCCCAGAGATGGTAATAAACAGTTTGTGAGCTCTGAGTACAGAAGAAGGAGCAGGATATCATGCCATAAATATTCACACCTTCCTGTCCTCTGAAGGAAAAATTGTACATAAAACCTTTTGAATGAGATTAGATTTGGTTTGCTTTCAATCAGGAAAGCCCAGGATTTGAATTAGCCCTGAAAATGAGTAGCAAAACCTGCACGATGATTACTGTAAACAAGTCTATGTAGTAAGCTACTGCATTAGAGAAAAAATGTTGTTTATTCCTTAAGATGAGTATGTCACAGCAACATTGATGCCTTGGTGAGGTTATTGCTAGATAAATCTGGCTAAGAGTTAGGATTATACTTTCAGTATTAATGGTTTGCATGTGTAATTACCTGTTGGGAACGGGGGGCACACCAAACCATCCTCCAATAAAGAATAGCCAATTTTTTTTTCTTTACATGTATACAAGGCAAGATTGTCCTTGTGTTTCAGGAACAAAGTATTTTCTTCCTTTGGAGTTATTTTACTCCTTTTGATAGATTTTAATCTGATGTTCACAGACTTCCAAAACTTTCAGAGAAAAGCTAGAGTAGAGACAACCTTCATGAATTTAATTTTAGATGATACATTTGAAGCTCAGACAGCAATTTTGTCTGTTATCAAAAATGATGAGCAGCTTCTGTTATAAAACCCAGCCATATACTGAATATTCTGAAACACGGATTTATTTGGCTGGTGCTTTACATGTTTGGATTTTTTCCCAAGCCAAATTTCAATAAAACAAAATTTTCTTAAAGTTGAGTCCAGGCACTGATGCTAATAGAAGAGGGTTTTGACTGGCAGAGCATGGGATTGCTAAACACGTCCTAATAACTGCTTTGTTAATTCTGCTTACTAAATAGGAAAGAATAGCAAAGTGAAACAAAAGTATGTTTCTCAATTGTTTTGCTTCTTGTTTCACAGGAAGGTAACCCATAGCCAGGACCTGACAAGCACTGACCACTCTCAGCATATCCAACTGAAACAGTCATGGGTGTTTTGTCTTTTTTCATTTTAGGTCTTCTTATGCTGATTTTGGCCATCTAAAGTACTGGTGAATGTTTTAGCCACCTTATTTTTTAAATGCAATGTAGGTAGCAGTACTGAGAGTGTAGTATTTCAGGAAAGATGTTATGATGTTATGAAGGCACCACATTATCAGCTGTTCGTATCCAGATATTCAGTTATTTGTATCCAGGCTGACAATGGCAGGCAAAATTAATTCTCACCACGGCTTTGCCTCCAACTGTGTCAGATTTACAGAAACCCAACTCATACAGCTGTTGGTCTCTAAGATCTCTTAACAACATTGATCAGAGCTGGTGTTTTGCTGAGATAAAACTGGGTGCCGTCTGCAAGGGAAGCAATATTTTGCTCCTTATAGAGTGTGATGTCCTCTGCCTCTTGACAACTCCTTGATAGCTCCTGTGAGTGCTTCTGTGGATAAGCAGATGAGATGTCTAATGCTGGCTTTAAGGAGAATCAGTCTAATGGGGACTGCACAAGAAAGATGTGCACAAAAATTGTGCAGAAGGGTTCAAATTGTGTCCTGAATGCAGTCTGAAAAACAAAAGGGTGCTGGGAAGAATCCCTTATATCTAATGCTACAAGATTGCATTTATTAATTTTGTTAATGGGATGAATAATGATTAGTGTTTGCTAAGGATTATAATTTTGTGATATCACTTGAATTAAGCCAAACTGGATAATATAAATGACTAGTGGTCAAATCTGACTGGCTTGCTAATAGTTTTTTCAAAGTAATGAACCATACAGTTAGGCATAATGAATGGTCCATGGGTTCTGATATTTTTTAGGTGTATGTTTATATTGACTTTTGATCAAGAAGAAGATGGTTTAAACCATTTTAAAATACAGAATATTTAGTGCTGGATATACGAGATGCACTGATAAAAAAATATGCAATGCACTGTTCATTCAATTCTGTTTCTGAAAATTTTCTCAAGAAAAGATCACAAAAGTATTTTTAATTTTCTTTGAAGTTGCAACTTTGAATTTAATTACGAATGTGATTTTTAACTATGACATTTTAGATCTTTAGACTTTTTAAACAGCTTTTCCTTATTTGTAGAGTGAATTCAGAATACAAAGAGGTATTTTGAGTGTAAAAAATATTCAAATTAAAAACTGTAAGAACTGCATTGTATTTTGTAATCATCGTCTATCTGTTCATGGAAACAAATATTTTTATTGCTGGTTGCTTTTCTTTCCCTTGTGGGAAAAGGATTTTGACTGTCTGTTTTCTTTTATGTGTTCTGATAAACAATCTGAAACAAATATCTGGCACTAGGAAAAAAAATGCCAATGGTGTTTCCTTTCATAAAAATCAGATCTACTTTAGCATTAGTGAGAATTACGAATTTTGTAATATAAAGTCTCAGCTATTTATTTTCTGCAGGTTTCTGAGAGCAGCTAATTTTTGTTCCACTGGCAGATTTAGGCTGTTGTTCAATTTCAGAAATGCTGGTTAGTTATTTACGTCTAAATAAAACTAAAGGGTTGACGAGCAGCCTAAAATCCCCCACTGTAAAATTGTAAAAGATGAGAAGAATAATTAGTAAATACACTTGATAAAATCAATCAGAATAACTTCCTAAATGAACTCCTAAAAGGTAATGTGAGGCTAAACCCGAGGAGGATGGGGCTCTGAGCAGGCTGTCCTTGCCCCAGGTGTGATCCTGGTTGGAGCATGGAGCAGGTGATCACCCACGGGTCCCTTCCCATCCACCTCCTGCCAGGATTCCCAATAACAGCAAATGTACTTTTCATGAATTAATGCAGCTAATTTCCTGTAGATGAGAAGTCTGAGGAAATACTTATCTGGTTCAACTTCCTCTTGGTCTATTTATATTCAGAGATCTGATGTGCTTCCTGCACTCACACAAATTTGTTCTCTTTTAATGAACAAGCTCAGATCACAATTCATATTGCTTTTTGTGCTGGGAACATTAAGGAGAGAAAAATAAGCCAAACAGAAAGCTGTATTTCCCTCATGCCAGTGTCCAATTTATTCTGATGTAAAGCTATTTATAGTGTCTCTTTCAGAGATACAGCCAGCAGGTATGTGCTTGGGTAATAAGCCTGTTGCCAAAAGAAATAATTACATGATGCTAAATTTAACCATGCTTTTAAGTGTACCAACATCACATAACAAAAAACCTTGCTGCAGGCAAAGTGAGCAAACTTGCTCAGACCTGGCTGAAATGGACACCCAGGAACTAGCTACTGAAAAAACAGCATCATTAATGCTCCCAAAATACTTGCAGATGCTCTTGGATGTCTGACAAAATAGTAACCCCTGTGTTCAGGAAGCATTTTCTACAGGGGTACCCACATTCTGCCCTTCAACGTTATTGACATTAAAGAGTTAATGTCACATTACGTGGAGGTCCCCTAAGTGAGAGGGTGACCTCTCAGTGAAGCTGGGCAAAATATAAATGATACCATGTGGAAGTGGCTCAGTAGTACACTTACACATATCAGTAAATAGAAAGAGATGCTTTGTGTGACTGTGTTTAGCAGGCAGCTATGAAGGTCTATAATCAAGAAAATGAACACCAGAAGGTGCTGGTAAAGGTATTAAAATACTGCAGGAAAATACATGAAGTTTTATTTAGATCCCTACAGCCAGTCCAGTCTAGAGGCAGTAGAAAACACATTGGTCCCAAGAACTGCTGTGTAAAAGGAGCTCTCTTGAATATACAGATATGAAAGTCCTTTCCTTGGCTGCTTTAGGGAAATTCTCTGGCACCAAGAAAATCTGTGAAGTAATTTTTCTCAAGCCAGCTCTGCACTGGGGTGTCTCTCTTTTCTGTAACTCAGTAAAACTGATTGCCTGCCTTTAAATGTATATGCAGGTAGATAATAATTAGCTTGGTAAAAATTGGTTTTTGCAATTCCTGATGGGTATTTCTATTTTTATCTGCTTTTACTTTTCAGTCCCTTGCCCACTGGAGGAACAGCCAGGACTGTTTTGCTGAGCTGGGGGATTCTCAGTCCCCCCCACCCCCGCCCTGGGAACTACAGATGCTTTGTTGTTTAATTCAAAAATGGACCTTTTTAATCATACAAAAGTGTTATCTGTGTACAATGATATGAGCAGGATTAAGATGAGTCTGCCTGTAATCCAGCATTTATTATTTGCAGTGACCAATTCCATAATGGCCCCACGTTTGACTGCAAGGTGGTGGCACAGCCACCTGCCCTGGATCTGAATCCTGAGGCTCTTCAGCTTTCCTGCTTTTCTCCATGTAGTAAATCTTTAAGGCTCACATTTTAATTCCCAACAGTGGCTGAGAAACCCTGGTACAGAAGTAATAAAGACAATATTTCATTGTAACCTTGGGCTAGCCAAAACAACACAAATCATTTTGCCCCAAGGCCATAAAAATGTCTTTCAAATACAGCATCAACTTTAAACCCTGGTTTCAATCTAGATATTACCTGGCAGCCCCTCTTGTAAAACTCAGTGAAATAAATAAACACCACCTAGCATTTCCACGTGTTATGTGAAGAGTACTTGATGATATTACTTACCTGTCTTATTCTTTCACATCAGATGTAATGTATAACATCATGTATGCATCAACACAAACAGCTTTTCCACCAAAAAGGGAAATTAGTAGGTTTCATATCAGACAATAGCAAATGGCAGTTTGGGTAGCCAAGCAAAAAACAACAAAAAAAAACCCCAAAACAAACAAACACCGCCCCCCCCCCCCAAAAAAAAAAATAACCACATTGTTTTATTGGGAGAGAATGGGAAATGAAGCAAGCAGAAGAAATACAGAATGGTGAATGACACCAATTTCGGTATTGAGTTATGTTATATTAAATTCTCAAGCTTTTCCCAAATGTATAGGAAAGAAATTAGGACAAAACAACCTGGGGGTTCAAATATTTTTAACGCTGTGCTTTTGTTGCTTAGAAGTGACAGAATCTAACTCTAGTAACAATGAATCTATGGCCAGCAGAACTGCCCCTCCCTGCTGGACCACTATGAACACAACTGCGTGGATGTGCCATGCCTGCACAGGAAACCTGGAAGATACTGGAGAAAGAAATTTGTGTGACTGAGGGAAATCAGCCATGCAGGTGACTAAAGCAAAGGAGGTGGCTCAACATGCCCAAAACATTTGGGACCACAGCTTCCTCTATGAGGTTTGTTTGGTGTTCAGCTAACAAGAGTGATGAATTTACACAATCAAGTGCTCCTCCCTGCTAAATCCAGAAGGGATTTATTTTTCACTGTGGTATTTCTCTAGAGATGTGCGAGGGAATTTTCCTAGCAAATCTGAAGGAAATCTCTATCCAGTTATGCTGAGGCTGTCCCACAAAATGCTATTACGGCATTTGTCAGTCATCCAATAGCTTCTGCTAATTATAAAACTGACTAAACAAAAACTGAAATTAAGAGAAAATGATCAGCAGTGGATCCTTTCAGCCAAAGCTGAGACCTACATAGCAAAACATGTTTGGAAATGTTCTATCGAGTGGTCTGAATTCAAGCAGAGGATAAACAACATAAAACCACTACTGTCAATATAACAGCTGCCACCAGATCTGAACTAAAACATGATAAGGACGTAAATGATAAATGTCTCCAGACTGTCACATGGGGCCAAATGTAATCATCATTGTCCTCATGGCTGAGCCAAAGTGGAATTGGGGTATTTCTGGTGGGAAGCAGAAGGGATAATCATCCCATGCACATCTCTGCAGAGTCCCCCAGATGCTGCTCTAGGGGACAGCCCTAACAGTGAGAAACAGCTGTTTGCTCCACAGAAATACATGGAGCTCAGTGAATCAGCTCCACTATTTATTTTTGTAAGATTATTTTTTGTTCATCATGATCTTCTATTTGCTGAGGTTAATAGAGAAGTAAATGTGAGTTCTGAAGCACAGAATCCTATCAGGTAAGGACTAATCCAAAGGGCACATTCAGCAATTCTAATGATGATGCTGATGATATAATAATAATAACAGTAATAATGATAATCTGTAGATTGAGCGCACATCAAGGTAAAATAGATTTCCATTATCTACATAATAAAATAAATTTTATCGTTTAATTCTGAAAGACTACACTGGTAACAAAGGCAAATTGCTGCTACAAATGATAAGTGGAATAAATAAGCCTGAAAAAAATGACATTTTACATTGTAAAGGTGATGAGCACTATCCATGCTTTGTCTTCAACAACCATCACCAAGAGCATTAGGCCATGGATTTTTCTGAGTAAAACAGCTTTCACATAGATCCTAGTGACCTTGGTAATTCAGGGAGAGAAATAAAGTCTGCTGCTAATGATTCACTAACCTGATGCCTTAGGGTGAAGCAGGACATGACATTAAAATCCTTTTGGAATCATTATGTCAAAGATCTGCATCCAAATCAGTGACCCTTACTCATAAAATTATTAAAAGCAATCAATAGCAGATTTTAAATAGTTTTCTGAATTACAGTCACAGAGGACTGTGAAATCAGCAGCATTAAAAACAGACTGTAAATAAACTAAGTCACCTAGAAATGTGAATTGCACATCCACCTCACCACTTAAAAAACATGACAGTATAAATGTAAAGGCACCACAGGTAATACAATTACTCTGCAGTTAAGTACAACTGATGGTCTGATGGGTTTTAAAAGCTCAGGAAATTTGAAGTGAAGACAGGGGTGATTACTCAACCAGAAAATAAAGTTGCAAGAGTAGAAAGTGTGTTGAACAAGATTGGAGAAATTATTACTTCTGTTACTGGTTTAAGTGATTATGCTGTAAGGTTGCCAATGAAATATTTATGTATCTAAAAGCAGAGAGTTTGGCATTTTATTTCCTTTGGAGGAAGATAGAAAATGGGGAGAAAAGTGGGTACTATAGAATGAAGACCACCCCTAGCAACATCTCTGCACCCTGAATTGCCAAAAAGTCCTGAATAGTTGAATACCAATAGTAATATTTCTAAATAATATGTCAATCATATTAAAACCAATAGACATACACATTTACCCTTACTATAGGGTTCCATTAGAAAGATACTAAGGTACATTGATAAATTGCTGGCAGGTATTGTTAGTGCTTGTAATAGATTAATTTAATACATGTAGAACCCTCTATGGAATATTTCTCTAATGCTTCATTAACAATGGTTGGTCAAATAATTTTGAACAATGGAAAGGGAAATAGATGGCAGAGAAGTGACTGGATGATGTTAAAGAAGCTAACAACAAACTATAACTCTTTGTCACCCCTGAAATAGTTGGGTGGCTGATCTTTGTTAGTCCCTTCCAACTGATATGGTCCTACTCTATTCTATCCCACAAGCAGAGGGAGAAAAGGGCCGTTCTTAATCTCCAAGTAAGGTCCAAATGCTTGTGGTTCCACACCAGTCAGCAAATCATCACGTGAGTGACCCACCGTCTGGATAATATCTACTGGGATTTTCCTGAGAGGACAAACAGAGTCCATCTGGCAAAATCGCAAAGCACTCTCACAGATTAAAGCCTGATGCTAAAACCTCACTGAAAACTGTTTCTACTGAAGGTTGATGTGCAAGATTTTATTAATGTCAAGTCTTCTTTAGCAATAGCTAAGGCATTAAGCATATGATCCATGCAGTGAAGATGCCTAAAGAATTTGCAGTGCCAGGGCCTGGCGGCCTTCAGGCACTGGAGATCACCTGTGCTTGTGCATCTCCAAGTCCTTCATGTTATCAGCAAATAATGCTCTCAGAGAGAAGCCCTTCCTTGCCAGCTCCGTGACATTCTCAGGGTCCACCAAAAGTATTTATTTATTTATTTATTTATTTATTGCAAGAAAAGTATTTTGCATCATATTGAGATTCTTGTAAGAGGTTCCATTTGTCAAGATAAGTGTATACACCAATATTACATGTATGAAGTGACCATAACTCAGGTCACTCATAATCAATTAGGGAAAGATGGTTTATGATTATAAACAGATTTAAATCCTGAAGGTGATATATTTGCCATACAAATATAGTTTTGAAGGAGACTGAAAATAAGGATTAATGGTTGACTCAAAGTAAATCCTGATAGATTAGGGGATCCAACTTTTGCAAAAGTTTGCTGTAATAATATTTTGGAAGGGAGAGGCCAAGTCCAAGCTTTATCTCCAAATAAAGCAAAAAGCTTTTGAACCTGTGTGTCTATTTCTTTGTTTGCAAGACTAATGCCTTGATCCTCAAGAAAGAGCTGAACTGCCAAATGTTTGTTATATATATATATATATCTTCTCAGAAGATAAAAAACCCTTCCCCCCAGAAACCAATTTTGGTTCAATGTAAAATAATATGAAGGTTAGATTTTTTTTTAGAAAACTAGGGAGGAAGAAGAGTTGCTAATTCGCTTTAGTAATGACAGAGGATCTTTGTGACAATGGCATGAAAGTTGAAGGGAAAGCAATTTTAAAGTAGGACTGTGCTTTACAAACATTATGTATTTACCCAGTATATGATATACCCAGTATATGATACTGACAAAGTCATCCTGTTTTCAGAAGAATGTGAAGGAGTTTTCATAGCAAAGCTGAAAAGTGGGAGGTTTCCCTACAAGTTATTCTCATTTTCAAATACTGCTAAACAGCCAGAAATGATCTCGTAATACTAAGACATAAGGAGAGAGCCATGGAACAAAGTTTTTCAAGGCATTATTTTCCATTAACAATTTTCACGTTGTTTCACACATGGCTCCAAGGAGCAGCTGCCCTGGAGGCCAGGCTGAGTGTTGATGCTCATCACAGCATCTTCAGCTGCAGCAGAGGCCCTGCAGAGGAGGGATGGATGGGAATCACTGGCAAGTGCTGAACACAGAGCCCACACTGCCTCCAGAGCACCTGCTGGGGAGAACACCCAAGGGACAAGCTTCAGCACAGCCACCTGCACACCTCACACTTTGCCTCCTGAAAGCCTTTCCTCTTCTCCCCATGGGATGTGGTGTCTCTTTCTGCCTGTATTTAGCTCAGTTGCTATCTCTCAGTACAAAGAGTCACCTTCCACCACAGTGGTCCATGTGAATGACAGAGCACATTCAACCCTGGGGAAGCCCAAGGATGCAGCTGAGGGGAAAAGGCTCAGATTTGGAGATAGGGAATATTTTAGCTAATGAATCACACTAATGTTGTGTGGCAACTGAGTCCAGAGGCTTTTGTGCAATATCCTGCAATTCCCAAGCTGTTGAATCAGATGTTCTGGCCTGAGAGAGCCCAAAGGCATCGCTTTAAATATCTCAATTAACAATCCCACTGAACATTAAAGAAACTGCCAGACGTGTCAGTGCTGGGTCTTGGAGAAATGTAGTGATAGGGGATTAAGACAGTTGCAGTAATCAAAATTTTCTGCACACTTGGGCACAGAGTGCATGAGTGTAAATATCACCCCAGCCCTGGACCAGCTCTGAGTGGATGCTGCATGACAGACAGGTTCCTCTCATTCAGAAAAGAAAATGCGCATTAATGTTGTCCTGTGTGCTGAAAATGCCTTACTAATTACCTTTTCATCCTTATTAAGCCTTCTTCTTAAGTGCACCTTTCCAACGGCCTTGGCCTTTAAAGAGCAAAACTACCAAATACATGATGCATGAAGGAAACCACACAGAATATCAACTTATGAAAAATTCACTAGCCTGTTACCCTCCCTGACCACAGAGTTTAAAAGGATCTGGAATTCATGGTGAAACCAAAATTTAGCTTCAGAATTTTTAGTTTCATTTCCTAGTTCTCTACTGCCTATATACCTGCAAATACAAAATTCCATCTGATAATTAGTGGCAAGAGAAATTAAAATGTGTACTCTTCAATAAGGCCAAGCTATGTAACAAATTTAACATAAAGACACCCCCAAAAGACTACAGCTTAAACTATTCCATGGCTGATAGAAAGTGGTAAACATTCTTTAAAATAAAAAGCAATTCCCTTGGATCAATCCCTAAATAGGGTTATGATTAAATCGGACATTTGGGAATAAGCTGGAAACTGGATTCTAAACCCAAGTATTGCTGAGCTCAGCAGCAGTCCCCTGGCTCCTGCTGGCTTCTATCAGTTACAAAACCAATCTGCATTGTATTTCAAACTCATCATGGGCACATGGGGAAACATGATACATTTTCAACTAGAGGCTAAAATCTGGTTTACTAGGATGTGCATCCACCCCTCTCTGCTCCATCCTACTGAGGATTTTATTGGCTGCTACTGGTATGGGTTCAGGCATTCTTAAGGTATATTCATGAAAATCCTGTCATACAGAGTATTTCCTGCTCAGCCTTTTCTTACCCCTTTTTTATTTGACCTTTCCCATCTGATAGGCACAAATGCTCCTAGTGAAATGTCAAATCTCATTCTGAAAGTTCTGGGAGCCTGCACTGTTCTGCAGTTCACCTGCACTGGGCTGTGACAGCAAACACACAGCTACCAGCCCATTCACCTTGCCCTGCTCTTAACCACCTTGGGTCTCTGCAAGAATAATCCAAAATAGATTTTTGCAATTTTCATGAAAAGTGAGATTCCTCCATCACTGCAAACTTGCAGCTTTATGGAAATCACATCCCCTCGTGCTTCTGTCAGTGAGCAACGCATCCCAGTGGATCGAGTGAGCTGCTGCCCTTCCACTGTCTGAATAAAACTGCAGGGCAGCAACAGGCTGGTTGTCATCTCAGGTACCCAATATTTATGCACTGATTCAGTTGAGGATTGGAAAGATTTTTTTTCCTGGCTTTTTAAAACCAGTAATTCAAAATACAAGGATAGATACCAGTCCTTAGATATATTAACACTGCAGTCAGAAGCAGGTACTGATGATTTCCAATACCCAAATGAACAACTTCTGGTAAAAAACAAATTTAAATGATGTATTTCTGAGCCTTCTACGATTTTGATTTCCAATCCATTAAAAAACCCAAGCTGTTTTCCAAGCTACATGATTGTTCTTATTTTCAACTGAGATTTCCAGAGTTTAATCACACATCTCCTGAGATAGGTTTGGAGAATTATTTTTTTAAAAATAGGAATATGATTTGGAAACACATATCCAGGGGTCTACAGAGAAAACAGGCTACATTTCCTGCTTGCTTTTTTACTGAACCATTTATATCACTAGAATACTTTTCCTTCATATTTTCAACACTGAGAAATGAGTCAACAAATTAGGTGTGTTCCAAATTTGCCCTCAGCCACAGCCTCTAGCATAATTTATAGCCACAAATGCACAGTGAAATGTGCAATAACCATGCTGTTGGTAATATGGACTTAATAGCATTTAGTCTTCATCTACCCTACCTATTCTCTTTCTAAAAATGTGTTAAAAACAGCACTACCTTGGTGTAACTTGGAATATATTGGGGGGTGAAAATAAAAAACCCTCTTTTTTTATTATTTTTTTTTTTAGAAACAATAATCACACTTCAGCAAAAGAGCAAGAAATTATAATGTTAAACACCAGGCTATAAAACAGGAGAAAAAAACAGAACTCAAACATGGCTCATCAGAGTATCCACTGGAGCTTTTCATTTCCAAAATTTAAAACAGTAGTTCCATGTCAGGAGGTGAATAAATACACTGCAGTTTTAAAAAGAGTTTTTTAATCCCTCATGTTGAGTCTAACATCAACCACCAAGGTAACCCTGAACTTTAGGGCTATTTTCCTTTACAGAAAAGACTTTTTGCACTTTCTTGGGTGAAAGGGTAATCTGAACTTACCAAGGGAAAATTGAAGGACGGATGCAGTGGTTGTGTTAAGGCCAGTGGTGGTCTATGGGAAGAGAAGCAAACGTTTTTGTTAGATGAGCAAAACAATACATTCATCACTAGTTTTTCTTTAAAGCATGGAAAATCTCTAGATACCCACATCTCCAGTGCATAGGACTGTTAATCACCAGCCCTTTCAGATTGAGTGATAGTGGACATTTTTTAAATGTAATTTTGGTTGTTGAAGGCTCATCATATGTCAAAGCCAGAAATTTTTTTACCATAATAATATCTAAAAAAAAAAAATCACATTTACGTTCAGCAGGGTTGCTTGACCACTCTTTAGAAGATTGAAAAAATTATCTCTGTGGTTTATTTTCAGCTAAGTGTAAAAATCTGTATATATGGAAGAGTTCTAACTTTTCCCAGCACAGAACAAGGACTAAAAGTGATCATGAATAAATAATAAAAATAACATTTATTAACCGTAAAATAATGAACTATTAACAGGAAACAATGGAACTTAACTCTTCCACACCAAAGGAATCAAAAACCCTTAGTGATACGTATGGTATGTACAGTGTTGTAGCAGAATTTACCCACTGCTGACATCCAGTGAGATGGAGAAAAAAGAAAGAGAACCACCAGCAGCTCACCCTGTACTCAGCAAACCACCCTCCTTTGAGGCCTCTCTTTCTCCTTCTTTGAATGCCTCCATATTTCAGTAGCTCAAATTAGAATGGTTCTCCTGAAAATGCTATAAAATAAAAAGCCCTGGTGTGTTGTGAAGGACACCTAATTGTTTTCAATTTATTTTGAAAGTTGAATTTAACAATACTGCTACTTAACAAGCAAGGCATCCAAGAACAAAAGGGACTGGACTTCTTCCAGTGCCAGCTCAACCTAGTTGAACTATTCATTAAATGATGCCCTTGAAAATAATGGATGGAGATCTGCATGAGTTGGTGTGAGGCTTTGGTATGATTTTTTTCTTTTCTTCATACATATTACATACAGAAAAGAATTTCTTATAAATATTAAGGAATGGCATGTTCATTGAAATGCGTTGAAGATTAGCTGTTAAAAAGACTACAGATAATTTTAATTTTTAAGCAAGAATAGGAAAGCTGAATTTACATGCATTCATTTTAAAAATAAAGTCACATTGCCATTTAAGTCATTCTACCAAGATTGATTCAGTATTAGGTATCACACCCTGCCAAATGATAAATTACTTTCTGATTTGAGTTAAGAGCACCTATTATATTAGTTTTCATTCAATTAATTATGTTGTGCAAGTTACAGTTTGACAACAAAACCTTTATTGAGGTTCAGTAGCTCGTATCACCAAGAAATTAAACATATCAGTTATCACAGAAGAGACTTTCATGCAGATTTACACTGTGCTGTGAATCATTTCAGCAATGTTTTGGCAAAAAGCACTAGACTTACTAAAATTTTTTGCAAAATTCTGCATAGGACTGCTTAGCTCAGACACTGCAGAGAGTATGGTAGGGAACCTTTAACAGATATTTTCCTTTGCTTGCAACATCTCTGATGATATACACCTTTCCAGGATTTTGCCAGCAGTAAATTCTCACCCACAGACAGGGACAGTTGGTATTAAAAACCCTCTGCCTGCAGTAACAGGTGGCTGTTGGAAATCAGGAGGAAAGAAGGAGGTCAAGGTAGCAAATCAGCAGCTGTTAGAGCTGCTGATGGAAAATATTTTGCAAAGTCAACTCTTCTTGACTAAGTAGTTTAAAGCAGTAATTAGTGTACCAGGAACCATTAGAAGGAGCAGAGATTTCATTACCCATTTCAAGCAGGGGTAGGATCAGAAGAGGACTGATAAAAATCTTGGAGAAATGAAACAGGTGACAGAAAGAGGTACGTTGTGAAATTGCCAAAACAACTACAAATGAGAAACAGGTTGGTTCTAAGGCAGTAAGTATTTAAATGTATGTCCATACTCAAAAATAGAGCTAGATCACACCTCTGGCCTGAACACTCCTGTGCTCATCCATGGTGTTAAGCCATTAGCATGTTCCTGAAGAAGGGGTTGATTTTTTCTGCAGCACTGCCATAACATTTATAAATAATTTCATTTTTAGGCTGGTAACTGTTTACAAGCATCATGGATTTTTTCAGATCATTATTTAATCACACCATTTTGGTAGCATAACAAATGTTTTCCAAATTCCTGATGCCGTGGTAGTGCTACTTTACCACACAGCAATATGACAAATGCAGTCCAGGACTGGATTTTGAAGCCAATTCCTGATTACTAAGGATAGTCTAAATTGCATATCAGCAGGGAGAAGGCAGCTAATGAATGACAGTTCAAAACCTCAGAGCTAGGACCCTGGGTTTGTTAAATGTCAGAAATAGATTTATTTTTTTTTCCAAATAGTGTTACCTGTACTCAGTACTACAACTAAAAATGAATGTAAGAAATGGGAAAAATACCCCAGTGGTGTGACTTCCCTTTTGCACGGGACATAAACCAATGCAGGCATTCTCAAGGCACTTAGCAGAGCACAGGACATTCAAACAAGATGCAAAGTAGCAGAGAGGCCATTTAACATCCCTGACAGGATTCCCTGGCTGGAGCTGGCTGCAAGGGAAATCCTTTTTTATCTGTAAAATCTCTAAATTAGTTTTATATGTGTTGATGACTTTTATGCACCACATCAGCAATATCTTCATTGCATTTGTGTCATTCTGTTCCCCGTTAAGGATGTAAAATTAACCCTGTGAAAAGAATTGTCAGTGTCTGAAATGAAGGGAAGATGCCTGGCCAAAACCACTTCTGCTTTATGGCCCTCTTCCATGTTTGCTCTTCAAATAGCTCTAATCAGCCTCTCCCTCCATTCAGAAGACTGTTGAAAACATGAAAATTAATTCTGAATTACATGGGCTCTGATCTGGCCTTTTAATTTTTCAGTTCTTTCCAAAGCTCCCCTTTTATGTATATCATTGCAGCTAGCTGCTCAGCATCAGCATGTGGGCATAGGTTTATGTATTGCAATTCATTTTCCACACCCAGATGACCTCAAGTTAATGCAAATTGCACTTGTTTCTTACAGCAATTTTATGACCAAACTGCCCCCCAACAAAATTAATTCTGTCCCATTCATCATGACTCAATCTGTTACATGCACTTCCCTGAGACTGGCAGGTGCTTGCTCCAGGCTGCATTTTAGTCTGTAGGATGCATTGTTCACAAGTGCTGTTTTACAACCAAATTAACATTTGTCAACAGGGACAAGAAAAAACGGGACAAGACCAATAAAATAATAAAAGAAAAATGAACCCTGTCTCTATTTAATTGTTGGATATAAAAAGAGAATTATGCCAGTGCAAAAACACACTTCTATGTCCTTGACTTTTCAGTATTTCAGAGATACTTTAAATGACGTGGAAACATGCTGGATCAAGAGACTGTCCCTTGCAAAGGGACAGAGGTTATTGCAACTATTGCAATAACATAATATTGCAACTATTGCAATAACCTTTGGTTAACATCTATTGTTTGCAACACTGGGATGTTTCTGGGTGTACTTCTATGGTCCGATCACCTTGCTCAAGAGCATCTCTGCTAAATACCAAACTGCAGCCATGATATTTTCTGAAAAATCCTTTCCTTAGGATTTTTCCTCCTGAGAAGCTGAGAGGCCTCAGGAACAAAATGTAAACAATGATTATCTGCTGCTGTGGAATGCAACAGGTGCATCTGGGATTGGTCTCATGTGGTTGTTTCTAATTAATGGCCAATCACAGTCCAGCTGGCTCGGGCTCTCTGTCCAAGCCACAAGCTTTTGTTATCGTTCCTTCTTTTTCTATTCTTAGCTAGCCTTCTGATGAAATCCTTTCTTCTATTCTTTTAGTATAGCTTTAATATAATATATATCATAAAATAATAAATCAAGCCTTCTGAAACATGGAGTCAGATTCTTGGCTCTTCCCTCATCCTCAGACCCCTGAGAACACGGTCACACCAAACGTTCTGGCTGCTGGCAATCCTGATTCAAATACCAACATCCCTGCAGCTGGCACCGCTCCCCAGCCCACCCCCAGCCCTGGCAGAGGGGCAGCCTTCACTTACCAGCTCTCTGGGGCCGTAGGGCTCGCAGAAGGTGGCGGCGTTGCCGTGCATTATCACTCCACAATGCCCCCCAACCTCGCAGTTACTGCACTCAGACCTGCGGGGAGAGCACGCCGTGGTCAGAAGGGAAAGCAGAGACTGGGTGTTTGAGGCAGTGTAAACTGTAAAATCAGGCTGCTGTGTCTTGGTGCTCAGATTGGGCTCTTTGTTGTCGTGGTGCTGAAGACAAAGGTAGGGCAGCTGTGAATATGATCCGCTGGAGCTGCCTCCTGTGAAAGGCCCTGGTGATTCAGTGTTTGCTCTCTGCAAACTGCCCCTCCTCTAAAGTGGGGTGTCCCTGCTCATTGAATGCAAAACATCTCATCACGGGAAACCAAGTTGAAATCTTACATATATACGTATACCCTGAAGCCAGTCTTCTTACGTAATCCTTGTGAACATTTGATTTACCAAACTAAACCCACCATCATGGAGTTACCACAGAGAACAGCTGAGGACAAGTGGCTGGGATCAGCCCCCTCCTGCTGGCAGGGTTATTTCCCCAAAAGCCAGGCTTGTGGCTGCAGTGTAACATGGCATTTGCTGTTGCTTCTATTTGTATTTGTCATATTCCATATTCGTAGTAACAGAGTTGCCACTCTGCTCACCTTTTAAGGAAAAAACTATGAAGAAATTCTCAGAGAGGCTGGTAAGTGCTGCAGAGACAAATAATTACACCTGTCCTGATACTTCTTATTTTAATCTGAAGGACTTTGTGGGCAGCCTGACTGCAGAATGTAGGGAAAGAGCTGCCTCCTCCACCTTCTAGAATTAGGGTATCAGATCTTGGCATGAGGTCCACATTTTCAAAAACATTGGCTATACTCCTGGTCCCCAACAAGCTGCTTGCAATGGTGCTGGCCAACATTGCCTTTGGGCATCCAAAGCTCAACTTAAACATCAAACCTCCAGGGAAACACTCCAGAAAAAACATCAGACATAAAAATGTTTGAGTTGTTTTTCCTGTGTGAGCATGCCAGTGAAGTAATTCAGCAGTTCACACTGATGGCATTTAGGATTTTGAATTTAAGCAGCAAAATAAAATGTTCTAATAAAGTAGTATTGTTCAAATCAACATCAGTGAATTAATATTTACTTACAGAAGTCACAGTCAGCAAATAATTTTATTTCTCAATAAAAGGCAAGAAGAGAGCATGAGTGAGTGAGTGAATAAAGTGGTACTTTTAGAGAAAGCACAGAAGCAGAGTTCACAGGGGACATGCTTTGTTGCTATCTAAATTTCACTTGAACCTGAAGACAACTGAAGAGCAGAGGGACATGAACTAGAAGAATTCCTGGGATTCTGTAGGATTCTGGCTGTTATAAATTTTTTTTTCATTGTATGCCCCTACATTTTTGAATTTTATAGTGGAGCATCTATGTGGACTCCTGATACGTGCAAAGAGACACGATGTGGCAGGAAAACTTTGGCACGAATACTTTGTAGGGACCACTTAGTCCTTCCTGAAAGGTCAGGCTACATAATCCAAGAGATATTTTAATTCTCTAATAGTCATATTTCAATAGATAAAAAGTGATTAATCTGCTCTGCTTCTGTAATGGGGTCTATGAAATATTGTCTGGAAATCCAGAAACACTATCCTGCTAATACAGCAGTTTCATCATCGGTTGTCTTTTCTAGGATGACTCCCCTCATACAAAATTGGATGGCTGTTGGTAATCCTGATTCAAACCTTTGTGCTGTCTTTGAAGTGCATTACCTTTGACAATAAACTGCTCATTAGCTTGACAAGAATGCATGAAGAGCAAGATAATTGATCTGCTGCTCCTCAGATCATCGTCATAGTACTACGTGTTTAGAAATGATCCAATTTGCTCCTCTCCTGGTGCAGGCAGGAAGGTTAATTTCTTTTCTATTTATACAAACAGAAGACAGTATTAATTGCCCTGGCTGGGTGCAGCTTTCTACATAATCTTTCTCACCTGCCTGGTCTAAAATCGTAGCACATTAAAATCACTTCAGCTTTCTCTTCACAGCTGGTCCTCGCTGCCGCTGCTGACATGTGTCACATTTATCGAGATGACTTCTCCACAGACCTGCCATCTCTCTCATCCCTGGCTTAGACAGTCCCACCTCTCTCTGCTATTGTTCTTCACTTTGCTGAGGGGGAAACATCTGCTGTTTCCTCACCCCTATTTGTCATTTCTTTTCCCTCTACAATACCCGAGTATGTGGATATTATATTGACTGATGTCTTTTGTGATGTCGGAACCATAAAGAAGATAAACATCTCAAACTGCCAAGAGATTTTTAAACATAAATCTTTCTGAAGTTTAATCCCACAGTTTTAGTGCAATTTGGAAACCACTTTAGGACCTCTCTCTCCTGTCACAAAGCTTTCCTCAACCTCTTTGCCACTGGAAATATCACTGTACCTGTACATTTCTCATATGCCATGAAGAAGTGATGACCAAGAGAATCTCTGTTTCTTATTGATTGATTTTACATGCTCAACTATTCTTCATGTCATCTTTGACAAGCGTGCCTTCTGTAAGTGACTGCTGCTTGGTGTGCTGATAGGCTTTGAGATGAAACATGACACCAAATTGGGAAGGAGAGTTTAGCCAGCAAAAACACTTCTGTACTGTCTCTTTCTCCTTTAAATGTACTGAATCCCCTGCTTTCTCCAGTCCTACTATTAAAACTGTTTTATACAGAAACATGCATTAATGCCAACATTTATTCTTTACTCATTTATGCATTTCCTAACATTAGACAATTTATCATAGGATTAAAATGATTTTTTTTTTTTTGGTATTTGTTCTTGTTTAGCCTGATTTAGTTCTTATATAGCACCTTTTTTATGCTCTCCACTGCAGTTTATGAGATTACATGAAGGCAAGATGGTCACAGGAACAGATGCTCAATGACCTAGACAGTCTTCCTCATACTACACATATTGAACATCTACTCATCCATTCCCTGGCAAGTGGTACTGCTGCAAATGCCCTTTCCCTACTGAAGAAATCAGTTACTTCCATGGTTCCTGAGCTTTCTGATCTAACAGTGTCCTGTCAGTTTTCAGAAAGTCTCATGGACACTAATCCCTTGTATTATTTCAATTTTCTAATTGAAAAATGTACTAAACACTTGTAGTTAGTTCAACAAGTCAGCAGTGGATGGCTGAGCATGGACATTGGTGCTGCATTTATGGTGGTGTGGGAACCACTTACCCACCTTAACTTCCTCAGCTGGTACATGTCACATACATAAGATATTGGACATTTATGATTGTGTGAAACATATTTTTCACAAGGCAAGACATCTTGTAAGGTTGGTAGCAAATAAAACCCAAGAAATGAGGAAATCTTTGCTTAAATAAGCAGCCTTTTGCCTATGGGCTGGGGGCTTTGGGAATGACCATATTCTGACATGACTGGACACTGGAAGAAAAGATTATAAACATTAGTTGGACATACCACACAAGCAGATTCTCATAGTGGCTGGTTTCCCAAAAAAATGAGAAAATATTCCCATTCCTGCATTCCCAGCAGAGAACTCCTCCTTCTTTGTTCTATGTTTCACCTGTGTTCACATAAAGTTGTGTCTTCTCCTGTTGCTTGTTGTTCTCCCTGTCCCTTTCCCACTTTAGCAGTTTCTCCTGTTTTGTTTCAGTCACCAAATTTTTTATTTAGGTAAGGAACTGTGGTAATGTGACTTTTCTTTTACAAGGAGCCTTTCCTTTCTCTTCCTTCTGTAGCTCCAAAAACACTTGCAGCCACTCCTACTGTTTCTGAGCCTCCAAAGAAACAGATGGCTGCTGAGAAGGATGTGTCTTACAATGCATTTGAAAGAGCAGGCAGTCACTCTCAAAATCATACAGTGCCCTTGTGCAAAATAGTTATTTGTTGTAAGGCCTCTCCCAGCAATGGAGTGACACACAGGCTCTGCTGGAACTCATAAAATTGGACACATAGAGGGGATATAAACTGCTTATCTGGTGCACTTGCATGGTGCATCTCTGCCAGAGCTGCATAAGCCAAAAGGGGAAGCAGGAAGAGTGGGAAAATATTAATCCCTTCCAAGCCAGTGTTATGTAGGATTTAGGAAGAAAAGATTGGAGGAAAATATGAGCAGTTCTCTTTTCATCTGTACACAAATAATGGCTTCAGAAATTATTAGAGTGGCTGGGTGTAAGTGGCCCCGTGGCACAGCCCTATGGGGCACACGAGGCAGCTGCTCCACACAGAGCAGGCTGAGCAGAGCTGGAAATGCTGCTCCAGCACTCACTGCAATTGCTTGTGGTAAAGATGGGATTTTAGCAGCTGCCAGGAGAAAAAAATGCAATTTTAGGGTGGATGGCAACAACTGTTAATAATTCCCGATTTTACTCTCACTAGACAATCAAATGAGAATGAGCTTTCTGCTGCTGAGTGGGCCTTCACTGGAGGCAGAGCTACTGCAGAAATTCTTTGTCCTGAAAAGCTCATGATACATCATAATGGTTTTCTTTTATTTCTGCTCTACTTTTGTTTAGCATGGCTGAAAATGCTGGCTTTCTGCTGTTACAGTAAAATCTGTATTGTGGTGAGTTTTTGAACTCTGTCCTAGCACCCACCTCTCTGCACTGACTCACCAAGCAAGGTGATGAAGTTTATTCCAGGAGAACCAAATCCATATCCTGGGAACAAAAGGAGCAGAAGACTGGGGGCTCTTTTAATCTGATATTTTTCTGTTGAGACTTCTATAAGCAAGGATGAATTTAAAGTTGAGAGCAGTGGATAAATAAATTATGGAGGCTCCCAACAGACAAGTCCGCTGTGAATTATGAGGCATCTGCAGGGAAATAATGCTTCTCCTCATTTCTTTCCACTCAAGTCCATTTAACACACTGCTGCTAAAGCTATCTACCTTGGCAGCTATTCTGCAACCCATTAAGAGTCCTTGATCTGTCCATATCCATAAAGAAAGAGGGGATTTTTTGTTATAGTATCACGCGTCCTTAATGCCTCTAGTCCAGAAAAAACATTTAAAGAGCTGATACAAAAGGAAAAAGAGGAGCAAAAATTCTAGGCACTCATTAAAACCTGTTAAAATGAGCATGTACAAAATAAAAATATCTGTAAAATTCTGTAAACGACAGCATTTTTACATAAGATGGTTAAGCTATGAAAGATCAGCACAGATGGAAAGTTGTGACAGTCAATAAAAAGGAAAATGAAGTCAAATGTCACAGAATGAATGTATTAACTAACAAAAAGAGGTAAGTACTCAAATGCTCATCAAGGCTTTATTTGAACAAGATAAACTAAACCAGTAATATATTTCTATGTCTTGTATGAATTAAAACAACAGATTAATTATATTTATGAAATGGGATTGAAGGAAATAGAAACCTCAGAAACAATCTTATATAAAAAAAGGAGGCTCCAACCTTCAAAACTTCATATTAAGACCAAGAGATATGTTTATCTGGGTATTTTATGCTGTATATATACTCACTATACAGAGCAGAATTAGTTTTGTACTAAGAGAGGTGTATAACTTCCTCTCCTGGGACATTGCACGCATATATTAAATGGTTGTCTATCTTTATGATCACTGTGGTGGTAAAATTATTAATATTTAAGATTCAGAAGTCTGTCTTAGAGTTATCTTTCTTAAAAGAACACTCCTTTTGATTAAAAGCTAACAGTCTGCCACTGTTTCCAACTCCCATCTTTGGAGCTCAGGGAGCACTGGGGGATTGCTCCTATAGGCTCCACCACCAGTTATCCCTCCATATTGTCCTGTTATTTACTGTTGGACAACTTTGGACTATGGTAGTGACTTAAGGAGCCCACCCCTCCCAGGGATTGATATTTGGCTTTATTAACATTGAAGTGATTATTATTCCTCAGTTCTTCCCTTGTTTTCTGAACCAGCGCAGGGGTTGGGGCTCTGCAGTCCCTTGGCTGAGAATGGGGGAGCAGAGGGAGAGGTGATGTCTGAGAGCTCTCTCACTGTGCTCACAGTTCATAAAGCTGCTGCCTGACCTGCCCTAAACTGTACCTGCCTTGTTATGCATGGGAAGGTTGAGATTCTTCTATGGCTTCCACTGGTTAGAGAAAAATAACATCTTGTGCTGGCTGTTTCAGACATAGACTGTGATCATATGAATGATCCAATTCAGGAATCCCAAACCCTCCCAAACCCTAGAAACTGGAAGCTTCTGTATAGACCTGAGAAGTAAAGTGTTTTCCTCCTTATACAATACAAAAGTCCTGGAAAAGTGTGCTTTCCACAAAAAAAAAAAAAAAAAAAAAAAAAAAAGAAAAGAAAAAGAAATTCAACCTCAAACATTTTTCATCACATGAATATTAGACAGAGGTATTTCATTCTGGTTGGGGTTTTTCGGGGGGTTTTCTTATGATTTTTTTTAACCATTTGGAAACACTTCATTTCAGTTTGGAAGGAATTATTGCTATAGTTAGCTTCATCAAAAACATGTACAACATGAAATTTAAAAATAAATTGAAACAACAAAGTTTAATTATTGAAATTCTTCTCCTTTTTGATGAAAATCTGTGTTTTCAGGAAACTAAAAATCTTCATTCATAAATATTCACTGAGCTCAGCTCTAGTCCTTCTATTTTTGGACTATTTAAAAATTTGAAATCAACAAGAATTTGTCACCCACTTCAATGTGCTTTGAATTTCTCAGTCACTCATTAATGAATTAATTAATAAACCAAAATATTTAGGTCCTAATGAAGCACACCCACACTTTAGTTTATACTTCATTTCATTCAATAAATGTTTTCATTTGCTCAAATGCTTGTAAAGGAGTGCAGAAACTCACCACATGGTAGGATTCAATTCTTGCTGGTGGTAAGAGTCAAAGTCATCTCGTAGGATGATGCTGTCACTGTGCATTTCAGCTGCAAAGAAAACAAAGCAGTACAGGAAAAAAATCCAGTGCAATCATCCCATGCTTTCTAAGTGTTGCCTTACCTAAAGAAATGCAATGTAAAATGCATTTTAGATTTCTAAAAATCTGCTTTTTAGGTTAAGCTACTTATAAAAGCCAGAGTTTCTTAGTTACAGGGCTTTTTCGTTACTATGGGTCATAGTACCACAAAAAATTAAAAAGTGCCCCCATCATGAAAGTATGATGGCTATGGAAAGATGGACTCATCAAGTACACTCTAAATCTTTTAAGAAGTTTTGTTCTGAATTGTTGGTTTTCTGAATGTTTAGGAAAAAATCCTCCCAAATCCATATTCTACAAACATGGGCACAAGAATGGATGAGAAGTCCTAAGGAGTGTATTACAGATCTTCCAGTCAGGGGATACATTTTGACAACTCTCAAGCAAAAATCCATGAGTTCATTGTAATTTCCCTGCTGCTATCAGCAGACCTGGCAGTAAAGGTCAACATATCTAAGGAACACAAACTGTGAGTTATGTTATGCAAATATTTCTCACTACTGTTCTGCAAACTTTGGACTCCAATATTCCACCTAGATTTAATGTCTAATTTATGTATGATGACCAATAAACTCACTTAAAATCCCAACACTTTGGCACTTGTGATTGTGTTGGATGGATCCTCCTCTACAAATACTTCCACTAAATGAATGAAGTAACTGTCCCCTGCTATTGAAACTGAGGAAGAATGCCAGAATCCATCCTGGACAAATCAAATTGCAGCCCAAGTGTTGGTGGATGCAGGGAGCAGCAGTGCCTTGCTCCAGGGTCCACCTGGGAGGTGCAAAGGCACAAAACCTTCCTCACAGTAACCCTGCCCTGGTGTGGGGTGCTGCCCCACACTGAAGGTTATGGGGCATAGAATCAGAGAATGGTTTGGGTTGAAAGGGACCTTAAAGATCATTTAAACCCAACACTTGTGGCATGGGCAGGGACACCTCCCTCTATACCAGGGTGCTCAAAATCACATCCAACCTGGCCTTGAAGACTTCCAGGGATGGAGCATGCACAGCTTCTCTGGAAACCTATTCCAGTGTCTGACTAACCTGACAGCTAATCTAAACCTGGCCTCTATAGTTTTAAAGCCCTTTACTTGTGCTATGACTACAAACCCTGTTCTATTACTCCAAGCCCTTGAAAAAATTCCTCTCCAACTTTCTTTCAACCCCTTTAAGGGTGCTCTAATGTCTCACTGGAGCCTTCCCTTCTCCAGGCAGAACAATCCCAACTCTTCCAGCCTTTTCATAGCAGAGGTGCTCCAGTCCTGGCTCTTTTGCAAACACATAACTCTCTAATACATAACTAGGACTCTAATACATAACTAGGACCAAAAAGTCTGCAGCATGATATCCTCACACTGCAAGGAGTAAAAGACAATAAAGAGCAATAAAAACCACAATGAAGAAACAACTAATCAGAATTAGACATAATTCATTTTATATGAATCTAATTTTTATTTGAATTCCCCAGACCTAGTTTAATGTGACTTTACAGATTTTTTATTATAATAAAGTCAATGATTCTGAGTTTAAGTAGTAAGAATGACAAATCACCTACCTAGGTGAGGATGTAAGGGAGCTTCTGTCGGGGCTGTGGAAAACAAAGACACACAGTGCATGAATATTTTCTATCAACAGGGCTCGACTGCAGCAATAAATATCAATTCAGCTTAAAACAAATTGTACAGTATATACTCTCTTAAATCAGCTATCCCAGTAGTTTAATTATGAAAAATGTGATAGACCCCAAAAGTTACAAAAATATAATAGGAAACCAGAAATAATTGTTCTCTTAATTAAAATAAGCATTGAAATAAATGAAAGTCAGTACTGGCTTTACAGTAAGGTAAAAAATATCAATTCAAGTCTAGAATGATGAGATATTATTGAAAATAATTTGGATTAAGATTCAATAGCTTAAAGGCTGACAAAGACAGTGGAAATTAGGCTCAACAACAGAAATAGTCTAGAAGAGGTAAAAAATGCCATTTTTGATCTTTTGTACTACACTGAGCATTTTACTGGGCATATTGTTGGAGGAAGTAATCCAAGTATTCCTAGGGCAACAAGTAACAGATTAACTCTGCAAATCACAATATAAAACACTTAAAGCATGTTTTTGCAGGCAATGCTGATCAATTCCCAGTAGGTCTCTGTTTCCCAAGAAACACCAGAATGTTGTAAAGACACTGCATGGGGGGCACATGAAATGGCACAAATTTGTTGAGTAACCTTCTACCAACACTTTGCAACAGGAATCTTGGTGTAGCAGTACACAAATGGAGCCAGACTGTATCTGAATGGGCACAACTACATAAAAACATATGGGGAGGTCTAGAAGCTGGCTGCACAGTGTGTAGGATACCCCATGGCAGCTGCCACATCCACAGACTTGCTGGATGTGAAATACAAAATAGGTTGCATCTCTTTCATGAAGGCAAAGGGGTGCATATAACCAAGCTCCTGGGAAGCAGCTATCTATTTGTCCATCAGTCCTCAGCCATGGATGTGTATTTCCAGCTGTCTTTTGGACTTTGGTAAAATAGAACTACCAAAAAAAGAAAATTTCTTAAGCCAAGATTCATTTGATGATTCCGTGGTTTTTGTTGGGCGCTGACCTAAATTGTAGCAGTACTCCTGATTTCTTCAGCATATTTGTAATAAAATACTGAATTACTGCAAATTTTGTCATAACATCTGACAAATTAAAAATAGATTAAAAATAAACATAAAAATGAATGCAGCAATCTGTGTAGAGCTCTCACACATAGTCATCTGAATAGAAAGTCCAATACAAATCTCAAGAATTTTGTTTTGCTCTTCCTGCTTAGTCCTTAAATACTGGTTTTGCAAGAAGGCATGCCATTCTGTAATGAAATTGCAACATTTCATGGAGAAGTAGGTGATGAAGAAGACTGAGCAGTCAACAAATGAGCTATCTGCAGACCAGAAAATGATGGCAAACAATCTGGATTTACCTTAGACAGAAAACTTCCATTTAACAGACTTACCAATTAGAGGAGTGACATGTTTTACACCATCCACTAATCATATAAATATATACATCTATGTGTGCATATATATCTCTCCCCTAACCCTATGTGCATATACATATATATGTATATATGTATATATACATGTATGTATAAATACACACACACACATATGTACATGCATACATATACACACAGGCATATAAAGGTATGTATGTATGTGTCTATTTATATATAGACACAAACTGAAAACCTCCACAGAAAACTCTACTGCAGCTGAGAGAAAAGACCTTCTTAGGAGTCTGCTGTTGTTTCAGAAATCTGAAATATTTTTTTCCTTTTCATGGCTAACTTGCTCCATTTTTATACAAGAAATTCACCCATGCTTGTCTTCCTTAGCAAAAATGCCAATAATGTCTCCAGCAATGGCCAAGTCCTCTTATCATGCTGGTACAAAATCTGGAGAAATTCAACTATTGCATGTTAAGCTTGGCACTGTCTCCAGAATAGTGTTGGACTGCACTGGTGAATCCTACAGTGAAAACTGCATTTGTCCCTTGGAACCCCAGGTATTGTGTTTCTCCATGGGAATGTGTAAATTTCACCAGAAACCTTTTAAAAATTATTTGCACAAAGAAATGGATCAAACTGGACTAACTGAATTATTTCCCAGATTGAGCAACCCAAACTGTTCTGTATTTTGCCTGCAGGAAAAGAAGCACATTATGGGATTCTCAATACTCCTTTTCCAAGAGGCTAGGTTTAAAATAAAATCACTATCCCTGATGTTCTGAATACCTCCTTCTCAGTAGTTCCAGGGCAGGACTGAGGGGTGATCTGCTGTGAGCACAGGGGGGGCTGACCTAGAGGAGCGTGGTTATGCCAGGACACATCATGGGCACCCTCACCAGCTGCCCAAGCAAATTTCATTGGCATTTGAAAGTAACTCAACAGAAAGAGACCACCTTCTCCAAGGAGAGCAGTTCAGACCTCCAAATGAGAAGGAAGGGCTGTGTTATCATTCACCCCAGGTTGTTTGGCATGGCTCTTTGAAAGAGGCTTTCTGTGGAAAGGGCTCCAGCCAAGGATACACATTGTCATGAATGAAATGATGCAAAATTTCAGCATTCAGCAAAAAAGGCACAGGTATAGCACAAACTTGGCATCTTTACATTTGCAAACTCTTTTGACTTCACCATTATTTAATAAAACTGGCTGTTTATGTGATTAAAAAATACAGACTTGGGATCTGAGACTTTCCTGAAATGGCTCTTCCACTATATGCATAGCACATTGCACAACAAAACTGCTCACAATAGAATGAAATGAAGGAAATGGTGCAGGTGCATACTAATGATACTGATCAATCATTTCAAAATCAGAGGTGGAACTAAGCAAACACTCATGTTAGACAAAAAGGTTGTTGTTACAAGTATAGACTTTATGCTGGGGAGAGGTTTCCTAAATCTTTACAGGATCTAAGAAGCCCAAGTATTTTTGCCTCAGGTATTCTGGTTGTAATTCAAATTCCTGAGCTGAATATGACAAAAGACTGTGAGGGTACCATTCAATGAGTGATAAACGTAGGCTTTATTCTCTCTAGAAATAATTTCTGTATTACATTTTATGTTTCATTGCAAAACAGCCCTGGGATGATCTTCAAGTGTTGTATTTAAGGCCCACAAGCAATAGAAATTCAAAACATAACACAAAACTAATAATAGCGTTTTTTAAAATATTAGTTGCAAAAATAGTAGTTGTTTTAAAATATTTTCTGGTCTGCCTTTCTAATAAATTTATAGAACTACTTACTTTAAAATAACATGGATTTTTCCATAAGCCATACAGTGGGGCTCAAGTCAAATGAAGTTTTTTTGTACAATATGACAAAGATAAAAGAAATGCTACAGTGCAGAGTAGCTATATAGTGTAAAGATATAAATTTATAATTTAAAAGGAATTATACAATACTTCAGACTGAGAGGGAAAAAGAAAGACCATCTCAGTTCATATTTTAAACCATTATTCACTTTGTTAGATGCTCCTTAGGCACATAGTTGGATGGTTTTAAATTTAAACCCAGTATTTGTGTGGCTCCAGAATGCATCTTAGCTTGAATGAGAATGTTGTACCTTTTTAAAAAGTAAAGTAAATGAATTTATTATTTGATTTTTAACCAGCACCCTGGGTATATACAGAGCTTTACAAGAGATGAATTGTACTGAGCAAAGAATGGAAGCAGAGCTCAACTAAGGTCACAATCTAAGAGGTATCAGCAAACACAATATGAGAAAATGTAAGGAAATGTAGAGTGCTTGCCTTGTCTTACAAGACAGTCCCTTTGGCAAGGAAAAGCAGAGAAGAAAGGATGCAATACAAAGTGATTCAGAGAAAGGCCACAGCCAAACTGAAAGCATGAGAATCTTGAGGAAGCTGATGAGGAATTCAAAAGTCAATGGAGACATTGTAGGGCTCTGTGTCACTGGGATGAGGGAGAATAGAGGAATGTTTTGGAGTAAAAGGTTAAATTTTTCTGTGGATGAAATAAGGCTGCTGAAAGGTTAAGCCAACTTAAATATGCCCCTTTTTGGTTAAACTGGAATGGAGGGAAATATTAAAGTGGGAAGGGAATGTCATCTTCTAGAAACTGGAATGTGAGGAGGAAAGAAAGGATTTGTTGGTGGTCTTGTTGTCAATGAAAAAAATAAGAAACGAAATCATTAAGCATGGTAATCGTCAACTGTTAAGTAACATTAGTCCCCATTCAGATAAAAAGAGCAATCCTAAGGCAAATTAAACACAGAAACATCAATTTGTACTATTGACAGTCATATTCCATAGAGTTCTGGGGTCAAGATTGTGCATAGGTATAGGTAGAAAATCCAGCATTAAAAAATATTCTTAAAACCCACTAAAAATATACCTTTTCTTTTTTTTTTTTTTTTTTTTTTCCTCAGAACCCTGAACTTTGTGGGTTTTTTATTCTAAAGGGCAAGTGAATTACAGTGACACAAATGACTGCATGCTCCCAGACAAACACTGTGCTCAGAGTTCTACAGCCAGGGGCCATCAGCTGTTGCTCATCAATTCATGACAAATGAGGTGTGGAGAGAGGTGTCTTCTGTTTGCAGATTATGAAGTCTAATCTCCTTGTCATTAGCAGCCAGAGGAAGATAAAAAGGGAAATAAATGCTTTTATTTAGAGACCCCCCAATACTTTCTCTTTACTGGTAAACGAAGTTGCTACTGAAGGATGGAGGCTGAGCATCCCCCAGGGAGAGTCAGTGAGGTGCCCGAGGGCTGGGTTATTCTTGCTAAAACATGAACTGAGGAGCTTCACACCAGCTCTACTCTCCAGTCCTCTGCTCTGTCAAATACTGCTCTGAGAGCTTGTAAAATACAAGCCCGAGATCCTGAAATCTGTTTCACTTTTTTTTTTCAGTGTTCCTAAATTTTACAAGGTACAAAATACCTAGAAGGTCTTGCACAAACATTCAGGCAAAAGTCCTCAAATAAAAGAGAGTCTGGGTCAATTCTCAAGATACTCTCAGAAATAAATATGAATCAACATGCACAACACTAAGCTTTCCTTATTTTCCATTTATTTAACTATTACCACCAGTTAAATACATGGTTCATTAAATATATTTTTACTGGCAAGAATATCATCACTCATTGTGATCCTTATTTATCCTTAAAAGCATTGACAAGACAGCTACCTTTTCTAGATTCTCTTATATAGTTTTTATTTTTGTTTGGGTTTTTTCCTGTTGTAGATTAACATTTTCTATGATAATTTTTATGTCTCCTTTCTTCAGTATATATAATTCTCATAAAATTTAAAGCTTACATCAGCTCTCAAACATCAGCTCTCCCTAGCTTCCTAAAATATGTATTATATTCTGAACACAGAGCTTTTTAAGCAATTATTTTACTTTCTTTGGTGTCCTTCCCTATGGCATCATTTCTTACTACATTTACGTTATACATATGGCATTGCCATCCCCTAACACCACCCTTTATCATCCTCTAATTATTTTCAAAATATAAAAAAATCACTTTCCTTTTACTGCACAAATTCCATTAACTCTATCAGGATTTATGAATGTACATCTGAGGGTGGACAACCACAGTAAACATGATTTTTGAGATTCCTTGCTACTTTCACATCTTCCTGTATATCCTTTTTACTAAACATTAGGAAGTCTGATACCACCTCTAGTGAACATACTTATTAAGAACATGTCCTGTAATAAATCTATGAAGTTGCCCTGTGGTTTTATTTTTCTTTACTTAATATGTCACATCATTCAGGGCATGATTAAAGTATAGCAATGTTTAGAGCTAGAAATAAACTATAAAACATCATTTATGTCAATCTACCTTTCTTTTGCATATATATTAATATGATATTTGCATCTAAATAAATTCACTAATTCTTCCTGAAAGAATCCTTTGTTTACATGAGTGGTGTTGATGAAAATTGAATAAATGAAGTGAGGTCTACTTCAAAGAAAGTCTCTCTTCTTTGAATAGGAAAATTAATTCTAATAGTATAAGGATGATAATAGTATGCAGTGGTTAGAAATTAATGCACACTGTGCTCAAGAAATAAGAACAAAAAGGCAGAGGAGAGCCTGGAAGGGGTGGGAGCAAGGGTAACGAGCAATGCAGTGGTTGAATATCCAAGTCAAGGAAACTGTGTCTGAGCTAGGAAACCAAGGGGGGAGAAGCCATGGTGAGGATAAAAATGTGGGAGAAGAGCCAAGAGAAGAACGGAGAATGTTGCGCATGAGTACTGCAGGGAAATCTGATCACTGCTACAGCTGTCACACACTGCCCACTGCTCACAGACAGCACCTCTGGGTGATCCTTGATAAGCCAAGTCCAGGGGGTGCAGAGGCACTGCAGTGACAGCACACACTGTAGGGATGTCTCTGAAGAGACTGTGTATAAAGCAAAGGGAATTGCTGGGAAAATAATGGGAAACAAAAAATGTTATAGGGATGTGGGAGACAGTGACAAAGTAGGGAAGCTGAGGGCCCTTCCAGGGAGCTGATGCAGGACATGGCTGTGGATGGGAGGAGGAGGAGGCAGCAAAGGGATTGTCACAGCTGAGCAGCCAGTGGGACATCTCAGCATCCTTTATACTCTGAATACAAACAATACCCAAATTCTATTTTCTCCTTGTTCTGCAGAGTTCCTGCGAACTCAGGGACAGCAAACAGTAACATAAGGACTTACTGTTCTAACCAACATAAGTGTTGCTAAAATGTTGATCTGAGGTTATGTTATGCTCCAAAATTGTAGAACTGTAAAGTAGAGAAGGGTGAAAGAATAAAAATTTCTTTTGTCAGCTCTCCCACTAAAATCTCAGTGAACAGAATGTCTGATGAAGAATTGTCAAGACTGTATAGATGGATATCTAGAAGCTTGCCTCTCCTTACCGAGGTATTTTCTTCTAGCAGGGAGAAATCTTGTTGCTTTGCCCATATTCTCCTGGACCACGTTGCCAGTTCTGACACTGACAGTCATGTATTTCCATTCACCTTGCTTGTGCACAGCTTTCACCATCCTGATCACTGCCAGCTCTTGGTCACTGCCATCAATATGACTCCCACTTCCCTCTCCCTTCCTTACCTGTTCTGGCTACCCCAGACTGCCTCTGGCTGTGGTGTGCTCACTCTGCAGTTATGCCTTGGAGATTTTAACCTATTTCTGTTCTGATTTTTGTCACTTTACACTGATTACTCTGCATATTCACTTTTCTATTCCTGACTCACATCCATCCAGCAAGCAGCCTGTGTGAGATGCCCTCCCCACCCTCCTCAGCACATCCCAAATGATGAACCTGCCAACACTTCTGTTCCAGGTCCCCACACACCAGTCACTGAAACACTGCACTTCCACACTGCCATTACAGGTGCACAACCTCCTGTTAATTAACCTCCTCTTAATTTCTCCAAATGTTCTTCCTTTCCCACAGCAAAAAACGTGGCTGGCCCAATCACTTTCCATCCAGATCACCATAACACTCCCTTCTCATTGCCAGCACTGTGTTACATATTTCTATTTCCTCCAAAGTATAACCAACATCCTAGCCTGCTGGCTGACATTTTTTCACCTCTCTGAATCCCTCTTCTTACTTCCATTGAGCTACAATAAAAGTGAAACTTGAATATTGAAAATGAAAGTTGAAATATTTTTCCCTCATCACAGAGCTACTATTGATACCTTATATGAATAACTCAAGTTATGATCCTGAAATAATGTTCAACAGCTTTTTATTGCAAAAACCATATTGCCAAACTTATAGGAAAAAAACCCCAACCTTATAGCTTTAATGCCCCCAAGAGATGTGTTGTATGGGATTTTCTCTTGTGTGTTAATATGACAACACATTTCCCATTTAAAAATCTTTATTTTAAATCATTTGGCCCATGGTTCATTGTTTCTTTTCACATGGAAATATCAGTGGAATTTTTCTGATATAACTGGAAATTTCTTTCTCTCCTGTACCAAAAATGATGGATACCTTCTCTACTTCTCACTGTCTTAATGAAGCAGGTTCAAAGCAAAGTACTGTTTGTAGACAACAGATGACAACAGGACATTTATTTTTTAGGTTATTCATTGAAAGGGTAAGCTGTGAAACAATCAGATTTTTATAGTTTATGTAAGTCAAATATTTTGCTCAGCTATAAAAATGATCAAATGTTGTATGTGACAGGCAAAAATTCAATGGCCTACTTTCACAAAAAGGGAAGGCATATTTTTCACATGTACATGTGTGAGCTGGATAGTAAACAAAGCTTTTGCTGCAGTCATATTGCTTAAAGTTAATACATGGAGGGTTAAAACTCAGCTCGTGGTTCTGACAGAAAAGAAATGTTGGCTATTAAGGCTGATTTCAGGAATGAGCATAACGCTACTTAAGGTTTTGTATATTCCCCAACACTTAGCAGAGAGGAACAGTGGGATTCCTGGATAGACAATGGGAAGTATGGAGCCAAAGAAATTCAGTTTCAGGAATGTAAATAAGATCCTGATTCAAGGTTTTCTACAGAATAGCTTTTATGAAGGGTAACATTGACATGCAGGTACAATGGAAAACCACATTTGCCAGATATTTTTAGAATGATGGTGGCTCTTACCTCCCTGTTCACACAGCTGTTGTGCTAAGGCATCCTTGAATATAACTTGGCCCCTATGAGTAGCTGTAGCCCTGTGAACATAAAAAAGACAACAATAAATAATATAAACTTATTTATACATGTATATGTATATCTTTATGCATGACTGATCAAATAGAAGTCCCATTCTGCTTTCTTTCTGTGTTCTTCTTTTTGTACTCTTCTAAATTTATAGAATAATTTGCAATGATTGTTTTGTGCATAGCAAAAGAAAATTCCTAAACCAAAATGGTTTTGTTGGTAATAAAATCACTGGCACATAATGAAGGATGTCTTTGACGTGTATCTGTAGCTGCACATGGAATTTCTATATTGAGGCCTCAAAAGTTTTGTCTAAAGAATAATTAATTCCCATTAGTGACCCACAGCTAGAAGACATATAATGTACCACAAAACTTGTCATTCTCTTTCCTTGTGATCAGGTAGAAATATAATGCAATGTGATTTGTTTTTCTCTTACAGAGCTCTCATGTTAACAGTACTTGTTTTACTTTCTTTCCAGTTGCTCATTTAATCCCTCCTTCCCAAGTTCAATACTTCACAACATCAGTTTTATCTCAGAGATTTCAAAACCTTTCAGTATTTGCAAGTGTTGTATCTGAAGTCTGATTTCTTTCAGCCAAAGTTCCTCCAATATCTGCCTAGACTCATGCACACCCTTCATACATGTTCTTTAGCCTTTCTCTAATTAATATTAATGGGCTCAGTACAGATCCATGTGAAGTCCTTGGAACAGCCTCTCAGTTGAACAGAAGGATGTCTAAAGCTCCTTCATGAGTGCAGTTTCTCAGCCAGCAGTGTGCCCTCTCTAATGGATCATGCCTAGCTTGCTTATAAAATGTCAGAAAAGACCAGAAAGGAATGGTGGGAAAATGAAAATCAAAATACATTATATTTTACTTGGCTACTAGGCCAGTTACCCTGAAAAGGAAGAAGAATAAAATTAACATATCTAATACTAAATTTTTCAGATAGAGTGGATGCCCAGGGTGAACTCGTCTTCAAACTGTCAGAATGCAAATAGGAGTAAAGGAAAGCTTCTCTGGGATCTACTTTTCTTTCTGTACATGTAGGAAAGCTCTGCTTACACCAGTGTGTGTGTCCTCAAATGCAAACTATGCTGACCTGATGCTCCTAGGGCTTTTAGACACTCTCTTCCTCTACCTGAGGAATGAGAGCTGTGCTGTTTCTATCCACCTTGGACTTTCAGAGGCAGATGTAAAGCTGGAGCCTTGCCTCACCTGGCAGTGACGGTGTTTTGGCCACAGTCCCAGCATCACATCACCAGAGAGGTTTTGGTTGCACTCCCTACCAGGTCCCCCATTGCAGCTATTTTAGGATTTTCAGTACTTTCATAAAATACAGCAGAACTTCATGCGATAGTTCTACATCAGCATTTCTATATCTGCTTACAAGACCAATGACCATGCTAAGTACAGAGTAAAATAAAAACAAATACACTGCTCCAGCACATAAAGGCAAAAGAGCTGAGGCATTAAGTCTCATTTAAAAATATGAATTATTTATTTAAGTTCTGTTGTGATGAATATGAATGAAACTATATGATCACTACATACATTTCTGCAATTTACCACACAGGTGTTTTCAGTCATGCAAGTCAGAATTGGACCAAACAATCTCCAAAATCAAACATGTGCCCAGACTTCTTTAGAAGGACCAGATATGGTGGCTTCCTCTGGCAGCTGAAATGGCAGGGCATCCCACAGCCAGCTTTGTGGCCAATGCAGTACCAAGAGACAGGTTTTGCGGATGTGTTTCAGTGTGGAAATTTTACGTATTGAGCTTCCCTGGCTTAACATACAAGAAAAAGTCACACCTAAGGCACAGAAGGTATTTTGCACAACAGTTCTATCCCCATCAGGGTGGAAGAGAGGACTCTTTGCAGACAGTGGGAAAGAAAACTTTTATTAGCAGTGGACCAGGACTTCAGAGATGCTGTTTATGCAACAGCCCAGGATACAATTCAGAATGTACACAACAATGATGGCAACCGGAGCATTCCTTTATGAGGCAGAGAAGAGCAAACCCTTGGAACACAGACCACATGCAGAGGAGAGCTTGAGCATGTGTCTGAATACACACAAACACCAAGTAATACCAATAATACCAAACCCTGCACTGTTTACTGGATCTCTGCATGCGTGTGAGAAAAAGGGGATTTGGGCAGAGAGCCAGCACCCAGCTGAATGATCAGCATCTTTCTGTGCCTGTCATCTCTTGCTTGACAATGCAGACCAGGAGCCAAGTGCTGCTGTTCCATAGCAGGAGAGATCTGCACCCTGGGGCCAGGAGTGCAGGGCAGGAGGGGCACTGCTTGCTGCAGCCGGTGCTCCTGCCACGTTTGTCTTGCCATGGGCATAAGTGCAGCTTCAGAGACTTGCTGAGGGTGCTGCTACTGCCACTTTACCAGTATTTGGATTTGTGTTTTATTAATGGAGCAAATGAAAATAATGCAGCACGATTATGCAGGAACTGAGCTACTTCTAGAAAGAAGTTCAAAATATACCTTTTCTGTATTGAACTTTCTTTGTTGGTGATGTTCTTACCTGACAGGTGAGGTTCACAGAACAGGATCATGAATTTGGATTCTTTTCTTATAAAGACATTTAACATATCCAAACTCATTTGGATATGTTAATGTGTGAATTGTGAATTCCTATATTCACACTCATATGGAGACTACATAATACTTCGAATAATTATTACAAAAATAATACTGGCAATGCTTGAAAGAGACTCTACTAAAGAAAGAAAATTGTTCAACTATTAATTCTGGAGTTTTGCTTTTGGACATATATATATATATATATATATATATATATCCAGTAACTGAATGTTATGCTTTTTTGAAAAGTTTCTGGGCTGTCCTAAATGTAGTTAAATATTGCTTAGAGGAAGGGCACTTACTAACTACTATTTGGTGTGACTCCACACCAGTCTATAGTCCCACTCTGACACTGTCTGCTATTTATTCCCAGCTAAAGGGCAAGCGACTAATCAGACCTAATGTGTCAGTCAGCCAAAAGGCAAGATGCATGTTCCATATGTCCCCAGAGAAAATTCCAAGTAGGAATTAATCTTTCCAAAGGGATGAGAATTACAAGAAAAATGGGAGACATCCCATCCTGTTCCCAGAACAGGAACATCCTGACGTGTTAAGTGAGAGCTTTGAAAGAAAAACAACTTAGAGGTAATAAGGTTCCTCTTTATATTAACCTCACTCTTCCATTAGCCTAGCCTTCCACTTGTGTGCTTGGGGCTGTGCAAGAGGGGATGAACTGCTTGCAGAGGAATAAAGAGTTCTCAACACAAAAAGACTGCATCAGGTGCCAAGGCTCACTGGCACCTCAAAGCATTGCTAACCCCATACATCAATTACAGCAGTTCAAAAAAGAATTTTCCTCCCTAAACCACAACTATTTGAGTTAAAATCAGATGCCAATAAGGATGCTCAGTGTTTGTTCTGCCCTTATACAGATGCTTGGCCATCTGCACCTTTCCCTGGTGAGGGGAGGCACTGGGACAAATTCATGTGAAAGGGGGTTTCAAAAAGGCTCAGGTTCCCTACAGCAAAATATCTCATCTCATGGTGCACCAAAGAGGGTTTTCTGCAGGATCAACGAAAAGGAGGCTATTTCTTACCTGCACTAGCAGTGTTTAACTTTGTGCCACCTACTAATGGTTAGTGGCTGCTTCTACTTGAGGAAATTCAGGGTGACATCCACAACTCTGGCTCCAGGAAAATCAGAGTGACTGGATGAAACTGAGGTTGGTCTTCCCCAGCCCCACAGTGGTGCCCCCTGAAACCAGGTCTGATGCCAGCACAGACTGTGCTGCTTCCCCACCACTCTGGGCGACACAATTGATGCTAGGCAAGTTGTGAGCCTGGGCTGGAGCAGAAAACAATGCACAGCCAATGACTGCTGTTGGCATTTTGTGCTGAAGTATCTCATAATTCACATTGGCCTTATTACATGGATTGCTAACATGGTCTTGCTAACAGGCTGCATTTTGGAGAGAGTGTTTTGGCTCGGGAGAGCGCAGGCAGGAGGCTCCATGGGGCTGACCCTTGCATGCTTCCTCTGCTGCCCTGCTCTGCCAGCCCCACCTGTGCAAAGGACACACAGCCCCACTGCCCAGAGGTGGATAGCTGCCCTGCTTATGCAAATAAATGGGTTGATTTTTAATGCATTGTTAAATTTGCATGATCATCTCTGTAGGGTTGTCTTGTTTAACCCACTGTCTTTAAAAAAACATATTCTCCTCCAATACTGCCTAAATAAGGGATCTCTGAATAAAATAACTTAAAAGCATGATAAAGAAGTGGCCTTCAGGAGCATGGGGCTGTGCTGTGCACAGCCTTTCATGGTGGCAGTGTGAACCATTTTCTTCCAGTGCCCTGCAAAGGTGGTTTATTGATCATTTACTGTGTGTTATGAGTGAGGTCAGGCTGGGGCGCATTTTGGATTGTGTTTCCTACCAGGGCTGGAAGCCTCAGTGACAATTTCTTCAAGAGCAGTCAGACTGAATGTCAAACCTGACTGGGAGATGGTTCTGAAGCCAGCAGGGAAAATGCACAGAGCCCTGGTGGCTGCTGATCCAAAGGCACTTGGGTGGGAGGCTTCCATCCACTGGTTAAATGCCTCCAAGTTGTTATTTCAGTTTTCACTTGACATGCAAGTTCAGTCTAATTAAAGCAGCAGAAATGAGATCTCTGTGTTCTGAAATACAAATTTTGAGTCTGCTTTTCTCTCCCTGTCCCCAGTGGTTCCCTCACTGAGATGTTATAGAGAAAGTCATCTGTCCTGACCATATTCAGCTGAAATTGTCAGGGAAATTTGGCAAGTAAGATGCAATTACTTATGTAGACATTTGTTCAGGAGACTGGAATTGGCCCACTTGCTCTAAAAACCTCAATCAGAGGTGAAAATTCTTCAGGAGGAAAGGACTAAAATGGTCAGCAAAAGCCAGGGTGTGTGCTAGAGGGCCAAGAACAATAATTTAATTTGGGGCAACTGTCCTGAACTGAAGTTTGGGGTTCGCATGAATAAATAATATAAATAAATAATTATAATTAATAATTTACTTCATGGGTGAGCCTTCACATAGGGTAAATGCAAGAGGAACAAGTGCCACCTGGCTTTGTCTTTTGCGTCTGAATTTATCTCTGGGGACTGCACATGTGGGAAAAGGACTCAAGTCGACCTTAAGGTTGATTAAAGACTGATTTATTAAACATTTAAGGACTTTCTTTAAACAAGATTAGAGTAAAACATTCTCAAATAGAAAATAAATGAGAAGGGCCTACAGAAATTTTGTTCCAGTAGATACTTGGAAAGGAAAGATGGAGAGAGACTTCTTGCAAGAGCATGTGGTGACAGGACAAGGGGGAGTGACTTCAGACTGAAAAGAGGGCAGGTTTAAAATAGATATTATGAAAAAAATCTTTACTGTGAAAGTGGTGAGGCACTGGAACAGGCAGGCCATTCTGTGATTCTATTCTAGATTTTATAATGATAATCCATATTATAGAGGATGGATCTAAGACTACAACACTGGAAACAGAGGGGTGCACAAGCACCTCCAGCCCCTACACATTACAAAAAATTCTTTTTTTGTTGTCCTTAAGAACACCAAACTTATGTTTGGTTGCAAGGTGCATGTACAAAAGATGGAGACAACATAACAATGTATATATCATATAAAAGAGGTAAAAAGTAAGACTTACCATTTGAAATTGTATATATAAACACTTTCATTGTCCTTTCTCTTCTGTTTCAGAGAATAAAAAGATGTGGGGTTTTTAAAAATTCTCTCATTTTATGTGATTGGAATGCTTAGAGGTTCTTGCTAACTGAAAGCAGATTAGGACAATACTTTCTTCCCAGCTACAGGAAATCCAACATTTTCATTAGTATTTTGCATTGTGTGATTATAAAGGAAGGAAAATTCTATTTTTTCTATACTTGAAATAAAGGGTTATTGCAGTGGCATCTGCCAAGCAGAGAGCTCATATAAATAATAGAACAAGCATCCATTGTCTCTCTACTGACACAGTGCCAACTAGATCCCTGTTTTCTACCTTTTTCAGTCTTTGGGAGAAGACTCTGTCCTTTTTTTAGGT
Source organism: Calcarius lapponicus (assembly GCA_039654755.1). Lineage (NCBI taxonomy): Eukaryota > Metazoa > Chordata > Aves > Passeriformes > Fringillidae > Calcarius > Calcarius lapponicus. The sequence continues at coordinate 3,767,067 of CM077463.1, forward strand.
TTTTGCAATCTATTGCACTTTATAATTTAGTGAAACATCAATTGGATGAATTTTAGATTTTTAATGCACAGAATATTTTTAGCTATTTGATATCTATATTTAACTCTAAGCTATATGAGTATATTACATTTTTTTTTGTATAAAAAATACTGCTTTTCCTAAATTTTGCTTAGGTAGTCTTTTAAAGCCTATATTCAATGAAGTTATTATTCAATCACCTAAATTATCCGTCAAGAAGAACAACATTTGTCTTTTCCAGTATGAAAAGAAGAAATGTTGCAGTCACTGTGGATTTTAAAATTCTGGAAATCCCCAAATGAACACAGAGGTATTCAGTAAATGGTCTTGCAGTCAATGTATGCTTCTGCAATGACCCTTTTCTTAACAGCATTCAAACTGATCAGTTTGGCAGAGCTGATCACCAGGGGGGAGTTCAAGGATGGTCAGGGCTGGAGCACAAGGATGGTCTGGGCTGGAGCACAAGGATGGGTTGGGCTGGAGCACAAGGATGGTCAGGGCTGGAGCACAAGGATGGGTTGGGCTGGAGCACAAGGATGGTCTGGGCTGGAGCACAAGGATGGTCTGGGCTGGAGCACAAGGATGGGCTAGGCTGGAGCACATCCCCTGTGAGGAGAAACTGAGGGAGCAGGGCTCACTGAGCCTGCAGAAGAGGTGATTTTGGGGGGACATGGCAGCAGCCACCAAAGGAACTTGTGCAGTTCCTCTCCATCATGGTTGTATTTTAAAACCAGACTGGATTAAAGTCCTGTGCAACCTGGTCTGGCCCTCCTTTGAGCAGGATTTTGGATTAAAAATGGATCCTGAGATCCCTTCCAGTCTGCATTTAACTGCAGAACCATCATTCTAAGGTTTTGTATATCTGGTAAAAACAAAGAAATGAAAGCAAGGTTTGTATCTAATCAGATTAATCATCACTTGAGAACTGATTTTCACAGAACAGAAGAATTAAGCAGTTTATTATGTTTAATACTTTGCATGAATATATGTGATATTGATTCTCCCTAATCGTGGGGGTATCTCAGAGTGCCAACCAGAAGTGCCAAAGGTTTTACATGATCCCCAAAAACCAGGAGTTTGGAGGTAGTTGATGCTCTGGGGTTTTCTGACGTGGTACATTTTTAAATGAAAGCCTGTAATAAATATCATACTCAGCCAACACAGTGAAAACTTAAAAACATTTAAAATTAAAAAGAAAAATATGAAATAGCATCTGAGATGCTGGGATGAAAACAACATTAGTTTTAAAAGATCCTAAATAATGGAGAAAAGGATGATATGAATGCCAGCTTTTCATTTCACTGCTCTCATGCCATCTGTACTCACTATCCATTTCCTAGTTAAGGTTTCTCCGGTCTGCTCTATCCTAATTTAGCTGCCGCTGCTCCCAAAGGACATTGCCACTAGCTGTGGATGAGCTGGACTACATAAAAATCTGGAACCTTATCCCCTGTATTTGCTTTACAACCCCCACAAAGGAATCTTCAATAGCCAAATTAATTCCCTTTCTTCAAAACAACTAATTTCAGCATTAATTATAGATCTGTAACCGGTGCATCCACAGAGTGTGAGTCAGCTCACAAGGGAAGGATGAAACCTGCCTCTTTAGTTTAATGCTAGAAAAATAATACAGCAAAAATCAAAATTTCCACAGACTGCACACCACAGCACATGGGGCAGGTTTCCCTTCCTAAGCTTCACCAAACCCTGAAATATTACACTCCTTGTTTAATGTTTCTTTTCAGTCTTCTTACCAACCTAAATGTTTTCAGAGGACTGAAAAACAAATGAATCATGAACACAAGTCTTTCATGGACTGATCAAAATCAAACTAAGAGAGAACCTAATAGTGTTGTTAGTGAAGAATTGTTATTCTTGCTGTGAATGTGGTGAACCTCTGAAAAAAAATGAAGGGTCACTAATCATACAAAGGACAGTTATTTCTCCTACATTGTTTTTAATTTTCATCCAGATTTATGAGTTGGAAGAAAGCATATATCCCTGAAGACCATACTAGCTTACTAATAGAAATAGGCAGGTGAAATATTGCCTTAGGACAATAATTAATTCCATCAGCCACCAAAAAAAAAAAAAAAAAAAAAAAAAAAAAGAAAAATCTGTGAAGTATCAGAGAACTCCAGACAAAAGGAGCAGGTGGAATGGCATCACGTACACAGCATAAACTGGAGAGACCATGCTGGGGAGCCCTGGCAGGAGCTGGCTGTGCTAGAGGAGGGTAGGAGGTTATCTGGGGACCTTAGAGGTATTGAAGGCAAGACTGAGGTGTAGTGTGAGGGCCCCTGGAAGTGCTGTGGTGTGGGTGCTATTGGGGTTTACAGTCCAAAGACAGGAGACTTGGATTCATGGATCCTGCTGCTCACAGTAGTTTGGCCTTTCTTCAACACAGACTTTTTTCAGAGATGCCCATGAGACAGCTGGTTTAGGATTGGGATTAAGAGACAATCAGACACATGGATGCCTAAATCACATCCAGCCTTTGCCACCCCAACCAGAGAGATTGAATTTAAAATTTAATCTGTCCTCTGAGTCCTTCCACAACAAGTCCTGTCCTCCAGCCCTGATTTCCAAACCAGCAAGTTTTAGCAGCTCCTTGGGCTGAGCAGAGCCCCTGAGCTCCCCTTGCAGGGTGTTGCAATAGCTCAGCACCCCTTGGTGCTGTGGGTGGGAGCTCTGTGAGCCACAGCTGGGGTCAGCACCCACCCTCTGCCCCTGCTGCCAGCTCCAGAATGGTTTAATTCAGCTGCTTCTGAGTTATTTGCAGTTTTTTCTTCATCCATCCAGGAAACCATGGCCTGCCCCTCACTGTCACGCCCCAGAGAGGATCATAAGAAAATCCAGTCTTGAAGGAACCTTGGGAGGTCTCCAGACCAACCTCCTGGCCAAAGCAGGGTCAACTACACTAATAAAACACAAACAGCTCTGTAATACCTTCTACCATATTGCCTAACAGCACATCAAGGCTCCCAGTTCTGGTATTTGTGAATGCTTTTGCGTAATAAAGTCATAATAGGATTATCAAAATTGGATTTAACAAAATCTGAGCTTCACCTTCAATTGGTCAGTCACTTGACACAGGCATAAATATGCTGGACTTACAACTAATTTGGACAGCAGCCTCCCATATAATATACTGTTCCAAAATAATAAGTTTGAAACCATGTTTCCCACAAGGAAACAATCCATGATTTGTCTTACTCAGAAACAAATTACCTGCTAAGCTACACTGTTATAATATCTTCTTTAGATACGCTGTGGATAATAATTCTTTAAACCCATTATTAAAAAAGACATTGAAGTCTAAAACCTTTCTCTTAGAGTAAAGTAATAATGAAGAGATTTATAACCCTTGCCTCGAAAGAAACCAGAGTAACAGAGAATCTAAGGAACAATGTAAGTACTTCCAGGATAGATGGTTGCTCTTGCTTTTTATTACTGACTAATTTTTCCTGAGCACAGATTTGTTTTCAGAAGACTCTGGCAGAATGAGCACAACACTAGAATGAATCTTTGTAGGGAAATATCCTGTTGATGCTCTGAGATTCTTTAGCACCAGCACTGGATTCCCTCTGCCCCTGCTGAACAAAGAAATGGCCATACTGGGTGAAACACAAACAGACTTCAACTCTTCATTTATCTGCTAATGACAATTTCCTATCAAAATGAATACACTGGGAATTCAGTTCAGTAAAGTTGCCAGGAAGGTGAACTTTTCAAATACACACAAATAATTATTGCTTTTTACATGAAATATTGCTTGGGAGCTCAAATTCCCCTGTCTGGAATCCCAAATTCCAAGTACTACAGATGAAGGCATTCATTGGAGACTTGCACATCTGCTGCTGTACACAACAGAGTGGTGCTGGAAATTAGAGAAATTCATCTGTAATTTGTGTAGCTAAGAAGTTTATGGTTGATTAATAAAACATCAAACTCAAGCTAACACTTAACGATAAAAGAGGATCTCTTCTCACAACTGATATTCTAATGGGGTATTCAGAGTGATACAGTTTTTAAGATTTTGTGAAAATACTGCATAAAATAAACAAAACCAAAAAAATATGGGTTTGCTCTTGCAAATCTCTCTTCTTCAACTTTGGGGAGTAGGTCCACTGTTGCATTTAGTCCACTTCCCTCCACCCTTATGGAAGGGACTCTTCCCATGAGCTGCCTGGGATAAATTCACAAGTGTCAGGGTAAATTGAACAGGTTTTCTAAAACCTCAGTTTTCTGAACACTCTCTTTGTCAAAATTATCCAAAGTATTGGCTCCAGACAGAGTCCCTTGGTATGGGAAGTAGTGACATCCCGTACGTAACATAAATCTTCCCAGTGCAATCCAAGTAAAACTGACCAGACTAAGGATGGATTCATAACAGATACTAGATTTCATGAAAAGTTACATAAAGATACTACAAGTGCACTTAGCAATTTCCTGTTTTGAATGATCATCAGGAATCTGCTGATCTCTGGGAAAAAAAATCCCACATCTGCACAGAGAAAGGCTGAAATATTGAAAAATTACAATGGAAAAACAGGGGTACCTGTTGCTGTGAATGGGATGGATGTGGCAGTGAGTAAAAAGAATTGTAGCAAGACCCATCAGAGGGATGGAACAACTGTTAGCTGGTAAAGGCGTGTGGATGACAGAGATACAACTATAAAATCAGAAGAAAATAAGACATATTTGAGAACAGCATCCAAAACAATGCTGTAAAAATAGCAGCACTAACTATGCTGTACCACTTGTTTGGCACATGTTAAGGAAACAGGCAGACTTCATCCACTGGCAAAGACAACTCTATGTTATTCCTGTACAAAGACTGTTAAAAACAGTATATTGCAAACAACAAATAAAATATTTTAAAATACAACTGGTGACTTTTAGCTTCCAGGTGCATCCTTCTCTGAGGAGCCCTCAAACAGATCACAGTAACTTTGGATTCCTTGCATGATATTGCTGCCCTTTTAAAAAAAAATAATACATTTTAAAAATTTTATTGACCTGAGGCCAATCCCTTGCATTTAAACTAAAGACTTGGGTTTATGTATTAATAATACTCAGTGGAGACATGTGAACATGTACCTTTTAGCTTAAGAATTTCAAATGGTCTGTTTACTTCTATCTTTCAATATGTATTCCACTTGACCATTGCTCTGACTGTATTATTGACTTCATAATTCCTAAACTAAGAGATACAGAAAACATTATAAATATTTTAGATGCTTTTAGTAAACCAAAACAGGAGTATTTTCCGAGGTTCCATTCACAAATCTTTTGATCTGTGCTTACCACAAAAATTTACATGTTGTCTTGCTGCAGGGAAATACCTTCCTTTTTTGCAGCTGTCAGTAGTGTGGAAAATTGTTCTTCAATACTTCTCATGCTGACACTTGGTCTTTTGAGGAGTTTATTATAGGAACATGGTAAAGGACTTTGACCTGTTGATTTTAGGAAGCAAGAATGAAACTGCTTCCCCCCCCCCCCCCCCCCCCAGGCTATTTCATCTGCTTCATTATGCACAACAAAATACATTAAATTTCAGAAAATCTTTGCTTTTCAAATGCTAATATTTGTCCTGTTGAATGGAATTTTTAAATGAACCACACCTACACTTCTTGATAGTCTCTAAAATGGTATGCATGGTTTGAAAAAACATTTTAACCAATTAACACTTCTGAAACTTGTATCAAGATAAATTTTAAAAAGCCATTTTAATTTCTGGGGACATACTTTAAAAGTGTCCTGTTTAAATCCTTGCACTCCTGAACTCAGGAATCTGTGTCTGCATTCCTGGTGTCAGCTATGCTGAATGATGCTGTTTCATGACAAGTATGGGTTTATTTGGTACTGGTTCAACTTTGTGTATTTTCTTGTGTCCCTCTGAGCAGCAGGAGTGTGTGCACAGTCATTCCACACCTGCAGCAAGGAGAAGTGATTTCTAAGCCACAGAAAGCTCATCACTAGCAGAGCACTGGTACCATCTTTCTCTTGGTCTCCCAACTCCATCCCCTCCCAGCTGAGGAGGAGTTTGTTAAAACAGCAAGAAGCTCAGCTGGAGCTTCTTGCCAAGCCTGAGCTTCCTCAAATGCTTCTCCATTTCTATATAATAATCCTTCCCAGTATGGTCCTCTATATTCAGACATCCAAGACAATATTATTAAAGACACCTAAGTTGTTGTCAACTTTCATTGGAATGGACTTACAAGTTCAGAAATAATTAATGCAAGGAGAAAGAGGAATGGGCAAGCAGCATTTCCCCTCCAGAAATACATCCTATGCTACATTAAATTGAATTTCCCTGCATGTTTTGTCTTTCTGTTTTTAACTGACACAGATACCTTTTAATGCTGGTGACAGAAGATTTTAATATCAGTGACTGTTTGGAAGCTGGACAGCTACCCAGGAAATGGGTCTGTACTGTGTCACCATGTACAGCAGTTACCCATTTTAGAACAGCACCCTGCTAAGCAAAGGACACACAACATAATGAAGAAAAATCACCCCAGTCGCTGTTATTTCAGAAGTACCAGTAAATGAAATGAGCTTGCAGTTAATTCTTGCACCATTAACCTCTGATCCTGAATGAGCTCTGTGGTCTGGAGCACATTAATGACATTAAATAGGGACATGACAGCTCTGGGCTGAGACCCCTTTTGCCCAGCCTAAGGATGCCATAACCAACCAGATCTCCATTTTCTTTGCAAAACTGAGCAGAAGGTGTTCCAAACTACCCTGCTGCAGTCTGGGCATGGCTGCCAGCAGAGGTGGGAGAGATGCCCCATGTGCTGGAGGGAAGACCTGGAAATCTCTGGGCCCAAGCTCCTGGGATCAAGGGATCCCTCAGGGTGCACACACCTTCCCAAAATTCACCTTAACATCACCCAGCACAACAATGGGCAGGAAGGCTGCTCGATGTCAGCAGGATGAAGCATTTTTGGAAGATTTGAGAAAAACGCTAATGAGAATTTCTAATTTTCACATATAGTTGCCTTTTTTATAGAAGAGTATCTAAGTTTTGTTTACAAACTGAGTAGAATTATCCATTGCAAGTGTCCTATTCCAGCTTATTTTTAAGTAAAAATCCCAACAATCTCTTCCAGCTTTGTGTAAAAAACTTCATCATATATTTAAATTGATTTTTTTCTCTTGTTCTAACAAATGTTTGAAAATATTAATGATAGGGCACACAGGATATGGCATGAAAGCTGGGACCAAAAGGCCCTGAAGTCTGATTCCTCTCCTTCTCCAGAGATATGTTATTTGTTCTACTGTCCTTTGTTTCCATTGAGAACAAATGTTTAAAATACTGAACAAAAAGAATTCCTTCATTTTCACAACACATTTTTTTCTAGTTTTGATTTATGTGTAAACATTAGTATTCTCCCATGAATGTAATTCCTTCCAGCCATTTCAAATACATGATGACTATTTTGCTAACTCCAAGAAGTGTCAAAGAGAACATGTCCTGCTTCCTGCAGCAAAGTGATGAGAAAACTTCTAGCAAATGACAGCCCTAGCTCCTGCATAATTAACACTTCCAATAAATTGCATACTAAGCTTCTTGCTTCAAAATTGCCATTATATGTGAATGATACTGTCAAGAGTTCATAAGCACTAGGAATAATAGTGAGATGAAAGTGCATTTTCAAGTCAGTGCCAATCCTAAATTTAGGCTTTGTAAGAATAATTTTTTTTTTTACAAAAGCCAAAGGGAAAATAAATCTTTTCATAAAATTTATAAAAAAGTAAACAGATACTAGTTAAGTATTCTGACAGATTTTTCAATGCTCTGGATTTTAATGTACTAATTCAATAGAAAAGAGTTAAGAAAAGAAAGACTAAAAAAAAGTTTATTTCTATTTCTGCTTAGGAATAAAAATAACAGAACAGTTAGAACTACTACAAAATATTGGATTTTTAAAGTGTAATTTACATTGTTAACAATTGTATTTATTGCAGAGAATAGGCAAGATTTGTCTTTAAATTTATAGATTCCCTTAACAATAGTTTTAAGTATATACATGTAAATATATTCCTTTTTGTCTTGTGGTAAAAATAACGATAGCATTTGCACCCAAATATATAAAGGCAGAAATGCTATTCACTTGACAAACTGCACTGTATTGCTATCTATTATTCTCACAGAGAGCATAAGGGTGTATAGAGAGGGTCTGAAATGCAATCAGAAGAGGCATTGTAAAGCATATTTTTGACACCATCTAGCCCAGCCTACACTTAAATGAGAGATTGGTGCCTCTTATGAATTAAACATAATTCTTGATTTATGTTCTGTTACCCCTGTATCAAAACCCATAGTTCCAGAGCAATGTCACTGTGAATTCATTTAATGATATTGATGATACACCTAATGCAGAGAATACAAAGTAACAAGCAGTGCAGAGTATGGCTTTATAAATCACTCCTACAGAGCATTAGGCAATAAATAACAAGCCATTAATTCACTCTAAATTATGCTAAAACATGAAAACTACTTGTGCAGCAAATTATAAATACCTGCCATTTCTAAATAAAAATGTGAAACTTCTGACCAAGAAATTTCATCAAATCACTACATACATATCAGACTTCAAATTGAAGTGGGTTTGGATTAGACCTCCTTTCTTTAAAACAAGACACAGATTGCAAAAACAACACAGCAGTTAAGTCACCCTCAGGGTAGTTCAAGAACCCAATGTCTCAAACCACTCCCAGCACCTGCGTTTCATCTGTGTGATTCTCAAGCTCCTGACTGCACAGACAACTCTCCCAACAAATCCTGGTGCTGCTGCAGTTCCTCAGCTGAACACGAAGCCCCAAGACCTGGGAGTCCTTGCACTGTGAGTTATCAGCTCCATATCACATGGGATGCTCTCACGTCCTGTGTGTACACCGAAACTCACACTACCCACACAACGCCATCCTCTGCATGGGACTTAAAACAGCATGATCTGGTCTAACTGAGAGTAGGAAACATTTTCCTTGAGAAAATTGAAATTGGAGGGCAATAAATTATTAATTTATACATCATCTGATGCTGATGACTGTTAAGAGTTGTTATGGTTGAGAGTCTTTGGCAGAGAAACCAGATAATTTATTTCTTATGGTCTACTTTGTAGTATTTGAGGAAATTATATTTCAAGTGCTGGCTTTTCTGCAATTACTCAGCATGAGCTCAGTATCTTTTTGTCTGTGTCTAAGAAATGGTAAAGCAACCTCCAATTATATTTACTGGTTAAAAGCTTTTGAATCCTTTAGAGACCCAAATTCCTACGGTCTACAATTCATGAGGTAACAACTGTAGAGCTGGATTTACGACCCTCTTGTCATGAGCAATGTCATGAACGTAAGAACCATACAAGAAGTAGCTTGATTCCCTGGGAATCATCTCTATCCCTCCTTGTTGGATCTGCTAAGGGGTACAAGGGACGCAATAAGAAAAAAGTAATTGTGCTAGAAAGAGTTAGACTGTAAACCTAAGGAGTCTGGTTAATGGACCATGCACTCACTATGCTGACTGAAGCCCAAATCTTTCAGGACACTCAACCTGGCTAGTCAAAAAGCAGGGAAAAAAGCAGGCAGACAATTTGTATGCTACTAAATCAAGGGTGGCTGTTTTATTCATCCATTAATCTATTAACAAAAAGGGCAAATTCTCCTATGAAAAATGACAGTGAGAAAGCTGAAGGCTGAGGTTGAGTGCAGGAGATGGATACTGTCCCTATTTCATATAAATGAAGAGAAAACATTTTCATGATACTTTTACCTTAGTTACCCAACAGTGTTTAAGTAAAAGAAATATAATTGCTTGAATTATTATGACAACGTCAAGCCTCGGTTTGGGTTTCCCCAAACTTTTGGCTCCTCAGTCTCTGCTCCTCTCCCCATTAAACAGTAATCTCCAGTACTGAGCCACCTCCTAACCTGACATTTTGATAGTGGAAATGTGAGGATTGCCACAGGCACAGACATGCCACTAAAACCAAACAAAACAGCTCTGTATGAATAAAAAAGTTGTCTCTCAAGGGATTTTACTTTTCCCAAATTTCTGTAGGCAAGGTGCTGACTTTCTGCATGGAGTCTTCCCAGGCCTGGCTTAACCTGCCCCCCTATGAGCTTTGCTGTCTCACCAAAAGCTTGCTGCTCTTTTCTGTTTCCCAGACTGCATATTTTTGTGTCCCCACCCATTTCTGTATTTCCCAAAATAATATGCCAATGAGAAACACAGTGAACAGTGCTTTCTAACTATCTCATCTGGAATGATATCTCCCATTTTAACTTTTCCTTTGAAAAGAAACCACTGAGTCTATCATTGCTTTAACGACATTTTTAGAATACAAATGTAATTATACTCTGCATATGTGAACCTCAATGCTAAAATTTAGCTTCATCTATCCATAACTGTGCATCAGTTGCTGGGAGACCAAAGATTATGCCACTCACTGTCTTTTTCTTGCTTTGTATTTCAACAGCCTCCAACATCCCTTTGCATACTAACAGCTGCATAGTACTTTTGCTCTTTAATTTGTTTCAGTGATTGTGTGAGCAGATTGAGGTCAGTATAATGCCCTCAAAATTCCAAGTGGCAAACCACTTGTGTTATGGACATAAAATCTGAGATGCCCACAGCCCAGACTTTTCTACATAAAAATATACTGACCCTGACGCATTATCCAGCTTTGGCCCAGGTTTAAAAAAAATATTAAAAAAAAAATGTTGCAAAGGAGCACATTGTGAGAAACTCATATATTGCAAACATTAGACACAGGCTGGCAGAAACTCATATATTGCAAACACTAGACACAGGCAAAGCATCAGGATACCAGCCCGTAGAGACCAGGCTCAACTGTAAAATTCATCAAAATAAAGTTCTAAAGTATAAATACAGACTTTCTATATGGGCAATGACAGCCCAAGCCATTACTGGTCTTCTAGCTGTATTTCCTAATTCTCTCAAAACCCTAAAATTAAGTACTGCCAGAAGTAAAAGTTACACTTCTCATGTTTTGCCTTAGTAATAACTAAGCAACTAGCAATGACAGCAATAACTCTGTAGCTGAAGACAGCTATTCTTAATTATTTGACATTATTTTGCTAGAATTACTGCTGATTTAACTTTGCCATGCAGACTCTCTGAATCCATGACTCCACATCCATACAGCAGGCAGTCAGCTTTCTGGGGGTGCATTGTCTGGGTGTGCTGCCCAGCCCTGGCTGGAAATGCTCTGGTCTTTGGCAAGTGCTCACTGACAGTGAATCTGCAGGAATGCACAGACATGAAAGGTATTATTACATTGCTATTTGTTATGCTAATTTTGTTAAGGGCCTGTCGGAATTTCATTACAAACCATATTTTCAAGGAGCTCATAAATCAACCATGAAATGTATTCTGTGCTCACACTTTCACAGACTGAATGAGACCCAATGACTTGATTTTGCCAATTTAAAGGGGGAAAAAAAGAGAAAGAGGGTTTATTAAAATTCTATTTATTAATTTTTCAAACATAACTTGCAAATTTAAAGACACTATTAAAGGATTGCTGAACAGAATACTGCAAAGCTTCCAGCACTTGTGAACACTGAGCTTCACTTACTCCATAATTTTGTTACTGTCTGGAAATCTAATGAAACTCATGAAAACTTAATAAACTTGGCTAATATCTCTGTTTTGGCTGAGGATTGTACCCCTTCCTTTCTCTCTGGGTGTTCAGTGCTGCTGAACCTCCCAGCTTCACACACACAGCTCCAGGCAGCTGAGATTCCCAAGGTGTGCTACAGCCTCTGGAGATCCAGGGCTCTCAGGTCAAAGGGACCATTAACTGCCCTGCCCTGGCTTTGGCACTCCCTGGTAGCTCCAGCTGGGAATTCACATTCCAAGTCACATTCTGCAACAGAAAATCCCTGCTGCCAAAAGTGAGACAGAAACCCAGCCTTGAAATCCAGCCTGACTACCTGTGAGATAGATCAGCATCAAGAGAGGTGAGTTGCTGATGCAAGTTAATTACCATTACCAAATTAAACTACTGCAACTTGACTGCCTTTACTGACCACTGTAATAGCCATCCAATAGTCATCCATATCACATTGCACATCATCAGCCAACCTCAGAAGTACTTGCTTATGATTTTTTGAATTTGTTTTTTATTTCTTCTCCTAGTCCACAGGGCTTCTAGCCAAAGTATTCCAGAGCTCTGAACATAGTCACAACCTAAAAACCTAGCTATTAGTTAGATTCTGGTGGGCTAAAAATCAACAGCAGAAATATCCTTACAAATACAAGTAAACATTCCTGACATATCCTAAACACTAGCAAGAGTGAGATCTATTTTATTTCATTCAGCAAACATGTAGTAAAAATTTTTAACAGCAAACTGTCCTCCTGTGATATCCTTTGTTTTTGTATCAAAGCAAAGCATTAAAAGATCAATCCTTAAAAGCTTAACAACAAAAAAGGCCAAGTGCAATCTACATACACTGAAACTAATTACTTTTATGACAATCTACTTATCCACCACATCAGTCTGGCAACCTAATACATGAATTCCCAGAGTCTTAGTGTCTACAGGTTGTGCCATATGGCAGTGCAAAGTTAGATTTAGATGTGATTTCAGTGTCACAATTGTTGTCTTTAAAGGCACAAACAAGTTTACTAATACATGAGGAATTAAACAATTTTTAGAAATTTAACATTAAATAATTTCCACTTTTCTGAATGGTGACTCATGGAGACCATAGTGCTCTGCCAGGATTATGAAATTTTTCACTATTGATGGGTATGTTGCTGCCACAGGAGAGCTAAGAGTGGACCTCATAAGGAGAAAACACTTGACCTGGATGTTCTGTGCAATATTGGAGACGGGTTGCAAAAACAAAAAAAAAAAAAGATGAACTGTTATGTTAGAGAAAATGCCAACAAGGAGAAATATTTGTGAGACCACATTTCATATTCCCTAATAAAAGACACTGAAATCCTTGCAGAGGCTAGATTAAATACGATGTATCCTTGGTGTACTTCAGAACAAGGACAGTATCATGGATTCATGGATTCCAGATCTGTTTGCTCTCCCCCCATGAGAAGTAAAGCTGACATTCCTCATCCATCAGCATGGACAATGGCTCACAGTGATATAAACCAGTAGTTTCCAGTCAAGGGGCACCTCACGTGGCTTTGAAAGAGAGAGGAGGATTGGAGCACCATGTGCTCCCCTTCCCATGGAATCCAAGATGCAGATCTCTTCTGGTGGAGGAGTCAGGAGCCACCACAGTGCCACCCAAATGGGCAGAGACCTCCCAGCAGTTACAGTCACAGACAGGTTAAACAGGAGAGAAACATGAGCTACAGACATCAGCTGACAGAAGGAACAACTCAAACAGAGAGTTGTCTTTTCCAAGCCTTTTACTTGCCTGACTCTGGGACTCTTGATGCTGAGAACAATCAGAAAAAAAAGGTCTCTAAGAAGTTAAAAGCTCCACAGAATAAGAAACCCAGTGCTAAAAGCCACTGGGAGACACACCATTCTTAAGAAATGACATTTCATCACGTTAAGTAGCAGCAGAGCTCCAGCCTTTTGGAATGTTTTTTGAAACAAAAAAGACAACAATTTGCACATAAATAATTAGATGACCTAATTGACCATACTGTTTAAAACACAAAGTTCTGGCTAGGAACACCAGAGACCCATGAAACAGTGCCAGCTCCAAGAACAGTAGCTCCAAAGCTGGACACTTCACCCGAAGGAAAGGTCAGCTCTCCCTGGCAAGCAGGAAAATATCCGAACAGATTTCATGGCTTCTGGCAAGGTAAAGCATCACAGCTGAAATGTCTGCCCCTGCAGAAATCACAGTTGAAATTTTACATGACTTTCAGCATTATTCAAGTGCCCCAAGGTATGCAGGGCATGTGAGCCTGGGAGAGCAGCTGAGGAAGTCCAGCTCTAGATATACTTGGGTGCCTCACTGGAAGTTTCCCAGGCACAGGGATCCAGGCACGTGTAGTTTTCACAGTTAATGAAGGGAGAGAGGGTCTCTCCCAAAATCTCAGAAGGGAAACCGATCAGCTGTGGTCCTACATATCTATGTGTCCTGAACCAAGGACCAAGAAAAGTGGCCTCAGTCACTTCATTAACCCTTTTCTCCATCCTGTCAGTAATAAACCAAAAGGCAAAGCATCGAGCCTAGAAACAGCTGATATTGACTCATTTCCCAACTTGGCCCAAGGCTGGTCCAAGTATCTCCTCTAACAGAACAGGGCTTTCTTCATTTATGTACAAGCTAAAACCTTCCATTTAACCCTGGCACTGCATAGCTTTTTACAGAAAATAACCTCTTAACAACTACAGCCTAGAAGACAGAAAAGGGATCTAATATTTAATCCTTAATTCTTCCATGGGGCCAGAGGCCATGTGTCTCTGTGTCCTACCATGTCATACACAGCAGAGAGCTGAGCTCCCTCTCCTCCTAATCCAGGATGGCTCCAGGCAAAGCCACCTACAACAGTTCAGCTTTTTCCATCCACTTCCCAAAGCCTACATCATGAGCATACCCACAGCCCAGACAGAACAGGTGTCTCCACTTCCAAACCCAAATTCAACCCTGCAGATGAGGGTTAGGTACCTCTGAGCCACAGTCACCAGCACATCATGCTATGACTGGGTTTATAAACAGCCTATACAGCAGCAGAGACCAAGCTTGGAGCAAGCATTTCCCAAGCACCTGAAATGGTGAATGGTGTTGGAAAACATGAAGAAGAGACAGATGTGATGACCACTACCTGACAAGCTCCTCCTGGGGCTGGATGCTACAGGGGAAGCTAATTGTTTTCATTTGCTGTGCTATGAAATCCCCATACTACCTTCCCCCAGACCAGGGAAGTACTGACCATTTAACATTCTTTTCAGACTTGGTTCTGCTTCACTGGTGACATAGTTACTATAAAATTAGCAAACTGCAAAATCCCTAACATTAGTTGATATTATTTATAAAGGATGAGCATTGCTTTCACTCTAACTTTTTATGAGAATAAAGCTTTCTACTGATTGTAGAAAAAATCAAAGAGCAAGATATGGCCCTCTGTTTTAAATAAACTTCAAATAGTTTTTGGCATATTTGGTTTGTTGTTACTGTTGTTTTGTTTTTAAAGTTCAGTAACTTCTAGAGATGTCATTTTCCCTTTCAATGTTGGCAATTTTCCAAATTCTAAGGAATTTTCCCAGCACTTCACATGCTGTCACAGCATCTTCAAGCCATCTTTACAGCTCCTCCATCATATTTTGTGTAAAGGAAAACTTTCAGCTCATCATTGCAGCAGCTGCTAATGAAGATTTCTAGGCATTCTTCTAATTGATGAGGAGAGAATGACAAATATTTTAAGTATCCATTAAGCTGTGCTAAATCAATGGTGATTTACCCAGAATTTCTATAGGAGCATACAGCTCATCCACTTTAATATCAAGTGAGTTAATTGTGATCAATGATACTACAGCAGAAGGCAAACGAATTCTTAATGACGAGAAACTTTGCGTGCAACAAAAATAGAAGCTAACAAGAAACCTCCTTGCTGCATTTTTCACATTACATCATTAGTAACTACTGTACTGGAAAATGAAAAGGAAAATATGAACATTTTAAAGACTTCTATAGATCAATCAATTTTACAAAACATAATAGGATAAGGAAAAAAATGGTAAGCTTCTCTATCATTCTTTTTTTACCTACATATATTTTGGAAATTTATTTTAATAAGTATTAGATTAATGAAAAAGTTATCATCACAGGATTCAGAGTTATTTTTTTAGCCACTGAATACAAGACTGGAGTGTCTATGGGTGTCCTTGTCTCACTTTTACAACCTCTTTTGTTTGACTTGTAGGTTTTAATGTGCATCATAACACCTCTCATCCAGCAGTAAGAAATTCTCTGGGGAACACTTGCAGAAAATAGGACATTGAGTCCATAATTAAAGTAATCTCTTCCCAGGCAGATGCTTCAGTTGGCTCTGTTATCACATATTACAAAAGGCATCTTGAGGCCTATAAAATGTGTGGCAAATAGCTTTGGAGATGAGAAACAGCAATTTTTCATCTAATTTTGATCCATAGACATGTAAGTACTGTATTGCCACTTTTTGGTATGAAGCCAAATAACTATTGTGGTTGTTGAAATAAGCTTGGCAGTAACCAAAATTAAAGAGTACTCCAGCTTTTATCATCAGTCAGGAAAGCCTTTTTCTAGCCATCTTTGCACTTAGCAAATAAGCATGCCATCTCAAATATGCGAGTTAATGCCTACATCTGGATTTAGAAGAAAGGCTTTATGCAGCTTAACTTACCATACGTATTCTCTCTCTATTTGTGTGTTAAAGCCATCGTTCAAATTATGGCCCTGATATCTTCACTGCATTGCCAAACTGTCTGTGATACTGACTGGGAGCATTTCTGCTATTTATTATTTGCATTTTAGGATGTTTAGGACGTTGCTCTTTGAATGTGTAAGTAGGTTCTGCAAAGTAATTTGTTCATATCAGTTATAATCCTTTGCATAAACACTGACGGAGATAGGAGCTGGCTGAATTTGAGGAACATGTTTTTAGTTCCTGACTGCCACAATGTGGGCAAAATTTGACCCCAGACTATTAAAGTACTGAAAATAAAGACAGAATTACTTTCTTACATTATTCATTTCTTCAAAATTGTTATTTTAAACTCTTCCCTATTTGGGTAGGGAATCACAGAGATTGCTGGAGAGCTTCTTATTCTTTAAGACTTCAAAAATGCATTTTTCACAGAAAATGGCTCAAGCAAATGTATATTACTACTTGAGCTAAACAGCTTATGTTGATCTAAGAGGGATATTTGGAAGGTTATAAGAGAAAATTTATTTGTTACATTTCCAGTAAGAGCTAAAAAGATTCAAGCCACTCCAAAACAATAAGGAAAACAACACCATCAACCTTAAAACATAATGTTACAGTGTCACTGTACCTGTAAAATATTTAATGAAAACAGCCATTAATCACCAACAAGAGCCACAAAACAGTATGTGAAATACTTCAATTATATGCTTTTAAATAAAATGTATTATTTGAGTTGGTGTAGCTTCTTCAAGTGTTCTTGTAGGTGATAACTCTGCTGTGTAACAGAGTTCATTCTGTCAGATAATTTGAGATCATGGTCATTCTGAATACTCAAAATCAAGTTTTCTCAGCAGGAGGGCAGCAAAAGCTGATCAAATATTTTTGTTGTCTTCAAGTTTAGGCATGCTTTCTTTCTTGTTTTTAAACTTTTGCTAAAACTCATCATGAGGAGAACATTGTTATACAGACAAAGGGAGAATTTCTTCCTTGCTGAATATTACTGCGTGTCTACATAATATATTGTAGATCACTCTATTGAAGATCCTCCAAACAAACAAGGTGAGAAAAGTAAGTTAATTTGTGTGAACTGAGATTATGGTCAGAACATCCTCATATGTCCTTACCTCTGTACACAAACAAAGCAAAATTCAAAAAATAATGTGAAGGCATGGAAAGTGTTGCCCGTGCCTTTGATGACAGCATGAACACACCTGATTGCTCTGCTGGACCAAGGACAGTGCTCAGCACCCTGCAGGATCAAGCTCTTCACCAAGTCATTTAGCAAGAGTCCCTTGCAAGAAGTCAAGGACTCCCCAGAAACAAGACAATGCACTTGACTCCAGCTCATTCATGCACTGGACATATTATCTGCTTCAGAGGTGGCATTGAAATGATCAGGCTCCAACAGCCCACCAGGAGACATTCCAGAGGTACCAGGGACTTCCATGCAGAGATGGTATTTGGTTGTACAGGCTCGTCTGCAGGACTGAAATTTATCTTCCTAAAACATCTTTTACAATTGTCCTCTGCCTTTGCCAGCATTCATGTTTTAGGCACTACATGTCTACCTAGACAATAGTTCCAGGTATGTTTAGTGCCCACACTTTCTATAGCTAACATTTCCAAAAAAACTTCTCAAAACTGCTTAGTGGCTATTTAATTCAGCATATTTCTTCTAGGATGTCATTTTGAAAGATTCGTTATTGATGAATTATTATTAGGCAAAAGATATTTCATTCAACTGCTGTGATACAGAGGAAAACCTGTTAGTGGAAAGAGTGTTGGGAGTGTGTGCAATATGTTCTGTACTCCAGTCATGCTTTCAAAATTAAGCCATTTTGAGAAAAGGAGAAGATAAAGCAATGCTTTGAATGAAACAAAAGTTTATGCTGTTGATGAACTAAAATACATTCTGAAAAATCACCCTGAGGTTCCATTTCAGAGATATTTTTATCAAAATTCAAGAGAGAATCTTAAACACAGTTACTCATAACTGATTCACAGATTGTGAATTGATGGCCTGGCGTATAAAAATAATGCAAATGTTGTGCAGGAAAGAAAGAAAGTGAAATCTAATCTCTGCTTCTAGAATTGCTAAATGAACATTTGTAAGAAGGGAAGCAATTCTCACCATGACCATTTTATCATTCAGATAATACTAATAGAAAATTACTAAATTTCATTTTATTTCATGCAGGAGGTGCCAGAGTCCTATATGAAGCCACAACAAGATCTTTACAGAGAAGCCAAAGGCTATACCGAGCTTCCTTCTGCTATCATACATTACAATTATGTGATATAATAAATTTGCATCACACAAAAAAAGAAATCAACCTAATACAGCATAACATTGCAGCTTCTACTCTGGCATTACACAACATTGACAGAAGTAGCATTTGATGCTTCTTGCACATCTTTGGATTTAAGTTCAACTAACACCAATAGAATTTTCATGTGCTTTTACTTCAAATTCATGCTCACATAACCATTTTTTCTGGCTTTGTTGGTTCTGCTTTTCTTATACCTACAACACAGTGTGAGGAGTCTAAAATCACAAACAGCCAGTTGTCTGCACACATGGAGACAAGCTTAAAAAATGTGTAGGACTCTCATTAAAGTGGGCTTTTAGTAGGAATATCAGTCATCTGAGATATTACACAACAGATTTGACCTACAAGGAAAAAGGAAAAAAATTGCAAGATTTAATGAACTTTACATAGTTGCCATTTTTATTCAAGCTCTTCAGCAAATTTCAACTGTTGAGCAGCCCACTCATTGAAAAGTTCTTGACACAGACAAAGTTAGTTACTGTTGAGGGTGGTGGGGATAAAAAATTAATTTTCATTACTTGGTACAGGATGCTTATGTTTAGGCAGCTGAGTCTGGGTGGGATTCCAATTCACATTTAAAAAACCTTAAAATGCACACCTGTGTAAAGGTCCACAAGCAAGCCATGTATCTAGTGATCCATTTTTGTCAGTGGAGATCTAGACCTTAATTCTGCTGCCTAGAAGTAGTAAAATTATTTAAAACATCCTCAGGAGGCTAGTAAGGACCTTGTATTCCTGCAGGTACCTCTCCCTAGATGTAGAGCTGAATGTCAGGCCTGGATGTCTATGGAACCAGATTGCACACTCATTAACCCTCAGGGGAATTAATTACAGGCACACAGCTCACATAAACACTTCCCTGGAGATAGGCACATATCTGATACCCAGTTGAAACAACTGAAGACCCCTTTTCAGGAGTGGACAATTAGGTGCAACCAGCTTTCATCCTCTCTCATGGTTTTCTTGCTTTGCTCTGAACACTTTTGAGTACTCACCTACACAGCACCCTTTGTGTTACTATCTTCTGTTTAAAAAAGTTTCTGAAAACGCCCACAATTTCTCATTAGTCACCTCAGTCTGCTTTACACAAAAATGATAAAACTAAGACAGGATGAACAGACAAGTTAAATCTAATTCCGCCTAGTCGGATGAGCCTCTGCTGTTTGGGGTCATAGAGGAGCCACAATGATTCCATGCACAGAGTTTGCATTTCAGTGGAAATTAACAAACACAGAAGATGAAGGAGGTAATCTGGGCACCACATCAAAATGGGACATGAGAGCAGAGCCAAGATAGGAATCAAATATTGGCTTGTGATTTTCAGAATATTACACATAATGTTGATTGACTGCACAACAATGCCTCTACCCAGGGAAGTGGAAAACCAAGCAAGGGAGTAATTTTTCTTCATAGTTCCACTAGACTGACACACCAGCAAGGAACAATTACTGATGATTTTTTTTTCTACAAGGCATAAGTTATAAGCAATATAGAAAAATAAAAATAACTGCAACACTGGGCTAAATGTTGGACCTACTCTGACTGTAAGCAATGACTGTCTCTTATTTGATGCTGCCCATACAATCCCTGACTCAGAGTCCACACTAATATCACAAAGAGTGTTATGAAATACCCTTCTTCACCCTTTTGTTGCAGTAAAGAGTAGGAAGAGAAATGCAGCATTTACTGAAGCAGGGAGCTGCTTCTTTACAAAACCCCAAAGTCAAGGCTATCTGCACATTAAGGTTTGCATATGTGTTATGGCACAATCCTCAACTGAATGCAGAGATTTCAAATATAGCAGCAACTAGAATGCTGTGAACAACAGTGTATTTCAGTGTGCAATTCTGTGGCATCATAAGAATGTGAGGGAGAAAAACATACACGACCATAGAATTAAGTGTAGATGATACATAAATACAAGAGACTTAAGGGACCTCACTTCTGATAGATGCTGTTTTCTGTTTACTTTATGTTATTATTTGTGTGTATTATCATTGTGTACAAACATAATTGGGTACTTAATCTTTAGATTATCCTTTGTACTTCTTTAAAACAATTGAAAAAACCACAGTAAACAGTGTCTTAAATGGCAGTTTAGCTAAGTGGTTTACCAAGGGAATGTGGTTCCTTCAGACAATATAGATCTTTCCCACCCTGGCTAGAGAACTAATATAGTAAAGCATGTAATCTTCTTGGCTGTTTATTCAATATTTCTATAATTATTATCATAGGTTTTCTATAAATGCTTTAAATAGGTAACCAAGTCTCTCAATCACAGACTTTATGCTCTGTAGTGTTTGTACAGCATGGTATTTTGAGTTCATAATTAACACCGTTGTCAGTTCCTGAAACAGGCTTAAACACATGGGCATGAAAAGACCAGTTCTGGAACAGGGTGCTCCAAACTTCCCAGAAAGGAGCTGTAACTTTAAATGATTATGGGAAGAGGCATATTCTCAGTGAAAAGCACATCTCCTTTCTTGAAAATTTCTTCCAACAGTTCAGCTGTCTGCCTCAGCATTCAGTCCCAGGCTTTTTCCAGGAAACTGTGCTGAGAATCAGTTTCTCCTGCCTCAGCCACCACTGCTCTCTTACCTCTGTTCTCACAGAGAGGGACACCACCACAGCTATTCCCATTCCTATTGAGCCATTTGCACCATAGGCTGTGCTGATTAAGTGTCACAAAAAATGTGATTTTAGCACTTACTAGCTTATTAGACTCTGCCTACAGACTTGGGCAGATATCTTTACAGAAGTCCAGTCTGCCATTAATAGAAGTTATAGTGGATATATAGACACAAACATAATTATTAAACAACTATTCAGTGACTAACACAAATGGTTACACGAGAAAAATGTTATTTTTCTAGGTACATTACACAGCCTGCAATTCTATTAATACAATAGCTGGAGCTTCTGCAATAAACCCTACTGGTGGTCAAAACAAAAATATGCTCTTGCTATTTAGGTCAGCTTTATCACTTTTGCAAACTAGTAAGTTAAGCCATCTATAAAACAACAGGCTTAACATCCTAAGATGCAGCCCAGCATGCCACCCTGCTTAACAGCCATTATTATCCCTGCTGTCAGGCTGAGCTTTAACTAGGTTAGTGTGAGCTTAGAGCAGAAATTACAAACCAGCAAACCTAGCTGAAGGATTATGAAGATAATATTTTACAAATTTGCACACAATCAGAGAAATCAATTGTTAGCATAAAGGAGGACCTACTATTTTGTGGTGGCAAAGAGCATTTACAGATCCTGGCAATTTGCTTGGGAGGCCCTGTGCTCAATACCTGTTTAAAACAGTCCTAAGTTATTGCTAAGAAAACTATTCTGTAATAAATGATGCATTTTAGCTTTCATTTCCTCAACTCAGCTGGCAGGATCTACGGTGAATACACACTAAAGGGTCACACTAAGATGTACTACAGGAACACCAACAGCACTCAGTGCTTCTCTTAGAAGTATATTTCATAGAAAGGTACTTTTAACATTCATTTAGTAGCCATAATAAAGTACTTTCAGAGAAAAAAAAAACTAACAGAGTTAAAATAAATTTGCACACAACTAGTGTGAAAAAATGGCTATTGCCTCATTTTGCGCAGAAATAGGTTGGATCCAGCCACCTTCCCCTGTGGAGCACAGGGCTCTACACTGCACCTTTTCCTGGTGAAATTTAGGAGAAGGCTTGTTGAGTGAAACACTGAGCCAAGGAAAGATGCAAATCTCCATCAGGTAACGTCACATTTAGGACCAGCAGTGGCGCAGCACTGTGTGCAATGGGAATAACTGGGCTACATCAAACTGCAGAGATTAGGAATATCCCAGAGGGGTTGGAAAGAAACTGAGTGCTGTGCTAGCAAGCTGGTGTGAACCCCAATTTGCTGTGCCCCTGCATCTCACAGACACAGAAATAAGCCCATCTTCCTTGCAGAGCTGTGCCCCACATTCCTCCCCCTGTCATTCCTTGCTGCAGCACAGCAATACCCTGGTGTGTCCCTCACTGGCTGTGTCAGAAACCTGAGTGTGGCCAGGAGCCATCCTCCTGCACCATGACTGGGAAATGCAAGGACTGGGAGCTGACACACTGACAGCAGGAATATTTCTGGCAGTTTACAAACAAATCATGTTATAGCAGGGAATAACATTCCCAATCTTGTTGGGAATGTCCAAATTTACAGGTATAAATGGTCTGCCAGGCTACTGATTTTTATGAAATTTAATATCTTAATATCTCAATTCCTTCATCATGTTTGTTTGCTTACCAATGGATAGAAGAGCTACAAGAAGAACAGGATGACAGCATCACTGCACAAATCTCATGTCTTAGGGCTCCTGTCTTTCAGGACTGAGTTCTAGAAGAGCACACCAAAAAGCCCAGATGAAGTGAAAGGGAATTTTGCCCATGATGGCTACAGGGTTTTGACTTTGTGTCACATCCACAGAGTTCCACTGCTTCAGTGGAAGCCAGAACAGGTCAATAATGTGTGCAGTTAATAAAAGCTATCTGTGCATCTATAGCAAAAGCTGCCTGGCCTGTGAGAGATTTGCCTGGCAACCTTTGTTCAGTTCCTCCTGAGAATTGTCCAGGGAGAGGAATCAACGCTCAAAAATTGCACGTCAAAGCCAATGCTAATTAATAACCTTATTATCCATCCCCAGAGAGGTCAAAGACTAATGAGCTGATCTGAATCACAGACAAATTGGCAACAAACAGTATAGGAAGCTCTTACCTATACTGAACTATAGTCAGAGTCTATGAAGTCATGTAACTTTTCTAAGCACTTCCAATTTAAACTAAGTTAAAAATTAATTAAATTTATATATTAAATGTAATCTGTATTAAATTTAAACTTTATATTCAATGGAAAGTGTTAAGAAAACTTATTTACTACAAAGGCACAAAAGGAGACAAATAAGATAGAGTCCTCTGGAACTCTTGTAGTCAGGGAACTGGGTAAGGTAGGCAGACAAACACTGCACCACAAAAATAGCTTTGTTTACTGCACTGTGTGATTTAGTAAGCAGGAGAAACACCAGCTGAAGCAAGAAAGTGTGGGCAGCTGAAGAAAAATTGAGGAGGAGGATTAGAGGTAAAACATGTTTCCCCTCTTTACCTTTCCTTCAACTGATGATCACGTTTACCCAGTATTCCTGCAGACAAGTGTGACCCTGGAGTAAACACCAACTCCAGAGAAGCTGAGCCTTTCCACTCTGGTCTGAATTTGTACTACGGGAAAGCAAACTGATATAACTGCATCACTTTGCTCATCCTCAAAGACAGAACAGTATCACCCACGCAGCATCCTTATACCTCCCGTGAGACACTCTGAAAAGCCACCAAGACTGACCCAGGGACCCTGGGAGCTGCTGTGGTGCTGGGCTCTCAGCCCTGCCAGATGTAGGCTTACATCCATGCTGCAAACTACCCAGCCAACAATAAATTCAGATTTCTGCTATTCATGGCTAAGGACTTCACAAACACAGTGGGAACACAACCTTGTTCAAGGGGTGCTAATAGCAAAGAGGTGGATTATGACTTAAAGAGGAAATTACAGGTTTGATTTCCAAAACTGTTCAGTGCTGGTCTAACCCTGTTACCACTGAAGCCGGTGTTGAACCTTCCATGGATTTCAAGATAGACAAGCATTCATTGCCTTAGAAAAATATTCCTTTAATTTCACTAAAATGAGAGTCAGCATTCATAATAGTATTTGGGTTTCTGCAGAGTTATTTGTCAGGTCTTCTTCAACAATGGCAATCATGAACAAAAAACCCAATACAAAACCATGGAAAAAATCACCCGCAGGAAAATGAATGACTGGTTAGAAATTGACCTCAAAACTCACAATGGAGGGTCATATTTCATAACAATACATTCACAGTCACTCTGCAAGTTAGGACCAAAAATTCAACAAATATTTCTTGAATAGCAGGAAAACAAAATAATTCATGAAAAAAAGGGAGTAAGCAAGAGTGAAACAGAGAAGATGTACAGGCAGCTCAAACAAACTTTAGCTGCTTCTTTATCAAAAAAATAAATTGTTTTTAGAAAGAAGCTAAAGGTTGTATAAACCCCATAGCTGACAGATTTCCTCAAGGTATATACAACTGTTGTATATACAATAAATACACTCACAATTTAGCTACCAACCATCAAAACTATTATTTCCCAGTTTACTGTTAGATGTTTAGAAGAAGAGAGAGCTAGAAATAAAAATGTCTTGACATTGTCATCACAGCTAATAAATCATGTATCCTGACAGTATAGGCAAAAAAGTGCATTATGTAGGGAAGGGGAGATAAAGCCACAGGTAAATCAATCTACAGGTACTGTGCTCACCATCAGCAACTTATGGAGTCAAAGAAGTCATTTGCTCATTTTGATTTTTTACAAAAGTCAAATAACTTGATTATATGGGGCACTTACCTGCTGCTTCCCAGTATGGATTGAAAGGGAATAAAACTCAGAAGGCTTGTTTTGACAACAGGAAAGCCACAGAAACATGTCTCTGAAATGTTGCAATTATTCACTTATTGAATTAGGCCACTGTCTGCCTTTTTTCCTTGAAAATGTCAAACTTGAAACATTTTCTACTTTTGACCGCATTCTCAGTGTATTTTCTCTCTCAAATCTGGTCTATAAAATTCTGGGACAAATAATTAGAAATTACTTGAGCATAAAAGATAGTAATATATATGCTAATAATTCAAGTTAAGCTATTTTGTTAGAATTTTATTTGGTGCTAAAACATCAAATGATAACTTATGTCTTTAAAACAAATTACCAAAAAAAAGCCCTCTTGGTCATTCTTGGTTCAGAGTGTTTAAAACTAGGAGCACTAAATATTTGAGTAGAGCTCAAACACTTTCATTTTATATTGATGCTTACAATATGAATAATATATTTGTGTGATGTTCTAACTCAAATGCAACAGTTACAAGACTGTATCAGTGCAAATGGGCTATATATTTAAAGGATCAATGATATGATTAATTACTAACAAGAATCCATTTATTTTAAATGCTAGACTTCCTACATGCTTTGAAAATAAGAAGTCCCACTATGCACAGTAACACTTCAGCCAGGAAGAACTCAATATTCTCACTTCAAATTACATTCTGCACCTGGCAGTGTACTCTGACTCTTTCATTCAGACAGTGAGAGCAGCCTGGATGGTTCCATTATCCCCAGAGTGAATATCTGCCCATGGCTCTGGGTGTGGATACGTACATGAAGTTGACACAGCCGGTCCCTGCAGGTGGAGCAATCCAAACAAAGCTGAGGTTGGTGGTTGGGAGATGGCTCACATGGGATGCAACCACGCTGCACATGAACTGGTTTCCAAACTGGTGGTCAGACATAATTCCTAGGAGAAAGAGACAGAGGAAGGAAACAGTAACAAGTGTTAATGGCTCATACAAGGTGCTAACAGACCGAGAAATGCGTCTGCCATGTGTTTCATCATGGCAACACAGAATGAAAAAACCCCAGGGATGTGCCATCAAATAATTAGAATTAATGCCAATGAAAATACTGGAGCTGGCCTTTGCCTGAGCCAAGGCTGACTTTGCATTTACTGCAAGGCTCTATGTATTTTCTGCTATTAGTCTTCATGAGGCCAATACCAGAGGAATTATTTGCATTTTTGAAGGAGGAGCTGGGTCACATCTACTGTAAATCAGTTATTCCATTACCTCATTTACACTCATAACAGATCTAAAAGAAAATAATACCTGAAGCAAAAAAAAAAAAAAAAAAAAAAAAAAATAAATTCTATTTTAATCAGAAAAATTAAGCTCTTAGAGAAAGGTATTATCTATTAAAAGACATCTATTTGGGAAAAACAGATGAACGAGGGATTCACAAACTCTTCTGATCTGAAGTGAGAGCCACAACCCTCCACAGTTTTACCAGTACACATTCCTTTGATTTTTCTTCTATTTCTTTTTCTTATGTGCTTCTAATACATGAATTAATGCAAATGTCATCTATTAATCCCTTCCTCTGGAATTCACTGCAGTTCAACATTAGACAAAAGAACTGTATTTCTAATGCAAAAACAGCATCTGACAGCAATCTTTCTCCCCTTGGAGCCCTTATGTAGTTTCCTACAAAGTAGTACAAACTTGGCTGTTTGTTTGACACCCTTTGGCTTAAAAGAAGGCAATCTTACCAGAATGGATCACTACACCTTTACCCCTACTACATGAAAGAGTAAATGATAAAACTATTCTTTTAAACACAGTTATCAGAAGAGAATGCCTTGTCTCGAGTCACTTCAAATATTGAACCTTCATTTCAGAAAACAGTGACACAGGCTGAAACATTGCTGATAGGATCAAAAGGAAAAGGCAATGGGAGCAGGCACTACTGTGCTCCAAAAGGTCACTGTCAGATATTTAGCGATTGCATCTCAAAATTTATAGTGGCTGGTATTTCCCAAATTTGCTTGTTGCAATTCAGACAACAACAGAGATATAAACCCCATCTCCTGTCACAGCACATGCCACAGCACATGCCACAGCTGAGACGGGCATAATACACAGAGTATCACCATATAATTTCAGAAAGCTTCAACCCATGCAGAGTAACACCACACCACTTCAGAAATCTTCAGGTGTCTGCCCATACAGAGCAACACCACGTCAGAAGACTGTCCTTGAATCATCACTTCAAGTATCTGCCCTTCTTGTTACTTAGCCCAACCTTTTATATCCCCCATGTTGCTGCACTGCCCCTGTGTGCCCTCTGTTCCCTTTGGTGTTGCTCAGTGCCCCTGGGCACTCCATGGCTCATTGCTGTCAGTGCTGCTCCCCTGCTGCTCACAGCTGTGCCCACTGGGGATGGGGCTCAGCCACAGCCCCATCCCAATCACTCTGTAACTACAGTCTCTGAGTCTCAGAATCCTCTATTACTGGGTTTTGGGGAATTCTCCTGTAATGTGAATGCAGCAATTTTTTGTAAGCCCCCACCTTATGCCAAGGTGGAAGGAGTTTGCAAGTGAGAGTTTTACATCAAGTAGGGGGATAAATCCTTCCTAATGCAGGCACACTGCTCCACTGGGTTCCTCCAGGGATTGGATGCCAGCAGCAGCTTGCATGGAGTGGGGGCTGTCTCACAAGCAAACTATTTCACATTTTACAGTCAAAAGGCAATGTCTGAAATCCTGGTCAGGTACTGGTGAGGATGACAGACTATAGCTCAAGGTTATGGATGTTATTTATCCTCAGGGCTATGAAATTCTAAACCAGCTTCAGCTTTTGGGCGGGAGAAATGAGCCCCAGTGAATTTAAGTGATCCATCCCAGGAGTGACAGCGGGCAGCAGGTGATGGTAGTGATGCCTGTGTCTTTTGCAAACAACCGCAACCTCCTCATTCAGGGTTTTTCAGTTCCCTACTGAAAATCCACATGAGATTTTCTGTCATTCACAGTCACAGCTCAAATCCCCAAATGAAGCTGCAGCTCATCGTGTCAGAGTAGTCACAGAGAAGGCTCAAGCTCCCCTGAATGGAGCCTCTTTTCTGGAGATCAGTAGTAGGGAAATCCAGAGAGATGGTATTTTACTGACTTTTCTTCATTGCAAGAGACTAGATACAGATGAGGTTTGGCCACTTCTTGCCATGCTGTATTGCTTTATTTGCCTTTCTTGGCTAATTGAGAAGGGTGGCAGTAACATCCTTAAGGAATCCCTCTTGCCTGGTGCCCAGGCTCACTGCCCTGCTCTCGCTGCTGAAGTCCTGCAGCAGAGCTCTCCTGGGACAGGTGTGTCCAAAAATATGCCCAGAAGCATCCCTCACAGAGCAAATGCTATTTAGGCAACTGCTTTGCTTTTTTCAGGGTGTCAGGTGGTAATTCTGATTTGTTCCCAAAGCCTGCCCCTCTCTCTGAAGTCTGTGCTAAAGCCAGTGACTCCAGCACTGTGCGCTGGGTCTGGGGCTGCCTCAGCTCTCATCTCTCATCATCCCTGGCTGTGCAGTGGGAAACAGCCAGCCTCAGACTATCAGGGTAATTAAATAACAGAGGCTGCCAGGGGAGAAGCAGGAACAGCCCTTCAGTTTGAAGAAATTCCCCTTTCTCCAGAGCCAGCCAAATGCAAGGGAGGACAAAGGCTGCCCTAACACATCCCCCAGCCAGGGGACAGACAGAGCAGCTTGGGAAATGTGGCTGCTTCCCTCCTTGGCAGCAACTTGTGAGTTAATGAATTCCCTAGGTTTCAGGCAGTATAAGGCAAAAATGTGCCTAATACATCAAACACATACAACATCTGTGGAGAATTTCTTTTTCCTTTGATTTACAGTTTAAAAAAAGAACAATTTTGCAGTTACTAAAATAAATTCTAAACAAGGAAAAAAAACAAGTAATTAAATTTTTTTTTCAGAAAAAAGTCAATGAATAGTACAGCAATAATTCAAATCCCAATTTTATAATTTTATCATCATGTTATCTTTATATTTTATTAATAATTGATTGCTATTTTATTACAATAAAAACAACCCTCCTCTTCAACTCCATTCAGGAGTTCAGAACCTTTAGAACATTCAACAACAGTTAAATAATGAAACTTCAGTGAGTGACAGCAATATTAAAAAATGCATCTTCTTGATGCTTAAATTCCAAGGTTTCCTATTGAAAAGGTGAACATAAAAATGATAAAAAATGCAAAAAACAATGGACAATTCAATTGATACTAAGAACTTGTAAAATTAAGGGCAAACTCCACCCTTTTGCTTCCAGTCTTTTTGCATTTCCTTCTTATGGAAGGTAACTCCACCCTTCTCCTCCAGCCCCTCTCCAAATTGGTAAGACCATGTTTTCCCCATGGTAAATCAAAGTACAAAAGTGAAAAAACATTCTGCTACAAAAAATTTAAATGACTATGAGACAGATTATACAGCAGCTCTAAGAACAAAACTGGATCCTATATGTACCTCTGACAGCTTTAGAGTGGCTCAGGTCAATATTGTGTATAGTATCTCCCTCATGCCCTGGTGACCAGTGCAACTATGTACATTCAAGTCTAGTCTCACAAAGTCTCACAAGTCTCACAAAACTAAAAATCTTTAGGTAAAATTTTAAGATCATCCTGTATAAAACTCTATAAACACTTCAGTAAAAAATCAACTGTTTCCACGTGACTTACTGAATACTGAAATGCTCACAGTTTTGTGAGAGGTACCCATCCATTGCTCTAAAACATGCTGCATGCAAAGAGGCTGTTAGCATCTGTCTGAACTCCTTTTGCCTTGGTTTTTACAGTGTGCACTCCTCATAATGACATGCTGCAGACGTCTTTCTAGATTCTCCATCCCCTAAAATTTCTGAGGCTTTAGGAATACTGAGATGTGATCAGTGTAACTATTACAAACATTCAAATCCCAGGCATGCTTTCTACCTGCCAACAGCACTGCCAGGACAGAAATTAGACATTCTCAGTCCTTCTCAAGAGGGAACTCAGCAGCTGTTTTTATGGTGTAAACTTTAAACAAGATGTGCTTAGCTCTATTCAATACACTACCTATAGTGAATCAAAGAACTTCTATATGATGAGGCAGATTTCAAGGGATAAAAATAATACAAGAAATGTAGGGATAGAGAAAAATATTGGAAGGAAAAGCTTAGGTAAAGTCAGATGATAAATACATAACTTCAATCTTTAAATGTTTAAAATTATTTAATTGATAATCAGAACCACTAGTAGGACTGTAGCAGCTAATGCAGGGAAATATTTTATTTCTTTTATAAGATGGCATACACGAAGGTGGGCAAGATAAGAAAATGGTGATCCACAAATGCCCAAATTCAGGTGCTGATCCTGAACTCATTATTACTTTCACCTTGTTGTGTAGCTTCTCCAAAAGGGAGAACCATAGATTATAGCAGCCATTCTTCCATTTGGGCCCCTGGAAGACAAAAGATGATCTTTTCTAGTGATAGAGCTTGGGAAGCATCTAATGGTACAGATAAATGCAAGAAAGAGTCACATCTTTCTCTGCTTTGCAAGTCTGAGAAACATGGATCTGCAATAGCTCTGACTTTCACTCTGTGTTATGTAACTACACAGTGTTCTGTATTACAGCATGACATATCCTCCTTAGAAAACAGTTTTCTAAACCAGAACTTCATGCCAGGAGCTCATCTGCATTTCAAGGTCCCTTCATTATAGCTAAGGCTCAACAGAATTTCCAGTGATGAACCAGATGGCAGCTAGATACCATTTCCTATTTACTACATGAATTGAGTATGATGTTAAATGAGAGAGTGAATGTTAAATACAGGTGTAAAATGAATCACCACAATTTGGCTTTGCTGCTTCTAAATGGATTATCTGCTACATGCTTCCATTTTCAAAGATATGTGTAAGTGAGAGAAAAATGCCATACATAAAATATTGATGAAATTCCAAGAAGAAAAATCTCCAAGTAACAAAATAACTCTGGCATCTTTGAGAAAGCAATAATTCCTGATTAGGAGATAATAAATTTGAGTCAGAAACAGACATTTTCAAATTAGATTTTGCATTATGCAAAAATAAAGTACCTAGTCCTAGGAACCATCTCTTCCCTTGGGAAGCAGAGCTGGAGGCTCTGTTCTCCATCCAGGCTCTAGCATCTCAAAGGGTGATCCACAAATCCACAAGGTAAGCACAGTTCTGTCTGGTGTTACAAAGCAGGGAATATGCAAAAGTGACTGTGCCTGAAAACACCTCCTCTAATGAATCCTATGCAGAAGTGGCCAAACCAGGGCTTGCTACTTGTTTTCCCCATGCAGCACCAGGGACTTGCTCTGAGGGGGATGATTATTTTTTTTCCAAAATGGAAAGATGCTGGTAGCATTTTTTTTTTAAATTATTTTCAATTAAAGTAATCACTTTGGCAGGGAGCTTGTGGCAGGGGACAGTCAGTCTCTACTTTCCAGAAGCCCATCCTCTCAATGAAAGCAAAGATCAATTATACGGAGAGGTGCCCCCACTCTCCTGTCACATGGAAGTCCACACCCCTGAGATCCAGGAGTGCTGGGACAAGTGACAACTCTGGCTGTTAACAAGGAGCCTGGTTCCTCAGTAAAACCCCTGTAGGACAGGACTGCTGCAGAACCAAGGTCCTCTGCAAGGTCAGGGGAAGCTGTGTGCCTCTCCACCTTATTTGAGGGGCAGCAGAGGCCCCAGCACAGCTGCACTGGTGGCTGGCAAGACCTGAACTCACAGAAAGCCAAGTGGAGACCTTAAGGAACATTTTAGGATAAAAATCTGAATGGATATAGGCATGCAGTGCTATTTACAGCTGCTAAAGCTGCAGCTTTCAGACCACACTTTCAGAGGTAGGGAAGTTTCATTTCATTTATACTGTGTATCTTCAGATGTTTAAAGGACCTTTTTGAGACTGACCTGTAAACACATGTAAAAATGAAATATATGTTTTAACTAAATGCTACAGAGACTAAAATAATGCTGTAGTTTTAGCTATTGGAAGGATATTTGAGCAACATCCTTAAACAGCTATGAACCCCTTTCAGGACCCTGCAATGTAGTCTTAAAATTTTAAAATTGGTGATGGGAAGAAAATCAAATTGCTCTCTGGTTTTCGGTGGGTTTTTTCTTTAAAAAAAATGCCACCAAAATGTTTAAGGAAAACATCAATAATCCATATTAAAAGGGACCATTGGGAATAAAGAAATATCTGGAGCTGGTAACTATATTTTCTAAAGCATGAACGCAAATGTACTGCTGTGAGCTCATGCAGTTTTTACCCAAGCAAGTAGCCAGCTAAAGGTTTCTAAATTACACATGAAAGTTCCTTTCAGCTCGAGTAAAAGTGCAGAATATGGCTCTAAGTGAATTGCACCCACCCAGCTGAAGTGCACTGTTGCCAATTGATTTTTGGGGGGAGATTTCATTCTGCTTCACAGGAAAAAACACATCTCATTTGACAGAATGTAGCAGACTGCTAAAGCACTTGGTAGCCTTGTGATCAATTAAGGGTCAGGATGGTTTGATAAATTATTAAAGAGAATGAAGAAAGAAAAGACCAGCAACCCACAGACACATTCTCCCACCCAGCAATACGTTATTTTTATCTTTCTAAAAGTCAGGTGTTTGTTTCATTATTATTATTATTATTATTGCTACTGCTTCGCTATTAAATAATAAATCTTTTCACTATCTGCAATGTTGGGGGGGAAATGCCATCCACATGTTAATCAGAACACTAGGAAAAAAAACAGATATGTGTAAAACAGCCTAATAAAGTCTGTCTCTAAAACCCATAAGTCCTTCTGTGGTCAGGAGAAAACCAGAGCCTGAATACAGCAACCTGATTCTTCAGAGGGTACCACTGTGCTGAAGTGACTCACACTTCAGATAAGAAGCATGGGTTTTATAACCTTTTCCCCCATATCTGAAATTTAAATGTATTTTCTTTATAGTTCTGAAAATAATAATTTATTGCACGTTCACATTTGAATTACATTCCCAAATTGGTGTTCAGGGAAAAAGTTCAGTTTAGGGCTTTTAGGTGCTTACAGGAGAAGTGCTTTATATCCACATTTGTGAATATTTACTGAAACAAGCCCTTCACTAGAAACAGAGATTTGCAGGAATGAACCACTAATGAACAGATCTTTGAAAATTTGCTGTAAAAGGGAGGATATATTTTTTGCTTAATCTCACTTTTAATGTTCTTCTTTAAGGGGATTGTTAATCAAAACTTTTGAGCACCTTTTGTTCGAACCCACTTAGGGTTATAATTTAATCTCAGGGATTTATGAGTTCTGGTCTCATTAAACCTACAGGATTTACATATATGGAAGTTGTGGAGAACGGGGAGAATTGTGGAAATGTGGAATTGTGGAGAATATCCCCTTTCTATTGCACAGTTCCCAGGACACTGAGTGAGTCCCTTGTGTAATGTGTGATTTGGCTGCACCAGTCAGGGGAATGGGGGGGTGAGACCCTGGTCTGCAGCCTGTTGGTGGTTTCAGGCCATTGTCAGAAGGAATGAGAAGACAATTTACTGCTGAAATGTAAGTGCTCCATAGAGAGCAACACAGCACTAAGTGCTCCAAGGCAAGTAGATTTAGTAACAGTAAACAGGGACCAGCAGTAATATAAATAGAAAATGCTAATAAGTTACTGTGTTGCCGAAATATAGAAGAAGAAAATAATCTATTTCCAAAAGCTTGAGCCAAAATCTATTTTAAATGTTTTCCTAATAGTCCCAGCATGTTTTATAATAGCAACTTATATATATATTTCTTTATAGACCTGTTAGGCCGATACCTTCATTCTGTACTTTTCACAGTTTCCATTTTAGCACCAAATTCCTGTTTATTCTGTTGAAGGAAAGCAACTGTCCCTGGTTTGCATCCACTTTTTAAAAAAACTTTTACTGTATTTGACTGGTTTCTCATCCATATGAGCAGCTCTCATACAACTTCCAAAAAATATAGCATTGTTCTGAATCTTTCCACTTTGCAAACATAAATCCTTGTCTCATGAGCCAAACATGAGACACTCTGCTTGATAGGGCTTACACCAGTGACAAATGTGACAAAGGGACTCCTTGTTATCACACCAGACATGTGCTCCCACCAGACTCATTGTCAGAGCCAGCAGTAACCACATCCTTCTCCGTACAGCAGCAATTCACCAAAGCAGCACTGGAGCCCCTGGGATTGCCCTGAATTTGCTTTAGTAAAGGTGAAACTGTGAACCAGCAGCCTTAACTGGCAACACCACCCTGACCCACTCATTTAAACAGAGCCATGACCCAATCAAACCTCCCTGCTGACCAGAGCAAGGGACATCAAATGAAACATTACTGTGCAATAACTAGAAATTCACTACACAGGTCAGTAAAAATGTAACTGCCCAGCACTTGTCTATAAACACATGCATCCTGATTGGATCTATAATGCACCTAGAAAGCACCAAGCTGGGGTTTTTAAAAATAAACTAGTCTTCACCCCAGACTCAGCTGAGCTGGTCTGAGTGGTTTGCACTGACAGCATCCCTTCTTGTCTATGTGGTTGCTGGTAGCACCTCCTGATATCCTGCTTGCTCTTCTATAGCATAGCATGACAAATTAGAATAATGGCTTTACCTACGAAGGCCTAAATCTCTCTTTAATTTATTCAAAATGAAGCTAATGGCTTCTGGCAGCAGTCTGCCTTGTAAGGCATTTCCTCTGTTTTGATCCTTCGCCCGCCGCCGTGTTTTGTGTTTGCCCTCATTGCTGTCACCGCCTCAATCACGGCAGGAGCCACTCTGCACCTCCTATGCTGGTTGCACTTGCACTGTCCCTAATTACTCCTGATATCTCTGTTATCAACACCACTGGCGAACTCTGATGCTTTAAAATTGATAGTTTCCTCCAAGGCAAATTAAGTCAGTCAAACCAATCAATAACGATAACTACATAATGAAACCAGAGGGACTTCCATATAAATCTTTCCAGATGGAGTATTTATCATTTGCAGACGTCTCCTCCTGTTTTGGAGTGATGTTGTTATGGAAGCTATCCTGTTTTATCCCTCAGTTCCTTATCTCAGATGATCTGAAAGTCAACTTGAAATCATATTGTGTTGTCTGGGTTAGCTGGGATAGAGTTGGTTTCCTTCCTAGTGTTGTGTTTTGGATTAAATATGAGAATAACATTGATAACACATTGATTTTTCTGTTGTTGCTCAGTAGTGCTGACCCCTAAGTCAAGGACTTTCAGTGTCTCGTGCTCTGCCAGGGAGCAGGTGCACCAGAAACCAGGAGGAGCAGGGCCAGGACAGCTGACCCAGACTGACAAAGGGATATTCCATGCCATAGGGTGTCATGCCCAGTCTGTAAACAGGAGGACTTGGCCAGAAGTTGCCAATTTCTGGTCAGGAATGGGAGGGGCATTGGTCAGTGGGTGGTGAGCAATTGTATTGGCACTATTTGTTTTTTCCCCTTGTGTTTTATTCCTCTCTCCCTATCTCATTTTCATTATTATTGCATTTTACTTTATTTCAATTATTAAACTGTTCTGATCTCAGCCCATGAGCTTTACCATTTTCTGGTTCTCTTCCCATCCCAGGGAGTGGGGAGGGGGTTGGAAAGTGAGTGAGTGGCTCACTGCAGTTGGATCTGGGGTAGAACTATAATGTGTACAGAAGCCATGGTCTGTCCCTTGCCAGTGTCAACGGCAACATCTCCACAGAGCTGGAGACAAGAGGCACTTTCCATTCAGAGAAGCAGTTCTGGAGCTGCTCCAGGTCTCATGATCCCTCTTACAGCAGCCTCAGCAATACCTGCATTAGGGTAACCTATGTAAGGCTGCCTACAGCCCCAGGGGCTCTTGCTGGGACGCTGAAGTGACCTGTGACACAGCCAGTCCCACAGCCTCTGGGAGACTTCTGGGACATCTGAGCCTCAAAAAAGCCTATCTGCTCTGGAAAGATGGCATGCAGGCAGGAGAGATGCATCTGTGAGGGAAAAGTCAGCTGAGGAAATGACAGACTGTGGTTTTATCTTCATACATTTATATACCACTAATGGCCAACCACTAACACATGTGCCATTTGTACCTACAGTGTCTGTAACACTGTGATCAGGAGTCAGGATGTTTGCCTTTTTCAGCAGCTGAAAGCCATGACAGAGTAGTGCTGGTTTGCTACAAATTCCTCAGAATTCATAAATACTAAAACCAGACCAGTAAAGTTGCATAATGGGCACCATGGCCATTCTCAGCCTCTGCAAAGGGGTGAAGAGAGCAGAGGAATCACTGACCAGGTTGGTGGGA
This sequence comes from Calcarius lapponicus, assembly GCA_039654755.1. NCBI lineage: Eukaryota > Metazoa > Chordata > Aves > Passeriformes > Fringillidae > Calcarius > Calcarius lapponicus. The sequence goes on from CM077463.1 coordinate 3,803,563, forward strand.
TAGGTAAGAGAGAAGTGGGGCTGGAAAAATGGTATTATGGATTGAATGGAGGAATTTAAATTAAAATTGTCAGTCTCCAGGAGTTCTTTTTTGAAACCATGCTGAAATTCATTGCTGCTGGCTGAAATCCACCAGTATCTCCTCCCAGATCAAACTAGTGTGGAAGGAAGCACAGTCCTCTACACCACTTATGCTCCACAGATATTCTGATGTATCAGGTAAAAAACTGACAGATTTTCTCCTCTGAGGCCACTAATCTATTAAACTGATAGCTTTTACAGCATAAATACAGCTATTATAGCATTGATAGCTTTTGGAAGGCATTAGGTCTGGGATAAAGCATTCCTGGGAGGGTGAGTGTGTGCTCTGTGTGCTGGGTACCAGCAGCAGGATGTGGCAGCCCAGAGGGACAGCCTGGCTGAGACCTCATCCCTCACCTGCACCTGGCTGACCCCAACAGGGTGATCTCAGGCAGTCTCACCTCACTGCCACCAGACACAGGGGCAATAGAGGCAGAAATTTTGATATTCAGGTACTCAGTAAAGCTGGAGTGTGAAAATCAAACTGTTTCCCTGATACACATTGTTCATGCTTTCTTTCATCATTAAAACAGAAATATAAACTGTGATTTGCAGACTTTTGTGGTATTTTTGGAAAAAAAATTAAAAAGGAAAATGAAAAATTCCTTTTCTACAAACACAAAAAGTTGCTTTAATTCTCTATGCATATTTAACATCTCTTTTTACAATTTACAGGACAAAACAAAGTCTGAAAGTTGTTCCTTTTCTCTTGTAAAATGTGCAGTAATTTATTTTGCCTCCTGGTTTATCTTAAATAGTGCAGTGATCCAATTCTTTGCAGTTTCATAATGCCTCTCCCCTACTGGTCAGCAATGGACCACAACGTTGAGAGTATTACAAAGGGAAGGGCAGCTTAATCAATAGGCTGAATTTCTGTCCACTGAAGGCAGAATGGCACCCATAACAAGAAAACTCCTCAAAAGATTTATTGCAAGCTAATAAACATGAACAGCAGCAAAAATTTTCAGGAAACCCAAATACAAAGCTTTACACACCAAAAGAGGCAAAAATAATCACAGCCATAAAGCTCAGAAGGAGAGTAAATTATTTTAATAATTAATTCCCACATTACTCCTTTTACTTTAATGACAAAAAATTCACCCATGAAAAAAAATCTGATGTATTGCCCCTGCCATGTGGTACATATTAAGACATATATACCACAGACAAAAATTGTAACACTGCAGTTTTGTTTCTATCTGACAACACATACAGTCAGTCAAGAATCACAAGAATGCAAAGAAAGAAAGGCTGCATTTAATTCCTTTGCTTGAAACTTACTTCTAGACAAAACATCATCAATCCTCAACATGCAAAAGCATTTCCAGATCAGATATAAGACAGGAGAATAAAAGCAATCTACCAAGAACAGTAACCCCCTTATAAACTATCAGTCAATGGTAACTAAAACTCCTGGGGAAAAATACTGCAGGAAAAATACAGCAGTTATTGGAGTCTGTGTCCTCAGAAGAGCACTTTATGACTAAATGGTCAATGCTGAGCTCCTGCAGTCATTTCATGTTCAATAAAGGATCTTAAAATTTATTCCTGGGGGTGCTGCCATGAAGCTGGCATTGGGCTGTGTCCCCAGAATGGCCCTCACTGCTCCACACACCTGGTGCAGCTGCAGTCCCTGCTGTGGTGTCCTATGTGCTCATGGAAAACAAAATTAAAACAGAATAAAATATTCACCTCTGAAGCCTAATCAAGGTTCATGTGATAGCAGCCAATGTAACAGCATGCATGAAAATTAAGGGTGCTACAGAAATAGGGTGCAGAGCCCTCTACCACATGATTTCCAAATCAGGTCATGGTTTTGCTGAAAAGAAGAAAACTTAATCCCATCCTGTGGAAATATGATGACACCACCAAACTAAAGATCATGTGTAGGGAGGTCTGAGTTGTATTTTAGAATTTGGGATGGAAATGGAAAGAATATTTGGACTTCAGATGCGGGGTGTGAGTGTGAGCAGAGCATCCCAGGTGCTCCTACTGCATCAGATAAATGCTTGAATTTAATGTGAAACCTTGCTTGTTTCAGTTCCACAAATGAACACGGCTGAAAGCTCGCCTCTCCCAGCTGATGCCCCCCACTGTGGCTCTTGTAGGATAAATGTTCCAAGATTTTACTGTGGATTTAAAAAGGGATTAAAGAATATGCTAAGTCAAAGTAACACCCAAGGGACTTACACTAGAGAGCTGCAGTCCCATTAATGTATAAAGAGAAGGCAAAAAATGTAAAGATAAAACATGGCTCTGCTTTTTGACGTGCTAATCTGCCCTTAAAAAGAAAAATACCTTGAAGAGCTGCAGGTCTGCTGGGAAGTTCTCCCCTTCATTATTGTTTTGCAACAAAAAAATTGTGTTTCACTCAGGGAGAAATTTAACTTTACATCCCAAGGTCTCAAATATATTTTTTCTTGTTCAAGGCAGATTAACAGTTGGGAAATTAGAAGATTTCCTAATTTACATTAATCTCAGCCCTGCCATGCATGCTAATTGAGGTGTTTTCTTCTGGGATTTCCATATACTTTGTAATTATGACTTTGCTGTTGCACAGTGTAGCATCAGTTCTCACAAATATTAATCCTTCTCCACGTGTCCATGTTATCTAACCTGGCACTGATTTTCTTGGATGGCATCTATTGATTTGTGTATGGAGACAGTGCTTTTGGATCCGTTCACTCATTGATAAATGAGTATATAAATGCATATTTCTGGTAAATAAATGCTTATCAAATCTGCATAGATTAGGGAGTTTCCAGTTGATCTACAACTATGGGCCTAATATGCCAAATAGTTTGATCGGGAAGAATGTGGCATCCTAAAGCTGACTAACAGAGCATTATTTAGTGCAGTGTCCAAGTCACCCTTGAGGAAGGATATTGCATTGCTTAAGCTGCTTCTTGGGTAGATTGAAGCCATGTCATACAAGTGAATCCAAAGGGTGACAGAGCCATTCCAGAGGGAGGCTGAAGGCAGCACCATGGTGGCCACCCAGGGAAGAAGCTCCGTGTCTACAAGTTCACAAAGACATGGAGGACTGGGGAATGTCTGTGTCCTGCTCCCACCAAAAAATATTCATTGTAGAATATTTGTGATCACTAATTGTGGCCGTAATGAATTTATGTACTCCACACTTCTAACACTGCCTGGCCTTTATTTTGCAATTTATCTCAACAAATCACTGTACTTCACTTTGAAATAACTTCCATAATTAATTAATTCCACCTATTTTTCATTTAAATGTTTTGAAAACGAGCACTGCACAACTGGAGCTGCAGGTTGTCTTGGCAATATGTCAAAAGCTCCAGGGCTGCCAGTGCTGTGCAGATGGGTGCATTGTTTTTCTGGGGTGATAGTTGCAGTTTTATTACTCCTTAACACAGGTGTATGCAGTGTAGTACAAAGTACAGATAGCTCTTTGGAAATGACATCTAAGCTTCAGTCTGATGGCCATAGAGACTTAGTGATAACGGAAAGACCAAAAACATGTAATGAAAAATGATCTTCCAGCTTTTGAATGCTCCTTTTTGCCTTGTTCATTCTTAATTGATACATGTAAGAGATCCTTTAAAATACCAAATTAAGGAAAGAAAGAATTTTATCACACACAAACCCTCACACTGCATGACATAAACACAGATCTGTCCAACCCATATTAACAGTTTATACCACTTGAACTACCTATCTTAAGATAGTTAAGTTTGGTTACACTGAAGTCACTTTTTTGAATAATTAGACTCCTGTGAGCAGCTCCAAATTAGCTTTCAGCTAATTTTAGTTTACATCAGCTACTGATAAGAATATATTAAATTGTAAAACTTATATAAAAACTGAGTAAACACTTGAGCCCTGATAACTCCCACAGGAAGTGTCCAGACCACTTGAACTTTAAATGCATAATGAGACAGTCCTCACACAGCAAATGGTTACAGTCCTTTTATAAACAACATGGAGAGATGGGTGCTTGGGATGGGCTCCACAAAAAGCTACCTATAACTTATGTCCCATGCAGTTGTCAAGAATTCCTTGATAATAAGGATTACAGAGAGCAAAAACGTAATATATACAACAAAAAGATTTTGATCCCCACAGTCAGCCCTCCAATACAACTATTTCCAAGAAAATTAAGGAAAGAAATCTTTTTCTTGCTGGCAGGCAGATTTTATTGTACTAGCAAAAAAAGGACTCTTGATGGAGATAACAGCCTGTGAGCTGAAACAAATTCCCAATATTCACTGCAGATGTAGCAATCAGAATTTTAAATCTTTTTATACCTAATTCTACTCACTCTGTGCAAATGGCAATTTTCAATGACATGTAACATGAGAATTACTTCAGGAGAAACATGCCATTAGGGATAGCTATCTCAGTAAATTTAATTTACTTTCAAAGTGGGAAAAAAGGGAAGATTTACTGGAAAATTGAGAAGAACATTGATAACAAAGAGGCTGAATTGAAGAGAGGCCATGATAGATCTCTGAACAGTAGCAGGTGAGGCAGGTTGGTTTTGGTGCTCTCTGGTGTGCTTTGAAATCGTGTAGGTAACAAAAAGAGGCTATATTAATACAAAAAATTTGAAAATAACCTTCAAGACAAATCTTTGCTGCTGAAGGGATCGTTTTAATGTGATGTTTTATTCATCAAAAATGAATGTATGGCTATATTCAAAGCTGAGCCTGAAATGCCTCAGAGCATTTGGACAAGAAACTAATAGCTAAATGACTACATCTGTACAAGTATAGTTGTAGATATAAGTGTGCTCCACACCAGTATAGGTCTTCTTACAGGAAAAATGAATCAGTTACTACAGTATCTGATATCTTTATCCTGTTAGAATTGGATCCCTGCTAGAGAATATACCAGTTTGATCACAGCTTCCTTCCTGGAGCTCCTGTTGTTCCATCAGTACTTATTTTTTGTGCATAAAATACCTCTTAAAATCCAGTATACCATAGAAAATCTTATTTTAGAACTTCTGAGACTTCTGTCCAGAGGATATTTCCTGAAGGAAAGCCTTTCTTTGGTCAGATGGTCTAAGCAGGAATAGCAGTACTTTTGCTTTGAGGCTTATGCTTTTCCCATGGAGCTTTACTGAGCTCTAATGTGCGTGGTCATGCAGTTCTCCCTTATAACTACTCAAAGAAAGAACATCCTATTCTTCACTCCTTTCTGAAGGGCCACCAATGGATTGTGCTGCATTCAATTAAAAAAATGCAGCTATGCCACACATTGCAGTACATTCCGAGAGTGTTGACTGTGAATTGAAGGCAGACTTACAAACTTTTATTTGTAAAACTTGCACTTTGTAAAAACTCAACCAAACTCAACATCTGAGTTAATGGGTTAATTATTCCCACTTTGATTTAAATAGCTTCATTTGAACAGGTAATTGCTCTGGTTTCATGCTTACTTCTCCCTCAGTCCCACTGCTCCATCAAACATCCTTCCCCTCTCCACCATCCCATTCTTTCTACTCTGCTTCCACTCTGTCTGCAGACCCCAAATGTCCCTGTCCTCCAGCAGCTCTCAAATGACAGTCCCCATGACTGCAGAACAGAATTATCTCCATCTTCCTTCTTGAGAAGAAGTAGAGCCAAGTAAATATCAAACAGCTAATTCCAAGGCAAACCTTCAGGGTTCACAAAACCCAGCATATATTGGTCAGAGATTTTCTGTCATCAAGTTTCTCACAAAATCCAAGAGCTTCTGTACAAACCTTTCAAATCCTCAGGTGACTTCTGGAAATAAAATGACCCACAAAAAATGAAAACTGTCATTTCATGACATGTGTCATCACCAAAAGAGCACCTTTCCCTGTGTTGTTCAGCCATTTGGCTGAAATCTGCAAAATTCCAGTTTGGCTCATGACAATTGTTGATTCTCTTTGTGTCATCCCCATTATTTGAAGGGCTTGTTGTTTTCAGTGTCATCTAAACATAACTGGCCCATGTTGTAATTAAACTTTGATCAAGTTTTTAATGGGATCTCAGAGGAAAACAGTATTTGACTAACATGTATAATTCTGCATGTATTAATCAAGTGAATTCTTGTTTAACTGATGAATTTTCACACAATAACCATTCTTCTCCACTGTTAATTAGCAGAGCAGAAAAATAATAGAATCTGTTTTCACTGAAATAATACTTTTTTATCCAGAATATTCTGAAACTTTCATTTTAATGTTTAACTTTGATTCATTTAGTTTCAAAATACCATTTTTAGTCTTTCCTGAGGCACTTCAATTAAAAATACAATATCCCTATATTCAAAACTGGTCCCAAACAATAACAAAACATAAATTTATGGCATTAAGCACTTGAATCCCTTAGGCCAGCTGTCCCTTATAAATCATCACTAAATAGCAATTTCATGACTATTGTCATGAAATGTTAGAATTTTCATCAGAAATCGGAAAGATCTGAAATCACCAAGTGTGACACTTCTTAATGATATAAACATTGGCCAGGTGGGAAAAAATTGTAGGTCAGGTTAGGCACATGGAACATGGTAAACAGATTATTTGGTAAACTGAGCCAAGTTTAAAAACAGAAAAACAATCCCCCATCCACTCCATTCCCCCAGTCCTGTAGGAAAAAGGAAACTTGCAAGAGCAAGGACCTGCAGGGGGAAGAGATTTCACCTAAGGCCTGAGGTGCCCATGCAGAACAACCTCCCTGGCCTGCAGTACTGAAGAGGAAGGACCCATCACATCAGGATTGATGCTGGAACTGAGCAAGGCAGCCCCATCTGCTCCCTGTGCAGCAACCAGAGCCAGTAAGAAAAGGTGGCAAGTGACACCAGCAGGCACCTACCTCTCTTCTGAGAGACAGAGGCACCCTGTGCCAACTTGACACACTCTCTGTCCCTCTGGTGAACCAAGAGATGATTACAGGACTGCTGCCACAGCCTCTTCACTAGCAAGTGCTCCAGCCCCACCACCCAAGTGGCAGGAGGCAAAGGCAGGGATTGGCAGAACAGAGATCCACCTGCTGCAGGAGAGAGTCAGGTGAGAGACCCTCTAGGGAACCTGAAAGTGCACAAGTCTGTGGAGCCTGATGAACTGCATCCAGGGGTCCTAAGGAAACTGGAGGATGAAGTTGCTCATGAAGTTCAAATTCAACGAAATCAAGTGCAAGGTCCTGCACTTGTATTGGAACAATTCCAAGCACAAACACAGGCTGGGCAGAGAGGGGTCTGAGAGCAGCCCTGAGGAGAAAGACTTGGGGGTGCTGCTGGATGAGAGGCTGAACGTGACCCAGCCATGTGCACTCACAGCCCAGAAAGCCAAATGTATCCTGGGCTGCACCAAAAGGAATGTGGGCAGCAGGGCAAGGGAGGGGATTCTGCCCTTCTGCTCCCCTCTGGGGAGAGCCCACCTGCAGAGCTGCATCCACATCTGGGCTCACAACAAAAGAAGAACATGGACCTGCTGGAGTGAGTCCAGAGGAGTGCCACAAAAATTATTAATTAGAGGCATGGAACACAATTAGGATTGTTCAGCCTTTATAGTGGCCCTCCAAAACCTCACAGGGGTCTACAGAGAGATGGAGAGGAATTTTTTCACAAAAGCATGTTGTGGTGGGACAAGGGGGCATGGCATCAAACAGAAAGAGAGTAGGTTTTGATTAGATATTAGGAAGAAATTCTTTGTTGTGAGGTGGTGAGGCACTAAAAGATCTTGTCCAGAGAAGCTGTGGCTGCCCCATCCCTTGAAGAGTTCAAGGCCACGGATGGACTTTGAACAGCCTGGTCTAGTAGAAGGTCTTCCTGCCCAAGGCAGGGGTTTGGAACCAGCTGATCTTTAAGGTTGCTTCCAATCCAAAACATTCTATGATTCTATGAATTCAGGCTACAAGAACACAAATTCCTGGGGTTCCCAGTTTTAGAAGGAAGCTGAAGATTGCCAAAGTCTGGAAAAAAAAAGCTAATCTGTCTTATACCTTCTGCTTAGATATAAAAATTATTCCTTACACCAAAAACTCAGTGTTCAATATTTATAGGTTATAAATTATTTATCAAATTTTAAAAGTGATTCGATTTCAGTGGATAAGTTACCCTAATGTAAAGAAAATACCCCCTAATAAAGGACTTATAGATACACTGCTAAAGACACAGCAAGAAACGGCTCTTGGAAGTTCAAAGGAGGAACATTAAAATTAGAAATTGGGCACATTTTTAAACAGAGTATGATTAATGACTGGGAAAAGAAGTACACAAAGTGGATTCTTTACTTCTTGTAGAACGTGTAAGGTCATGCACTTTAGATAATAACAAGAATACTTTCAGCTATAAGCTAGAAATTACTGAGGAGGAGAAAGCTCTGTTCACATTAGTCAACCACTGTTTGAAAATAAGCTACCAGTGTGAAAAAAGACAAACACTGCCCTCGAATTCATCAGCTCAATTATTTCTAGTAACGATGGGGGAAGTATTAGTACGGGGCTGGTAAAGTACTGCTAAGACATCACTTCAATTATTGTGTGCAATTATGAACGCTTGTGTTCAAAAAAGATTAACTTAGGCTGGAGCAGCTGCAGAGAAGGACTGCTAGGATAATGAGAAGAATGTAAAATATGTCACAAAAGGAGGCAGAAAGAGCTTGTTTAGAGAGAGGATGACTGCTAACACTAAATATCACAGGGTTGCAAAGGAGCTGTTTAAGCCAAAAGACAACCATGGTATAAGAACAAAGGGTTGAAACTGGACTTGAATAAATTTACTCTAATTTAGATCCTTTTTAATTACTAGGCAAATGAAGCATTGAAACAATTTTGCAATAGGAATTTAGGAGATAAATGACTATAACCAGCTTTAAGATGGAGCTTAAATCCACACACATTAAAGCTACAGCATCATTGTCACAGCTCTTGCAGCACCAGGGACCAGAGCCAAAGTGAAAGGTTCTCTCCTGGGGATGGCTCCCTTGCACCACAGGGATCATGTGCTAAAATGGCCAAACCACCCCAAACTGCAGGGCCTGCTGAAACCAACTTCATGCTTAAATTGTGACTAAGCCCTGAGGTTATCTTAATAACTTGCCTTCTCTTAAAAACCAGAAAATTATATCTACCTACAAGCAGCCCTGTTTCCAGGTTTTCTGTTAATGTCAGAAACCTACTTTTAAAAACTAATCACTCATTTATTTTTTCCAAAGCAAAGCTCAAATTACACTGAAAATGCCATAGTTAAGCCGACATGTACCAATGTTCATATACAAAAAGGCAGTATTTAGATCATGGTGCCAAAAATAAGAATTACCTGGATATAAAAAGAATATTCACTGTTTCTCTTGTACTTTATGTGAGCAGGAAGCGTTGCTTCAGCCACAAAATCAGGTTAGCATTGACTAACAGTGGTTCAGCTTAATGTTGTCTGCCTTGTTTCAATAACTCCTGCTGCAAGTACCTTTCTTGTTGCATGTGGAGTGATGAAACAGTGCTTTAATAGCGATCTAGCTGTGATACAGTCATACATTGTTTTCCAAACTCCTTCTGTTTATAATAAAAGGTCATTTCATTACACTGGTTTCCTGAAACCCTTCAGATTTATTATTTGTCTTCAGGGCGCAGAAGTACAAAATCTTATGAAGACTCTAAGCTATTTCCCCTTCTATTAGAATAATTTCTAAACTACTTATATCTTCCTACTGCTTCTTGAATGCCTGCTCTAATTAGATTGACAGCTTCTCACTTTATTATTCTGAAAGCTGTAGGACTGCATTTAAAAAAAACCCAACCAGACACCTCAAGAAACAAACTGCAGATAAGATGGATGTGGATTTAAACTGCAAGTTTTCTCATGTTTAGAATTATTACTAAGTTTAATGAATTCAGTTTAAATTTAATAACAATAACAATAAAATAATTAGATATACTACTACTACTAATAATTATTATTCTCTTGAGCAGTGTTTCTTGTTCATGTGGTTTATATAACCCAGAAAAGCATGTCTGCAATTATTTCCACTGAAAATATCCCCTTGACTGTATCCCATTTTTAACTTCTCCAGAGTTCATGTTTTTTCCCTCTGGTGCAAGTACTTGACTTCAAGATGTTTTTGGGCAGGGGGCATTTGTGACATAATAGGAATATGGTATATTTTCCTTTACTAGTAAAACAAGGAGGAATATATCTTCAATTAAAAAAGACAATGAAAATAAACACAAAACAGGATCTTTACGAAATGTTATTAGACTACAATTCAAGAAAGTGATCACTACTTGAGTGAGTTGTAAACATCTTTTCATATTTGGGTGGGATCTTGAAAATTATTGGCATTGCTTTTGAAGATATTTATATTTCATTTATAATAAAAGACCTAGTATAAGCCCAGGAGACTCAAAATAAAGCATGCCACAAGATTACAATTGGTAGTGCTGAAGAACCAAGACCCTCTCATAACTGGTCAGCAGATGCCTCTGTTGGAAATTGCAAATGAATTCAGTTCAAAATTAAATGCTTTCTGAGTCATTCCCTAGAGACTGGAATTCAGCCTTTAAATACACATGAGAACCCATCAAATGCGAGTCAATAAAACAATGCATGAAAAGCCACTTGTCCTGGCGAGACGCTTCCACATCAGCTTTTTAGAAAGTACTTCAGAGGGTTTGCAACAGCACAAATTCCACAGCCAGCATAAAACCAGATTGTGTTAACAGTAACCTTTCCTCCTTTTTCTCACCCTGTGCCAATAGGGTGACATTAAATACAATTTCACTTAAATAAACTCACTTATTACATAAAAAAAAGAAGTTGTTCCATGTAATTTCAAAGCTGTGTTGAGGGATATTGTTGCTGCACTGCACTTTAGCTATTCCCAAAGCTGAACTGAAGCTGTTTGTTACCAAAGGCAGACAATGCCCTGAGTCTCAGAAGGAGCAGAGCCAGGGTGGGACTCGGCCCCAGGCAGACAATGCGGACGTGCCTGCGCATGAGTGACGAGTCTTGGCTCCTCTCACACCATGGCATGGGACATGTGTCCACCCTAAATCTCCATGTGCCACCAGCCAAAGAAAATTAACCAACTGCAGGCTGACCTTGCCCATCTGCGGGGAAGGGGCAGGAAGGGCTCTTATCCAGAGTTCTATTAGCATTTCACTTAAAGGGCAAGCACCGCAGTCCGTTCCTTCTGAGCGATTTGTGAGTTTATGCTTTGGATATTAACTAAAGTAATTAATCAGCCTCCTGTGTCAGTACAGGCTGGGGGATGAACAGATGGAGAGCAGCCCTGCCAAGAAGCACTTGTGGGGGTGGAAGGGAGAAAAGCTGGACATGACAGCAATGTGCACTTGCAGCCCAGAAAGGCAAACACGTCCTGGGCTGCCACCCCAGCAGTGTGGGCAGCAGGGCAGGGGAGGGCATTCTGCCCCTCTGCTCTGCTGAGACCCCACCTGTGGTGCTGCAGCCAGCCTGGGGGCTTTCAGCACAGGAAGAGCAGCAACCTGCTGGAGCAAGTCCAGAGGAGGCACATAAATAATGGTCAGAGGGCTGGAGCACTGGTCCTATGAAGCCCTGCTGAGAGAACTGGTGCTGGTCAGCCTGGAGAAGGCTCCAGGGAGGCCTTCCAATACCTGAAGAGAGCCTACAAGAAGGATGGAGAGAAAATATTTACAAGAGCATGTAGTGACAAGACAAAGGTGAATGGCTTCAAACTTAGAGTTGGTTTAGTTTAGATATTAGGAAGAAATTCTTTGCTGCTGAGAGTGGTAGGACACTAGGACAGGATTGCCAACCTCTGGAAATGTCCATGGCCAGGTTGGATGGGGCTTTGAGCAATTAGGTCTAGAGGAAGGTGTCCCTGCCCATGGGAAGAGCAGTTGGATCTTTAGGATCCATTCCAAACCAGGACATTCTACAATGATTTTATGATCATAGATTTACCAGGTGGAAGCCCTCTGCTTTGGGCCAGAGGTACCATGCCACCAACTTCTTTGTATTAAACTTTAAATAGTCTCATAAGATTCTTGAAGTAGACAGCTTTGTTCTCATGGACTATTGCACACTTTTAAAAAACTTTATATATCTCTTATGATGAGAGCTTAGACCTTAAAAGCCAGATTTCTAGGAAACATCCCAATCAATTAAATTTAAAATGCTTCATATGCTATGAAATCAAAATCCTGTGTAGTGAAATATTCTAGTTTACAAAGTCTCTCAGTCTCCATGAGCCAATCTGTCCCATCCCTATGAGTTTCTTGAATCTAGAGCGTTTTTTTTTGTGTAAAGTGCTCACCACAACACCCTGCCAAAACTGAACATGACAGATGTCTTTCAAAACTCCTCTGGATGAACTGCAGTGAGCATCAGAAAATTGCATCTCCAGAAGTACTTCGCATTTCTATCAGTCCTTGGAAAGCAGGGCACCTGAAGGCAGGGTTATATGTGAATGCCTGAGCCAGACAGCCAAGGTCCCCAAGCTATACACAGCAAAAATGAAGTCCCTAATGGAAGGATGCTCAGAAACAGGCTGAGGAGATCCAACTAGGAGTAAAGCACAGAAAAAAACCCTAAACTTTTCTGGTTTTAAAAACAAAACCAAAAAAATCAGTAACTAAATTCCTCATAAATGTTTCCAGGATAGAGGATGTTACTGAATTTTACATATCCTGCTCAGCATATTTAAACAGAGAGAAAAAATAAGCATTTATTTTTCCCATTCTAAGAAAAAGTCTTTTAGATTATCACTTATATCTGATAAATTCTTCAGGGCAAATCTGAATTCCATACTCATGCTTAATCTTTACCCAAACTTTCATCAGAAGCTGTAATACACCTCTTTCATAATCTCAGAGAAAATTATAGCTGAAGCACATACCAGTTTATTTGGTTGAGCTCTTGGCAGGATATGACTGAAGGTTTTTAAAAGAGTTCATTACATCTTTGCCCTCCTTAAGCAGAGGTTATCACAAAGCTGCCTGTTTGAGTGAGTTATGACTACTGGGTGGTCACTGCTGCCTGTGATATTAATTATTACATGTTCAGTGATAAATTTAAATCAGTAGCTAACAAGAAGAAATCTCTACCAAGACCTTCATTATGGAATCTAAAAATAGCAAAATTACTGTTACAGGGAGACAATGATAAGCTTAATGTATACGTGTGCTGAGCAAGCAGATGGTATATTTCAGGAAATTCACTATTCATATCAAAATTAAAAATTTAAACTTAATCCTTCTAAAAATTAAAACTTGCAGGATGAAACAGTTCTTAAAGATTTTTTTTTTAATCTAGACTTTTTTAATGTTCATATTCTTCATCTTAAGAGCTGATGCTGTCAGCATTTATTGATTCAGCCTTCTAATAACTACATCATCCTTCCAGCATGTCAGAGACTGTCAAGGTGACTGTGATGGCATATGACTGGAGTATGAGTCCAGTGTCACAAAATATTTGTGTCACTAGTTTATCCAGAAACAGACATATAGCAAATGTCAGAGTGATAGAAAAGAAAAATACTGACTTTATTGATGAACTGCTGTGTAAAATGTTTCATCATTTGCTGTGATACTGCCAAAATAGCCCTGTCAAGTAATTATTTAAATAGTTTTATTTAAATAAATTAGAGCTCAGTGAAAGTGCTTTGAATATCACATCTTCCCAAAACACCAGAAGATATTCAACATTCAGCTATTTAATTTGATGCTATCTGGAAAAAAAATCCAACCATCTCATACAGCTGCAAAGTATCTTTACTTTCCTACATTGACTACTTGTGTATCTACTGGATTTCTTCTAAAGGCTCTTTTCCTTCAAGCACTCAAACAGCTTGAGCTAAGCCTTATGAAGATGCAACTGCTTTGGTAACAAACTGCACCTATTTTAATAATTGCATTATTTTTCGTAAAGATTGAAATGAGGCGAGAACTACAGTAGGCTGACTCATTTGATAAATTTAAATAAATCCTTGCTTAAGATTTTCAATATCTTGAAGTTATCATTTTGACCTAAAAGACACATTTTCTTTCTTTTCAGAAGCAAAGGTCAGTGTTCAAATGACACTATGTCTAATACACCACCAAAAGTAATGAAACTCAAGCAGCAGATGAACTATTAAAGTATTATACACATATTTTGTTAAAGAAATTTAAAATAATCTTTTTTTCTCCCTCTCTTTTGAAAACTTTAAAGGGTAAGGTGCAAAGCCCCACCCAGACTGGCATGACCACCCTGGAATTATGGACTTCTTTGAGTAACAAAATCCCACAGAGCAGAATGGCAGAACAAACCGGCTCCAAAGAGTAAGGACTTCATGTGAAGATCTGCAATTTTTCTTCCTGGGAATTTTATAGCAAGAATGGCTGGACTGACAGGCTTCTGTGAGGTGATGCTCACTTACAAGCAAGTGCCTTTTAGATACTTGACAGATTTCACTTCAAAACAACCTCAAATTTTTTAAGCTCAGTAGTCAGCAAATACCCCTTTAGCCGTGGCACAAGCTGTAAGAATGACCTTGCCCATGCAAAGGCAGAATCCCTCCTCCCCACCTGCCAGCAGTGCTGGTGGTGGCTGAGCAGGAGCAGCATGGGGGGATCCAGCCCTTTCCTCCCGTGCCCCAAAAGGAGCTGGCCCTGCTCCCACTGCCAGCAGGAACCTGGGAACCTCCTTCTCCAGTTCGTGTCTTTTAGCAGCCAAAAAAGATGCAACCGTACCATTCACTCTCTACAAACAGCAATCACCTTTCACTGGTATATTCTTGAAAATTGGGATATTCCTTTTAGCAGATTTGGAGCAGATTTTTCTTGTGAACCATCTCTGAAAACACACAAATGATTATCAGTCACAACACTGACAAGAGACAAGCAAACAGTGAATTCAGCTGGTAGGACAGGTGATGATCAGGATTTAACAGAGGGCTCCATTTTCCTCTAAGACTGATTTTTCACCACATATAATCAACTCTCCTTCAAAATGTGGCAAATTGGCAGATAAGGGGGAAGCAGTCTGATGACATTTGTTTGTCATAATATGCCAGAAATTAGTTTACAAACTTGTCTTCAAAATTATGACAAAAACAATTTCCAATACCATTTCACATTTGCTAGAGGCTTCAATGCATCTTAACTGCTGAAGTCCATGAGCTCAGTAAGTTTTGCTTGAAGATGCTATCAGATCCTGACAAACACAAAATGCAAGGGAAATAATAGGAAGTCAGGAGAAGGGGCTCTGACTGACTGTCACAGCACAACACATGGCAATGAGGCATCACAGAGCCAGGCTCTGGACAAGCAGCCATGCAGGCAGGCACACTGGCAGTGTGAAGTTCATGCAGCCATAGAAATAATTCCTTGATCTATTCTTGAGGCACGCACACACACAGAACGCAATTTTAAGATGGCCCTAAGTTTCTAGATGATGGCCTTTTCCCCCTGCTTTATTAAAGATACCCCTCTGTTACTTCAAGTTACCATGCAACTCCAGCCTGTCGATCTTGCTGAATGTAGCTCTCAAAGCACAGTGACAACATCTTTTGGAGAAAAAAGTATTTTGTTACTGTTATTGCAGTCAATGAAGGCTTAATTCATTTTTCCTTGACTTTTCTGTACTATTATCTGTATTATAATAACAGCCATGAGCAGTAAAGATTGGGTTGTATTGCGCCAGCATGTCTGTACAGAAAAATAAAGAAGAAAGTCCTTGCTTTCGAGAACACAGTCTAGCTGGTGAACAGTAGGACAAATGTTATTGCTAAGAAAATAAAACAGTAACAAAAGGGAATTTCTGTCATGCACTGACATTTCTCTAATCGACAGCAAACAAGAGTGATTTACTCATTAAAAAAGCAGAGAAGATGGATTTTAAGGCAAGATTTAGAATCATAAAATCACTAAGGTTAGAAAACATCTCCAAATTCAAGTCCAACTTTTAACCAAATACTAACACGCCCACTAAACAAACATGGCCACAAAGTGACACATCTAATAATGTTTTGAACACTTCCAGGGATAGCAACTTCACCACTTCCCTGGGGAGACTTTTTCAATGTTTTTTTACCCATTAAGTAAAGAAATTTTTTCTAATACCCAATCTAAACATCCCCTGGTGCAACTGAAGCTGTTTCTCCTTTTCCTGTTGGTTGTTGCTTGGGGAAGACACTGACTCTGATCTGACCACAGCCTCCTGTCCGGCAGCTGTAGTGATAAGGTCACAGCCCTGAGCCCCCTTTTCTCCAGGCTGGACACCCTCAGCTCCCTCTCATCAGACTTGTGCTCCAGACCCTTCCCCAGCTCTGTTGCCCTTCTCTGGACTCTCTCCAGCACCTCCATGTCCTTCTTATATTAAGGGGCTCAAAACTGAGCATGGGATTTGAGCTGTGACCTCACCAGTCCCGAGTACAGGGGGACAATCCCTGCCCTGGTGCTGTGGCCACACTGCTGTTTGTACAATCCAGGTGCCTTTGGCCTTCTTGGCCACCTGGGCACACACTGATCATGGTCAGCTTACTGTGGACCAGCACCCCCAGATCCTTTTCCATCAGCTTTTTTACACAAAAATGAAAAATTGGAATATGTTTGTTAACAGAACTGTTACAAAGAGTAAGTAAGTTTGTGACAGTAAAGAGCACTGGTTAAACATGGTACTTGAAATTAGGATGAAAAAAGGAGAGTGAGGAATAAATGCATATGTCTACATAGATTGGGGAGTGTGTACCCATTTATATATTATTTTTCATTATTAAAAGAACCTACAATTTGCACAGTTCAAATTATTTTCAATAAATATTAGTATAAATAAAAATCACCAACCTGTCCTAATGAATATTTAATGTCTTAATATATTTTGAATTAAATCCTTACCTTATTGGAATCAGGAATATTCTCAAAGGTATGAGGTATAGCAAAAACACTGATCAGATCAAAAAATTTTGCATCAGTTTTTTACTACATGCATTTTATAAAAAAATTAGGATGCAATTGAAATATTCCCATTAAAATTCAATTATTCTCTAGCTTTTCCCCATACCATTTTTTGGTCACTCAGGAAAAAAAACATGGATTTATATAAGACTTGAACAAAAGATCACGACTGAATAAATGTACCTGCTAAATTGGACCAAAATCGGCCCCAACACTTCAATTAGCACTCTGGTTTTGGCTGTGTAAAAGTATTTCTAAAGGCATTTTCTAGTTGAAAAATTCCAGAGGTCCCTTTGTAAGCACTGGCACATGGAAAATGCTCCTCAGTGTCTCCAGTCCAGTCATCACTCCAATCTCATCTGCAAACATCTACAGTGTTGCCTGTAGAATTTAATACTCACCTGCACCCACTATACAGAGCTCACAAATACAAGCAATGTTAGTTACATGTGCCAGCCTCTAAGAAGGATCATTCTCCTTTTCAGCCTTCACCACACAAATGCTACCAGAAGCTACAGGTATATTTAAAAGGTTAAAAGCTTGAAGTATTTTAATGTCACCTTCATAATGCCCCAAAGATATTTGAAATGAATTGTGGACTAACTCAGAACTTCTCAACAGATTAGGCAAAATTGGATTTTGATGTCCAAGAGCTGCTGCTGCTGCCATGGCTGAAGTTAAACAAACCTGACAAGTCCAAGAGCAGCTGCAGAAAAGGATTAAGGTGTTCAGGTGACTGGACGGGGTGAAACTAGACTAAAGTGGCCACTTCAAGTATTTTCTGTGTAGGCTCCCTCTCCAGTTTGCTTTTTCCTCCAGCCTTGGGGCATTGGTGTCTGCCTTATCCAACTGCACATGGGGAATTTTCTTCCTCAGCAGTTAAAATACTTCAGCAGTTCCTTGCCAGGAAAGCATGGGTAATTACTGCCTATGCCATGGTAGTGAATATATGTTGTATTAATAAAGCTAAAACCCTGTCCACAAGGCACATATGACAGTCAATCACTTGCAGAAATGGTCAACTTTTGGCCATGAAGACAATTAAGTACTAACTAAACATCATGACACAGAGACTTTCAGAATTTTATCATCATTACGGTTTTCTTACATACCATTTGTAGGTGGAAGTATCTTAAAACTCAAATGTAAACTTTCTTGACCAATGTCAGTTTGGCATCAACTGACTGCTTAATTGACTGTTAACAAATTCTTCAAGATATGACTGCTATACAGATATTTTATCTTCCTGTTAATTGGTAATTATACATTGGCAGAAAAATCACTGTTTCTTTCCAATTATTCCAGAACTCAGTGACTATTTAAACTTTACTAATTAGCAGCGGAGGGCTGTTACATTTTCTGGGCAAATTGTATTTGATAATCCCTATTAAAATATACATGGCAGTAGTTGACTTGTAACAAAGAAAAAAAAAAAGAGAAAAAAAAAGTGGCAGTTCAAAGGGTATTAGATACAGCACAAGGCAAATGGGGGCCTATTAAAATTTCCCCAACTGTTCTAATGAGAATGCCGAGGGTCATTTCTTCCTAGTTTACCATCTGTTTGGTTTCTGGCAAATATCTCTGGTGTGAAGGGAGGGTCCTGGAGCCCATTTGGCTTGTCACAAAAGAAACCAGGGATCTGCAGCAATTTCAGTAAAAAACTGCACTTCAAGATCAGTAGCATGTATATAGCTGAAAACTTTTTTTTAAGAGCTGTCATTTACTGACTATTCCTTACTTTTTAGAGTGGTGAGCAAGCACAGAGAGACAGACTGAGCAGGGGGGATTGATTTTATAAGCTCACCTAACAAGAAAATGCAACAGTTGGCCTTTTTCCATCTCACAATATTAGTGGGGGATATTTTCCTTTATATGTCAAAATCTGAAAGCAAAACATTGTCCCAGAAGCATCAGTGTTTAAACTGATGCCAAATCCAAGCCTCTGACAGCTCAAAACCACAAATCCCAGCCAGGATCAGGAGGAGCCTTGGATGCCTGCAGTGCATGGTCCAGACCCATGTGCTGACAGAGTTGGGGAGATGACACTGGGGGTGTCCCTCAGCCACCCAGGCACCCTCTTTGCTTCTTCCTCTGGAGGTGAAACCAGAACCAGGCAGCATCACCCACAGCAGCTCTGCCCTAAGGCTGCTCAGAGCCAAAAGGGATATGGCGTCACCATCATATTTTCTGAAAAATCTCTTTGCCCAGGATTTTTCTCCTGGGAAGCTGAGAAGCCTCGGAGAAAAATGACAACAAAAATTATCTGATTTACTTCTCCTGTGTTTTGCTGCTTTGGAATGTGTTTGGACATTGTTTACCAGCAGGTGATTGTTTCATTGGTTTCTGCTGTGAATTGTTTTGACTTAGTGGCCAGTCATGGCCAAGCTGTGCGGGACTCTGAAGAGGGAGTCACGAGTTTTCATTAGTATCTCTCTATCCTTCTGTCTGTATCTTTTCTCTATTCTTTAGCATAGTTCAGTATAGCATTCTTTAATATAATATAGCTCATAAAATAATAAATTAGCCTTCTAAGAACATGGAGTCAGACTCATCATTTCCTTCGTTCGTTGGGGGTCCCAGAAAATACAATAATACAGGACCTGGAAACCCCTTTTCCTTTTCCCCAGTTCCCAACCCATACAGAACCAGATCAAAATGATCCTTCCTCTATAAACTGAGATGGGGTTTTGGTTGGCAGTCACATGTGTAAGCAAAATACTTAGTGAAGGATTATGTGAGGGTTGCTTTAATACTGTCGAAAGGCAATAGAATAGTAAAAAGCAAAGAGTATAAGATAATTTAAGTGTCATTACATTATATCTGGTGATTGCTCTTTCCAGGATTTCCTCTAAGAAATGTATTGTTCACCATATTTCAAAGATTATTTGTAACAATTCATTCTTTTAAGTCCCAGAGAGTCAATATATTACTTAAAATATGTATGATCACCTTCATAGTATAGAAACAAAGAATTGCAAAAGAGAAAAGACTGCAACATCATTTTTCATCTTCTATTTTTTGTTTTCTAGAAGATGCAATTTCAGGCATAAAAAGGTTTCCAGGTAAAATCACCTTCCTAGTTTCTTATAAAGTAGCCCACACAGTTAAACAAAACTGAAATTTCATGAGGAGTTTATGACCTCACAGTAGGAGGAGTTATCTGGTTTAAAAGACTGCAAATTACAAGTTGTGTAAACCTAGACAGAATATAAACAAATATGTTCTGTTATCCAATTAGGCCTATGGCAACACTTTCCAGTGTAATCAGAGCTTGGAGTCCACTATCTCTACCACAATAGAACCTATGGACTTCCAAGAGGACCTTTGCAATTTAGATTGGAAGGTTAATGCATATATAAATGTTACCATTAAATTACTTGTTAATTCCACATTTACTAAAAGGTAAACATCAGTGTAGTCATTATGATTTTGCATAAAATTAGGGGTTTGGGTGACTTAACTAGAAAAGCTCATGTTTCCCACTGCAGTTTGTAAGAAACTAATTACACCAAACCTAACTATAATTTGTCATGTATTCATCAAGTGAAAAGCTACCAGGGAGCCAGAAAGCCTTGGGAAGGGCTGGAATGGATGAAGATGCAGTGTGAGTGGCAGGTCAAAGGCATGCTTTGATGTGCACAGCCCAGCACATCTGGCTGCTCAGCCAGCCTGTCACCAGGATCATCCTGTGTAATGAGACAGATTCGGGTCCTCAGCTCACGGCTCTCCTTATCGCTGCTGAGGGATTAGGCTGTAATCTGCTCCTGTAATTGTAGCAGTGATACCCTGCTCCCCGCTCCTGCTTTCCAGAGCACACGGCTTTGCAGGAGCCACGGGGTGTTTTGGTGCTTCTGCCAAGCTGCAGAGGGGTTCCCCAATCACCCACTGTCATGGTTTGACGCTGGCACAGTGCCAGTGCCCCAATGAAAATATATTCTCCCTGGTGTCTGCTCTGAGATGTGACCAGGAATAGAGCAAAGCAGGCTTCAACTAAGGAATAAAGGAAAAAAACTTTATTAACTTACAATATGTAAAAGAAATACACAGAATGAAAATCTTCCAAAAACATTCCTCCTCCCCCCACCAAATTTCCAACACAGCACAGTGAGACAAAACCTTGGATTCTCAATCCAGTTACCACCCCTCAGATAATCGGCTCTCAGTTCATCACCACCCCTTTAGATAATCAATTCTCAGTTCATCAGGAAGAGAGGAGTCCCTCTTGTGCCAGAGGCTTCCCCAGGAAACAGCATTGAAACCTCGTGTGGCACCTCCTGGAGATCATTTGCCATTGTGACCTCTTCCTTCCATGTCCAGTGCTCTCACCACTGCACATGGACCAGAGCTGCTTCTAGGGTTCCCCTTTTAAGGATGCTTTGCCCAGTTCCAAACCATTTATCCTCACTCTCGTTTGCAAGCAATCATTCCCACCAGATCCACCACTACTTTTGTAGCTTTCTAATATAATTTTTTAGTACTCCTGCCTCCCACTTTCCTCTTTTATATTTGGACTAATCAAAGCAGTGAGAGCCCCTAAATGATGCTATGGCAGATTAGTCTTGGTGGGCTGATAAACCCCAGAGCACAGCCAGATGACCCAAGCAGTCAAAAAAAAGCCGAACACCAACAGGAATCTTCAGGGAAAAAGCAGAAGAAACAAAGAGCATTGATGGATAAAGAGATGTCACAGAAGTCCAAAATGTGTCTCCAGAGACAGACAGGGTGTGAACAAACTGAGGGCTACCAGTGTGCCATGTGAGAGGAGGAGACAAAGAGTGGGATTGCTCATCAGCCATCAATGCTGAAAGATGTGGGAACATTTCCATGTACACACCACACTGATCAGGAAGGGAGAGTGGAAATGACACTGAAGAGATGCAGCTGAAAGTATCTGTTATATCAGGGGGTTTATTGAAAAAAGAAACATTCTTCTTAAAATCTACTTTTAAAGATAATTTCTTTGCTAAAGGATCTCCCCGGCTTGGTGTAGTGAAGTTTCAACACATTTATGTTTGATCCCAGTTCTAATTCTAGCTTTAAAATTTTAGTTTTGCTTTAATCTGAACCCAGAAAATGGTTCACCCTGGGAGAAAACTACTATTAATTGTTATATCCAAAAACTCACACATTTCTCCCCAAGAAATCATTAGAAGGTTTCCCAAATAAAAATTTCAACAAGCTTCATATCAGTGCAAATCAGGAACTACATATTTCCTATACAATATGTACTGAAGAAGGAAAAAAAATATAACCTTAAGAATGAAAGTATTTTATTTTTTTTTTCAAAGCTTTTTGACATGGTTAACTGTTATAACTGACGATTGTGTCTCCATCAAGTAACTTCCTAAACTGGTAAAAGATAATTGTAGTCACAGCACAGTGGCTCATAGCACAGAAGAGACAATATATGTATGTTAAGGAGACTCAAACTGTTGGGCAGTCTGGAAGATTATGATAATCTAGTGTGACCTCCTGTGTGAGACAGACAAGACCATTTCAATGGTAATATTGCAAGGAAGAAAAAATATTCTTCCCTGCACCATAAGCAACCACTATCAACCCAATTTCAGAATATTACTATCTTCAGGTTTTAAAGGCCCAGCTTTGCCCCTCCTCCCCCCATCTAATCTGTGATAAACCACATGAATCTTTGAATTGAGGTCTCTGAACCTGACTAGTCCTCAACATTAAAAAAACATAATAATTTCCAGCAAGCTAAACCTGAATATCACAATCACTTGCCTCAAAGGAGAAACTGCCTCTTTGCTGATTGAAAATGATGACACAACAGATGGATCTGGGGTTTCTAGAGAAACTGCTTTGTGTTTTCTTCAGAAAGCCAAACAATGTCACTCCCACCTACTATTTTACTAAACAACATATTAACTACTGAGGAGACCATTCTATTTTTCTACTGAAAATGGCAGATTTTAAAATATTGTTACTTTTTAAAACTGCCAAATAATTTTTAAAAGCATGTCATTTATATGCCAAACACCTTTTGGAAGAGTCCAGCTTTCTCATCTCTCACTGCAAAGTAGAGATAGGAAAAGTTGGTGTGGCTCTTAGTCCTGGGAGCCATCAGTACATCAAAGATTAAGGATTCACATAAAATTGCATTTGAAAGCCATTGCCATTTTCCTTCACTGTTGATTTTTACTGTGACTTCACAGACATTGCACAAGAGTATTATCTGTTATGAAACATTCAGATTGTTTTTTTTTTTTCTTTTTCCAATATATGTACAAGCTTAGGAAATAGCAAAGAAAAACAGCAAATTAAGATCTTTATTTAAAATATTTTTAACTAACACTGTAGCACAACTGACCCTGCAGTTTACCACAGAAAACTAAAGTTAAAAAAAGATAAATTCAGAGATGGCAGCAATTTTTCTCTAACATAGATGGAGGCTTGCTCAAGACAGAGCATCAGATCTCCCCAGGCATGATATTTAAGAATTTGTATTGATGAGCAAAATGAAGCTCCAACTCTGCATGACTGTTTTTGCATCACTTTGGCTTTCGAATTTTTCCAGCTTGTAGGCTTGGAGCTTCTTTTGCATACAGAACACACATGTCACCAGCTTAATTGTTGGTTATCTTACAGTGACAGAATGGTTAAAGTAACACATCAAGAGCTAGAGAATGACCTTTGGCAAGTTAAAGAAGGCCACACTGTTTTTCTGTCAATACATCACATGTTACTTTAACATCTGTTTCAATGAAACTGCAATAGCCTTATTCTACAAATGAAGATACACATTCGGGGAAAAATACAGACATTCTTTGAAAATGCACAGAGGTATTTAGATTCTTAAAATTTTGCTTAATTGTTATTCCTAAATACTTAGTTGTAATTAAACATGACCTGTATACTTTGCCCAGTGAGTTTGCCATGATCTCCCAATGACACAAACACTTAAGTCACAGCAAGGTAACATCTTGCCAGTGACTTGACCATCCCAGAAATTTCACATTGGTAAGTTCTTTCTGTCTTGCTTACTCCATCAGATTCTATTCATCCTGTAAACAGTACAGTGGGAAAGGAGAAAGAGCAGTGCAAATTCTTCCAGAAAAGAGAATTTGAACATGCCTTTTGAACAAGGCATGAAACACTTGTGCCAGCCATGCTCTTCCCTTTGAAAGGCTGAGCAGAATGTCTGAGGTTGAACTGTGGTGTTATCCACAGAACAAAGCCCTTGTCAAATTACCCCTCAGTGCAGTTTTAAATAATGTGCTATTTACATTACATTCTTTCATTTACAAGCAAATGTATGCCTGCTGGATGACACTCAATGCCCAGACCACTCATGCTCTACATGCTTTATAACAAAAGTAAGTGCCATGAGAGGTTATTATGAAGAAAGTACTGAATTCTGGCCAAGGCAGACAAATTAACATTAAAATTAAAAGATTTAAACATGCTACTGCAAGTGCAGTGCAGCTGATGTCCCATATGACTGGTACCTGGTTTTGTACCTTTACCACAGATTGCTTATTAGGGTCACTGAGTTCCTCCAATTTGAGGAACACAATTCTTATTATTATTTGTAAGGATATAAAAAATGCTACCAAATAACAAACTGCAGAAAGTATAGCTGTCAATTACTTGCACAAATTTAGAAAGGATTATTTAAAAAATATTAGTCCTTAGCACAGCTGCTACTGCTGAGGGCTACAGCAGAACCCAAAATACATGATAATTTTGCAAAGCCTATCATATCCCTTTGACTACAATTCTGCTTTTTGGACATGGTAAATAATTGGTTGCATGAAATATCTTGACCAGCATTCTGGTTTTAAGGAAGATGTTATTAACTGAATGGAAAAGTAGGTTGACATAAGCTTAAAGGAAAAGGTTTTCATCCCAAGAAATACTTAGAGGCTTTGGGCTAAATGGTTTAGTTTATACAAAATGTCACAAAATTTAGAAATGGCTGCTTAAAACAATTTATCTGCTGAAGCTTTTCTTTCTTAAAATTCATACTATTCAGCTTTGAGCAAAGGTGAAAATGGTACAAGAAGCAATAAAAGCTACCTAAAAGCTGTCACTGCTTTATCTCGTTGACTCCCACTGTCTTCCATGTATTATTGATTACTCCGTCCAAATTAACCTGTTCCAGTAATTGTCTTGCTACTGATGTCCTCTATACAACCAAGTACTCATTACCCTGGGTTGCAGAAGGTAAATTGCACTGGACTTACCAAATCCAAAAGCACTGGAACCACCAACACTCTGGGAAGCCTGAACACTGGTAGATGTGTAGAGCCCAGTTACCAGTAAGCCATCAAAGAAGGTACTTGTCGAAATCGTCACTGAAATGAGAGAAATAAAATATGTGTAAAGATTCTGGTTAAGATCCTATACACTTTCTGTGAGCAGGCTCTTGTTCTTGAAAGAGATCCCACCATGCAGTCCAGTGAATCAATCTGAATTTCCCCAATGTTTATGCTACTTTTACTTTCAGTTGGTGCTTGAGAAGTTGCCTTTGCCAGGAGGATAAACTATGCTATTCATGAAATGCACAATGAGTTAGAAAATAACACACTGGAATATATGGCTTGTAAGCAATTGTCCAGACATTAAACTATAGAAAAAACAATGAAATAACCAGGATTATGGTACTGTTCTTTCTGGATCTAAATAGAGTGCCAAGTTACAGTTACCATGCTGATTATGGTATTATACATTTAAGTTATATGGGCATCTGAAACATTACAGATTATGTGTACTTAAATATCTCAGGAATGCATTTTTAACAGATTCTTAAATAATAGCAGAAAACCTCCAAATAGAAACTACAAACAACATTGGAATCTATAAAATCTTTATTAGAATTGACAATTATTGCAATATTTATTCAATTCTTGTACACACTAATTTTCATATTTTTACTTTGGTGTGTTTGACAAGGTAAGCACACAAGGGAAACCAGTTGATGTACCCTTTTTGGATTTCAGCAAAGCTTTTGATACTGTCTCTCACAGGATCCTTCTGCACAGAATGTCCAGCACACGGCTCAAGAAACACATCAGTGACTCACAGGATGGGCACAAAGGGTTACAGTGAATGGGTGACATCAGAGTGGGGACCTGTCACTGGTGGGGTTCCACAGGGTTCCATCCTGTGCTCTCCAGGCCCTGTGCTCTGCCACATCTTCATAAATGATTTGGGCACAGGACTGAAGGGATACTGAGCGAGCCCAGAGACAATACAAAACCAGGAGGAGCTGCTGACTCCTTCAAAGGCAGAGAGGCCCTGCAGAGAGACCTTGACAAACCAGAGGGCTGGGCAGTCACCAGCCATATGAAGATCAATAAAACAACAAAAAGCTCTCTCTGGTGAAGAAGTGCATGACTTATGACTTGTGGCCTCTTATGCTGAAGATGCATCCAGACCTCAGTTACCACACTCATTCTCTTCATTCCTCAATCCTTTTTATTCCCTTAACTTGGAGACATCAGTGCTTGTCAGGGACTGCTGATAAACTCTGATCACTCCTAAATCACATTCTATCTCCCTGTATTTCCCTCTTTGGCTGGGGACATCATGAGCCAGTGACTGGCCAGGAAACTGAAGCAAGGTATTCCAAGGTGACTGCTAGGACATTCATCAGTGATATAGATTCAACAGAGAAACTGATGGGTTCCTTAAGTCCTAAAAGTCAGTATTTCCTCTGTGGTACACATTTGGCTTAAAATTAGTGTTTAATATTTTAAAAAACAGAAAAATGTTGACAGTAGCTTAATTTACTTTGAGCAGAGGAGCAGTATTTACCATGTTTAATTTATTCTTCAACTCTTTGTATTTATCTTCTTTTCTTTGATTATTCAATACTACACTGAATAAACCCTGAATCCAACTTTTCTGCTCCCATGACTCCAAATTTCAGTGTTTTGCTATAGACACTTCCCTGAATTCAGATGCAGGTTCAGAGCCTTATGTTCATTTTTTAAGAACAGGCTACTTCTGATACATGTTAAAAAAACAGCAAAAGACTCTCTATTTTTTTAAAAATAAAAGATGTATTAGGGAGAGTAAAATAAAATCAAACAAGCAAACAATGAATTTTTTTCTGCATTTGATGATGAAGTGGTGAACAAATACATGACCTTTTCTTCCCTTTATGCCTTTAAACCAACAGAGAGGCAAAACATATGTTGAAAAGTATGCCTATGTGTTATTTTTGAAGACTTGGCAAAAGAGTCGGTGAAAAGCACTGACAGAAGGGCACTGGGCCAGTACTTTGCTGCCATTTTGTTTCCCTGTAGGGAAGCATCTTATTCTTTACTGGATAGGATATAATGCAAAAGCCTACTGTGAACAGGTGACCAGTTTCTCTGTGGGAAAGAAGTGATATTTCACAATGCCTGTATTTGACTTTGGACATATTTGTGAGATTGTCAACCCTCATTTTACATAAGCATGTAATAGGTCAATTTTTATTGTTGAAAAATTTCCAACACAGTATGGCTCCCTCATTAAGCCTCTGGGAAACTGCACAAGGCCTCTAGCACATTTTTTAAAAACAGAGCACTAGGCTGTTATTACACGTGTCATACATTTCAGAATAATTCCATAGTTCTTCAAGAGAAAAAAATTAATCACGACATTCTCAGTGATGATTTTTTTTTCCTACCTACTGTTGAAACACATCAAATTCCCATAAAATAAAAGAAAATACACAGTATGCCAAGTGAAAATGACCAACAACAGGAAAGCTGTGCTAATGCACAGCCCAGCAATAGGACTGTGATTTTTTATAGGGGCTAGGGCTTGTTACTGTGTCCTAAATTTACCGGGTCCTAAATTCCTCTTCCAAAAGAACAAGGTTTCCCTCCACCAGGCTTTGTTTATGCCTGTGCACTGGCTCATGCCATATGTAGTTGATGTCAAATATCTGGCACTAGAGAAGCAAGGACCAATGCCATGACCCACTGGGACTTTGGAAAGCATCTGGAAGGACACAGGGCAGCCAGGGCTGGGCAGGCAAGGGGGGCTCTGGCACTGCCCCAGAGCTGCCCCGTGGCACCCAAGGGACAGCACAGCAGCAGGTGCCATCTACAAGCCCGAGCAGGCACTGCTCCATCCTCCACAAGAGCCTTCTTTGGGAGGAGAATTTGGTGAGTGAAGCAGTCAGGAGGGATGGGTGGCTGGGCAGGGGTGTGCTGGACCCTGCACCACTCAGAGAGAAGGTAGGAAGCCCTCAACTGCTTTGAAATAGTCCAGCAGAAGGGACTGAGAACATCTTCCCAAAAATGCATTTTGGAACAACCTATTGATCAGACAATATCACACTGCAAATTTTAGAGGCAAAGGTGGTAACTACTTGAAGAGTTGCTCAAGACCTCCTTATATTTTCAGTTCCTGAGATATTTGCCCCCTTGGACTACTTGGGTTGGATGGTTTTTAATGGTGTCTCCCTCAGACTGATTTAATTATTTAAGGAAGTCAAAACATTTCATTTCTGAGGTGAGGTTAGAGGAGAATATGTTGCCCTGGGTGAAAAATTCCACTGTCCTTTGCTTTCATCAACTCTTCTGCTCTAAAGTATGACAGTGTTTCTCCGAGTTTGGACAAATTATATTTTATATATATACACATTATAAAAATAAAATCACAGTTCACATATGCTCAACAGAGACATTTTCATTTTTAGTATCTAAATATTCCTTCAAACTCTGTCCTCACTTAGTACTCTTAGAGCACTCTCTGACTAATAAAAGCTCACTGAAAAAGTCCCATGAAAAATATTTCAGTCCAGCTATACTGCTTTTTTGGAGCAGAAGTGCTTTGTGAAGATATCATTTTTGATGATGTTTTGATCTGGAAAGTTTCTCACTCAGTGTTTTAAAGTAGGCAATCATATCTGCTGGCTGGAGAGAAAGGGGAAAGAGAGTGATCTTTATCAAAAGCCTAAGCCTTCTGTGAGAAGACTCAATTCATCAAAATCCCACTTCTCAAAATGTTGAGAAATGTGCAAAATGTCACAAAGTTTCTCCTAAAGTCAGACCAATACCATCACCAATATCTTAAACTTAGGAGACAGAAAAGTAGACCTGAGGGCAAAAGTGAACTAGGATGGAAGAGGTGGTGACTGGAACCAGAACAGGGAACAGGGGAGTTTTTTGAGAAAAAATGGTGAGCAATGGGGGTGAGGGGACCACTACTGGAGAAAGTAGCCAAGAGAAGGTGATGAAAAGCAGATGGGATCTGCACCTGTAGCCTGGAAATCCTAGAAAGGTTCAGTATGAGGGACTCACACAATAACTGGGAAGAGAGACCAAGTGTAAAACCCAACAGCAAAGTGTGGGTCAGCCTCATGTGCTGGTCAGCAGCCAGGAAAGAAGTCCACTGTCTTGGTTACCTCCTAAATCAAGTGAACAGTGTTTGCATGATGGATATGAAACATTCCTGTCCACAAAACACATGGATAGGAATGCATGGAGCAGTGAATAACTCCAGTTTATTTTGTAAAAGCCTAGGAAATGGCTCCATGAAAGAGAAATCCCACTGGGGCTGGGAAACAGCATGGAAGTATCCTCTGGTGCTGTTTTGCCCTACCCTTCTTTCTGTACAAGGACTGAAGTCACAAAATATGTTTCTGAGACTCATGAGGCCCTCAGCTCAATTTTCCACCAAAAATCATGGGGAGCTGCTGCCTGCAGCTCCTGCACACCCAGCACATCCCTGCTGCTGTGCTCGGCGCTAGCAGGGCTGGCTCGGCAGGCACCCAGGCTGGCCTCACCCTGCCCAGGCCACAATCTCTGGGAAGCTTTGGTGCTGTTTCCTTGGGAAGGGAGGGGATGCAGCAGCCTTTGCTGGAGCAGCCTTTCATTTTGCACGACAAGATTCTGTGAGAGCCCCAGTGCTTCCCATGGGACAAGGAACAGCAGAGCCTCTGGCAATGCCCGGAGCTGACATGCCTTGAGGAGGAAGTGGGTCACGAAGGAGGAGGCTGGCAAAGATGCTGCTGAAATTATACCACAGGTGGAGGCAGCAACATAAGTAGAAAGACCAAGTGGAGTTTGAACTGTAGTTATTTTAAGAGATTAATGCTGTTCTTATAAACATAATTTTCATTTTCATGTTTTCCGGTGCTGTATGCCACACATACTGTATACTATTATAGAAATCTATTAATCCATGTAAGTTATTGCATAAAATTTGCTTTACATTCTCTCAAGGGACTGATCTACTCTCCAAAAAGGCTGTATTTTGACTGCTATTCCAAATACTCAAAATACAGCCAATGCATCTAAACTGTAAAAGCAGAAAAAGTGCCAGGCAGAGGAAGGAGCTGATCTCAGGAGACAGCTGCCACTGACAGGTCTTACCTACTTTGGCTGCTCTTCAGCACCAGCTG
This sequence comes from Calcarius lapponicus, assembly GCA_039654755.1. Classification (NCBI taxonomy): domain Eukaryota; kingdom Metazoa; phylum Chordata; class Aves; order Passeriformes; family Fringillidae; genus Calcarius; species Calcarius lapponicus. The sequence goes on from CM077463.1 coordinate 3,833,868, forward strand.
TATGCCACTAGGAGGGTTGAAAGATAAAGAAATTCCACAGAATTTGCAGCTGCTGTTGATGACAATCACAGAGTACAAGAAGAAATTTATAAAGGCAAAGATCTTTGATGCCCACACACTTCTTAAGTGAGTCAAGACAAAGCCACAGTGTAAAACTGCACTTCTGTATACCATAGACAAAACAGAAAATAATTCTGGTATGTGAAATGGAATCACCACAGACAGTGGACTTCCTGAAATGGGGCTTTCTTGCATCAAAGCAATAACAGACACTTTTTAAGGCTCTTCTCAAAGTCAAAGCCAGTTCCCTATAACACTGTAATATTGCATCATCACACACCTGAGTCATGGCTGGAAACCATCCTCTTAGGAAATAAATTATTTATACTGAAGTAATGCTTTTGGGTTTTTTTTTTGGCTTCACTCCTAAAAAAATATACCAGCCTCTGCAAGCCAGGTGTGCAATGGCACTGTTCAGAGAGGGCTCTGTCCCTTCACTGTGCTGCAGCATCCTGCAAAGGAATGGAGGCCAACATCACTACAGCAAAGACTCTCAGTGCCACACTTGAGCAGCATTCACAGAGTATGCTGCATTGAAAGGGAGCCACCAGGATCATCAAGACCAGCTCCTGGCTCTGCACAGCACCATGCCCAAGAGTCACACCACTCCCCAAGAGCATTGTCCAAACACTTGAGCTCTGTCAGGCTTGTGCTGTGACCACTGCCCTGGGGAGCCTGTTCAGAGCCCAGCCACCCTCTGGGTGAAGAACCTTTTCCTAATGCTGAACCTAAACCTCCCTCCAGCACAACTTCAGGCCATTCCCTCAGGCCCTGTCACTGGTCACTGCAGGGAGGAGATCAGGGTCTGCCCCTCTGTTGCCCCTCATGAGGAAATTGTAGACTGCTATGTCCCCCCTCAGTCTTCTCAACATAGGGAAGATGTTCTTTATCCCTTCCCAAGTTTGTTCTCTTTTTTAGGCAATGGAACCTTTCTGCCACCCTCATGCAGCGCCAAACACAAGTGACCCATCCAGGCATGCAGTGCTCTCAGGGCACAGATAATACCAAGTCCAAATCCTTAAAATACCAGACTGCTCCTGAAATGCCAACTACAGCTTAAATTGCTAGAAAGAAGAGAATAAACCCTGCTTCCTTATTTAAAGGCAACTTTTAAGACACCATAGTGATTAGAAATCTATAAATACTCAGGTAGAGTTTTACAGGTATGCTTTCCAAAGAGCGTGCTGATAAATGTAAGTAAATGGTGGAAAATACATTACCACAAGAATCCAGAAAGTGTATATACGGAATTTCACTCAGAACCTAATTACTAAAAAAGAAAATTTTAAAAGACTAGTGAATTGCATGTTGACAGCAAACTAATTTTTATGGCTCACAGACGTACTTCACTTTCAAAAGAAAACAAAATTGAGAAATTCATAATTATACAGCTATTTCAAATATGAGCACCAGACAGACATGCAAGAACAGTATGAATCACAGGTCTACACATCATTCAGCAACAAAAGCAGAAAGCCCACAGGATTCTTACTCATACTTGTTTTGATTTTCCCTAAGTAGGTGGAAGAAAGCAGAAAAAAGACATTTCAGCGTGGTTAAGTAAACAGACGTGCAGTCTTACAACTGCAAGCATTCTCACTTCGGTATTGGTTTTCTGAAGCCCACAACCAAAGCACTTAATTCACAACAACACACCAGTGAGCTTTTCTTGAAGTTCTTGTACAGAACAGCACCATCTCTAACATGTGATGCCCTCACCAGTTATTCCAGTTAGCAATTACCCTCAGAGGGAGGGGAGCAAAAAATGCACAAGTTTTGAACTTTGCACTAGACTGTTTAAAAATCTGATTTGGCCTTGCTTTGTGTTACTGTATAGTTTCAGTTCTTCTGCCCCATGCTCTATCAAATCTCTGTGTCTTTATAGCTTTTCAAATCCTTTCCTAAATTGGTAATGAGCAACAGAGAACTGAAAATAGATTGCAGATGTGTGGCAAGATGTCTGTAACATGATATCCAGAGGCATCATTTGTCATTGATGCAAAGAGTAGCCTATCAGTCTTGTGAAAGGACTATTTGCAGAAACGTTACTTATATTTTTGAAAGTTCATAACAAGACAGTGAAAATGACATCAGCAGCAATATAAAAAGTGTTTATTCTCATATTCCTAAACTATAAGGAGTTGGTCATGTTTGTTTACATGGTCCAAGATGCTTCAGAGCTGCCATCTCACTAAAAGTGAAGAGTTCCATGGTTAAACCTGTGAACAGACTTCCAATGTGAGACCCAAGAGTCTGACTTCCTATCTATCAAAATCCCTAAGTTAAATACATTTCTGACCACATTCAAAGCCATAGAAACTTGGCCACATTGAGCAGAGAGGTGCTTTATTCCAGCTGGCATCACCAAACGTGCTGGCACAGCCCAGAGACCTGACAGAGGAGAGGTAAGACTGGCTGCTGTCATAGCTGCCTGCTTATAACCAACAGATGGGCAATTAAAGCCCTCACCTGGTAAGAGGTTTCAAATCTGAATTTCCCAACAAAATATTGGTTTAAAATATTTTAAACTCCAGTGCCTGTGTGGCCCAGCCACTGTCCCTTCACTGCAGGGATTGCATTTTACGTGGAAAAAGGGGAATATCAGTTGGCACAGAGAGAGGCGCATCCTCTCTTTTTTGGGGCAGCCTTCTTGGAAGGAGAGATGGAGGTTTCAGTCAGTAGCCCAGTGAATATGTGCTACTGCTATATAAATCTCCAGAGAACATCACATCTATTTATGTCACCCCATTTAGGCTGTAAATCTCACCCTAATGTTGATGTTTAAAACAGACCAGATGAATCACACTCCAGAAATGTCTGATTCTCCTCACTGACTATAAAGGGAGCCCAGACTGTAAAACTCAGCTGTAGATATCAACACTGAAGATGGCTAAACTGAGATTATTCCCACCAAAAGCCATTCATACACAGTAACTTAATTATCCAATTTCTATTAAAATGTCCAACTATTGCCCACATCAGAGGGAACTGAGCAGGAATTAAGCATCCCAGAACCCAGAGCTCACCCAGGGACATCAGAGACAATGATTATATTTATATTCTTTCTTGTGTTATGCCAAACATCCCACTAGTGCTTAGCAACTTAGCAAGCCCTTGGTAGTACCAAAACACTCCAAAGGGTATCACCAAATGCCTGTGATTCCATTTGATAATTCACAGAGGCCTGAATAGTATTAATGGAGTTTAAACAGTAAACACAATAACCTGCATATCAAACAAAATATGTTTCACTAAAATGTACATCAGCTATATCTCTAAAAATTTAGCCACCAAATTAAATTGTGCGCCATAGCCAAAACAAGAATAATCATCAAAATAGCATTTCCTGTAATGATTGAAGAGGAGACAGTTATTTATAGTTTTAGCTTAAGAGACACAAACCAAATCACATCATTTATTGAAATGCACCTCCAGGCAACAAATACTGTAAACATGAGAGTTATCAACAAGACATAAAAGCCAGCAAAATGTGCTTTAACAGTATGCACATGATGGGATGGTTTGACTCAGATGATTGTGAAACCTACTTTGTTAGTGGTAGTATATGCTTTCTCTTATCCAAAGTCCCAGGAGAAGATGGGAAGAGCTGATGATCATTCCCAGACCTCACCAGCTACATAGGGCATGAAACAATCCTGGTTACTAGTGTATGTTGAAACTGTTTTGTGTCTTTATTCAGCAATCACCATTCTCCTTATTAAGTTTTGAAGCCGAATGCTGTCATGCTTCTATGAAAAGCATCAACATCAAATTTTTCTTAAAAACAGATTAAACATTATTGTGATTACCTTTTTATCACTCTTAGCCTGAGAATATTGACCCCCCATTTTGAAGCCTAACCTTATTTTTCATGCCTTTCAAGTTTATGTGAGGTTGCCTGTTTGATACCCATACATGAAAATTTCATATTGTTGGCTGTGCTCTCAATAAATTATTTAGAAGGTTTGAATATTTCTGCACAGTGCAGATTTTCAGAAGAGTTTGGTAAATCCTTTTATTCTGCTGTCCTCAAAAGGCAAACAACCTCTCAATACACAATTAAAAATAGCATTAAAAGAAAACATGAAGGCTAGCTTGAAAAGAGAGTAAGTATAATTATCTACTAGGAATTTATTATAACTCAGTAATATCTAAACATTTGCAAGATCTTTTGTCTTAATTCTAGCTAAGGAAGCACACCCTCTAAAACCAGATTCTTGAACATGTTTACCTCAGGCTAAAGTAGCACAAATCCTCTTACAGACACATGAAATACGATGAGCAAATATCATGAAATGCAGGAGTTCAAGAGATGCAGGAGAACAAGGATGCATCTGGCTGCCCATGGCTTGGGAAGGTGCTCTGTTCACTGGGTGAAAAATCGGATGGCTGAGCCCTGAGAATGGTGGCCAGACCAAATGGTGCTCGCCTGGCCCAACATTGGGACCATTCCTTTTTAATATCCTTATCAAGGACCAGGGTAAGGGGATTGAATGAACCCACAGTCAGTTTATACTTTTACAGCTTCAGGTGGCAAGGAGCTCTACAATTTATTTATATAACGCATGAAAATATGTTTCTTTATTTTTAAGTTCTCTTTTCTCTGAATTACTGTATTTTCAGTGAAGTGCTTGCTTTATCAACAGAATTCAACATTCATAGATAACTTTCACAACTCTCTCAACTATCCTTTTTCCAAAATTAAGGAAACTTACTTTAGCTTCCTATTACACAGGAAGATGTTTTCTCTATCATCATCAGCTAGTTTTACTATATTTTTGGAAGCAGAGGCAACCAGATGCATCCATGACACAGAAATCTGGGTATAATGTTGTAATGCACAACCAGTGGTAAAAATGATGCCAGTTGTTTCAGTCTTCATTCCTTTCCTTGTAATTTCCTAAGGTTCAATGTGTGTGTTGTTTTTTTTTTTACTCATGCTAAGCATCAAGATGATATATTTTGAAATTCACTTCCAACATCCTGTTCCACATAGTCTGCATTATTTTTGCCTCTGTTCCTCACCACCACCTTCATTTTTCAGTAATCCAGCATTAAATTTTACTACTTTGAGCAGCATGGTGTGTATATATGTGTGTGTAAATATATATATATATATGATGCTGTTACTTTCCTAATAAGTTCCCATTATCATTTTGACCACTTTTAAGTTCAGGCATCAAGCCATGACAATGACACTTCTTCCTTATCAGCCACAGTCCTCCCTCCTCAGAGTGGATTCCTTGTGTGATATAATTCAAATCAAAGCTGGCATTGTCTTATAGTTAACTCATGAACAAGAGTGAGCAATAAAGTTTCTGACTCCATTTATCTTCAATATATTTGTGCTTGTCTCCATTAAACCAGAGCTTAACAAGATTGCTTAATGGACTGCAGAAATAAGAGACCTTAAATAACCTGGTGCTTTGCAGTCTAAATATGTTGGGCAACCAATATAGCAGCAGTCCAAGGGACACACAGGTATTTTTTTTAGAACCAGACTTGGGATTCATCTGCCTCGGTGTGAGTATGCAGAACATCACTCTCCTCACCCAAACTGCTCATCTCAGAGTCCTTTCTGCACAACAGATGCACCCAACCCAGTCAGCAGAGTCTGACTTGCAGCCTGTCCAGACCCAAAGATTTTACCAAGTCAGGCTCTGGGAGGGTTGGCTGTGGACTCTCGGGAGCAAGGGGGTAAGAGTGCACAAGTGTCCTGATTAGAAGGGAGAAGATAAGAAAATTAGCATGGAAAAAGTGAAGACTGAAATGCACTGAAAGTTGCTGAGAACCATGAACAGAAGGAAGAGGCTCAAAATACATCATACTTATTATTATGGGAATTATTATGGGAACGGACACGAGTTCAAAAATGTGATTTAATTTTGTATGTATGATTCATGCAACAAAATAATTCTGCCTAAGTACAGTCCCTCATTTAGTTGGTGCAGAATGCTATTTTAAAAAAGCTACAGAACCCCCATCTATAAACTGGAACAATACTACTAAATAGCCTAGGGATTGACATTTTAAGTTAAAGAATGGATCAAATGAGGATTTATATGGGAAAAATGTTAAATTGGGTTAAATATATGGGTTTATATTAAATATAAATCAGTATTTGTACTGGCAGCCCACGGTTTGGACAGGAGCACTCTTTGCTGGGTTCAGACCTGGCTGGATAGCCAGGCCCAGACAGTGGTGGTGAATGATGCTGCATCCAGCTAGGGCCAGTCACCAGTGGTGTCCCTCAGGGGTCTGTGCTGGGACCACTTCTGTTCAATATTTTTATTGATGACATGGGTGAGGGGATTGAGTTTTCCATTAGTAAATCTGCAGATGACACTAAGCTGGGAGTGTGTGTCCAGCTATTGGAAGGGAGAAGGGTTCTGCAGACAGACCTGGAATGGTTGGATGGATGGGCTGAATCTAACTATTTGCAGGGTCCAAGGATGAAGTTTAATAATTCCAAGTGCCAAGCCCTTCATTGTGGCCACAATAACTCCCTGCAGCGGTATAGGCTGGGGTTGGTGTGGCTGGACAGTGCCCAGGCACAAAGGGACCTGGGGGTGCTGGTGACAGCCAGCTGAACACGAGCCAGCAGTGTGCCCAGGTGGCCAACAAGGCCAATGGCTCCTGGCCTGTGTCAGGAACAGTGTGGCCAGCAGGAGCAGGGAGCTCATTCTTCCCCTATACTGGGCACTGGTGAGTGCCGTGTCCAGTTCTGGCCCCTCAGTTTGGGAAGGACGTTGAGACACTGGAGCACATCTCCAGAGGAGGCAAGAAGGCTGGAGAGGGGCTGGGAACACAAACCCTGTGAGGAACGACTGAGGGAGCTGGGGGTGCTCAGCCTGGAGAAAAGAAGACCCAGGGGTGACCTTATCACTCTCTACACTTCCTAAAGGGGGCTGTAGTCAAGTGGGGTTGGTCTCTTTCTCCAGGCAGCAACTGACAGAACCAGAGGACACAGTATCAAGCTGTGTCAAGGGAAAGATAGGCTGGATATTAGGAAAAGGTTTTTTTACAGAAAGAGGGATAAAGTTCTGGAATGGTCTGCCTGGGGAGGTGGTGCAGTCACCATCCCTGGATGTGCTTAAAAAAAGACAGGATGTGGCACTTGCTGCCATGGTTTAGTTGAGATCTTGGAGCATGGGTTGGACTCTATGATCTTAAAGGTCTCTTCCAATCTAGTGATTCTCTGATACTGAATTCTGGCATATGAACGGCTGGGCCGTAACAAATGTTAATGCAATCCTTTAACCGTACGTTGCAGATTAGTACTGCAAGTTCAAATCCATAAAAAATACTGGTTTCTAAAGGTTCAAATCAGAACAACATGGAAAAGAATCTGAAAAAATAAGAAAAACATTGGCTAGTCCTCTGACACCTATAAAACACCTAATGAAAATTGAGTCAAATGAAAATGATGTGCTTAAGAAATAAAATTCCTAAAGTAAAATCAATATTAAAACTCAGTGGCATCTGTTTGTCTCATCTTTATGGTTATGTGGCTAAATGGGTCAGGGGCAGAGATGGGGACAGTCAGACAATACATATGCTTATTCTTTACAGTGTAATTCTTCACAGTGTGGTTTGTAAAGGCTGAGCATACCAAGTGATTGGCAGCTACCTCAGGAAGGGAATGGCTCCTGGTACATCACTTTAGCAGGAGCTGTTGGTTCTTTGTGTTAGGTTTGTTATAATGGTCAACTACTGAACAAGAAAGAGAGGGCTGGAACACCAGCACAGTAAGTAGCAGGTTGTGATTATGAAATATTTGAAAGGATTCTGGGGGGAAAAGCCTCAAACTGGATTTTTCTCTCTATTTTGCTTGGGCTAAGGGTTGGATCTGAAGATAAAAACAGGTTCCTTCTAGATTCCTGTTTCTGGACAGGTAACAGATACTTTACCACCTCTAAATGTTCACAAGAAAGTTTGAGTCCCAACATTCTGATTAGGCAACCAGCCAAACCATGCACACACACAAACATACAACTGCAGCACAGTGACTTGTGTTTAACTTGTCATTATCGGTTAGTTGCTTGTTAAATACTTTATAAATGCAGCAATTTCCCAAGTGGTCACTTTCTGTTCTTTAAAAAAACAAAAATAAACAAAGAGGAACAGCATGGTTCTTGTCCCTGGTGTGCCTAACTATCCCAGATAACACCAGTACAAATTCCCCTAGCAAATAAGGATTTTTAACAAATCACTCATGTCCTCTTTCCATACTGCAATTCCTTCTGCTCTGCACATCCCAGTGAAAGCTATAAGTATTCACAGCCATGTCCCTGCTATGACTCATATCTTGTTAGAACAAAAAGAGGCACTTGGCTCTCTGGAAAATAAATCCCACAGCCGCCTGCCTCAGATTGCTGCAAGCCTGCAGCTCCCTGGCTCGTGCACTGCTGTGTCACTGAGGTCTTCACGTCCCACAGGAGACAATTACTAGAAGTACCTCCAGAATAGGGTGAGGGTTCTGCATATTATTATAGGAGGGGGAAAGGGCTAAAATGGTAAATATATTTATAAAGGCTCAAAAAGCACAGTTACTCTGTGGGAAAGTCAAGTCACCTGGCAAGCTAAGCTGTGCAAATAGCACAGCCACTCTCCCAGACAAGAGATCATTAGCAATAGGAAGAACTAAACTAATTGCCAGAATAACTTGTATTGGTATCCTCAGCAAGAAGCCAAACTAACCAAAAAGCATGATAACTAGCAGATCTCTGTCAGAAAAAAAAAACAATGAAGAAGTTCTTTATCTTCCTAGCATTTCTTCATCAGTTTGTCAATAAAATTTTTAAGAGTGAAACAAAGAAACTAAACAGCCCCCCTGGAAAAATTCCCAACAAACTAAATTAAGCAAACAAGTAACAAAGTTAATCGAGTCTATTTGATCCAAACACCACTGACTGGACAAGGCAAAATATATCACTGGGAACACAGTTAAATCCATAGAGCTGTGTTGGTCATTCTGCCTCCTGCTCTGTGGCATGTCTTTACATCACTGAATGAATATTTTCACCAAATAAGCCCCCAGTAACAGCAGACACCTACAATAACAAAGGCCATTAATGCAAATGTACCAGCTGGTCAACATCTTACCT